>CM072878.1:8432500-9640000 GCA_036937835.1 Pampus argenteus
AAATCTGTCTGACAGGCAACTCCATATTTATACCCGACATCTCGATGTTACATGGCTGAGTTTGTGAATGGTGATGTATGACACTGGGGTTATCCTCCCATCACAGATGTTTCATTTAATTATGCTCACAACACGTCCAGAAGGCTCAACAATAACTTCCCAGATCCACCCCCTTCTCCCCCTCCTTGTAAACACAATGAAAAATTCATCTAGTTGTATACACTACTCTCTACCTACAGTTATATAGGCGTATTCCTATAGTAACAGATAATTAATCATTTTTCCCAAGTGTGCAATTCTTTTTTTTTGTTTTTTTGTTTTCGTTTCGTTTTATATAGTGATGCACAACCCATAATCATGTCACATGGTGCTGTTCCACATGAAACATGATTTTTTTTAAAAAAAATCAATGAATTATGACCATGAAATTTATATTACTTGACTCCCTCCAGTAAAAGTTATCCTGTTTAAAATGGGCCAATGGCTGCACTTTCAATTGTGCAAATTCAATTCAAACCTGTCTCATAGAAGAGTGAGTTCGGCAGAATATTGCACTCTTGAATCTTTGAAGCCAACTGAATCCCAAACTGGAGGTAGCAGTCCACTCCCCTCCATCAGGCACAAGGGTGGGATGTGTTGGTTCATGTCAGTCCCATGTGAGCAAACATCTGGTCCTTGAGCAAGATACTTGCACACTCCTACCATCTTCATGGGTGGATGGTGTTCTGCAGCTGAGCCCCTCTGACCTGTGAAGGTCTGTGAAGGGAGATCAATATTGTATCACAATATTCACTCTCCTCAATATACACTATCCTCAAGGTTCATATCCCTGCTGTAGCCTGTGCCCTGTCGGAGAATGACAGAGGAAAGGCATTTATCAAAAGATGTGTGTGTGTGTGTGTGTGTGTGTTATCTGTGTGATGTCTGCAAATCATCAAATGATCTGATCCACTGTTTGTGTTGTAGTTTTCTTCTTCCGTGGATGTTTAGAACTAAGCCTTCCTCAGAGGAAAAAAAAGTAAATCAAGTAGCAGTAAATCAATACAAAGCTTTGGTCACATCTATTGCTCACTTGTGTGAATAGATCAAGGTGTTGCATTTCCTTGTACATTATATTTATGGCACACAAAGAGTCAACTAATTGGTTCAGCAGGTTTCCATCTAGGCTTCATCATCACCGAGAATGAAGCTGCATGAAGCAGAATGAAATGCACATCCATTAAGCGTTTTTAAAAACAACTGCAACCTTTCTGCACATGCTGTACGTGAACTGTTTACTGGTTGAGAAGCGGAGCGGTAGGGAGAACCAGGGTGCAATACAACAGTTTGAGCAGTAGATGGCAGTTGGTATCACTGTTTCTTTGAAGAGGAGGAGGGAAGCACTGCAGTGAAGGAGGAAAGAGTGACTATAGTGCATCAGAGAGGGGACCAAAAAAAGCCCTCTGAATGACGTCCCCAGTGGAGCAGAAATGGCCAAAATCAAAGGGCTTCTTCAAGGTTGGTTGTCCAACCAGACTGATTGAGACTAACTATGAAATCAAGTACACTGTGTGTGTGTGAGTGAGTTAGTTAGTTTGTGTGTGTGAGTTTTTTCAGGAAGCCAGAAACACTGAGAGACAAAGATAGAGATCTAGACAAACTGGCAGCCCGAAAGGCAAACAGCTCACCAGCCAAACGCACAACTAGACTGACAAACCGACAGCAGGCCGTCCAGCAGGAAAGAGGCTGAATCACACACAGACAGCCAGGTAGACAGAGACGAGGAAGAGAGAGAGAGAGACAGAGAGAGATAAAGACTGCAGCACAAAGGGAAGCTTTGCCTTTGTTGGAGAATATCTTACTACGAATAGTAAAATATTTGATTTGCACCGCGTGCCTTCAACGTATTCCTCACAGAGCAGGCTACCTCTGTTTAACCAGAACAAATTCAAACTGCACTAATCAGTATTTTCGTATAATCAAAGGATCAAACGATTATGTGTAATGTGGATGAGAAACCCAGAGAGAATTATTACCTGACTCTGCAGATTCACTCTATGCTCTATGGTGATTTCTGGCTTTTTAGTTTTGTCTATTTTTTTCTTTGGCTTCCATCAACCAGATCCTGCAGCCAGCTGTTTTCAGCAAAAAGCCCTAAAACACGCCAAGTAATAAACTTACTGACGAAGAATTATTAACGACTTAGCTATTCATTCTTAGGAGTCGAAAACAGAGCTTAAATGTGAGGTAATGTTGGGCTTATGTTCATCAGATGTGTAGAAACGCAGCTTTAAATGAATGCTAATGTGACACTGTAATGAGGTGATATGTCAGCGTTATGTTTACAGTCTGTTCTGCTGCCTCCAAGTGGCCAAAAACTCAATGCAGATTTCTGACAGAAAGGCAATTGTAAAAACATATTACAATCCATCCTGGAAACTTTTAAAACCCCAAACTGTCCACGTCACAAGCCAACTGCATGTCAGTGTGTGTGTGTGTGTTCTCTTCTTTCTTTATAGCCTAGTTCTACCAACTAGGTCAAATCATGCACAGTGCCTCACCCATAACCTCCGTCTGCTGCAGTGTGTGTGTGTGTGTGTGTGTTTGTGTAAAAATAGTATTTAGGTGTGTGCGTGGCACAAGCTGCGTTCACAGTGACCACCTATTTATACTCACTGTCCTGTCCCCAAAAAAAAAAAAAAAAAGACATGACTCTCCTCCTTCCCATCTGCCCCCCTGACTTTTCTTTTCTCCACCTTCTATTCTCCTTTGTTCCATCATTCTTTTTTTTTTTTCGAGTAGCTGCGTGTGTTTGACAGATTGTGGGGAGAAGAAACTGATAAGAGGAAAGACGTAGGCACGGAGGAAAAGCCTGAGATGCGCTGAACATAAAATTAAACGTGACCCATCCAGTTTCCTGCAGCGAAACATCTTCCTCCGTATAAATGTTTTTTTGTTTTTTTTTCCTGCTGGGATTTGCTTGTCTTTTTGTTTGCTTCAGGTTCTATTAATCTCTCTATTCCTCAGTCTGTATCTCTCGTTCTTGTACCAATGTTCTCTTTATCCCTCCCTTATACGCTTCTTTTATACCTCTAAACCAACCTGAGAAAAAGACCACCCTCAAGGGTGTCAAACTATCTTTTCACACCATCCCAATATCAGTATCTTGCCTCCATTTGTTCCTCAGCTGCTTATGATAAATCTCTGCGGCGTCTTCAGATGTGGTGAAGTGAACTGAGGCCCTTTTGTTTCATACATTAAATATGCCAATCAGTGGCCCTGCAGGGGTAGGGGGGGTGGGTGGTCTGCTACTATTGGGCCACGGAGAGAGTCATGTTTAAACATTAGCTTGTAGTTGTCGATCATGCATGTAATTGAATGTACAAAGTCAAATTGCTTGTGTTGTAGAAAGTGAATGTGCGCATGGGGAAGGGTTGTGTGTATGCCTTTTAAAATCTTGTCGCCGGGAATTTGTGTTTGTTTTGCAATTTTTCATGCACCCTCACGTTTTCCTGCTTCCAGTGTCTCTGACTGTTGTCACATCGGAATAAGTACACTGTGGTGATATACTCGAAGCAGTAAACTGTGGCTCAGTTTATTAAGAACATGTACTTTGCATGTGTGAGCTGGATTTAAACCTCTATGTTTGTAAAATCCCTCCTCCGTGAGTTGTTGTCTAGCTCTGCTTCCCATGTTTGATGCTGCCACATGATTTAAACGCAACATGAGACACAGAATACAGCAATTTCTTTAATCAGGCCTTATTTGTCACCTACCTTGATGTATAACTGTGTGAAGTAGGTGAGTGAAAAAGACCATATTTAGTTTTTTTTTATTTATTTTAAAAGTCATGAAAAAGGACTGAAAATGGCATATTTTACTGAAAGTAATGGTTTTATTCTTATTTAACTAAATAAATAAAGGGCCGACAGTCTACCTGAAAATGACTTTGACAGAGGTTTTCCACACACAGCTCCACAGGAGATGAAGGGTAGTTTACCCTCCAACCTCATCTGCCCTAGGGACCCACTGTCACTGCCTATATTGAGACTATTTTTCTCCCCTGCTGTCGATACCATCTACCGCATGGCGAAATAACTCATAGAAAAGTCTGACCTTGGCTACAAAGGTAAATATAGGTGCATGCAGACGTATGGCATGTGATTTTTACAGCAGGTTTAAGGGAAAAAAAAAAACAAAGAACTTTTCTGTCTTCTATAAATGAATAAATGTGTTTAGACCTGTGACCAAACAGCAGTGGCTTTGTGTGTATTGCTTTACCTGAGTTACAGTGACCTGCTAAGTGTGTGTGTGTGTGTGTGTGTGTGTGTGCGCGCCTCTGTGTCCACCATTGAAAGGTGAAATGAACTGATGGCTGATGGCAGGCAGAGTGCTGACAAAACAAACGCTTCACCTTTCCCTTCTTTACTTCGTCCACTGTTTCTCTCACTCTTGTTGCACCAGTGTCCTTCCTTTACCCCGTACGCACGTGTGCCTATATATACTTATCGTATGCACACCGTGGTATACATCCAGGCAGTACCAGACACATACGTTAAGACATACCGTGAAATCACCTCTTGCACCTCTTTGTGTTGTGAATCACATTCTGCTGAGGTGTCATTTGAACAGTGCTGACGTGTAAAACTGCGTTCAGTATAAATGGCTGCAGGTTCCTCTTTAGTTTGAACAGGCAGTCCAGGTTTGCCTAATTGGAAAGAAAGACAGAGCTCATGACAACGCTCTGTTTTTTTCTAATCCGTCACTCTCTTCTCTTCCTGTCTCTATCATTCTCCATCCTCCTCTCTCTCTCTCTCTCTCTCTCTCTCTCTCTATCTCTCTCTCTCTCTCTCTCTCTCTCTCCCTCTCTCTCTCTGTCTGTCCGATGAGACCAGATGACGTGATTTCATGCTCAGATGTTGGAAAATAGTCACATAATTACTGCTGTAAGAAATGAAGGCTAACAGATTCCTCCTCTCTCCGTCTCCCCCTCCCTGTCTTTCCTGTTACACACACATAATGAATTATACGAACAAAGAGAGCCATTTAATGCTGGTTAAATTGTATTTCACATACATATTTTAAACTACAAGCAGATTAAAGGTGAGTTTAGGATAATACCAGTTTAATACAACCTGCGTGCTATAGATTTTTATTGTTTTCTATTATTTTGTACTCACCAAGTTATGGCTGAGGTCTGAACTTAATGTGCTAACTTCTGTTTTCTGTCTAATTTAGGGATTTGTACCAACGCCTTAGGTCTTCTCTCTTTCAGTTTTGCCTCCAAACAAAAGTAATTTTGATTATTTAAATTTAGATCAACTGTTGTTTTTTTGATCATTAGAAGCATTTGGTCATGTGGCCCGTCAAACTTTGAAACTTTGTTTTAGTGATATTACTGAGTTCAAGAGATCGCAGCTTTTAACTCTGGGGAAAGTAATATTTTTTATAACAAACACACACACACGCGCGCACACACACACCTCTGCTACTTTTCACTCACTCATCTTTTGTCCCCCTCCCTCTCATCGTCTCTCTCGGCCACTCCATTAACCAGAGGGTCACTTTTCCAGCTGGTTAACCCAGGCCAGATTTCCATCAGGTCGCTGACATACGAGACTGTCCTACCATCTGTGTGTGTATCACTGTGTGTGTGTGTGTGTGTGTGTGTGTGTGTGTGTGTGTGTGTGTGTGCGTGTGTGCGTGTGTGTGTGTGTGTGTGTATATATCTGTGTGTGTGTGTGTGTGTGTGCGTGCGTGTACAAATAGACAGGTTCATTTGTCAGTTTTATTCCAGTCTTGTCCTCTGGTGTGATGTTGTAATGACCTGAGGCAGCCCACACAGACAGAAGAATGACATTTAACACTCCCCTCACCACACACACACACACACACAGACACACACACACACTGGTCTTTCTGCACTTTAAGTTTGGTTTCCTCTTGATGATGTGTTTGAGTTTTAGATTGTATCACTTGTTGAAAACCTTTTTCATGAAAGATGTTCCACATGTAAAATCCTTCCTTACCTGAATATTGAGTGAATCACTGTCGTTTTATAAAGATATTTACTCGACAATTTCTATTAATATTCTATCTTGGTCATGATAAGATATTAATGTTGCTTCTGCTCTTGTCTGCAGTATAGTTAGTCATCCCCAGAAAGGTCCAGTAGGCTTAACGCAGCAGTTTTCTGTCACAGTCAGGTTTTAGATCATTAAACCATGAATGAGCCAGCGTGGGGTGGTAGAACATTGGCTTCCTCGCTTTTCCACAGCGATTACAGGTGGGTGGAAATAAATAAAAAAGTGTTTATAAGGAAACCAAAATCAATACTTCAGAACATATCTGGAAACATTTACTTCTGGACGCCAAACCCTGAGCCCCAAGATCCACAGTGTCGTATTCAGCCAGCTTCAGTTATGCTTCAGTTACAGACGCACCAGTGAAATATTTGCTGTACACCGACAGCTTGTTAATTAATCTGCTGGTTTAAATTCATGGGAGCAGTTGAGCTTTAGTCAAAGAAAGAAAGAAAGACGTTTGGCCTTCAAGTTTGATATTACACTGCATGCATTTTATCCTGTTTTGTATCCATTTCCGTATCACTGAAGTGTGATACTTCCCATGATTGCCTTTTTATTGCTTTGCTTTGTCTTATTTAGTTTCATTTAATCAAATTAATTTTGCTCCTGAAAGCAGGTGAAAAACTAGACACCGGTGCTAATATCAACTGTCCTCCGTCTACCTCTCTCTCTCTCTCTCTCTCTCTCTCTCTCTCTCTCTGTTTGTATTTCACTCCATCTGTCTTTCCTCCGTTCCTTTCATATCCATCCTGTTTCAGATGTTAATAAGTTTGCCCGCAAGCAGAACAAGTATGATTATTATCAATAACCGTGTGTATGTGAGTACGTCAAAGAAAACACATGTAAAACCTCCCTGGTATGAAAAGTAATTTCTAGTGTTTCACAACATAACTAGAAATCAAAAATTGGACATGCTTATTAATATAATCATTTCTATCGAATGTCGCCTGTGTGTTACGCTTTAAGGGTGTCAGTGTTCATTTTTTGTTGAATTCTCCTCACTTCTTGACTATTCCCTCTTTCTAGGTGTGCTGCAGACACTATTTCTTTTATCATCTTACATTGAAATTGTATCAATAAGTTCTGATTAAAACCAGTTTTAAGGTGACATTTATTTGTAACATCCAAATAATTAAATCGTTTGTGTTTAGAGGCATTTTGTGGCTTCAGTGTCCTTTTTGAATATATATCATCAGTGATCAGCTGAGGGAAGCGGTAAGCACAGTGTGAAGACTACACCGAGACGTGAAAGTGCAGCTTTAATATGAAATTTATCAACAGTTATTATCTGACTCGGCAAAGCACGGAGTGCAGCGGTAGTTGGGGCTCTATAAAGAAAGCAATCTTGTGACCATAATGTTATCTCACTGCAGCTGGGAGACTGTAGGTGTGGAAGGTGAATGAGCAGGGCGAGCCAGCTATTGAATAGCCTTTTAAGTTATGAATGTTAGTTCGCCGTTGTGTTCCAGGTGTGAAGATGTGTAACTGTGATGAATGTATGTATGCTTGTAGGAAGAGGCCCAGGTTATACTGCACTGTATAAAGCCTACTGTACTGTTTGTTTGGCTTTAATAGACTTTAACACAAGCATCCACACGTTCCATTCAAACACAGACTGAATATTACAGTATTGTATTACAGTGTTGTAGGTTTACTGATTGACTACTTCACAATACAACAAACAGAAAGCAAGAGAGAGAAAGAGCTCAATAAATATTGTTCCAGGAGTGAAGTCATCTGACATTTAAGAATCAGCCAGCCATGGCCAGAGAGAGCGATGTGTGTGTGTGTGTGTGTGTGTGTGTGTGTGTGTGTGTGTGTGTGTGTGTGTGTGTGTGTGTGTGTGTGTGTGTGTGTGTGTGTGTGTGTGTGTGTGTGTGTGTGTGTGTGTGTGTGTGTGTGTGTGTGTGTGTGTGTGTGTTGGGGGGTGGTGGTGGTAGTGGTGGTGTTTGGGTGTTTGCAGACAGGAGAGCCCAGGGGGCACGCAGCTCAGACAGAGTAATTATTTAGTGACACAGACTACGGCGTGGCCTTAACAGCACCGCACATGTACGTCTACGTATGCACACATGCAGACACAAACGTTCCATCTATAAGGCCTGAGGTGTCAGGGGTTTAACGAGAAACGGCAGTAACGTTACCTGTCGCTGTATTCTCCTTCCTCATCTCTCTGCTCTTGAAGGAGCACATGCACAATAAAAAAAACAACCAAAAACACCAACCTAATTTTAGGTTAATTATTAAAGCCTCAAATTCAGTATTTCAAAAAACTAAAACACATCTACGGTAATTAAATTTTCATGATTGTTGTTTAGCACTTCACCGCTCTCCCTTTTTTTTCTAAACATTCTAAACATGTAGTATTTTGCCAAAAATATTAATAAACATACTGCTTATGTTTGTCAATTGTGCAGTAAAAAAAAAAGACTGATGTTCCTTTTCTTAAAGTGTTAATTAAATTATAAATATTCTATAAATATTTTTTCATAGAGACAAACAAGCTTCAGAAAGCAAGTCTCCTCACAGGACCGCTATAGGCCGAGGGCCATGCGTATTAATGAGCGAATGACATACATCAAAAACAATATTACACCCCTCTAACATCTCTTCCTTTAGGGCAAACTCTCCGTCTGAAAACAATATCCTACCTCATCATATGAACGTGGCTCCGGATGGAAGACAACAATATTAAATTGCAAATACCTGCAAATATCGCCCCCTTGACAGACATTGTCATGAGAGCACTTAAAAAGCTTTTAAATTTCCAGGCCTGAAAATATACGCTGAGTCAAAGTATCCAATGTCATATGATAATATGGCTGATGTTTAAAGCAGGTGTACAAAAAACTTCACTCTAATAACCATTCATATATATGTTCTGCAACAGGTAGGTAGGTAAGGTGAACTATAATATGGAGGAACACGTCCAGAGAGTACAGCTGCGTAAAGATGGATTTGTATGTGTTGTACACACAGCACACTGGTGCAGGATTCATGTCTGGGTGTGTTGTGAGTTTGAGATTTTGGAATGTATTAGTGAAGGAGTCTTATCCTTAGGATGACTCTATGACCTAACCCTGCATGCTAGAATGACACACACACACACACACACACACACACACACACACACACACACACAAACAACTAACATCGCTAGAGGCAGCGGTTGATGTACACCACTCTGTGATCGTAAGCCAAAGGGGTAGGAGGGAGAAATAGGGAGAGAGAGAAGCCCAGAGAGTCAGTGCAGCTAAAATTACAGCCCTGTCGCAACAAATCAGTGCCGATGACCGTGTGTGTGTGTGTGTGTGTGTATGTGCACGTGCGACTGCATGCAAGTGAGAGAGAAACTGTTGTATTTGGCTCAGCCTAAAGACATTAGGAGGAAAGTAAACAAAACAAACATGCATGTATACACGCATGCACACTGTATGCAGAAGCATACCCAATGATGTTCTCTAGTCAATAGAGATTATGTGATGGGAGGATGAGAGCAGGGGCAGAGTCATCACAGTGTGCTCCTATTATCTACTGAACACACACACACACACACACACACGCACGCACACACAGCGGTCGATTCACTTGTAATTTAATCAGTACAGAATGTAAATTTAAAAATGCCAATTTGATTGTTAATGAGTATTCATTCTCGAGTATTTGTCAGCGGGAGCAATGCGGTGACAAATCGACAAATAAAGTCGAAATCTATTTCCTGAACTGAATGCTTCAAGGAGCTCTCCATCTCTATCGGTCTCTGCTGTCCACAAACACACATGTGAAACATAAGAACACACACACACACACACACACACATACACACATTGTGAGCTAATATGTATTACCATATGCTAGAACAGGTGGTTGCTCTCACAGAACTGTTAGCATCAAAGAATTGCACTCCCCATGCAGTTCAAAGTCACGCTAAGTGGGAACTATTAGCCTGTTTTCTATCGATGTCATCATACAGCAGACCATAGCCAGCCCATTCATTTCAATGAGCTGTTATCATTGTCAGTGCATTACATAAAGAGGCCTTCATGCTAGTCTTATGTGGTTGTATTTCTGTTCTCTGTCCTGGTTTGTAATATGTTAGATCCTGTCAATCATGCCCGATCACAAATAAACTAAACTAAATTACGGAGCTTTCACAACTTACCGAAATAATTACCACATACAAGAGGTTGATATGTATTTCAGTTTTCCTCAAACTTCCACAAGTGAACTCACTGAGGAGGGGAGAAGAGCATAAAGTAAAATAAAGAAAAAGCACAATGGCAATCAAAACGTTACTGTCTGTATGTGTGGTTATGTTTGTCTACTTCTCTGTGTGTGTGAGAGTGTGTGTGTTGACATTGATGAATGAGCCCCACATCAGAGCAATCTGCTACCATGGCTCTATAAAACAACCGCAAATCACTTCAGGAAACACGTTTTTGAAGAGGGCCTCCGATGTCAGATGTTGTCTTGTATGAGAACATCTGTGCATAAATCAATGAGCAGAGCTTTGTTTGTGTGTATGTGAGTACATTATGCAAAATGTTGTGTGTGTGTGCGTGTGCGTGTGTGTATGTGTGTGTATTTGAAAGCATCGTTGCCTGCTTCCAAATGTTCCAATGCTTAGATCATCACTGCATGCAACCAGCGCGAGTTCAAGAGTCAGTCACTGAACCCTGATAACATTAATTACCATAGTGAAAGGAATGACGTAGTATGCATAGTAATAACATACAATATGCATGTGTATTTATATTGAGATTCGTTGCAACTGACCCATGAAGCTTTTTAGTGTTAAAGTTTTGTTATAGGAAGTGAATATAAATATAACAATATTTATTCTCATAATTACTCCTCATACTGTTGAATGCTTAAATATCACGATATTAAGAATATTTTTGTCTACTATTGATATGTCAAACACTTGCAAAATACATGCAATAGATCATAACTTAGTAAGTCTTTATATAGATACTCATTAAAAATGATTTCAATTTTGTATGATAACACAATAACGTTGTATAATCATCATATATTTCCACTGAGCGTGAATAAAGGATCACATTAGTTATATGAGTATCTCCTGACTGTGCATGCGTGAGCTTGTATGGGGGTAAATAAGGTCCACTTTGACGGTCACTGTGCGCTGAAGGGCAAAAAAAGCCCAGCGTTGCTCGGCCCCATGGGAAATATTTCTGTTCTAAACCTGGAAACAGAGTGGAGATTGTTCCTTTCATCTCCTTCCTTTTTACCCTCCCTTGTTTTCTCCCAACTCCTCGGCCGCCCTTTTTTTCCGTCTCTTCCCCCGCTTCTCTCCGTGCTCTAACGCGCTCTCGTCTCTTTCATGGCACCTGTAATTCATGCTTTATCCCCTAATCAGATCCTAATAGGAAAAAGCTTGCAGATGTCAGCACTAGTTAATTATCCCTCTCTTCCTCTTCCCTCTCGCTGTTTCTCTCTTTCTTTCTCTCTCTCTCTCACACACACAGACACACACACTTATCATTTCATAGCCACAGAGTGAACAGCAAGAAGGCCCACTCTCATACCGTGTGATCTGAAAGGCAGAGGTGATTATTGAGCATCAAGTATGCTTCAGGTAAATGACTTGGACACAACTGGAGTCAACTTGCTTTGCTTTCACACTGATACATTAACCTTTAGTTGATGGGAAGGAAAATTCATTCATACTGTTCATCCAAGGATACAATAGTTTGGACAGTTATTCCTCTTCCTTGCCTATACTGATTTAAAATATAGTTTATCTCTATGTCAAATTAGAATTTGGTAAGTGTGGTGCCATCTTTCTTGGTGAAGGTTTTATATTTTATATTATACAGTAACTAGAAGTCTATGTACATGTAGAACTGGAGGTACTCCGGGTAACAACCATTCATTTACATTATTTTGAAGGGATAATGAGTAAATATAGATACACACTGTATGTAGGAAAAAACCTTGTTCCTTTTACACAGTTTTTTAATGAATATATTCTCACTTACAATGCAAAAATTAGTAAATCATGCTTATTTTGTCAAAACAAAGCAGCGGTTCAATTGGAAACTTTTATTCAAGCCTACAAATAAACCCATCAGGGTCGCTTTAAACTTGCTTTTAAAGCTAGTTCATAATTCATCTTGAGATTCTGCGTCTGACTCCGTGACATTATGCAAGCAGACAGTTTTAGACTGTCTTCCATCAAAACAGCTAATGCTTGCTACAGTATGAAATGTTAATGAGCAACTGTGATATTATTCTCTGTGACCCTTCCGCAGTCCTGCTTTATAATTGCCCACAGTGTAGCCGCTGCCATATGCGCGTGTGTATTTCATACACACACATGCACACTTTCCCCAAGCTTACATGCATCGGACATACACCCCACATGTACACAGACGTGTACATTACATATAGTCTAATGCCCAAAGTGACCAAAGATGTGCAAATACATGCACGTCTACACACAAACAAGACATATTTTGCCCACAGGATCCAGAAACTTATGTAATAACTCCATCCAGAATGTCTTGTTTGAAACTATTAGAGCTTGATAAAGCTACAACCAAATATATCTGAAACAAGTCTAAACTCCCAATGAAGGCTTTTAGCAAAGACAATGTCGCTTTATATTATTAATGAGAAATCACTTTTTGTCTTTGTGAGCATTCAAGTGTTTGACTTTTTTTCTTGTCTTTTTAATAGCGGCATATGCCAAAAAATAAAAAAAAAAGCTGAAAAACTTTTCTTTCTTTTTTTGGCATTTAACTCTCTCTCACACACACATACGCACACACACCAGAAACTTTTGAGACCAGCGATGTGCAACAAAAATCAGCATGTCACCCACATAATCGAAACACATTTCAGAAACACATCACTGCTGGAAACATAATGTGCTGTAGTCAAACATGAGATATGAAACAAGTGACAAAATGAGAGCTAGCATGAACAGAATAAAAT
Source organism: Pampus argenteus (assembly GCA_036937835.1). Classification (NCBI taxonomy): domain Eukaryota; kingdom Metazoa; phylum Chordata; class Actinopteri; order Scombriformes; family Stromateidae; genus Pampus; species Pampus argenteus. The sequence goes on from CM072878.1 coordinate 8,445,523, forward strand.
TAATTATAGCAAATCGTTTTTGAGATGGTAATTTTCACAATCATTGTTTTTTTTTTTACCACATCGATATTGATATTTGCAATGAAAGCCTTCATTATTCAAATTTTGGAATAATTTATAATCATTATCATCATCATAGCTCTGTCTTATGGAAGACCACCAGGAAGAGGATAATTTCTTTTAATTAAATTGTCAAGCAATTCATTAATTCATCCTTCAATTACTGTAATCACTTGCTCAGCTCTGGCAAGCTTTCAACCACATGTAGAGTCTCAAAATGCTGCTTTGTGTCATTTTGGCAAACTATCATGCAACACTGTATACATGTCGCTTGTCACTATATGTTATTTATATTCATATTCGGAGCTTGTGTGTTTAGTGTTTAGTGTTGCGTGTGTAACTGTGTGTGCACAGAGAGTGAGTCTCATGCTATCCATTATGCGGTGACAGAACACCTACTAATAACTGATATAGATGAAGACGACCCATGAAGGTCTTCATGTAGAGCGGAGCGTGGAATTGACATTTCCTCTTTATTACTTTACAAATCACCACATCTGTGTCTGTGTGTGCTGATCACAAGAGATTAATTTATGAAGTCTCATATAATCACAGGCTATAGAAAATTAGTTGCAATTCATCACCTTTGCAGCCCCTATGAATCTCAATCTCTCTCGCTCTCTCTCAAATCTCTTATCTTTGACATATACCCCTCTCTCTCTCTGTCTCTCTCTCTCTCTCTCTCTCTCTCTCTCTTTCTCTCTCTCTCTCTCATTAGAAAGTGATGGAGAGAATTGAAGACACTTACATTAATGGGTCCAAAAGGCAATAGATAGATAGATAGATAGATAGATAGATAGATAGATAAAAAGACAGACAGACAGACAGACAGACAGACAGACATGTGCACTTGTGTGTGTGTGTGTGTGTGTGTGTGTGTGTGTGTGTGTGCGTTTGTGAAACAGGGAGCAGAACTGCTTCTAAGTCAAAGTGACAACCGTGTCCAGAATGTCAAACAAACTGTCGCAGGGACAAAACCTTAGGGTCGCTCAGCCATCTGCTGCTGTTCCTTATGTATATGTATGCGGGTGTGTGTGTGTGTGTGTGTGTCTGTGTGAATGTGATGTATATACAGTACACAAAACACTCCGTGTGTATGTGCACAAATTAGCGTGTGTGTATGTGTGCATAATCGGCATCTGTAAATGAAGGATGCTGACAGTTTTATTCCTTTACCGTCACTGTGTAATCTGCTATTACAGCATAATGGCCAATCATTCTGAAAAGGATCTTAATATGTGTGAATGTGTGTAAGTTTGTGTGTGTGTGTGTGTCTGTGTGTGCGAGTGTGAGAGGGAGAGAGAGAGGAAGAGAGAGGGAGAGAAAATTTGTGTGGGTGCTATTTCATAAGGAGCTAAATGGGAATGAAGACTCTAAATTGCTTTTGCAGTTCAAGCTCAGCCATTTAGGCTGGTTATGATTATTACAACGATGGTGTCTCATAAAACGATCTCCAACATGACACAGTAAATCTGCCGTGTTTATCTGTTTCTTTTAGATTTGCCCAATAATGGCACGCAGAAAGCAATTGCTTGCTGAAATTCTTACCGCGGATGCTCGATGCGAGATGAGATGTGTGTGAGATTACAGCACTTTGGCTGCAAAGATTCCTTTGTCATGATGAATATCTGTGATTTGTAAAAAAAACAAGCTTTGAGCAGCCCAATTCCCCCAACATAATCACTATGATAAATTAAAAAATACTGTAGCTGCTTATGGAGTCATTAACTACGTCGAAATAATGGAGATTATTGAATTCAGTAACATCGACTGAAATCTCTGCTCACATAGTGCATTACAGTAAAATTGTCAGTTAGCTTGTGAATTTATGGCTGTTTTGATAACGACTCATTATACGCTTTTGCCTTGAGGTCGGCCTCCCCGAACAAATCATCAACCTGCGCGAAAAAACTAATGTCTTTTCATTTCGGTGAATACAATTCCACCTCTGTGAGCTTTCGAGGTGTCAAGCATGAGGCTAATAATGAAGGTAGTAAACGCTGAAATAATTTGACATTTGTCATACTTAATCACCTGGTGCTGCCATTGTTTTCACCTGTCAGTTATGTTCAATACTGGCAGCACTGGACGCATTTCCATTAAGCATCAAACCACCTGTCGGGAAAATGTCGGTGCATCAACATGCAGACAGATGTGATCAGCTGTTCAATCCAAACATTGATAAAAGTGCCCATAGACCACAGAAACCACATACATAGACAGTATACAAAGCCTAATCTGATAGATTTGGCTTTTAAATACTGTATGTTTGCAACAAGCAAACACTCCTTTAAGAGCTACTTTAAAGGGGCAACGGGTGTATTGATTATAGTTATGTAGTTATTCTAAATGCAACCAGGTCGGATTCTCTGCACAGACCAGAAGAGCCTTGTAGCATTGTAACATAAAGGAGTAGAAAGGCGTCACTTGAATAAAGGGAGGACCAGAGGAGGACATTTTTCCAACCAGAAGGTGCAACGTCACCGGGTTCGGTGGCGAATTCAGCGAATACTTACATGTAACCTGACGTATGAACTGTACTAAAACAAATTTTAGCCAAATGGGTTTCATCATCGTATTACAATTATTAATGTTACCGAACTAAAATTAGATTCATATTAGATTTGTGTCTTTCTTCCACTCTTCCAAATCAAATGCACGAGTTAGCTCATGGGAAATGTAGTCTTCATTCTGAGAAACACTGGCGCTTTTGTCCACCTTGTAGTAAGGTTAAAACTTACGCTCTACTATATTTTTTAAATGAACATTCTCAATCAGCACTAACCTTAAAACGAACACTACATTTCCTGTGACTGCTTCACAATAAAAGCTACCCTATGTTTTGCCAATTGGATGCTTTTAATGTGAAGCAACGGGAAATTTTGTCGTGTGAGAATGACAGACTCTTCACACTGAAACCTACTCAATAGAGAGATAATTAGAGAAAGAGAGAAAAAAAATGAGTTATATTTTTTTTGAGTTATAGGATATAAAGATCTGATCTACACCTTTGCTGCCTTGCAGTTTTTCCATTTCCCTCTGCTGCATCTCTCTCTCTATCCACAGACCGCTTCGCCTCTTGCTTCATGTCCTTTCCAGACCAAGTCAAACTCTGCTCTTTTTTTCTCTTCCCTGTCCTCATCTTTATTGCCCCCCCCCAAGTGTACGTTAATGACCTTGCAGTAGAAAGAGAGCAAAGACGGCAAGAGTGAGATGGAGAGAGGAAGAAAGAGGGCGGAGGAGGAATGTCAGTGATGCAGAGACCTGACTTTCCTTTATACTTTGGAGAGCTCTCTGTCCCTCTATGTTCTCTCTTTCACTGCTTTCATCTTTATTCCAGAGAACATAGATTCACTGATTTGCCTCTTCAAACAGCTCACTAACTATAGAGGATCATCCAATTCAAAGCCCCGCATTTATATGCTTGTCACACCGACTCCCTTCATGTGTTGTCAACTTGCGTGCGCGTATACTGTATGCGTGCGTGTGTGTGCGTGTGTGTAGCCATGCGGAATTTAATGTCGAATAGGTGCGAAGCAAATCCTCCGGGACTGTTACAGCAAAATCCAGAACGTAAGAAAGAAAACAGGGAAGGAAGGCAAGTAGAACGGAAAGAGGAGAAAGTGAAGATAGTGTAAGGAGGGAAGAGGTATTTTTCCTTCATTCTACACCCGTTTCCCCTCCTCTTCCCTTCTCTTTGAGATGCTCCAGAAGATAACAGGGTCAGGGATGATGGGATGCACAGTTGGAGGACAAGAGCAAAGAAGAGAAGAAGGATAGAGGAGGAGGAGGAGGAGGAGGAGGAGAGACAAACGAAGGTTGACACAACAGTGAGAGAGTGACATTGTGTGACAATGCATGATGGTGTATGTTTAAGTGTGTATGTGTCAGGGTGTAGGGTCTTGTACATGTCGTTAAATGTAAGTGTGCATATGTGTGTGTGTGTGTGGAATATGCCTGTACGTGTGTCAGTGTGTGAGTGTGCATGCATGTGTCTGAGGTTGTTCAGGGAATTACTGTGGTCAGCAGTGTGGAATGAACGGTGTGTGTGTGTGTTTGTAAGCATGAGGATTTACTGTTTGTGAGTTTAGATTCGGATTTAGTGTCAGTTGGAGTGTATATATGTGTGTGTCTGTGTGTGTGTGTGTGTTCTCCTCAAAATTATTTTTAACTGCACATCACAGCAGGAGCCAAAGTTTCACTCTAAGTAGGTCACAAGTGATGATCTCAAATAAGGATAAATAAAAGACACACACACACACTCATAGGATGTTAGTGTGTGGGTCTGCGTGTGTGCGTGCGTGCGTGCACATGTATGTCACATAATCAGATAAAGACAAAATCATATACCAGTGTTTGCAAACACTCATGATTGCACACGTACAGTCACACAGATACACGCAGTCGCACATCTATTCAGATACACAGTGGCGTACTGTGCTCGTAATCAGACATCAGCGTCATAAAATCTGCCTGCATCATCAGTCTTATATAAAACGGGAGACAAGACGTTGTCTCATTTTTGCTGTTGCATGTTTTATTATTCTGCTTCTTCTTTTTTTTTTCTTTTACAGTTTCATCATTTCCACATTCTTTTCTTTTGAAGCACTCAAACCTGTTCTGATCTAAGTGTTGTAAAATACTGTTATTGACTATCTATTTTTTTTGTGAAAGATATCAGTATAGATGACGGTTTACAGGTACACATGTGATGAATTAACGATACTATAGATGCCATAAATAGCCATACAGCCTTGCATAATAGTCACTCATAACAATTGCGCCTCTGTTATTGAAGCATCTCGCCAATGTTACACAAACTGTAATATAACTTTTCTTTTCTGCCGTGACTGCCTCGGTAAATAGAAGATGAAGCAGAGCCTGAACACGATCTTGTCTGGTTTGGGATCCCCGAAGAAGAACTAAAGGATAACTGGTCAGATGTATAAGGATGTTCTTCTTGGTTTACAGCAACAGTGATCCATGCAGATTCGTCCTAGTCCCATAATTGAACATGTGAATTTAGCAATGCAGTCACACATTTACTTTTTTTTTTTTTTTATGTTTTGTAAACAACCCTGTTGACATCTTACAGCCATCAACTGCAGTTGATGAAAAACAACACTGTGTGCAGCCTGATTGAGAACAGCTGACTGATACAAGTTAATTGGAGGATGTGACTATAGCAGATTGATAACAGCTGTTTGAACAGAAGCTTTGCGTATTATTGTGTCAAAACTCTGAGGAAAGCAGCACGTTCTGTTAAAAAAATAAAAATGAAAAATAATGACAAACATATGTCATCTTCTATTTTTGACGTTTGATGTTTCAAATCTCAAAAAATGTAAACATGAGTCATTACACAAACTTACACTCACAAAGTCATTGGAGTTTTCTAACCAGTGATATTTCGAAAGTATTTTGAAGCAAATTTAGGTTGATACGCAGCATATAAAATTACACTAAATATTGCTTGTTTTTATTCGTTAAAAATGTATCTTTGCTGTGTTTGACAATAAAAGAGTCAGAAACGCAGGGCGACCATCTGACTTTCACAATGACACTTAACAATCAATCAGGGGCCTGAAGTCATCTGTTACTTTCATTACTTCCACTGAAACAAGCATTTAAAGGCAAATGATTAAATAAAAAAACAACAACAAAAAAACAATCTTGCTGTTTCCAAACTGCTTAACACATGACACACATAACATATAATACACATACGCAGACACAAACAAGTACAAATGGGAATATGTCTATACAAACTGTTAATTAGAGAAGGTGCATTATCTCAACCACAAGCTCCAGAAATCCAATTTTTCCACAAGTATTAGGTTTCGGTTTAGAAGACGGTGCGGTGCGTTTTTTTTTTTTTTTTCAAATGGATTTCAGAAAGCTGTTCTTTTGCCTTCAACATGATAAATTGCTTCATGTAGTAGTTGGAAGTCATACATAACCTTACGTATTGTCATAAAACGTGCTTTGACATACATAATTAAAGCATAAGCAATTGCTTCTGGCCACTATTTGGTATGACTGACCAGCTGTTTATTGCTACTCCCTGCTGGTTAGAGTACTGGCAATATAAGACGGACTTCATTCCCTTTCTGTCTCCCTCCCACATCTCTCTCAGTTTGCTCTTATATATTTCTCTCTGTTTCTCTGCTCCTCCTGTGCAGCCACTAGCCAACACCTTGTACAATACACTTCATTGCGTTTTATTTTTTTTTCCGAGACAGCCAATCTATATTTTAGTGCTTACAGCATATAAGGCAACAACAAGGCGTGAGATAGGAACAGACAGAACACATTCAAGTAACATGTAGGCATATGTTCTGTTGTTGTGTGTACAAAAAAGTCTGTACGTTATGGCCTCAACTGTGTCAAGGTTAGAGCCTGTTTGGGAGACATCCCTACAAGTGCAGAACACAATATTCAATGCAGCGTTTACTAATTCCTGCCTGTGCAACTCTACACCTCCAAAACGGTCCGATTTGAATCCCATTTCCTGCATTTCTACATACATTTGGGACTAAAGCAACCAATACAAAATCTGAGAAAAAAAAAATAGGGTCATTCACAGCGAAGTATAGGCAAACAGAAGTGCTTTGAAATAATACACTTTATTTATATAGCACTTAATCTTAGCAGCACTTTAAATTTATATTGATAAGTTCCTCATAAAGAGCACAAACATAGAAAGCAATGCTCCCATGTGCTCTCACAGGCTTGTAGCAGTTCAGTATCTCATGTGCCTTAGAGGTAGACAAAGTTAAAACCTTGTATAAATTATCCCAGGACTGTCCCACTTCTCAACATAGTAAAAAAAAAAAAGTCGGATCAGCACCACAGTATAAATGGATTCAGTATGCACATGTAAATGTCAACTGGAAGACTGAGTGAGGTTCTTTTTTAGCATATACCAGCAAGACACAAATACTTCCACTGCTAAAAAGATAGAGCAGACAAGAAGGGTTGGAGAATAATACAATAACATTCAATAAAAATGTTATTGTGCTATATGTCTGCCCTATATGGCTCGGAAATAAGACACCCGGAATAAATACCCCGAGAATACAAAATGAATACACAAGAAATATAATATATAATGATAAACAATAAACTATATATCCCTATACACATGTTTGCATTTATCTAAAATTGTCACTGAATGTACTGTAGGAGGAATGTCAATATTTGTTACGAATGAGTTTCTTTTTATTTATTTATTTCCTCACAACCTGAAACAGCATTTATCAAACTTTTTTTTTTTTTTTTTTTTTTACTCTATTGTGTAGAAAAGTACATGTGCAGTTGAATAAAACATGCATTCGGTTTGGCCTAAATTAATCTTGCATAACCAAGCTTGAAGAGGCCCGGGGAAAATGAAGCACAAACATGCAGGCTAGGAAACGTTGGAGACACAGTGAGTTGTCATTATACTTCACTTTAAACCCATAAAACGGCTCTTGGGAAGTTGTTTTACAGAAAACTAACCCACGGTGCTGTTTCTACAGGCGTACGTTTTTCACATTCGCAGATAATCACTGTTTAAAAACTGAACATAATGGAAGGATGATGTCCCTGTTTGGTCTCCTCTCTACTCTACCTCCTTCATTTCTGTTCCCCGTCACAGTAATGTGTAACGGGAAGCGACGACACATAACATTATCAGTCTGTGCTTTCTTTGTTTTTTGTTTTTTTTTATAAATCCTCACACGCCTGTAATTGCCTTTTTATTATGTGTGGGAGAATTCAGGGTGCAAAACACAGGAGAGCTGCAGCGGAAAAGAGCAATACGATACAGAAGTACAAAAGACATTCCAAACATTAGCGTCACTTTTCTCTTTTTTTTATTGTGGATCGGCTGCATTTTGCACCTGTTTCTTTTGCGACTGTGGTGGTTTTATAGATACTGGATACCTCAGCCCCCGGCTTGATGTCAACTAATCACCGTGGGAAACGAGTTGGAACGTGACCAACTGATGAAGAGGAGGCCGGGGAAAACATTGACATCAGCAAAACTGTATATTGTTGATGTAATGCCCATGAGCTCCAATATATATATATATATATATATATATATATATATATATATATATATATATATAATTTAGTTATTGTAGTTGTACTTTACACATTATTTTTCATTGCAGTTGAATGTATGATACTTCCTGTATTGGCAATAATTTCGAGTCTAGTAGGTATGATGAGTGCATGTGTGCGTGCATGTGTGTGTGTGTGTGTGTGTGTGTGTGCAAAAGGAGAGAATCCAGAGAGAGAACGAGAGGGGAGGTAGACAGAGACTGACAGGTGTCAATTTCAGCTGTTTTGTCCCCTTTGTCACCTGTACTAAGATACAGTGACTGTGCAAGTTGACGTCTTAGCGTATTTTACCCTTCGGGGTTTGTGTGTGTTTGTAGAAAGGAGTATCCATATAGGTATATTTCATTCTTTATGTGGATTTTAGCTTTGACCTGGGTCATTGGTTTGCATGTTTCTCCTTTGATAGAAGGACATATGTCCCCTCAGGGTTCAAATACAAAAGGCAGCTCTTTTAAAAAGTAACCTTTTTTGATGTCCACACACACACACACACACACACACACACACACACACACGCACACACACACAGAAAGACAGACACACATATGGCTTGTTAGGAAGTTCACCACATTGACAGCAGGACTGACAGATGAGGAAAACGAGAAAGACGCAGGGAAAGAGAGACAGTGAAGGAAAACAAAGAGACAGAAACTGAGTGAGATGGATGAAAGGACGTCCAGCGGTACGAAGAGAACACAGTCATACTATATAAAGTGATTAAACATACATAAAGTCCTTGTTGCCCTGCTTAAAATATATATAATATTTGGGAGTGTGACATGTTTCCCTGTCATCTGGATCTAAGGAGTAATGATTTTCAACCCTCACACATAAACCTATATAGATGCAAATGTGGCAACATGCAGCAATCTGAAGAAAAATGCAAAACTTTCATGAGAGAAAAACCTGTCAAATTTGATTTTTAGCCAAATATCGTAGTGTATGGTTACCCTTCTTAAATCTTAAAATATTAGAAAATTAAGTATCCTGTAATCCTGCTATTAAATTCATAATCATATATCTAAATGGCAAATGTAGATTTCAACCTTTAATCTTTTTCAACCTTTGAATCTTGTATGACTAAGCAGCCACAGGCTTCACCCGACAAAATACAAAAATCAAACGTCTGGTGCTGCTGTGTCATCTGATGTAGGTCTCAGCAAAAAAATGCATCATCAAAGATGTCAGGTGTGCACCCTGATAGTGAACTTAATACGATTTTACTGAAAATGTATAGATGTCACAGGGAGGGAAAAGCTTTAAATGTATGCATAGCTCCGACAGGGCATCATGGGACAGAATTTCAGGCAAAAAGGCAAAAAATGTTTCAGGGCAAATTCAACACACTGTATCTACAGTATCTCAACTGATGGACCAATTTGCTAATTGATTTTAAGTCTGTGCTCCCGCTGCAGCAATCTTCAAATTGTTGTTCATTTCTTATTTTCTACACAGCAGTTCAAACACTACTTCATCTGATTGAGAACTGAATGAATGAATATTTAAGATCAGACTGATTCAGGCTGAATGCCCCTCCAATAAATCACGCCTTTGAGAAGTATATAAATGTTTTTCATGACCTTTGTGTCAGAAAAGGTGTTGATTAAAACTTCTGGTAATGGTTTCATTATTTATTATCATGATTACTTGGTGTTTTTAATGATTTACCGCCTTCTTGGTTTTACATCGGAGTGTATAAAATGTTTGATTTGCTTGAAGTGTGAAGCGTTATCTAAATCACTTGAATTAACATTTCTGGTGACAATGTTTTGGTGATTTATGTATCGCTGCATTGGATTTTACTATGCATCTCTATCTGATGGGATTTATAATATTTGTAATTCCTTGCTACGTTTTGCTCTTGTTCCATATTGGCCACGTGAAAATAGCAACGGAAAGTGAACGGCAATGGGGCGGTTCCCTATTAAATTAAAATTCAAATCATAATGAGACACGTTCAAATGCCAAGAAGTGAATGCAGATTGGAGACCTGCAGCCGACAATACTTTATATTAATTATATTAATATAATCTAAATAACCCCTTGATGCTCTGTAATTACTTCCCTTGATAATGTAAACTTTTTTTTTTTCAATTATAACAGTGACCAGCTCTTATTATTTGATAAGTGCTGTAATATTTTAATTGGCTGTAAGATAAGATGAAATTAAAGACAGTCAGTATTATTATTACACCGCCATTAAAATAAATGAACTAGAGTAAAAGAAATAACAGAGAACACACACACAAACACCAAGCAAAGACACATGGAAAGAATGAATAGTGAACTGTTGATAGTCGTTTGCCTCTCTCCTATCTCCCATCACCTCACATTCTCCTTATTTTATCATTTGCTCTACCTCTACCTCCTTTCCTTCCCTCCTTTCTCTGACTCTTAGCATTGCCTCTTCTCCCAGTTTTCTGGCTCCTCCTTTCATCTCTGTTGTTCTCCCACCTCGTTCTCCATCCTCCCTTTCCTCCCTCTTATGGACAATCACTGTTTAAAACACAAGTTCTGTCTAAAGTTGAAAAGTTGAGCTGATTGGTCAGGCCATCGCAGTGCTGAATGTAGACACACATACACACACACACGCGTGGGCGCACACACACACACACACATATTCAGAGCGCTCTTACGTTCTGCTTCAGTTCCCCAAAAACAAAAAAAAATTGTAGCTGAGGGCAAGAAGCTGAGCCTGATGTTATTATACAGCAATGGAGAACAAACAGAAGACATTTATAATTTTTAACATTTACTCTCCAGAGCCACGGAGCCTTCGTGTAACACTGTCAGGATTATCACAGCAACGTGCAGTGAAACGAACCCTCTTTTTCCTACAGTGGATAATAAAATCAGGTGGTACATAGAGAAGATCACTCTAGATTGCAAACAAAGGAAACAGGAAACCCTGCAATACCCCTTTCATCCTTTCATCTCCCCGCCACTATGCTTTCTTTTTTATCTTCTCTTCCTCCCTCTCTTCTTCCACCCCACCCCTGATGAGATGCTTTCTGACACGGTTCCTCTAGCCATCTGCAACACACACACACACACAGACACACACACATACACACACACACACACACACAGATGCCCATATACATACGCAAATGCTCCTTAACAACACATACTCTAACACACACACACTCAGCACAAACAAAACACCTGTTTTACATACCCGAGCTATTTCCTCCACACCCTTTTTGAACATATCGGAAGTCAAATGACTTCACAGAGCCACAACATTATATATTTGAGCACCACAAAAAGAGCTTTGTCTTAATGGATGATTGTTATTTTAAAATTAATGCTGCAGCAGATTTTACTTTGCAGGAACACGCTACCTCCACTTTCGCTATTACTTTCCTCCAGCTGTCACAGGTTTCTATGCATAAAACTGATCTTACAGTGACAACAGGTCCTTTTGGACAATCTGCAGCTTGTTAGCGAGTTGTTGAGTAATCTTACACAATATTTCAACAGTGCATAGTTATAAATATCTTAGCAGCAAATATTTGTGACTGTGATACGTGACTGGCCATTTGATGTTTTCGATGAGAGGCACAAGGAGGCAGTGAGAGCTTGCTGGCATCAAAGCTTTTGATAGACTAGAAGTTGTACACGCTACAGACGTGTATTTCTTGCCACTAATTAGTCAGGAGCTGTCTGCGATCGAGAATGATATGTCGTTAGTCAAGATCCTAAACGCAGATGTGCCAGTCTTCACAGAAGGCAAACAAGTCAAGTGAAGTGGAGAAACCGAGCGAGAAGACAGATCCATCCTCTGATACTTCAAGAATTATTTTATATATCGAAGGAGTGGAAATGCCCACTATCACACCAGTCGCCTTCGGTTTTACCTCTTCTACGTCTGCTTCCTGGTGATCCCTGAGACAGGAAACGTGATGCCATCTGCTGCAAACATTAAAATGATCATAACGTGAAAACAAACAGAAGCTCCGTTTGACAAACTGATTAATTGCATTTGTATTCACTATGTGACAAAGGCACCCACCGATGTCTCATATGTGCTGAGATGTGTTAAAGAGAGAGCAGAGAGAGAGAGAGAGAGTGTGTGAAAATGGCTGGATAGGAATGTAGTTTCTTTGTCAACTTTATCAGCAGGACACGAGGGAGCATGTTACAAAGTTACACAAAGCATTCCAACATGTTTAATGGATATGCCCTGGTTGTATCTCATAATGGAGAAGAAGCTCTTCGCAGCCGGGAGGAGGAGGAGGAGGAGGAGGAGTACATGATTTAGACCTGAGGATGCAAAGCTCTGCTCCTTGCTGGTTATGGTCCAATTAAACCCAGAGCCCCGAATAATCTGATTGCCTAGAAGACTATCTGTTCTCAAAACTCAGCATGCCTTGCGGCTGTTTTGAGTCCTGCTCTTTTGGGCTTCCTGTCAGTACAGAAATCTTTGTTCTGTGATGGATTTCTCCCTGGATTAGTGTTGGTATTTTAGATAGCAGACTGCAAACTGCTCTCCTATCAAACTCTTATGTAGCTGAGCTAGAAATATCTTGACATAATATCATCTTTATCTGCACTGCATCGGTTGCAGACACTGTACAAGCACTCTGATATTTTTAGTTTTTTTTAAGCTAATAAGGCTTCTTTTATGGATGTTCAGGTGTGAACTTTCTGATTATAAAGCTACACCTAATAGCCTCATATAGTCGTATGCTTCAGAGGATTCATTACCCTTACCAAGCAAAGTATCTAGCTCATATTTCAGCTATTTAGCTATAGAGACAATGATGTTGCTATGTGTTTAAACATCTATAAAGGTAGATTGTTCCTTTAGGGTACATGTAAGGAATTCAAGGAGTTATACCCAGGTTAATATCAACAAAAAAAATCTTTAAAACATACATACCTTCCCATTAATATGACCTAAAATTACAACATATTTAATAACCAGTGCAGGGAATTTCCAGGTGACTGTCTGGCTTCACACACACACACACACACACACACACACATTTGGTCAGTAGGCTTGATTATGCATGACCTCTTCAAATACCAGCAAAATGCCAGCGAGAAAATCACAGAGGACTGATTATAGTACAAATTCACTGGTAACAATTAAGGGACACACACACACACACACACACACACACACACACAGATACAAACTACGTAGTGTAGCACAGCCACAGTGTTTTCAATCCTTCTCGTTGCTGCTTCAAAAATGAATAATTATAGGTTTGGAAAAACAAAACACACGTCTATACACAGAGATATTCCTACATTAGCAACAGTGTATTATTCCAAACAGACACAATATGGACCTCTGTTTCTGCTTATTTTGAAACAAGCAAAAATGAAATAGAAAATATGTAGTTCCTCTCTTGGCTAATATAACAATAATAATAATAATACAGTTTTTGGTATTCTATTACTACAATGTAAAGGGTGACCAGAAATCTCCTCTTGGCTCGCTGGTCCACTGTTAAATACAGTTGTTAAATACACATGTACCTTACAGAGAAGGGGATCTTTATGGAATCTCCCAATATCAGATTCACTTTGTAATGTAGTGATGTACTTTCTGTTTTTACCTCAGGGGTTCCTAGATTGGTATGACTCAACACCCCCCTTAATGTGTGTCTGTGTGGTGTGTGTGTGTGTGTGTGTGTGTGTGTGTGTGTGTGTGTGTGGTGTGTGTGTGTGTGTATGAGTGAGTTTGAGTACATGTGTGATTATATGGTATTTGGCTTACTGACTCACCCCTCTTGTGCCCAAAGAGTGATTCTGCTGACTCCAGTGTTATGTCTTTAATCACTGTGTGTCTATATATGTGTGTGAGTGTGTGTGTTTGTATATGTGTGTGTACTGAAGATGTAACATATCCTTGTTTGTATGTCTTTAAGTGTGTCCGTTAGTTTGTGTACATCCAGCATGTATGTATGTGTGTGTGTGTGGCTGTGTTCACGTGTTAATGGCTAATGGGTTTTGTCAGTGTGACTGAACTGAGGTCAACACAGTTGATTAAGGAAGCAAGCTCTGCCTACACATTCAACCAGCACACAGTCTACCTCCCCATTCTAAGCCTCCACTTTACTGGTGCTCAGATTAAAAATTTACTGCTTGCAGTGACAGACAGTAAATCCACTGCTTTCACATTATTAAAAGTTTGAATGTCTGCAGGCAAAATGAGCATCTGAACTAGTATTAGTGAACAGAGATGGATGGGAAAAGAGCAGATTCTCATGCTGAAGGAGGGATCCTCTTACCAGTCATCTCTACAAGTCACTTGAACTGAACAGTTGTCTTTTCAGTGCTATATTTTTTTAAATGCCATTATATTGCAGTTGAAATTACAGTCAGTATTGGTTCTGCTTTAGATGGGCATTGATTTCCACACTCCACAGTCTCAAAACCTCATTAAATCAACCTCATTAAATATACTAAGATTCAATGCTGTAAGGCAAAAAAACCCCCCACAAAAAACATAAAAATCCCTGGGTCAATATTTTTGTGTGTATATTATTGTATACACACAGCGTATTGGTCCATGTAATCATTCTAACAGTCCATGTTCTGTGCATAAATGTGTTGGGAGTATTGTATTGGGATAGACTTCCAAGAAGCCAATCTTTCTCTAACCCAACACAAGTCATTTCAGTGTGCCTAAACGTAACCATACCCAATCAACAAGGGCAGCAGATCAGAAAACACCTGGTGCAGGTTCTCTACAACCCATCTCTGTGTCCCGATTATGTCTCCTAGAAAAAGTTAACCATGAAAAAAAAACGAACACCGACTGAACTAAAGTTGATGATTATTGTGAAGTTTGGCTGAGGGTGTTTTGTGTTTCTCATGGATTTTACAGTATTTCTACAGGCGCACTCAGCAGGATCCCCGGTGACGTCACTCAGGTAATAGAAGAACATCCCCTTGAGAAATAAATCTTGAACATATATTTTTGAATCTATTCATCAGTGCTTTTAGTTCTTTGTTTCCTGTCTAATCTTTCTAATCACATCAGTGATTGGAGGAGTTGGCGCACAACACAACACACATTCGTCACTGAACTTTATGTCTGAACTGTGACACACACACGCATGCAAACACACATACACACTCAATACACATGCATAATGATTCATGCTTCGGAGCACCTCACATCTTGCTCAAACATTCTGTTTCCTGTTTACTATGTACAACTGTACTATGCCTGTGTGTGTTTTTCTCGTGTGTGTGTGTGTGTGTGTGTGGTTTTAATGTGCATGTTGTTGTTTATGCATGTCCATGTTATCCTCTTACAGTGAGCAGTGTTGACACGCTGCTGCTGTTACATCCGTTTGGTCTGCGCTACTGTGCTGATGTCATGTATTAAATATTATTAATGTACAAACTCTCGTGCATTCCTGTCTAGTAACTATGATTGTAACAGTAGATGATAAACTTACAGAATGAATTTGTGAATATAAGGATATATTATATTGTGGATAAATGGGTTTAAATTTGCACTTTCATTGTGGCTGTTTGTGCAAACAATTGCACAATAGGTGCACAGTTTTGGTTCTGCTTTGTTTCTAACTTGACATAACGGCTCATGATGAAGATAAAAAAGAAAACAATCAAAAGAATCAAGATTAAAACTTTAAATCGAGTCTCCAAAATTCATAATTGATGAAGGTTAACCACAAATTTTTTTACAATTACTCGGCACACTTACTTATATCAAAAGGGGAAAAAAGCCAAATATGAGAAAACATTATGAGTCTGCTTTGAAATTATTCACCACCCAACGTAATGTAATGTAAAACTGTTCATACATGTGAATAATATCTTTGATTGAATGAGGCTTGATGAGGCTTTTCACACAACTGTGGTGATTTGTTTTATATGAGTAAACTGCAGCAGCCAATCCCACGTGCCCGCCTCTGCATATGTCCTAGGATGCACTGGGCCTTGTGGGCAAGTCTGGATATCGCACAGCTCACAGAGCTGACATCGACACAGCTGTACAGTGTGAGTGTGAGTCTATGATATGCAATTTGTTTTAGTCCCCCCTTTGTCTACTTTGTCTTTATGTCTTTCTCATTTCTTATGAAAATCAAGTAAAAACAACAACAAATAAAGTAAAGAAAAACTCTTTTTCCGATGTGTGTAACTGAAAGTGTGACTTGTGGGTACCAGTCAAAGATTCATTAAAAACCCATAGCATGGCCTTTAATGTTAATTGATCAGTGTGGAGAGTCAATATCACGCCGAAAAAGACAGCAAACTCACCTCGAAGGGTCAACAGATGGTGACGTTTTTGGACTCATTAGGAAAATGTGTAGTGTTCAAGTGTCAGTTTTCTTTGCTCTGTCTCCACTGGCTCTGCTCAGTGGCCTACAGGACAAAACTGTGACCACACAGGGCCACTCCCAGGTGTGACTGTGTGTACTATAAACCTCACTCCCTGTGCAAACTGCACCTCAGGCCATGCTATAAATAATGAAGATTGTTCTCATTTCCCTTTTTTCCAATGCTTGCTGCAGTGCTTTTGTAGCCTTGTGTTCTGCTCTCTGTAGCACTATGCCACAAGGAACTATCTGTTATTATTATTATTATCCACTTGGTTTATATCTGATGAAGTAGCTTCTGTATGCTTGTTGAACTCTCAGGCATTACTTTCAGCCAGACTGGAGTGATATGTGATAGTGAGGAACACCTGACACAAAATAATATCAGGTGCATATTAGCATTAATGCACAAATGCTCCCATGCACAACTATAGGTACGTACTGTACACAAGCCACGACACATCTATGCACATGAGAACCACACACACACACACACTCATGCAGTAATTTACAGTAGACTGTGTCCTTGATGTGAGGCCCGAGGAGCTATTTTAAATGTCCCACTTAGGCAGTGAGGCAGTTAAAATCCATACATCCTTATGTGGCACTGAGACACACATATACACACATTTTAACACGTATCACAAGCACACACCTATTATGTGTGAGCATGCCTGCTTTAGGTGTAGGCATTTTTTGTTCATTTCAGTTTGGTTTTCTGCCAATAATCTGTAATTAAATGATGTAGTGATTGATATGTTGACCCTTAAAGAACCTATTTGACCTTGTAGGGTTTGAATTTAATTCAAACTTAACACTTCACAGTGACCTTTACATAAGAGAGAAAGACAGACAGGCAAAAGGAGGCATGAACATAGACAAACAGAAGGAAGGAAACACAGAAACCGGCGGAAATTTCATTCTTACTTCATTCCTCAGAGTAATATAGAAAAGCAGGCAGTTAGGTAAACTGAGCGAGATAACCACTGGGCAGCAGGAGGAGGAGGAGGAGGAGGAGGAGGATGGCGGAATGTGTGATTGGGGGTTGACAAGAAGTTTGGAAAGAGGAGCGTTGAAGGGAAGAGGGAGAGCAAAGAGGATAAATGTTGCTCCCAGATAAGAAGGATGACAAGAAATTGGAGGAGGCAGCTTATGCAGGTAAACGACAAGGAGGAAACAGAGCTGGTGCACAGGGGTGAATCTGTGGTGGAGGAGGAGGAGGTGGAGGAGGTTAAGGAGGAACAGGGGAAATGAGCAGATAAATACAGAGAGAAGAAGAAGAAGAAGAAGAAGGGAGAGCGGTTGAGGGGGAACAGGTATTGATAGTGCTGGGAGTCAGAGAATACAGGTATCAAAGAAGAAGAGATAAGAATTCACACAACCACAAAAAAAAGAGATGGTGTGTGTTTCAGTGTTTTGTGCGTGCATGTGTGTGTGATTGACAAAATACCTGCAGACTCCTGTGTGCTTGAGCGTCACTGTTGCATCTCTCTCTGTGCTTGCATCTGTGTGTTTCCTTGCGTGTGTGTGTGTGTGATGGCCTAGAACAGTAATGTATGCCTTCTCCTCAGCTGGGTTGATCTCATTGTGTCAAACTCAGGGCTTTGACTAATCACTCCCAAATAAGAGGACTCAGCGAACAGTCGTACACACACACACACACACACGCACATATTTGAACATGAGCACACACACGTATGCACACAATAATGTAACTTATCTTGGTATTTTTCCTCTGTCCACCCCCTGTTTCTTCATCTCTTGCTGTCTTTATCATACATTCAATCTATCGTCTTTTCTGTGAATGCCCGACTGTTTGCCATCTGTCTCTCAACACCAACAGCTTCCCTTCACCTCCGTTTTTCTCCTTATCGGCAGCCCCTCTGTTGCCCCTTGGCATTCATCTCTCTTTTGGTATATAGCTTAGTTCTACAACAGGGACGTTAGGATGGAGGAGAGTACATGCTACAAAGGTCACAGGGCTCATATTTGACATGACTCTTCTTCTGTTTGTATGGATTTTGACATAGAAGTCTTAAATGTCTAAAATTAAAGAAATAGTTCATTCAAATATGATTTTAGAGAGCTTAGCTTAGCATACAAACTGTAAGCAGGGGGAAACAGCTAGCGTTGCTCTATGTGTGAATTATCAGGTGATTCAATGCAGGTTATTTGCTGCACTTTTTTTTTTTTTTTTTTTTTGGCCAGGTGCATCCTGGACTTCCTGAATTTTTTGCTGTCACTGTGAGGTTGCCAGGTGACAATGGAGACTGGAGGAAGTCACTGCTACTTGGCCAAGAAATAATTGGGCTCATAGCCACCTATTACAATCGCAATGTGTTGCTTTTACACTTTTGACTTTTCTGATCATATGATCATTTGGACAGGATACAACAGAGACAAAAGTGTGTGTGTAGCTAGTTGTTTCATTTTTGTGTGTAGAATAGCAGCTCTGGTGTACCAGCTCAACTTTGTCCTAACCCAGATTTACTGTTACCTTCCTAATACATGCTGAGGAGCAGGTGCATGCCTGTATGACTGTATGTGTGCACACGTGAGCATGTGTGTGCATATGTGTGCATATGTGTGTGTGTATGTGTCTTATGAGTGATTGCAGTTCGACCTTTTCCTTCTGGCAACCTCGCCTGGATTGCACTCAGATCAAGATGGCAAGTACTCTAAATGTGTGTGAGTTGTGTGTGTGTGTGTGTGGTTTGATAGATGCCACAGATCATGGCTCTTGGATTGCATTGCGGTGAGCCAGGCCAGCCAAGTCATATCACATTAACACACACACACACGCACGCACGCACACACTCATGAATGGGTGAATGAATGAAGGCTGAGATGATAAAGAATGATTGGAAAGTGGTCCCAGGGTAATTTCATACCTCCGTCACATTTTGTGTGTAAGTATGTGTGTGCATGTGTGACTGGATATATGCACGTATACAATATCTACCAGAGCAAAAGGTTTATTTGGTAATATTATTTTGTGTCTATGATACTAAAGTATACTATACTGACACTAAGTACATGTGAATTATCACTTATGTTGCTGTTATGTATTCATATCTATTGTCTAGCCTTACATTGCGTCATCTCACAGTGGGGAAGTCACGAGTGCTGCTGCTGCAGCTGGCCTTGTCAGGTTAAGCTGCACTACTTCCTGTAGCCTATTGGGGGCAGTGTGAGCCATACATTAGAGGCTGCTGTCAAACTAGAGCAGCAGAAGCAGCAGCAGTGTAACAGTTGGTATTTGCAGTGTTCTTGTTTTTTTTCAGTGTGTGTGTGTGTGTGTGTGTGTTTAGCAGAACACAGCAAAAAAAAAAAAAAGGTAAAAAGGAGGAGGAGATAAGAAAGCAAAAGTGCTACTTTATATCCCATACCTTATAACTACCCAGTTTTCCAATGCCACAAATCCACGCTGCAGTGCCAAATGTGTGGTGTTGTTATATAAGTAATTCCTGGATGCATGTATCCAAGTCTGTCCTCTTAAGAAAAATGACACTATAGGTCATAAATTCAGTGGCCAAAAATGACCTATAGTTTATGATCGAGTTAAAATTGTAACGTGTTAATAGTATGTAAGTTGTTGGTGCTAAAAGTTTCTCATTGCTATCCTCTATAATAGTTTACTTTCATGTATATAATAATAATAAAAAAAACATACATAGTGCAGACAAAAATATAACAGGTACAGAATCTACATCTACATCCAGCATATGCAGTAATTATGACCAGGTGACGTGGCTTAGTTCAGAAGACATCAATATAAGGTCAATATCAGGAGGAGATGGGTAGGAGAATGGATAGATAGTTATTGAGATGGCAGAGAGTAGCAGCAAGTAGGAGAAAGTTACACAAGCATCAGGTCAGGATATTTTAACCAGACATTATTTTTTTACCATCATGTCGGGACATTTTGGCCGTCACGTTGGGACCTTTAATCACTTTAGCCAAACTGTGATCACCACGATACTTTTCCTAACCGTAACCAAGTGCTTTTTTGTGTCTAAACCTAACCAGACTTTAACCACAGCATAGGTCTATTACGCTCCTAAGGGCCGTTCTGTCGTTTGTGCAGGTACAAAATGTGGTCATTTAATTTGGAGGACTTGTTGATTTATCTGTAGTGCTTGAAATGCTGCATATGACCCGTGTAAGACAAGTTTCTCGAGGCATCACATCACAAGCCTTTTGCTTAGATACCATGCTACCTTTGAGCTACTCATGAGCACTTACCAAAGTCCACCCCCCCTCCTTCATCCCCCAATATAACCTAATTAATGCCACAATCGATCAGTACATGAATTAACAATGTGGACAAGCGTGTCACTGAAAATATATGTGGCAAAAATGTATTAATAGCTATATCATTAAGAATCATTATTAATTCCCGCCAAGCCTCTGTCATTTCCCTTCAGCACGACTGACGAGACAATGATGTACAGAGTGGCAGCCTTAAGGTCAGAGAGGCTCTCTGGTGACTGCGAATGTTACAAATTAAAATCTCAGGATTTCTGTAATTAAGGAAACAGGTGAGGAAGTCAGGAAAGTGGAAAACAGATGCTGCGTTGGTTAGATTCCCCCTGTGACAGCATGCATTAGAAGAAAATAAAGAAGAATCATCCTTAATAAAATGAAGCCTTTCTTCTTTCAGCTGGGAATAATCGTCAACATGATATTGATATTAAATAAAGAAGGTTCACATATTTCCTACCTCACAGTGGAAGAAGAAGAAGAAGAAGAAGAAGAAGTAAAATCTTCATTTTTAGTTTAATGTAAGGAAATCTGGATTACAGTAGAATACAATAGGCCTGATTATAATTTAGACGAAATACTCTCCTGGGTCTTGGCAATAAATATGGGTCAATATGTGTGGCTGAATCTTTGTGTTCATCAGCATAAGTATCTGTGTGTGTGTGTTATTTGAACACAGAGGGCTTGGATTGAGCATCAAAGGCCCATTCACAGTGAAGTGGCAGAGCCAGTCTCTCTGCCTGCCACCAGCTCTAATTAGTCATTCACACTGGTTATCGCCAATCAGCATCTTCTATTAGCTCTCAAGAGCTAACGACGACAACACACCACACAGGAAGACACTGACACAAATACACACACACACACACACACACGCACACAAAAAACATGCTCAAACTTCCAGAGGCACACTTGGATCCTTCTTCCAGAAAAAAGCCAACATAGATGACATAGAGGGTATATCACAACATAACACACACACACACACACACACATATATATATATATATATATATAGGCTAAATGAAATGGACAGAAGTACATGATGAAACTCTCCTGATGCAGTAACTACTGTATGGAATTTGTATATATGTATATATATTTCTATATGATTCCATCAATGTATCAGAACAACAAATTAAATAAATTTCCTCCTTTGCATAAGAAAAATGGCTCATATAAATGTCATCTGAACTCGCATTCAAACAAATGTAGATACCAACTATATTATCCTCATTGACATAATGCATTCCCTCATACCTTAACCCTAAACTGAATCTAAACCCAACTCTAACATTGATCCTAAAAACCAAGTCCTAATACGTTTGGACCAGCCAAAATGTCCTCACTTCCCAGAAATGACCTCACTCTGTAGGTTAAAAACATCTTGTCCTCACTATGTAGCAAGTACAAGTAATATACACACACAGGCACACACACACATACGCACACACAGAGCAGGCTTCTCACTTGGGAGTCAGTGCCTGGTCAGATCATTGCTTTCCAGGTCAGTTTCTTCACTAGAAACCACTGATGGGACATCAGCAGTGAGCATTTGTACTTGGCCTACATGATGTGAGATATTCATGAGTGAATCTAATCAAAAATGTGTAATACTCAAATAGTCGCTTGCAATGTTCGGAGAAACAGCCATCTCTCCTCTATATTTCCATTTTATAATCCTTTTTGGTCTTTTTTGTTTCAAGTTCCATACTCTCCTTTTTTTAATTTTGTTTTTGCCTTCCTGCCCCCTCTCTCTCTCTCATCTATTTATCACACCCACATTTTTACATCATCAGGCATCAAGAGCAGTTTGTCACATTAGCGAGCCACTCTGCAGAGTGTTGACTTTCCTGAAAAAACCCCCCAAAACTTTCTGCTTCTTAAACAATCTTAAACTATGAGAGTTTACAGTTTCAGAGTAGTTGCAGAGAACACTTTAATGCCCAGCGTCCGTCATTATGATGATCTCTGACCATCACCAGCCACCTAATGTCCTCCACGCTTTTTTCTATCTGTCCCTTCGTGCCTTGTCGAGCCACCTCTGTGCCCCTTTGTGACTACACTGTGAGTAATACCATCAGCAACGCCATGTCTCAGCAACATCTAGGACAACATGAAGGTCAATCAGCAGCCAGTGGGTCTCATCTGGTTCCAACAGTCCTTCTCAGCCATATGTGCAAATGCTAAAAATAATAATAATAATAATAAAAAATAAACAATTTTAGCTGCATTTCTCATCTAAACTTAAATTAAACTGATATGCCACCTAACCCAGGCATGTAACTGACTGGCAGCAGTGTGAGCATCAATTCATAAAAAAATATGAAGTTTGTTGACGTCAGCTGGGACTCGCTGAAATCTATTTTTAACCGGACTTCTAACCCAAACCACTGAGAAGAACAGCAGGGCAGCACTCTGGTCAGCCTTTTGGATGTCCTATTAGGTGACTGCAGCTTCAGGGCCCTGACAACTGCTTCACAGCAAGCAAGCAAACACACACACACACACATGCACACACACGCACGCACGCACACACAAATACAAATCCCACCTAGCCCTACTTGACATTCTGTTTTAGGCAATGTCAGTTTGTGTGTCTGCAGACGTGTTAGAGGGTATGACAGTGCTGATTGAATCACAATCGGACAATGAATACCAATCTGTGTGCACCCAATCTGTTCTGCATGCCTTTCTCCTTCTCTGTCCTTGTGTGACTAGATTTTTAGTCGCTGCAGCACATCTGACATGTCTGTCAGTGTTATCTATGACACAGAGACTAAATACCCTTTCAGGGTCCTTCAGGACGATCAACATGGTTCCCAAAAAAAAAACAAAACCTCAACTTAACAGTATCCAATGAAGAATTTGATCAATTTCTCTTATCGCACAGGTGGTGTTGCTATGGTGACTTTGCAGTTGTGATAAATTATGATGTACAATCTACTGTATATAATGTATTTCTATGTCATTATATCCTCTTATAAATGGTTCTACCTGTGTTGTATAATAATAATTACTTTTTTAACAATTGTTTAGTATTGCATTTACTGCACACAAACTACAATCTTTCCCAAACCCTACCCAAGTGGTTTTTTTTGTGCCTGGTTAAACCTAAACAGACCTAAACCACAGTGTTGTCACAAATCCGGGGTGAAAGTAGGCCGATGCAGTCCGGTACTCCGTGCCACTAAAATATTATGGTGCCGGTACCAAGGAAAATGGGACAGCAGCTGTTTGCCAATAAACTAATGCAACTAGGAGTGTATCCACACTGGGACTCAAACCCTGGTTTCTTAGACCACTGGCAACTGCACGGATCACTCAGCCAATGGCTGCAGCTCTTGCAGATCCTGAGAGCTACAGCCATTTATAGACTCATCACAGAGTCAGAGAGACATACACCATGGAAACAAACACTTTTTAAAATATTTGTACACTTTGAACAACTGGCATCCACACCTACGGCCACCTCCAAAACTTTAATAATCTCAAAATGAATGAATGGAGACAGAATCGGTACTACATTTGAGAAGATAACTCTGAAAGCAATAATAAAATTATCAATATAATACCACCTGCAATTCCATCAGTCCTAACACAAAAAAACAATAAAGGCCTAAAATTCAGCTGGCCAAAAAAACCATCTATAGTTAGGTTATGTAGCAGCGATAGGAATTATGACCTGGGGACTCAGTTGCAGGAGACTGCTGTTCGTCATGTTTCCAACTGCGATTCAGGATATTTCTAATAAACCTTACCGGTATTTACTGTGACCAAGACAATGACGGTTGCGTAACTTTACGGTAGTGATCATTTTAACCCGAATCATGATCCTTTTCCTGAACCTAAGAAGTGGTTTTTGTGCCTAAAACCTAGCCAGACCTTAACCATAAAACAATTGTTTTTTTTAGGTAGTGGTTATTGGCATGGATTCCTCTATGTCAATAGTCTGTTTATTGCTGGCCTGGAATTATAACGCATGCGCAAACTTCCTGGAGATAGAGGAGCCAAGACACAAATAGAGCTACCTCTCTTTTTCTGTCACCATAGTTTATGTCTGTCTCCATCTCTCTCCGTTTTAATCTTTAATGCCTTTCTTCTCTTTTATCTCTCTCTCTCTCTTACTGTCTGCTCTCTGTCTCCGTGCATCCCACCGTGTCTCCATGCACTCCTCTTCATCTGCACACTCTCTCCATTGCTGTCAGACCCATTCACAAAATAACACACAGGATAAATTCAAAATGTTGTGGAGGCAAGAAGGGGGAAACGAAACATAAATAGGTAAGGAAAACAAAAAAAAACAAAAAAACATTAGGGGTTAGAGAAGAAGTATGGGAGGGTCAGACAGGCTGCCGTGGGCAGAGTTCACTCTAGTTATTAGCACTGAATACGTTCGCTGCAGTTTGGAGAGACAGACTCATTGTTTTGCCCTGCAGGGGAAGAATGCAGATGGCAAGATGCTCCACTCCTCTCTTATCCCTCACTTCCCAGCTCATTTTTTCCCCTCTCCTCTCCTCCATCCCTGATGATGAAAAAGATAATTAATTAGAAAAAATATAAAATTAGATGACTGCAGGAATGGGGGAAGAGAAACGAGTGAGGAGGGGATAGAGAGTGACATAAATATGTGTTCTCTGTTCTTTTTTTTTGCGGGGGGGGGGGGGGACATTACATGATCACGCTCACAACTGAAATCAGGGGAAACAATGTGAGAATATGTCCACGCTAAACTGGAGGGAATATTGAAAACGATGTGGGTCAAGACGAGCACGCTCTGTTTGTTTTCTTAAAGCTCAGTTTCTTAAAGCTTAGTGTCATATTGTGGACATACTCCCAGAGGATAGGAGGGGCTTAGTTTATAGTGGACATACGCGCACACACACACACACACACACACACACAGACAGACACACACAATTCAGTTGACCTGCAGTGTATGTGAGAAGAAGAGAGGAACCAGCACAGCGGGGATGTCATACATCAACACCAACATGACTCAGCCTCACCTCTTCCCCTTAAGACTCTTCTCCCCATCTCTCTCTTTTGTGTAACACTCCTCTCCTCCTTCTTTGATCATCCCATTATGTCCTTATTTT
The DNA here is from genome assembly GCA_036937835.1 of Pampus argenteus. Classification (NCBI taxonomy): domain Eukaryota; kingdom Metazoa; phylum Chordata; class Actinopteri; order Scombriformes; family Stromateidae; genus Pampus; species Pampus argenteus. The sequence continues at coordinate 8,471,363 of CM072878.1, forward strand.
AACACCCTTTATACCTCACTATCTTTCTTTTTTCCCCCTTTTTTCCCCTTCCTCTTCCTCCCCTTCCTTTACGAGCATCATCTCCCTGCCCTTTTGTGTTTTCACCTTTTTTTTAAAATCTGTTCTTTCTTCTTTCTTTCAGCCCTCCTCTCCTCTCACTCTCTCTGTCTCTCCGCCGCTGTCAGTCTGCCGCTGTCTGTCTCGCTCCCTGAGGGGATACAGTACAAGTGTTTTTGATTTGGAGCCAAGGTAAAGATGGATCAGGCCGCCGCGTGTCACACTAACATACACACACACACACACACACACACACACACACACACACACACACACAGATACCCACACACATTCATTTACAGCTAAGCAAGTGGACCCACACATCTACATGTACAAAACCCAAACGACACATAGGCGTGTGCGCACACACACTTAAAGAGACGCACAGATGCGTTCAGTAGACAGGTGCAGGGAAAGTCTTGCCAAGGGGAGGAGAAGATGATAGCAAACGGCAAAGAGGAGGAGAAAGCAGAGAACATAGGATGGTTCCACCACAAAGGACAGAGGGAAGCTGTTTCATAAATAAATGGGTGTGTCTGTGTGTGTGTGTGTGTGTGTGTGTGTGTGTGTGTATAATGGCATTGTTCCTATGTCATTTTTTCCTAAACACAGGATGTCAGTGTGTACAACATGGCATTGTGTGACCAGCATGAATGAATGAGGAGTCATTATACTGGACTGAAAGGCAAATTGACTCATCCAACCTCAGGGGCTTTGAATGAAGCTACAGGCGCTTCAGGAGGTGGTGGTGGGACGGGTTGCGGTGGGGGGGGGATCTCTCTCTCGCTCTTGTGTTTAAGGCAGATTTTCCAGGACACCCCGCTGTGATCAAACGGATGGTTGACGTGTTCTTTGTGGCTTCTTGGGCACATTTATGTTTAACAGATTTAGCATGCTGGGTTTTTTTTTCACCGTGACCATCAACGTGTCCAGTTACTGAGGTCAAGAAAACATCATGTCAATAGAGTTTTTGTCCAGTGTTTACTTTCTCCTTGTTTTTACATCCAGCAAATCTTCCTCGCTTTCTGTCTCCTCGCTCTGAAAATGTAAAAAGCCTTTTAAATATCTGAGTGTGCATAATTCAGAACTTGTGTGTTAATTATAGTCATTGGGGACAAATGATGAACAGTGGGAATGGTTTGGTCCGTGTTAACAGAAACTGCTGTCTCAGCGCAGAAGTAGAACCTAGAAGATAAACTGTGGCAGGAAGCCGTCTGAGTCAGTCAGTGTTCAATCAGTCCACATAGCGACCAGCTTCCGATGGCCAGACCAACTATGGTTGAGACTTTCCATTTATCATTAAAATTCTTAATGTGAAACTCTGAAGTACAATGATAAAAAAAATAATCTTCCACCTAATGAAAACCTGTGTGAAAAAAAAAGAAGAAAAGAAAATACAAGGAAAAAGCTTGTCCTTGAGTTAGATTTGCTTCAGTACTGCCTATTGCAGCATAATCTGTTCCTGAGAAAGCATTACATAAGTTACAAGGGTTTTACGTGTTGGCATGCACACAGGGCGCTGTCAGAGCTTTCTGCTGGCCTTTATCCATCATCACTATACTTCAAAAAAAAAAAAAAAAAATGCACACACACATATAGATCAGTGTAGCACAGGTGAACCGGCAGAGAATGTTTAGATGTTTTTTGCCGTTCAAGCACACTTAATGCTTCACCCTGTGACCCTCATTTAGAGCTGGTGATTATTAATCACTGTTTCATAGTACCAGAGTTTTATGGACTGCTTACAGTACATAAAGCCAGAGTCCCTTTGTAGACCTATGATCTCCAGTGTTGGCCGCATCACCCATCAGACAACTGAATTCCTCTGCAGTTTCTTGTAACCTAGAGTGGGATGCACTGAGCAGGCCAGTATGAACAGTGGGGATTTTGTACCAAAATCATGGACTTGAAAGTAGTCGTTTCACAGAGGTCACGGTACAATGAGACACTTACCAGTAAATATTTAACGCCTTAAGATATCTGTTTGGACACCCTAGCAACAGAAGGTGGGGAGACATTGGTGTGGTATATGGCATCACTGGCTACAGTTTGTGAGGGGAAAACAATTGAGAGAGCACAGGAAACAAATGACATTAACTGTCAACAAAAAGTGGTCACAGGATCGACAGGGAAGGCGTGAAACTCATTTACCAGGAGTCAGTGGACGACAGGAAAAAAGGACAAGGAGGACAGTCCTGTACTTATGTTACACACAAGCAAGTTTCATTTGCTGAAGGAGGCTGTGGGATATGGTTGAAAAAATAACAGAATATTAACCACATGAATTTCCATACCTTAAGTAGTGATGCGCAATATGACCAAAAAACATGACTGAGATGTCATATTTCTTTAGGTCTTAATATTCAAGATTGTTAAGCAAGAATAATAAATGACCTGCACCACCTGCAAGGCTGTCATATTCAAAAAATACAATGCTATCCCATAAAACTAAGGACTGTTAGTACCCGATTCTTCGACCGGGAGTCATACACGCACAAGGACGCATGTCTATACTGTATATATATATATATATATATACACACAAATGTATACATGTGTGCAAACAGGCATGCACAGACAAGCTTATCACATCTATGCCAGGGGCCTTTGAAAATGCCAGCAAAGAGCTCCTCAGAACAAGGTGTTGCATTCCCCCTTTCGAAATGCCACGAGTTGGAGGAAGGCGCGAGGAGAAAGGGATGGACCAAAAGAAAATGAAAGGAAATAGTGAGAGAAAGAAGTAATAACATTAACACAGATTAACATACTTTGATTCCAAATTTAAGCGGCCTATTAAAAGTTAATTCACTAAACATGCATTTAAATTCAGGCAGAATAGCAGAATTGATAGCTTAATTAAATACTGGGGGGGAGGAGGGTGAAAAAGGCGAGCAAATTGAGTCAATGAAAGGAGGATGGAGCAGAAAGTAAAGCGCATGGAGAATTGGGTGGGTATATATGCTAGTGAGAGAAACCATGTCCATGTCTTCATTGCCCTGTAGCTGTGTTGCAATCACGCAATAATCTTTTCAACTGGTGTGGACATGGTATAAAAAAGACTTCGAATTAAACAAATTCTACTGAAAAATCAAATATTCATCAGCTCTGCGGTTTATCTTTAACAGGCCTCCATCGCCAACCACACCCTGTCAACAGTGAAAATAGTCCCACGCAGTTTTCAACAGTACTTTGAGTTTTGCATCTAAATACATACATCTACATGTCATCAGTACCCCTCAAAAAAAAAAAAAAAACTGCCAGACAGACAGCATCACATTAAAATGACTCACCTGAGCGTTCGAGCGGCTACAAGTTCTTAGTCTATTGCTTTTGGCATAATGCCGTCATCTACAATCATTGGGTGTTCAATGCGCCACCGTACAATACAAACCTTTTCCAAAAGGATAAAAAGAGATCTACTGTACACACAGCAAACTGCACAGCAAACATCTTACACACACACACACACAAGCAAACGCATCTTTAACAATTCTGAAATTGCTTGAGAAACAGCAAGAGACAGTCATAAACCCTCTCCAAATTGCTACTCCGAATGTCGACAAAGCACATTATGAGCTGCAAGTCTCTTCTAAATTGTCTTTTTATGGAACTAATACCTGACTGAGAGAGAGAGTCTACTGCCCTTAATATGAATGAGAAGATCCTGAGTCATGCCTTCATGGAGTCAGGTAAAAGGAGGGTTACGTAAACAACGAATGCGCTTTGTGATTCCATTTTGATTTGATTTAGCAATACTGAAAGGTGCAAAGTTTGGACTCCATCCTTGTGGCTTACTGCTGCTGGGGCTTAAGTATGTATAACACACACTTAAGTATGTATGGATCACACAATATATATATATATATATATATATATATATATATTTATATATATTGCACATTTTGACACAATTGAAAGAGGTGCTGAAGCGACTCATCCTTTCTCCATGCATGCAATGCAGTGTGAGTGATGTTTCATTGTGAGCACCTGAGGAATACTGACCTGTAACATTCAAAAAGTTCTATTTGTTTTATGTGTTTGCATGTGTGTGGATATCTATGTGCTTTTGTGTGTGTGTGTGTGTGTGTGTGTGTGTTGTATGCCGTGTGTGTGCATTTGTGCAGTGTGGTGTGTATACAATAAGATCTGTCACATCACCTCCATACCATATTAAATTGCACATCATGACTCTGCCAGTTCCCCACAGCTTAATGTGTCGTTGGCAATTACATCATACACACACACACACACACACGAACACACACACAGACATTGGCACACACCCATATAGGCGCGCACACACTGGACTGTCATAATATCCTGCTTAGATGTGCATCTCCTGCACTGATGTGCCACTGAGTAAAGCATCTATATTTAGATCCTGTACAGTATGGAGAGTATAGCTGGTGGTGTAGAAAACCCCAACAACATTGGCAAGTTACTGAAGTTCACTCAACAGAAATATTTAATATTTAAGATTATTTTACTTCCAGTGTGTAAGTGTGTGCGTATGTTTGCATGCGTAAAAAATAATGCACTAAATAATGCAACAAAAATGGAAAGAGAAAGTTGTCGTATTTTGATGTCAGCGTAGATATGAGTAATGACATGTTTTTTTTCAATAATTACATAAATTCCAATAGGAACCTTATAGTGCATTGCATGCTGATACATGTATGATTGTGACAAAGATTTTCCTGTCCTGAATGGGGTTAGCTTTTTTTTTTTTCTTTTGTCTTTAATGCTTACTCTAACACTCTAACACTGGGGCTTGCTTGTCTCTCAGTGAGACTCCAATCGTTCTGCTGTGCAGTGTTAAAGTCTTTTTTTTAATCTGTGCAAGAGAGAAGGAAGATAATTGAAAACAATGGAAGAGAAAGTAAAAAGCACTGAGGCGAACATGTTTAGGAGATGTCGGCATGGAGAAATGTTGGCTTTTATCACTCTGAGACAAAACAGCGATATCAAACATTATGACACGCACACACACACGCCTTCACACATCCTCATAGGAACACACCACACACACACACACACACACCAATGGAGGTAATGATTATGCAGCTTATCAGTTTACTGTTTTTTTTCTAAGAAAGCAATAACTAAATAATTAAAACCCTTTAACAATAATTAAACCATTAGAATTCAAGCACTCGCTTTATCTCTTCCTCTCTCTCTCTCTCTCTCACACACACACACACACAAACAAATACACACGTAGTACTTGTTTATTTATTCTTACTGCAAAATCTGTTATAATAGGTTTGAAATTTTGAGTTGCGATTAAAATTATAATGCCAGAACACAAATGATTCAAAATCTTTCTCACTTTCTTCTTCTTCTTTTTTTTCCTGCTGTCTTTTCACTCTTCCAATGCAAATGTTTGCAATAGTCAATCACTAGTCAATCAAGTAATAATTAGAAAATAAAAATAAAATACAACATCAGGTTCATATAAAGAGCAGTAAGTAACAGTAACAACACTGATGTTGTTGCTTTTCTCTGCTTCAGATAATATAAAATAAATAAAACCGACCAATCAGCTTATGCTAAACCATTTCAAACACTATGACAGCCAATCAAAATCCACTTTAGGTTGACCATCCATTTGTTTCCCACCCCCAACAACCCAAGCATGACGCATAACGCATAAAAACAAATTTTATAAAAAGGCAACACACATACAGAAACAGTAAGGTTAGAGATTGAAAATTAGATTCATTAAAAACACAATGTGTTAAATATGACTCAGATGTGTGAATATAATTAATTAACACAATTAATGCAATCATTTGACACCCCCTACACAAAATGCCAAGTCATAACTTGAGTTTTTGCTAGTAAATGACATCATTAAATGTAGTCATTCAATGGTATAAAGGTGTACGATTGAGCAAATTGTTGCTCCTCTCTGGGGCCGAGTTGCAAAAGTGGAAAAAGCAAGCATCTAATAAAGGAAGGAGAAAAAAACCAAAAACAACTGTGTGTGCATTAATATTCTGCTCCCATGCTGGACGTCTGTGTGTGTTTCTAAAGGTGCACAAAACACAAAGTTCAGCTTTTACTGTTCCCCAGGAGTCAATTGCTGCAGCTGGAATTTGACTATTAAAGTTATTTTATAACTTCCTTAATACCAACAAATCCCGTGAAATGATGAAAACCAACAACGAGTTAGTCTGTCTCTCAGTTCTTTGACTTCACTCTGCTGTCAGTGAGTCTCGTGTCCGCTCATTCCTACTGAAAACATACATCTTTAAAAAAAAAAAAAAAAAAAGGCTGGCTAATATTGTTTCCTATGTATTATTGTTGGTTTTTGTATTATTTTTTTTTTACATTTAATTACAAAAACATAGATTACTGCCAGCCTTTCAAACTTGACCAGCAATATAACTACATTTGTGTGTGAGGTGAACCCAGAGATTTCAGGCATGTGCTGACAATCTAGACACTGCATCCCCTCCATATCTACTCTAGCTGTCCCTTTTGTCATAATTAATAATAAATAATTGCACTGATTATTGCTGCAGTTATAAGTTAAGGATCTTAATGTCTGTAGACCATTTAGCGAGGTCTCCTCCCCACAGAGGAGTTACTCTCTGTGTGTCTGCTGCTGGTGTCGAGGTTATCTTTTTTTTTTTGTTTTTTTTTTTTGTTTTAAACATATCTGACCTTTGAGTGGTTGAAACAGCGTGGCTGTACTTTACATTGAATTTGTTTTAACACGATAAAATATGGATGATATGCTTGCTATTGTGGCAGCAGAGGATGACTCAGATAGTGCGTGAGGTGAAAGCCATTGGTATAGAAAGGGAAATAAGACAGCAGTTGAATGGGAACAAGAGAGCAATAAGCAACTAAGAAAAAAAGAAATGAGGGTTTAATGAACAGAAAGCTTTGCAATGTGTCTGTTCGTTTTGTAGAGGTTAGTCTGGGATGGACTTGTACTTCATATGAGCTACCTGATCGTTCTTTGCACCTTCTTACTTACTTTAACTGCCTTTCCAGTAGTGTTTTTAGCTCTTTTAATCGTTTTCTAAGCTCTTTCGTTATTCTTATTTTACTCTTCTGCAAAGACTCTGTGTGGTTCATTTGGCTGTGTGACCAAAGAGGGGGGGCCGAGATACGACACCCCATCCCGGCGGGGCTGAGGAGGAGACCCAGGGACTGCAAGGCCGAAGCTAAGCTAAAGGCGAATCGGAGGAGCTGCAAGCTATCGATACCCTCCGTCAGGATGGATGTGAATCTGTTGCCGACCAGGATCGATGAGCTGTCCGTGCTGAACAACCAGCGGACCTACTGGGAGAGCAGCTTGTTCATCTTTATAGAGACGTGGCTAAACCGCCTAGTACCAGATGTTAACGTGGACCTGCTCGGATTCATTACTGTGAGAGCTGACAGAGACACCAAAGGTGGGGGACTCATCATGTATGTCAACAACTGCTGGTGCAACCCAGGACATATCTCCATAAAGACAGTCTTATGTTGCCGGGACCTCGACCTGCTAGCAGTTAGCCTGTGGCCATATTATCTGCCAAGGGAGTTCAGTCACGTGATCGCCATCTGTGTTTACATCCTTTCGAGAGCAGGCGCAGCCTCCACACTCTGTCACAGCACCCTGAGGCATTTCTGATCATCTCTGGGGACTTTAACCATGTAACTTTAGACTCTACTTTGGCTGATTTTAATCAAGCTGTGGACTGTCTGACTAGAAATAAAAGGACATTTGATTTGCAATATGTCAATGTAAGGGATGCATACAGAGCCCCCCCCCACTAGGGAAGTCTGACCACAACCTGGTCCACCTACAGCCACTGTACGACCCCTGGAGGTGATCCCCTGAGATGGAAAGTGCCCTGAGAGACTGCTATGACACCATGGTATGGGACGTGCTGATGAGCCCGCATGGTGAGGACATAGAGGGGATGGCACACTGTCTGATGGATTACCTAAAATTTCTGCACAGACGTGGTCTCCCCCAACAAGACTGTCCACTGTTACTCTAATAACAAGCCATGGGTAATGCGGGAAGTCAAGACTGTCAAGCTCAAAGAAAAAGTCTGGTTGCTTACAACTTAACTCCTTTGACTACAATGACCTGGATGAGTGAGAATCTACACAGACATCTAAAGGTCAGAGTTATGACCAAAGTCATTACAAGTCATCATATGGGCATCTTTAACCTTTAGGTTCATTGCAATCCACCCAATAGTTGTCAAGTTAAATGTTAGACATACGTATATTTAAAGAGACACACTGCAAGCATTACAACATAACAGAGACAAGTGGTTTTTGAACGTTTCACATCAATAATAATTTCACAGATGACAACATGAATTTTAAATATGCTTTGTGGGTGCCTACTTTAAAACTTCCCAGTAAAACATAGAAGCATCATCCTATAACCTATATGGCAGAAAGCCTTTTCTGGTCACATAACATGAACATAGGGATAAACATGAGCATGACAGATTGTACATGTAGTCTACAACAGTGTGTGTGTTTGAGTTTCAATGCATTGTCAGTCTTAAAACAATAAGGAAATTAGGAATTGATCATCCCTGAACACCCTGTGTTGTTTTCTGTTCACTCTAGATTAAGACTACGGAACAAAAGAACAACAGCAGACACACTCAGAGAGACAGGTAGCTCGCTATGCATCTGTGATTCACTCCTCCTGCTGCTGCTGCTGCTCGCAAGAAATCCTGCAACAGTTTGAGGTGAAGGTCACAACGAGCCGCATTTTAGAATTCAAATGGAGTTTTTATGTTGCAGTGACGGCACACTCAGTGCATACAAATATATAATCTAGAACATTTTAACATTAGCATCACCATTATGTGTTGCTTGATGCTTGCAGACTTTTTCAACCTTTTTCTTGTACAGTTAAAAAAAAAAAAAGACTTGCTGTCTCTTTAATGTCTTCACATGCAGATTACATGCATGCAAACAAGATGACTTATCTTTTTTCTACAAGTTAACAAACACACACACACACACACACACACACACACACACTACCATTCTCTGAAAGATCCCTTGCCTAATCTAAGCAGCCTTCTCATAACGCTACAGTCTTTGATATGGTAAGCAGGCCACAACTGCAGAAGCCCAACTCTGTCAGATGAAACAGACACGACCATTACTGTTAAAACACAGGAGAAAGCCGAGCAGGGAAGAACCAAGCAGGATGAGAAGGAGGGAAAAACAAAAGATGGAAAGGAGTATGTGACAGAGGGAACAAGGGGGAGAGCAGGAGGCAGAGAAGTCTGGAGGGAGGAAGAAAAGGAAGGGAAAGAGAGAAGAGGAGGAGTGGGAAAACTTAAAGCAAGCGATAGGGGAAGGTAAAGGGGAAAAATTAGTTTGGCCATAACATAAAAGGAGACCATACAAGGTTAGTTATCTGCCCAAGCACCTGGATAGCAGCGAAGCACACAGAGGGAAAGAAGAGATATGAGAGATATATAAGGGCAGAGGGAAGATCTAGAGGTGTGTGGCTATGAGGTCAAAACAGACTGCTTTGAATTCATTCACTTGTATTTATTAGGGTGCAAGTTAACTTACTGGCTAAGACAAATGCCACTTGCCAATGTCTGAATTTGATTCCCTTGTTGAATGTCAATGTTTCAACATGGAGCATTTTATTTTTTTATTTTATTATTCTTAATATATTTTGCTCTGAGTACACTCTCATTTCTTAATTTTTAGCCTGATTTACCGAAGCCCCCAGATGAAAAATGGATGCAGCAAAAGGTTCAGTATTAAGTGTAACTGGAAATGCATTCTGCTATTACTTTTTTTTTTTCTCAGCTTGGCCACAAGATGATTGGAATGAACAAAGCGAGAGAGCGCTCTGCGTAAAATTTTGTGAAAACTCGTAAATGGAATCTTGCAAATATATAGTACATTTCACAAAGTGATTGAAGATACTGTATACAGCACAGCAATGCTGATTCAAGCAAAGAGTAAGGAACCTCACAGTGTCAGAGAGTCTCCTTGCGCTACTTACCTTGACCTGGTGGGGATGCTTGCGTGTCTGAGACCTATGAGCGCTATAACGGTGGGGGTCTTTGCCTCCAGTGAGTTCAATCAAGTTGGGAAGGTTTCAAGGACCAGACAAAAAATCAGCACCTGGGGATTGGGCGCGGTGCCAATAATTCCACCCAGTAAAAACTCCATCATGTCACAGAAACTATGACGAACACTACTACCACAAACCTTGTAGCGCAGGTCCAGGATGGAGACAGATCGTCAAAGCCTTATGTCCCACCAGGGACGAAGAGGATTAAGTAAGTAAGTAGGTGTCAGAGAAAGTGAGGTGCACTTTTCCAGGTGAAAATATGGAAAGATAACGAATAATGAACAGAGGGAACGAGCAACTGAGGTAAGCGGAAGTGGCCAGTAAGACTGCACCTGTAGTTAAACAGATTAGACTGCTTGTACAGTATGGAGAGAGCAACGGAAGGATGGAAGAGGCAAGTTATGCAGGTATGTGTCCGTGAGATATAACACAATGTCCGGTTATCTCCTAAAACACCCGGTAAAGAGGCATAAATAATGTAAAGCTGACAGCACAGAATTATATATTGGACTTGGAAGTATGTAAAGGCTTAAAGGAGACGAGGCAGCTGTGTGTGTATGTGTGTGTGTGTGTGTGTGTGTGTGTGTGTCTGGTAAAAATAAAATTAAAATTAAAAAGTACATCTTTTCTAGACTATATTTTAAAAAGCAACAATTAAAAAAAAAATTGTGTGTGATTTAAAAATCTGTTCTGAGTTACACATGAAAAGAACAAAAAAGAAGCAGGTAGATTAAGCAAAGTGGACCTATGATGAATTAAAATAACTAAAACATTAATGGTAATAACTAAGGCCTTCTTTCTAGACTCACTAAACATTTATACATTGAGGAAGACAAAGCAGATTGAATAAAACATGTTCCCTCCTTTGGATAAGCAGCTAGACGTGCTGTCATCACACCGTTGCTAGGATGAAGTGGACATAACGCATTTATGATAATACACAAGTGATGAACTCTCTCTACTTTAGTGATTTAGTATTGCATTTCCATAAATTCAGCCATTGACAGAATTAAACAGAAAAGTCAAAGTTGAGGCAACCAATGACATCATCAGGGTTATTTTCTTAGACCTGATAAAACTCTAAAACTATCAGGCCTTAACACACACACACACGCACACACACACACAATGACTCAGCCAGTGGACAGCGCATTATGCACTTGTGTAAGATAAATATTTGTTTCCAAATTTTTGCAAATGAATAATAGCTTTTCTCCTAAAAGGGTGTTTTAATGTCCAGTGTGATGTACGGTGAAATATGTGAAACACTAAGTGCACAGAAATCTATAATGAATCTTCAGTGTACTTAAAAAAAAAAGACATTAGCAAAAAAAAAAAAAGAAGAGAGAGGCGGGATGCAGCACAGTATGAAAGAGACAGGAAAGGAAGCAAGAAGCAGATAGAAACGCAGGTTACTAAAAAAGAAAAGTAGGAAGAAGCAAGAGCAAAGTGGGGTGAATGCAAAAGAAAAGGCACAGATGGAAATGAGAAAAGGGGAAATGGAGATCAAAGGGGAGGCATAAGAAAAAAAAAAGAGAGAGGGATAGGTAAACAAGAGTTGGTATTGTGTTTGCTATAAGGAATGAGCAGGGCTGCAGTGTAATTAATCACAGAGTGGTTATTCAGACACGTTATCTGTCCCCCTTCTCGGCTGTGAGGCCACATACATACACACTGATGCAACTATGTGCATGCAAACCTATAGAGACTCCACTCCTAAAGTGACTACATAATACGGAGACATACGGGCATTAATGTGACATAATCAGAGACAGTTTTATAATGATGACATAAAAATCGATTCAGTAGTGAAGATTTGGTAATTAATCTCTAACCTTTACTCAGGCTACTCTCTCTGTCTCTCTCTCTTTGTCTCTCTCTCTTTCTTTCTGTGGATAGACAGAGAGACGCTGGGGTGGTTCACTTGTTCCCAGGCAGAGCAGACATGGTTAATTGAATACAGAATCAGCACTTCTCCGCACTGCTCACAGGCTACACATGCTAAATACCTCTATTAGAGAGAGAGAGAGAGAGAGAGAGAGAGAGAGAGAGAGAGACAGAGAGAGAGAGAGTGGGTTGAAGGAATAGACACAGTAAAAGGGCAGGGGGCGTTTTTTTTTTAGTTTTCTGGAATTTTCACACATGTCTTATTATGCATACATTTAAAATATGCATAAAGTAGATAGAAACCAAGTTTGTAATGGCAACAAAATGAGTGCAGGAGTGACAAGAATAACTGTAACTGCATCTAGGCTTTCAATCAGTTTCAAACTTGATTACACAGTGTTGGCCTGTACAGACCTGTACTTTATTCTCTCTTTACTCTTTACTATACGCAACTCTAAGACGGTGAGCATCTCCAAACATTTTAGTTCAGTGGGAGACATGGATTGAGATTCTAAGTGTTATTGTCGTTTTATCATCATCTCTTTATTTTCCTCTTTCTCTATTTCCAGGTGGGATTTTGCTGTCTATAATTCAAAATCTGATGCCATTGTTGTGCTTTATTGGAGAAAACAATGAGCGGGATGTTGATTCTCAGTGGGTTTGTCGATGTTAGCAACCCGCTCACATCACAGGGAGTCACTGGTGGAGTGATATTATCGCATGCTTTAAGCTGTACTATACATGCTATCATGAACCTCCCTCAAATGCATTAAAAAAATGAACCTTGACCTTTAAATAGGCTGCGCCCCGGAGGCAGATTATATTGTTCTCGTCTCAAATACACGTCTGCAATAAAAAAAAAATAATAATAACATCACGCATACATACAAAGACACACAAATCTCAGTCCAACTTGAAAGCTGTGCCCTCCAGTCAAGTTGCACCTATTATTTAGCATTGATCTCATTTAAAGGTTAAACACTGTTCACATGTGCACCTATGTGTTTGTTACTATATGCATGTGTGCATAAGTGCTTGAATATACACAGCAGGGTTCTTGCATATATGCATATTATTTGCGCATTTGTTTCTGCGTCTCTCAGAGGTCAGATCCCAGACAGTATTGATCAGCATATTGAGCCAATAATCATTAAACAGCTCATTATCGATTTCACCCAGATAACTGAATGATCACAAACACTCTATTTCCCACCCTTCACCAAAAAAATCAAACCCTCCATTTTCTCCTTTCCTCATATCACTGTCTCTCCATTTTGTAAACCCTGTGCTACCACAGTCTTTAATATGTAGCCTCTTAGCAGGCTTTGATGATGGAAATATGTCGTTTTTTTTTCTCACTCAAATTTGGCTGTAATCAAAATAAAGAGACATTCCTCTCTCTTTAATCTTCACTGGTATTTTACACTTTCAACCTTTTGCTGCTTTCCATCATTCCTTTTTGCCTTTGTTACTTTTTCTCCAATTTACTACTGCAATTTTACACCACCATTTTGTCACTCTTCCCCACCCTGTCTCATCTTACCGAGTGAACAAATGTAGTAATTTGGGGCTATTATGGCTAGAAGGTAACTAAAAGGCTCTTTCTCTTTCAACATTCAACATCAAGGTTAAAGGTTTTCCATTACTGTCTTTGAATATGTCCAACAAATGTAACTCTATGCAAGTGGAATATAATATATCTATCATAACAACAATATTAATAATTTGTTTTGATGAGAAAAAACTTCACTTTTAAGATAAATTGGGTTTTTTTTTTTTTTAGAAATCTTAGAAACTACATGGACAATCCATTTAGGTCCTGATGTTGTGTTCATTCATGAGATATATTTTATAATAATCCCTGAATTCATGCCTTCTGACTCATAGAATATTCATTAAAAAAAACCCCATTTAGGATCAATTCAATTAACATCAGATGAGGCTGAGTGGAACGCAGGTGAGTAATCCTTCTTCCTGCATTTTGAAAACTGATGTTTTTCATGGAACAGAGCAATAGACTGCCGCTGTAGGATTAGAGGAAAGCGGGAGTAGGCAAAATGAGAAAATACTGTCTGTAATCCTGCCAGTCATGCCGTTTAAATTCAAACAAACACAAGTACATATATAGAAACGCCACCAACTCTCTTCCATATAAGCAACACGCATGCAGGTGAGTAAGAGTGTAGCTGAAACTAGTTCACCTAAGCTGGAGTTGAGCTGAGTGAGAGAGACTGAGGACCCTCCTCATGCTTCTATCTCGATACTGGGATGGCTCACTGGCTGTATCTGGGTCTGTACCACCCACCAACAGAGTGGAACCAGATGAGTACTAGTTAAATACTGCTAAGAATAAAGTCTTTAAGTTAAAAAAAAGTAGTTTTATTTGCCACTAAGTTGGTGATTTAACAACAACTAACCTGAATACAACTGTGCCTTTCAGGAGCTGCAACTGAGTTGTGGGAGCATGGAGGAACTTCTCTCCAATGTGTTTTGGGTACAAAAATAAAGGAATTTTATTTTATTTTTTTATCAAACTAAGTAGTCAGCCGGAAGGATCTGGGAATATTGGCACTGCACAGTTAGCAGTGTAAGAAAATATCACAACACATGAACTTGAACTGGTTGAAAAAGCTGAATAATAAAAATGTGATATAAACTAACCTTAACAAAACAAAATAATAACCTTTTAACTTCCATTAGTGGCCATACAATGATGACAAAGCAAGCTGTGAAAAACGGGCAGTAACTGACTGTAAAAGCAAGCATTCTTCTCAGGTTGTAGTTAGTGTTTGATGCCTGATAGCGCCAGGATAGCTTGCTGTAAAGAAAACGAGGTTTAGCACTGCAAAATGGAGCAAGTGTAAAATTCAAGCTGCAAGAAAGAGAGCAGATGCAGGGCTGAGTGGAGACTGCAGAGGTAAGATGTGGTGGGGGCTGCAACGAGACCAGAGGGGAATCTGGATAAAAGGATGGAGGGCTTGAGGGAAATAAAAGAGAAGAAAGAGGAGAGGAAGAGATGGAGGTCATCAGAGCAGAAGGAAGGGAAGGGGAGAACAGGATTACTGAACCCCTTCTTGCAACTTACAGGCAAATGGGAGATCTTAACACAAGGATCATAAACACATACAGAAAAAAAAAACAAAACAACAACAACTCAGACACAGATAATAATCTTCTGAGTGTAGAACATTGCCAGAACACCTCTTACAAACAATAATTGACTGAAGTACTTGTGTGCTACTGTAACACACCCAGTAAAACACACCCACATCCACAGTAGGAGAGTGGGTGAGTAAACAGGTAAGAGCATATTTATACAGTGGGCACGTGCACAGACCTACTCACACACATGCACCCTTGGGGCTCACTCTCTAATGATTTCCATGGTCAATAAAAAAGGATTTGACTTGAAAGATTACTGAGACAAACAGTGTGTGTGTGTGTGTGTGTGTGTGAGTGGGAGACAGATAGAGAGAGAGAGAGAGCTGTCATTGCCTACAGCAGTCAGTCATCAGGCGCACTAAGCTTGATAAATGATGTGTGTGTAGCTGTGTCAATGATTATTTACTTCACTGACAATGTAGTCGGTATGAGTCATGTTGCTCGTATACTGTATGTGCTGTTATCAAATCGCGCTCTAATCATTTGTTAATGACTATTTCTGTTTTATGATGGGTGCATGAGTCTGCATATGTGTGTGTGTACTGTTTGTGTGTTTACAAGTGTGTGTTTGAGACAACGTATACCATAAACATTCATTCGTTGGATTTTGTGTGTATGAGTGTGCGTGTACATGACGTTGGTGTATGTATGTGTCAGTGTTTGTGATTAGTGGGGATGAAAACAGTGCTTGATTCTGTGAGTGTATGTGCATGTACAGTATGTGTGTGTTTTGTGTGTGTGTGTGTGTTAGCGATGAAGAATAGAGCAGCTGCTGACTGATATGAATCAAGGCTAAGACCTCATTCATTGTTGACTCCCATTCTGACATTTGGTCTGAACTCCTATTGATCCAGAGCATACACACTCATGCACACACACACACACACACACACAACCCCACGGAAGTATGTAAATCCATACACAGACACCAATCTATATGCATATGCATTCATGTTCATGAAACTCTCTCTCTCTCTCACACACACACACACACACACACACAGAATCTGTAATCTGTCAATACATCCATTACATAGATAGAGGCGGGAAAGCTGAACTAAGTCGATTTCTCTGAACACATTCATTTATATTCACTATGTGTGTATGTGTGTGTGTGTGTGTGTGTTTGTGTGTGTGTGGCCAGCTGTAGTCCCATACGTTATGCTACTTATAGAAAGTTATAAACCAGCCTCCTATCCTGGTTCCAATGTGCATCAATCTCAATCTCAAACCCCGACTCTTTACTATAAAACAAATAACCATTAACACGAGCCAATTGAAACCAAACGTCAACAGAGTGATGAGAGCCGCGTCCAATAGGAATGAAAGAATAAAATCAGGGTCAGTGAAAAAAAAAAATGCTGCATTGGACAGCATGGATCATGAGTGTGTGTGTGTGTGTGTGTGTGTGTGTCCTGCAGGCATGGTTTATCCAATCACTTGTCATCAGTGTTTCTGTCAGTCTGCCAAGAAAAGCCCTCAACGGTGGCATTGTCTTTATAGGCGGCCAAACAGGCACACACACACACATACATGTGTACACGCTGACACACCACTCCAATCCATCTACCCCTTTTTTTTCAGTGAACAGTGAGAGGAACATTTGCTGCAAATGCATGATCACACACAAACACGTTAATACACATTCATACACAGTACCCACTAACACCTAAATATAGAGCTTTGTTGATGATTCCTGAAGCATTCACCGATCACACATTCACAATCCACCATCTGAGTACTACTACTGAGTAATACTTGAATATAAAACATCCTCATGTGTTGTTATCTGTCCTACATGCCTGAAGGTGTACGCTTGAAACAATAGTCCTAATTAATATCCAGCTTCATGACATCAAACTGTTTGAATCAACCCTATCATAGATTTTAAACTGCCTTGCAGTTGTATACCTCCTCGATCACTAGTGCCAAGTTTTCTATCAATGTCCGCAATGTAAGCCTTGGGAGGCCTGATGGACCACCGCTGTCCATGGAAAACAAAATCCTCTTTTCTCTCTTTTTCCTCTCATCTCCATCCCCCCCCACTCCATTTCACTCTCCTCTCTGTAACACTCCCCTCGAGGCATGTAGTGTTGTATGTGTGTGTGTGTGTGTGTGTGGGAAGCATTTAGGAATGAATGTGAGAAGTTGATTATGTGTGGAGTGGACTGAGGGGCAGCACTGCAGGCAAGGTACATGTGGAATATCACACACGTATACAAGTGAGCAGATGTGCTGAATATGCTGTCATTTGACTGCCCAGCTCCAGGGTATATACACACCTTCCTGAAATAATCAGTACACACACACACACACACACACATGCTGAAGTAAATGTACGGAGATGTGCTCTAATCCATTGTGTTCCTATAGCTCCTGTTTTTCTATGTTTTGCCTTAAGCAAATTCACTAAACAGTATCAACTAACATGGGATGCTAGTGGAAGTCTGCATATCAACAGTCATGGTAGGTTGACAAAACTGTCACTTTATAATGGCTCAGATGAAACTGGGCTACGAACGGCTGGGAAAAGTTCTGTCTGCATTATTAAAGGGGGGCTGCACTGTAAAGGTCAACCGGTTAAGCAAATTCATTGCAGTCCATAAATAATTGGACAGTGACGCATTTTCTTTTGTTTTAACTCAATAAAAAAACAATGACTATGAGCATTACGTGCTCAAGTTTCAGCTTTGGGGATATTTGGAGGGTGTTCGTTGGTCACATCGACATGTATGAACATATTGTTGTCTCGAGTCAAACATCATGCACACTAAAGGTTATTATTATCTCCTGTTCTTCTCTTTCTGTTTATCGTGATTTATCGACGCTTTGTTTTTCTTCGTCTCTTCTCTCGCTCTGTCCTTCCTTCTTTAATTACTCTGATTTTCTACTCTTTCTGTCTCCGAGACTAGATCATTATTTACTATCCCTCTACCCCATCTTCTTGACTTTATTTATCACACAACCAATCCCTTGCATGCATGTTGCACTGGTTTTCCTTCTCTTTTCACCTCAAGTATCCTCTTTGCAGCCCATATTCTGTTGTCCTTACCACCTATTCTCCACTCTCCTCCCCTCCTCTCTCAGACTTTTTACCATTAATTCCCTTTTTCATTCCACCCTGTGTGTCTCTCTCTTATCTGTACACGTTTTTTTTTTTTCCACAGTGAAAGGAAGTGTCTTATTATCCGAAGAGAGAGAGAGCCGATTGATGAATTTGTGTCAGAGATGAAGATTTTTGTGATGGTTGGTTTATACAGAAACATCATAGGACATTTATAACAAGTGAAGACCGGTGAGAAATGAATGACAGAGGCAATATACATGCAAAATAACTGTAGGTGGAAAGAAAGATAGGGGGATAGACAAGTACAGATGAAGAATGATAGGCAACGGGGACATAATAAAAGGGAGAGGGCTTGTGCGAGAAAGATAGAGGAATGATTGAGAAGAGTTATAAAGAATAGGAGTATTGTTAGAATGACTGATTGATGGATGGAAGATAGGAAAGAAATGAGAGATGCAAGAAGTAGCCACCGATGTGCTTGACAGAGGAACGCAGCAACACAAGGAAGCGACTGCATTTGTTGTTCTTTAATTTCCCATGTATTTTCCTCATCCGGTCGGTCAGTTGTCGTCACTGGATTCACAAATCCTATTGTGACTATTCTGTTGCTGCATCGACTGCGCATCACGCTGGATAAGGGCATTAGCTAAAAGCCTGAGACTGTAAATTATGAGGAGAGAGAGAAGACAGGGCCGAGCCAGCATCTCATAAACATAAAAGCAGGAGTCGGAGGGAGAGGTAAATGGAGGGAAGTTGTATATGTATATATCATATCATCATCCCCATTTTTCTCTCCAAGAAGGAACTATAGCCACTTATCCACTACCTCTTACTCCATACTGCAATCCCCTCCACTCAGCCTATACCTCCCTTTTTGAGTGCTTTCATGTATCTCTTGCATTTTCCTCTCACCTCACCCCTTTTCTCAGTCCTTCCCTCCTGCGCTGCACTTCTCCTATCCCGCTCTCCGTTTCCTTTTTACTTTCCTTGCCTCTCGTCCAATCTTCTCGTCTCTCCCTCCCTCCCTCCCTCTCTCTCTCTCTCTCTCTCTCTCTTTCTCTCTCTCTCTCTCTCTCTCTCTCTGTCGACATGACCTAGTTTTCAGCAGCAGCCAACACAGACATCTGGGCTTCGGCTCACGTGCCAGAGAAGGCATGACACCCCAGCTAGTGGGTTGGGTGGGGACGGGGTGCTGGAGAGGAGGAGGATAGAGTGATGCAGGGAAGGAGAACAGAAAGAGAATGATGAATAAGGGGAAAGAAAGAGTCTGATGGCGAGATTACCGGAAACAGGATAAGAAGGTAGAGGAAGCTGGCTTATAATGGTTATTAGCTATTAGAGTTAGCATGGCTTAGCAGGGTCATAGTGGCAAAGCAGGCTAAGTCGCTGTGTAATCTCTGTGTTAACCAGAGATCATGTCATGTATATGCAGATCAAACCGCATGCCGAAATGTAGTAGTCACACACACACACACACACACACACACACACACCGTCCCCTTCATCTCTCTGCCTTCATCTACCTCTTCTTAGTTGCTGTTTTTCCACCTTCTGTTTATGTTGCCATGGAAGCGATATCAAGCAGCGAGGACATGATCTGAACTAAATAGAATTTAGAAATATTTCTCCATGCGTGAAAAAACAAAACAAAACAAAAACTATTTGTCAACCTTATTGTGCAGCGTTATCTACCACGAGGCAGTGCTAGAAGCAGCGGATGCGATCCAGTACTGGAAGACAGTTTATTATTTGGTCGGAGACAGATTAGAGTAGTAAAATAGAATCCTGCAATTGTGCTTGAATTCAGATGATAAAAAGACAGATTATTGCTGTTCTCGCAAAAAGCCAATTTAATATTTAACATTTTTCTTTCTCTTTCTCTCTTTCTGTGTCTATCTCTCTTTGCTTGCCATTCTTGTCCTTTAACCAATTAAATTTTTTTTTTCACATCCTGTTAATGTTTTTCATTTACCCCTTAAATTCTCCATGTTCACTCCTCTCTTGTTTTTTTTCTCTCTCTCTCTTTGGTACTCCCATCACTCTCATCCTCTCTTATGTTTTATCCCTTTATCCTCTTCATATTTCCTTCTAGTACCTCCCTCCCTTAATCTCCTGTCACTAGCCATCCCTCACTTATTCTGCCCTTGTCTCACTCATTTTATTTCTCAAGCTTCTTTTCACTTATGGATTATGGCTGACCTTTACAAAAAAAAGGAGTCCAGTTTTTGTAATTTTCATGAAGCTGTAAAAGCTGAATGTAATCATATAGGCAGAGAACCATTATCTGTGTTGTTCCTGTTTGTCCGACCTGGTCTAATAATAATTGCAAATAATGTTTATCTTAACTCCTTCGGAGTTACATATGTGAGGATTATTGGAGCTATAACCTTTTTTAAAACAAAGGTAGAATTTTGGGAGTATAGAAATATGTGTCATGACAACCTGGAGATCGTAACAGATTTAGTTGTTTCATGCCTTTATTGTTTATACTTTCTTTATACTTTCTTCATTTTGAAACTCATGTCATGTCAATTTCAGGATTTGCATAGTATCATATTTATAATTTAAGGCTATAAACCTAATAGTTTAAAAATAGGACCTGTTACCAAAGACCATTAAGCCTCAAGCAAGAAGCTTATAAAACAATATGAAGAATTAGGTGTGCCATAGTTAGTCAGTGATATAATCCACATTAGAAGTATCATATTAGACTCTGCATTGGCAGATACCCAATATTAAAGGAGCCTGACTGGCATTGGAGCCAACAAAAGTTCCATCAACATCCAGCCAATAATGTAATAAATGTATAAACATGATACACACATCTGTATGGAACTAGAGCATCAAACAGTATGGGACAAGTTTTAAAAAGAATATTATATATATATATATATATATATATGTGTGTGTGTGTGTGTGTGTGTGTTGTGAGTAAATCAATCAAAATTCCATTCTTTACTATTTATTTTCTGGGCACACAGGGGTAACTGGGCAAATATGTTTTTTTTTTTTTTTTGTGATTTGGGTGTAATGACCCTTTAAATACAACACCATATGGTTTTGTGTAACTAACAGCACATAGAATTGGTCCTAATGTGGCACCCCAAGAAGGCAGAAAACAAAGAACGATAAATGCTATGTGACCCACGTCTGGAGTGTCATGCAGGCCAAGCAGAGCCGAGCTGAGCTGAACTTAGATAAATCAGACAATAACGTCCGCTTGGTTAAAAGCGCCGCTGCTGCACAGAACACAAGAGAACATTAGGTTTGAATCAACAAAGGAGAAATGATTGCAATGAAAGAGAGGGCAAAGTGAGAGTAGCTGAGAAAGGTCAAAAAGTATGTTACGCTGGCTCAAATGATGTAGAGAGGCGCTTTATCTGTCACACATATCACCTATTGCTTCCTGTTTGATACAAGCACAGAAAAACAGCAGTGCCAAAGTCCAAATTATGTTCATAGTTACATCCTTAAGTTTACTTATGCAAGAAAGTAAACACTTAGATTGACAGTTTCACTGACTTGGCATCATCTATTTTAGTGAACGCATACTGTGTGTGTATGCATAACACAAGGTGCCCTTGATGAAGAAATAATCTTGTACCATCGTTGCGCGTGTGTGTGTGTAGTTATCCCCTGCCACCATCTGTTCTCTATAGGCTGATGATCATCTATCTCCCCATTAACTGTCAGTCACTGTGTTCCCTGTTGACATCCCTCCTCTCACTATCTGAGCTGCAAACCTTACGACACCACGCCGTTACAGAGGAAAGATACGTAGAAATACTGGCTGCTTTCTTCAGCCATGCATACTGTACCTCTGTGTGCATATGTGGAAAGTTAGAACTGTGAATCCCTGATGCATGGATCAAATGTCTAGCCCTCATGTATGATACTGTAGCTATAAATGTGCTGAAGACATCACTTGTGCAATGGTGTCAAGACCTTATTCGACACTTACAAAAAGCATGAGGACAAATCACTGTGTGGCTAAAAGTTGTAAACTGTTGACAGTTTAATTATAAAGATCCACAGCTTGACACTGGAGGAGATCAGGACACAGATGTTTCCCCTGTAACAGAGTCTCCATATCACAACAAGAGGAATGCACTGTTTTCAGCGTACATACTAATGTATGAAGGACAACGAAATGCATTGCTTTGCATGATTTTGTCACAACTGGAACAAACTTTACCCATCAGTCATTCAATATTCCATTATGTTGATCACAAACAGTTGCACGTTTTAGAGTAAGACTAAAATATATCACCCCCAACCTACTCAGATTTATTTAGCTTAAATCCACTTCACTCCCAAATCCTTCCCTCAGTACCCCCACTTTCTTTTCTCCTGAAAAATTATATTCGGTTCTAGTAAAATATTCATGTCTCATTCTTAGCGCTGGAACCATGAATCATACATCTGAAAAACTGGGAAAGCTAGAAAGGCAATGTGAAAGGGGAGACAAGGGCGGGGAAGGGATGGAATTGAAATCGACACAAACGTAATGACAGAAGAGAAATGGGAAGAGTGTTGGAAAGGGGAGGGAAGAGACATAGGAAGAGTCAAATACTGCGGACCAGAGGTGTAAAAAGGAAGAGGTAGAGATACTGGCAGATAGATGAACAGAAAAGGAAAGCAAGGTCACAGAAAGAAGGGGAGAGGGGGGAGTGTTACACTTGTAAAGGAAGGAAAGAAAGACTAATGGCTGAAGCAAAGAGGAAAAGGTGTGGTTGAAGATGGCAAGAACAGAGATTAGATATTGAAAAGATTGCCTGCATCACCTGAATATGTAGAAAAGTAGGAGTAAAACACAGAAAATCTGATATTGACCTTTTATCATAATGCCATAGCAACAAATCATCTGTAACCACTGTACTTGTCGATAAAATGAGTTTACATCATATTATATGTGTCCTACAAAGACATAGGAAATCAAGAGATGAAGATTTTGAGGGAAGGAAACAGTGTGTCTCCCACAATAACATTATTCATCTAATTAAACGTGAAAGGATGTCGTGTGGCAAAACGTCTCACGTCACTCCTACTTGTAGCCGCTGCATGTGCTCTTATCCTGAAAATGAAAAGAGGACAAGACAGGAGGAAGAGGAGGAGAGAAAGGCAGAAAAAAAAAATCCCAAAAAGACACCACACACCAACAATCACACTCACCCTAACTTACACACATGTGTAAGTGCATATTGCTTAGGCAGATGCTGAGAGTATCCAGAATGCCAAACAGTAGTGGAAAAGTGTGGGCAGGCATTTTTTTATTTTATTTTTTTTCATTTCCAAAAGAAATTTGTTGCTGATAAAAAATTTAACACAGAAGCAAAGTGTTGGCTAAGTGACAGAGAAACCGAGATCCGGTAGGAGCAAGTACCCCTCAAGTGCTACAAAAGACCTGCGTAAGCTATTCTGAGACAGAGAGAGAGAAGCTGAAGAGAGAAGGCCAGGTGAAATAGGGTCAGCGCTCATCTTCCACTGAACCTTATGAGGGCTGATTATCTCCAACCCTCACACGCACAGGGCCCTGCAGAGTGTGCATCTGTGTATGTATATACCCCCCCCCCCAACACACACACACTTTCACTCTCTCACTCTCTCTCTTTCTCTGTGGTGTTATTAATGCTGACATACTTTAGCTGCTGGCTATGTGCTTACCCTGTCCTCTTTCCAACTCTTAAGTTAAGGCAGATCACAGACACTGCTAACAACACACGCATACATAACCAACATTAAACATGTCTGTCCCGAGAGCGAGGTTAAAGGCGAAACATGGTCTGATAGGAGGATTGTTTTACATCATAACGGTTTTTTACTGTGAATATATATATCAGCCTGTCTGCTTTAGTTTAGCCTTTGGCTGTCTAGCACATGAGTGTGTGTGTGTGTGTTTGTTTACAGATTGTCTATTCTATAGAATAAACAGTATGTTTTATAGTCTATTTGCATTACCGGCTATATTGAGCTGTGGCCCAATAAAGCAAAATAGTATATGAATAAAAAAAAAGTATCTCAAGGCTAATGTGTTTTAAATTCTGGCATGATTTTATCTAAGATGAGCAAAGTTTGAAGCTATTAACCTTGCTTCTGGACCTGTCCTCATAATTGTATGGTTTGAATTTTGCAGCTGGAAGGTGAAGCAGATATGGCTGACAGTCCTGCTGCTCTCCTCATTGGGGTCACCAAAGATTCAATTATGAGTGGTGCATTTGTACTGTCGTTTGGCTTAATGTATGCATTGGATTTACACTGTCCCAACAAACTCATTTACATGTTCACCTTTATCCAGAAAGGTCTTGTTGATAGTAAACCACTGAAACGGTGCCTACTGAATCTGAAAAATGACATGTTGAAAGAATGAACCAAATGACAAGTTTGAATGCACACATGTGCTATAATTGTACATATATGGATATGTTCCTGTCAGTCTGATGTTAAGTAATTTTTTTGACGGAATACTCTTATGAAAAGCTAGATTTTGGTATCAATGACCTCGTAAGCTTTTCTGCAAAAATAAAAATGCTCTATATACAGAATTCACAAAGTCTATAGATCTTTAATATTAAAGATAAGTTAACTAATATTTTGAGGCTATGTAAACAGAAGTACTATATAATACAATAATATAGAATAACCAAAACAACATCAAAGGTATATGAAGTGTGTTAAAAAGCATTATTAGAAATGCTTGTGGAGTACCTCTGGGGTCAGTATTAGGCCAAAAATTGTTTGTTTTTTTTACATAAATTACACATGTAGAGTAAAATCTAAGTGTCATTGAATCTGAACAAAACAAAGATTATATTTGGAAACTGTAATGGAAGTGTGTGGAAGTATGGGGTAGCACCTAATAAAGCACCCTTCAGCCATTATGCATATTACAAAAGATATACATAACGACAGCTAACAATGTACGATAGAACCATCATAATCATTTTGTGTTACATTGTTAGAACTGTTTTGTTCTTGTTGTGCGTGTGCATGTTATACCTCTAAAACAAGCAAGGCAATAGCTCTCAGGGTTGGTGAGCAGCGGAGGAGGAAACAACAACAACAACAACAACAAGCCAGTCACGCCATGGGCTGAAGCTCACACTCGCTTCGTCCATGTCGCCCATGCAGGCCAACGGTCCAATGCCCTTCTCCTCACAAAACATACTGTAATTCATGTTGGAATAAAGTGCGAAAGCAGTCATTTTTCTCTATAGTTTCTAATCTTCCCTGAATCCTCATTAACATGGCGAGAGATGATCAAGATGAAAAGATATTACCTGCGTATTGTTGCCCGAATAAATAAATAAAAATGTTTACTGCTGAAATAAAATCAGTGTTTAGAATGTGTGAAGAGTGTATTACAGTATTTGTTAGCAGCAAACTTCAGTGCACTTTTGATCGCTCTGACATCCCTTGTCATCCTAGGATGGATGATGTCATTAAATATCAGCTTAACAGGAAATCAGGGGGATTTGCATTATGTGCTACAATCCAGTACTCTATGCCCCCCCTCTTCCCCCTCCCCTCCCCCAGCTGCATTTAAGATGTCAATGTAATACCATTTGAGTCAATCTCTGTGCTGCGTACACTGCTCAAAACCCTTACTCAGTTGCAGTGACAAAACGAGAAGAAGTTGTCAGGACTGTCCCAGCTGAGAGGGCTTCTAATTAGCCTGTTCCCTTCCTTCAACAAATTGCTCTCACACAACAGAAAGGCCATTTTTTTTCTCACCAGAGAGCTCACTTATGGGAAGAAAGAAAGGGAAGGGAGGATGTACTAAAGTAGAACAAAATCCAACTGAGAAAACTGAGACTTTATGAAAGGTAGTCCCATGTGATTCCACACAGTCAAAAAAAATCTTCCACCAGGCCCCGAGAATCAGACTTTTTATAACTAAAAATGAAACAAGCTGCACCAAACCAAGGCTTTCATCCCATCTTCCTTTTTTTGACAAGGACTATTTTAAGAGTTTGAGGGGATTTTCACTCTTTTCTATTTCTCCAAAAAGCAATCTTAAAGATACACTAGTGGAGCTATTTGGCTACCAGGAATGACAGCGTTGGAATGAAAAAAAGAAAGAGAGAGGATACATTTAGAAAGGATAACCATTTCATTTATCCTAAAGAGTATAACTTATTGAGCCTATTGCTCAGTCAAATGAAGGCACAGTGATTTATGTTACAGGCCAGTAGCTGGCACATCTCTGTGCATTTTCCACTCTAATTTCTTGCTGCTTCTCCAATCCATATGAGCAGCTGAAGTACGGACATTTGACCTGTGCCTGATCACAGTTTTCCAGATTTAAATGAATTATAGATGCTGAAATTGTACATTGATTTAGTAACTGGCAGATGGAACGCTGATCCTGGGTCGTAAAGCTGTAATGGAGGAGATGTTTTAGACATTTCTCTCCCACCAGTTTCTGCTCACAAGCTTAATGGAGTGTATGAGGGTTACAGAATCTGAAATATGACAGTGATGGACTATGATAAAACCCCTAATTGCATGACAACGTATGAAAAAGAAGGAAGAATGAAATGCTAAATACAAAGGTAGAGTGCAGTAAGCGCACGGCATGTGTAGGAATACGGACGTTCTGTGGTTAAGAATGTAGTTCCAGGGTTGCAGGGTTCCACTTCAAAAAAAATTGAACTATCCCTTTAAGCATTTGAACAGACATTGGATACTGTTCTCATTTCCCGAAGATACATTTTGAAGCCAGGGTCACTGCAGATGCCTGTGATAACCAAGACAAACATAAGTTTTGAGTTTTATGAGCCTCACTGTCTAAAACTTTGTCCCACTCAAGATTGTTTTCCAATGAGAATCTATCTATGAGAGGAAATCTGTCTTTTGAGACTGTTGTATTGGTTTCATTATCCAGCTGCTGTGGTTTCTTCTTTGTCCTATTGGAGCACTATTGCAACACCCACCTGACTGCAATAATAACCTGGTTTTATAATAACCCAACACTGACCAGCTGGCATTGAAGATTGATTATGTATTGCCTAAGTATGTAATTAGTGAAGGATTTCTCTTTCCATGTCAGACCACCTCTGTCTCCGTTCTAGTTTCTTTCTTTACTCTGGTCACATAAGATACATTTTAACTCTTCAATATTTCAGCTGTCTAGAAATCTATCACATATGCCACTCATCTTTCTATATTATTCTGTGTTTTTTTATTTTCCTTTTCCAATAACACTTTTCCATATTTATGAGTTTGAGCAGCGACTTCTAAAGACTATAATGAAACCTCAGACAATGTTTTTTTTATTTTCTTTCTTTTTTTTATCTTTTCTCATCTCTTCTTGTTTATTTTCTTTCTCAGCACTTCTCCCGTATTTTCATTATAAGAGCTCGCCCACCAGAAGAACATTTGTCCCTCCTGTCCACTTTTCCTGTGTCACTGTTGCTGTTTAATGCAAGAGCTGTTTTTTTTGTTGTTGTTGTTGTTTGTCCATTCCCATTATTTTCTCACAGTTTCATAACTCATATTTCACTTCAAGGATTACAATTATAACATTGCAATTGCTTTTATAAGTTATAAGTGCCAGTTTAACTGTAGGCTGTTCCTTATAATACGCACTTATAGGTACAGTATAAAATAGTGTGGCAGGAAATTACCGTAAAAGATTTGTTTTTCCTCATTCATTATTTTACAGTATGAAAAAAAAAATGTCCACAGGGCCACATCATTTGTAGTTCATTTTATTTCCATTTTAACATTTATTATATATTGTTTAAACCTTTTGTCAATCACTGATGTCTAAGCCAGGTAACAGTTCCTCAGAATCATTGACGGTTACATCAATATCGTCTAATGTAGTTCAAACATCATGCCTATTCCCTGCATAACTCTAACATAAACCTACTGACATATGTGCAATGTGCCCATCCATCCATCCATCCATCCATCCATCCATCCATTCAATTAATCTTTCATTATTTATTATCGTGTTCCAGGTCCACTGGGAAATCTATCTGAGGGTGACATGACTAGCAGAAATGAATGAGAATCTTAAAAAAAAAATCATCCATAGTAGAACAGCATTCATATGGATTCTTAATCAAACACCATATTTATTTAATATTTCCTATTCAGCCAGTAGAATATTAAATATAAATAAATTCTAACTGCCTCCCCTGCTGACAGATGTAAAAGTTCTTTTTTTTTTTGTTTTTTTTTTAAGTCTAAAGTTTAAACTGTAAGTGGCAATTAAGGGAGACAGTATCAAACAACTGTGATCACCATGGATATAATGCCATATGGACTGCATGACGATGGGGGAAGAAGGAAACTAGAAAGGCAGAAGGAAGGGTGTGTGTGTGTGTGTGTGTGTGTGATGTGATGGGGAGTGACAGCTGAGTAACACCAGTCTGTGAAGACAAAAAACAAAACAGAACACATGTAATGGTATACATGTATGTACTAATCCCCTCATGGCAGGATTTGTAGTGACTGCTCAGATTAGATTTTTCCACTTGTGAGACACAGATCTTATCTCTACATTGCTATCTGAACAGTGACAAATCGCATTCGCTTCCATTTTAATCCCCTTGTAAAGATGGAGAGGCGGCAAATTTTTAAAAGGTAGCGAAGATTCATCCCTCCCTATATTAGTAGTCATTACCGAGGTTCCCCATTTATCCTGCATTAGCTCTCTATACACCCATAACACCTGCTGATGTCCATCCATTGCTCTTGTGATTCTTTTTAATCATTTTCCAAAGCTGCACTGAAGGAAAGAAAAGAAGACAAAAAAAAAGAAGACAAAGAGATGCTACATGATACTCATTTTACTTTCAGAACTTGTTTTGTTCCCTTTCTCCCTCTGTCTCCCTTTCTCATTGTGTGTCAGATGGGATTCATGTACCTGCTCTATTTAGGAGAGTGGGCGACAGTGGAGACTAAAGCACTAAGACACATCCTGCAGGCGGGAATCTTGTTGAAAAAAAACAGACACGAGCACGCATTAAACCACACACGCATTAAAAAGTTCATGCGTTTTTCAAGATTTTTGTGTTTTGGATATTGTGCAGCGTAACTGATTCTATATTATTTAATCCACTATCCCCCAAAACCAAAAGGGTGTTTTTTAGGAATTTAATCCATAAAATGTATAAAATTTTTAAAAAAGAAAAAAAACCCAGCACATATTGTGAAACATCATAATTTTTTTTTTAATATGATGCAGTCGTTTTGGATTTTATGAATGTTGGTGACATAACATCTGCTGTGCCTGATGATGGGGATGCTGCTGAAGCTCAAAGGGAATTTGTGTTTTTTGTTCATGCTCCGACAGGAAGGTCAGAGGTCATCATCAGTTACAGAACATTGCCTGGTGATAGAGATTTAGTATTTTTTTTGAATAGGTCTGATGTTTGTTTCTCTGTGATATTATTTAATTAATATTATATTCCATTAGTTACATTGCCTTTCCTTAATTTTCCCAACTAAATGTCACTGGATACCTTTAGTGCATTCTTATGATTGCAACAATTTAAACGTGTATACAGGCATGAAGGACGATGCTAAAAACACAGTCTGATGACAGAATGGCCACATAGAAACAAGCCATGACACTCACAGAAAACATGGAGAGAATAGTTACACAACTGCCAGAATACACACACAACCAGAGGCATGCTTGTATATACGGAGACAAACACAAATCTGCATCTAGGGGTGCCATCACTGTGAGGCAAGCCAGAGTTAGGGCAGTGTGATGGTGTTATATAACAGGGCTGGCCAAGTACGGCTAAGCATTTTTATCTGGGCTAACGACAACTTTACTTGGAGTACACCAGTGTGTGTGTGTGTGTGTGTGTGTGTGTGTGTGTGTGTTCATGTGTGAGTGTGTGAAGAGAGAGGGGAGTGGGATGTTATGAAATCAGCTACAAGGCAAAAAGCATAAGAAGAGTGGGGAAAAAAATGAGGCAGGCAGAGAAAAAGGTAAAAAAAAAAAAAAAAAAGACTGACAGCAACACCGACTTCTAAAATCTTTCTTCACTGCAGAGGTGTTTAGTTTCAGGGCGAATCCGAGGTGTGTTTCAGGCGGTCCTACAGTACATGTCTACATTTTTGAATATCGTATCACTGCTCTAGCAAAACCAAATACATTAAAAATCTTCTTTGATGGTGCATTCAGGGGTTCTTCAAGATCTAAATGTAGTAGTTACTATTAAACACATTAGAGTAAATTCATGACTGATGTTGAGTTGAGAGTGAGAATTTTCAGATTTACGTCCCCACATGAGGAATACCTGGACCACGCACACACTTTTATCTTAACATGTCTATATATATATATATATATATATATATATATATATATATATATATATATATATATGTTAAAGATCAATATATAGCAATGTGGCTTCCTGAAAACTGAACAAAATAAAAGTTAATTCAAATTTATCCCTGAAAGGCAACACAATTTACGTGGTTGTAAATTTGTTGTTGTACCATGTTTGTGATGTGTATGGAGTGTGTGCGTGTGTGTGCGTGCATGTGGCATCCTGTCAAGTCAGACTGACCGACAGCAGGTGTTCTTCGATTGAGTTATTTAAACGCTGTGATTCTCCATGTGCAAACATTTTACACACACACACACACACACACACACACACACACACAACCAATTAACACTGCAGTCTCCCTCTGGTGTGACTCAATCAAGCAGGATATTTTTAATCAAACATGAGTGCTCACATAGCAGCACACCTGCACTGCACCCAGCGACACACACACACACACACACAGTTTGAGAGATCTGAAATCATATGAGCTACAAGTTTAGCAACAAGTAATTAGCTTGTGTTAGTGATTAGACTGACGCACAATTAGCCTTGAGCTCTGGCATACTCGTTTCGGGAATATAATATCATGGGATATAGGAACACAACAGGTAAGCATAGTTTTAGGGCACTATGAGTGACACCTCTCACATCACACAGTCATTTGAGAAATTGTTATAAACTGCAACAATTCATCCGACTGAAATGGAAAGGAGCTAGACACCTTCTCCTATTATACCCACAAACTATAAAGCTTCATGCGATAGTTAAGACATCCCATGAGTGTAATTCTGTCAATAACGTAAGAAGACATTTACAAAATAGAATTTAAGAGATAAGAGACAGAAAGTCAAGGCTGGAAAGGGACGGAAGCAGAGAGAACGACAACAAAGACTAATTGTATTTTATTCCCGTCTCATCCTTGTTCACTCCGCTCAGCTTGGCTCAAAGACCACAGCAATTAATTACCTGCAGGCACATTACAGACACCTGCGATGATTTATGGGGTCCTTTATGTAGATGCACAACACTGATAGGTCAAGTTCAGGATACGGAAAGAACTGAGCAAAATCCTGCTTCGACACAAAAGACAGATGACCCACACACACACACACACACCCAACACGCCAGAAAACTTTAATTTCATTTAATGTGCATTAGGCACAGCTGTAGTTCAGCTTGCTCAAAATCTCCCTTTAAAGTGTATACACACACAGATGCTAGCCTACATCGGGCTGTTGTTGCGTGTTTTGTTGCTTGTGCCCATGGGCTCTTTTCTCCCTCTGTTCCCTTTATTCCCAGCAGAGAGCGGAAAAAAAATAAATAAATAAATTAAAAAAACTTCATTATTTTTATGTTAAGCTAAACTTCACTGTATCCATTATGCGTGCGTGCGTGCGTGAGAGATTTTGTCTGCCGCACAGCACGTGTGGCGGAGAAATTATTCCGCGATTTCAAAAGCATGTGCTCACTTTGGCTCTTACATGTTTAGTCATTTATCTGAGGCTCTCGCCCACAGAACAGAAACCGCTGCTTCAGCGTGTTGCTGAAGGACACGTAAAGCGGGACACGTAAAGCGGGACACGTAGCTGTTGGTAGAAACGGTGGCTGTTGTCGGGAACAAGCTTGTGCCTGTCAGCCAGGACATGCGCCCCGAGGCTAGGAGGATGAAATCTGAGTGAGTTGTCGATGGGGAAATTTGAAAGGCAACTCCTCAAGTTAGACATCACTTTGTTAAACAAACAGTTTGAATGAATGAGCTATCTGTTCTCAGGCTTATGTAAGGGACAGACTTATATAACCGCACAATCTTGAATTCAATGCTTTGTACTATTGGATTCCAGTTTATACTAAATCAAGGAAGAATACTAATAATGGAGGAAAAGAAACTGTGGTAGAAAGGAGTAAACTGAGAAACAGAGGTGCTACATTCCTGCCGTGTTTACCAAAGCAAAGCGTAATTGGGTTCAACACAGATAAAATGGTTGGTGAATAAAGGTTAAATGAATAGAGAGTTTAAAAAAAAAAAAAAATAGGGAGAAAGCACAAAGCACGAGTCCTGATGTGTGTCCCGGATTGGGCTATTACTGGCTAATGAAATTCCAGGCCTATGACTACAGTATAGTATGACAAATGTAAAGGTCTGTAACCGTGTTGGAGGTGATGGTGAGAAGGTTATAGTCAATCTGTATCGCTTTAAAGCTCTTAGTGATATTACACCCAGAGGGATGTAATTGCACGGCCAGAACAGATCAATACAATCACATCACACCACGTCCACAAAATGCATGAGACAGCACTTAATGACACTTGTTTTATACACCTGGAGCTAAGCTGAAGACATTTTTTTTTGTTTTTTTCTTCCAGTGTAGATCAGTGCTTCTCAATTATTTTCTGTTTCAACCCCCCAAGGAAGAAGAAAATAATTTGCGCCACCCACGCTCGGCCGTGACTATAAATAGCATTTATAGTCATTTAGCTATAAAATGGTTATAAGTACACATCTGCATAACATCGTATCATTTTTAAAATTAAAGAAAAAAAAAAAAGGAGAAGAAAACAATATAGTTCAACAACAAAGAATAACTTAGTAGTGCTACTAATACTAGTATTACTGCTAGTAACAGAAAAGATTTAAATCAATTTGCCTATAATAAAAAAAAAAAGAATAAATCGTTATTTAAACTGTAAACATGTTTTGATCGACTTATTGCCCTATTTGATACTAAAAAAAAAAAAAAAATCAATAAATGATAAATGCAAATTTAGTTCAGCAACATTAACTCCATTCCTCGTCTCACACGGGAGTCACAGTGAAGCCACTTCGTCATATTTCCTCATCTTAATTTTTGGGTGACTTCCTTTTGTCTCATTACCTCCGTCTCTCGCCGCCTTTTTTTTTTTTTTTTTTTTCCCCATCGCTGTTAATTTTTTTTCTCATGTTGTTTACTTATTACTGGACTTCATACCCCGACACCATAGAGCTAATACTCCATGCACACACTCTGACAATGAGAGTGCCACTGCCACCTACTGTAGTGGATGTCCAATTACACACTTTACACTTACATTATTATGCTTGTGAACAATATTAAAAACTAATTTCATTTAATAAGCCAGCCATTCCCGTATGTACGCTTAACATTGTGTAGTCTAATAGGTGATATTTGTCAGCAGAGACAATGAATGCATGGATGACGTGTCATTTTGATGTAATTATTTAATCACTGTATGAGAACCGAAGCGCAGTCATACTTCAAACATCAGCGGCACTTGAGATTTACAGACTGAAGGCATGTGTCCTCATTCAGTGGTAATTGCCTTTATTAATTTGTGAATAATAGCTTCCACTTTAACAGTAAAACTCTCCGTATACAGCCTGTATACATATTCCTCTTATACACAACAACAGCAACATAATCCAGTTATTAGATCCATGCTGTGCTTTATCTTTAATAAAACGTGTTAAAAAGCAAACAAGTTCAACTACTGTATTATCACGCTCGTATCATCGTAGTCAAATATGGCATTTAGGTGCCGTTTCATCAGTTTTCTTATATCGTTGCTACAGTCGAGTAGAGACTAGAAACTTCAAGAAACGTTTATCCATCGCAGCAATTTTATTACTCTAAAGGTTATTTCAGTCAGTGTCTTAAACGTGGTTCACAGCGGGTCAGCAAACTGTCACTGTTACACTAAACAGTTGCTTGCTGCGAGTAAGAGCGCGTAACGCATGCCATTGTGTACACACACTGTATGCATTTATGTGTGCGAGACAAAATGTGTGTTAACGAATGGCCTCATTTCACACAGAGGGCAATTTAGAGCAGTTAGCATCTGGCAATATCTCACGAATTCCAGATGTTGCTTTTGAAAAGATGTTGGAAGGATTTTAAAGGGCCGGCTGGTATGGTGGAAAATAAGAAACTTAAGTTTGGGATGGATTAGGTTGATGGTGTGGGTCACCTGCTCTGTAATAAAAAAAAACTACACTCGGGCTACATTTTAAAGAATGACTCTTACTTTATTAGTAAATTTAAACACAATCTTATCATTGTGAAACACACACTGGTTCATCATCAAACTGTGATACACACACACACACACACACACACACACGTTCCTCATAAAGACACAAATCACAAGATAAGCTTTTTTTCTTTTTTTTTTTTTGTTTCTCTCTCAATCAAGATTTCCCCTGTGGTGAATAA
The DNA here is from genome assembly GCA_036937835.1 of Pampus argenteus. Lineage (NCBI taxonomy): Eukaryota > Metazoa > Chordata > Actinopteri > Scombriformes > Stromateidae > Pampus > Pampus argenteus. The sequence goes on from CM072878.1 coordinate 8,506,127, forward strand.
GCATTATTTGAAACCAGACAAACCAGCCAACACAACCGCACGCTCGCACAGTGTTTACTGCGGTGGGGACCGAAGACCCAATTAACTTTATTACTGGCATTACAGCTGGAGACAGTGGCAAGACAGATTACACAACACGCATTCACACACACACAGAGGTGCAACCGCATTTCACATTTTATGGCCCACCTGCTCCGTGTCCAAGTTAGAACAGACATGAACCACATAAAGGTGCACGCATGTGCATTTATGTACATATATACAGTATAGGCTGCATAAACGATGATAGATGGATTTTTTTTTAACCCCTTTAACTCCCTTCCTATATGCTCCTCTTGTATTACTCTCTTGGTCCTTTTTTTCCTTTCTTCTTCTTGGTTGCTGTACACAAGTCTTACAGTATCTCTACCCTACTCTCACTCTTTTCTCCCCTCTTCCGCCGCATCTCTTTGTTCTGCGTCGCTTCCTCTATTAGCAGACATCAACAAGCTGTCACCAATCCTCAGTCAATCCTGAGTGGCGTCACCTAATCAATGCATAACATTTTATCCCTGCATCAATTCATCCATCTCCTTTACTGTGTTTTCTGTCCATCTTTCATCTCCTATCATCATCACACTCTCTCTCTACACACACACACACATACACACACACACACACACACACACACACACACACACACACACACACAGTTACATATTGTATATAAATGTTATTAAGGGGGTTTCAATGCAGGTGTATTTGCTGTTGCAGTATTCGGACATGTCATGATTATGGTAGTAAATAATTAATGCATTTCTGTCATTTTTACAACTTATCAACTCTATCAAAGTCTACATATGCGCTCCTGTCTTATTATAGTTGACTGGCAATAATGTAATAGACAGACAGGTTTATTGTTGTGTATCCTGTGGCTGCTTCACCATGAAAATCATGTCATGTTTTGCAAGTTAATATGTAGCAGTAGGATGACACATTTTGCATTAACAGAACAAATTCCTGTGCTTTTATAGTTAGTGAACTAACCAATAATATCCCATTTTAAAAGAAGTATGACTCTTCAAAGGCTCTTCTTAAGGTGAGGGTCTTTTGTGTGAGCAGACTATTGATAGGAAGGTATGGCGAGTTAAACCATAGTACTTTGATCCCCTTTTTCTCCTAATAATCAGAGCCATTCCTCCTTCCCTGGGCTCTTTTAAAGTAGCTGAGAATAATTATGCGTTTCCGTTGACAGGGATGTGTGTGTGTGTGTGTGTGTGTGGAAGTAAATGTGTGTGTTTGAAGAGGTAAGATTGGTTTAAAGATTCCCACCGGGTGGATATACGCAGTGCAGAACAGCTTTTGATAGAAAAATCTATGAGCAAAACACTTGTGGACAAAGACACACACTAGACAAACGCACGTACACACACACACACACAAGCAGGAAGGGCCATGGGGGGATCTGACCATGCCAATTGTTTGTCTCCCAGAATCAAATGGGAAGTGATTTTCTGAAAACCAAAGGGGAGAACGGAAAATGACAAAATAAACAAGTGCTCTTTTCTCTCTCTTTGCTTTCTTTCATCTGCCCCACTGCAGAAGAAGAATGATCTGCCACAGTCTTTTTGTCGAGCTGGCTGACACAACCGCTCACACAGATGCCCTTTCTCTCTCTCTCTCTCACACACACACACACAGTTCATTTCAATTATTGCCCCTTTTCTGTGCTTTAGGTTGTCTCTCAGGCTGTCGCACACTGGAAAACCAAATCTATCGAGGGGTGACTCTGTTTTTAAGTTGGAATATCAGCAAAAAATGACGATACGTAAGCTTTAGCTGGTTCTTTTTGTTCCCCCCAAGCACAAAAGAAGACCAGACATCCGAGGAAAGACGACGGGCATGTGGTTACATACGAATGATGAAAAGTGGGACCCCTGAAATGTTCATTGTGGTGCTTCACCAATCAGATAATGTAACACAACCCGTCACTCATTCTGAAACCTGCCCCTGAGCACACTGTCGAATTTCCTTTTAGGTCATTGTCAGAGTCACATGCCATGTATGTAGAGTCTCTGTATGTCTGCTTATTGAAACATAACAATAACAACACACAGTGTCTGCATGTATGCGATTTTCCAAATTCATCTTGGTATACAAATTGAGAAGTCTAAAATTACTAATATAATAATAAATAAATGAAAAACTCACAGAGTGAATGAGAGAGCAGTGATCAAACCACCAGTGTTTTTATTTATTTATTCAAGAGAAAGAAAAAGTTGAAGGAGAGAGAAATGGGTAAAAAAAGGAGGAGAGAGATAAGTAATGGGTGTAATAAAGAAAGCAAGATAGAAGGGCAGTAAGACAATGAAGGAAGGGAGTTTATTTGAGAACACAGTGGTGCATGGAAGGAGGAAAACAGATTGATGCAATGGATATACAGTATAGAGGGAGCGATAGAGGTGTGACAGATGGTAAATGTAGCTGTAGCCCAAATGGCATCTTGATGCTCCGTTAGACAAACATACACACACATAATACACACATGCACACGTGAGCAAGGTCAATAGGAGGTCAACAGTACAACAGCCTTTCTGGCAACACCAACACCTGTACCTACACCTGTGAGCATGTGACTTACAAAACACACAGGAATCTTTTCTCCGTATCAGATTTCCATGGAAACATTAAACCGTAGTCTAAGTTAATGCAATGGTTTTGTAGAATCATCTAATATCAACTTTCTGTTTGATGACTGCATTGACATTGATGTTTATGAATCTGTATATTGGCACATAAATAACATAAATAAAGCTAATATCAATAATCTAAAGCTTCGCTGGCTTTGCAGCAATTGTAAAACCACATCTTACCTGTTATTACCTGAAAAGTAGAATTGGAGCTATCCGCTTAGCTAAAATGGTTACAAGAATTCAATTATTTAAAAAAAAATGCATAAAATAAAAGAATAATATCAAACTCTATATAAGCTAAAAGACATTTAATGACATTTAGTCAAAAGAGTGTATAAACCTGATGTTATAAACCCTCATTTCCTATTGAATATATACTGATTCTGTTCCTTGAATAAAGAGACAAATGTAAAAGCAACGTCCTCAGATGTAAAATTAAAAAGAGTCAATGGAAAATCAACCAGAACCTTTTTTTTTCTTATTTCCTGTAAAATAATCTGTCAGTATCAACTGACCATATATGGTAAGACAGATATGATCCTGGTGCGTATATTGGGAAGTTTGACAGGACAGCAAACCTTGTGAATGGTGAAGTTTTATTCTAGTCGCTCTACAGAGAGAGAGAGAGAGAGAGAGAGAGAGAGACAGAGACAGAGACAGAGAGAGAAAGAGAGAAAGAAAGAGTGAGAGATAGAGAAACAGTGCCACTGTACAGAAGAGCTCCTGTGAAATTCACACAAAAAATATTGTTTTTACTCTTTATCATTTATAATTCTCCATGATGATGTATTCCAGTATGAATTTACAAGCGATGTATACAGGTGTCATTTCTAAATATATTCAAAATAGCTCCTTAAAAGTCTTTGAGGAAGTATTAGTTTAAAAAAAAAAAAAAAAAAAAAAAAAAAAAAAAAAAAAGCTCTATTCTTACAGCAAAACTTAAAGAAAGAGGTCTTGTATCTTTGGAGGGATAGCAGACTCAAAGTAGAGGGTTGCCTTTTTTTTTCTTTTATCTTCTTTACAGCTGAAGTCCTGACTACACATGAAGGAGAGGGAAGAGAGAAGCAGAGCTGGTGATATAGTAATTCTCACCTGCCACTGGAGGAAGAGCAAGGATGTCCCGCCATACCAAACCAAGCCCTGACCCCTGACCAGTGACCCCCCACTCGGCAAAACGTGGCCTGATAATGACCAGTGAGCCAATGAGAAAGTTGCACTAGGGTTAGGTCCTCGACTTCTCCCCCCCAAAACAGCAGCAGCATCTTCATTGTGTTAAACATGGATAATTTTTTTTTTCTCTCAAATATGTATATACTCACACCTGGTTACAACGCATTAGTGATCATAACATCATAACAAAAGAAACTAAGAAAAAAAACAAAAAAAAAAAACATTAAAATTGTTACATCTGGGGTTGCATGCCATCACCTCATTATTTATCATTAAATGTAATTAAAATACATTTTTGCCATTAAAAAGAGCAGGGTTGTCATCACAAGGGTGTGTCTGAATGTGTATGTGTGTGTGTGTGTGTGTGTGTGTGTGTGTGTTTGAACATAAAACAGCATCAGTCTACATGACAGTTCTGTTAAAGTAGAAAGAATAGAACAAATCGTCATGAGTTCATAAAACGCGAGGGTGCCATTTGATATTTTTACATGTGCATATTGTTCACTTGTCAGCTCACGCAAGCAGCATGTGGGGGATAAATATGATGATAATAATAAATATGCAGATACAATGCAAAAAAAAAAAAAAAAAGGACAAAATGTTGCTTGTCAGTCAACATTGGGCTGAGCTGATTGGGAAACAAGGAGAGGTTCTCTGCAGTATTCCAACAGTACAAAAGGGTGATATGACTGTGGTTGTTAAAGATGGCGCTTGAATTGAAACAGTGGTTAATACAATTGACTGCCATTAAAAACCCTGAAGAGAAAAAGAGAGAAATTCCTGTTTGAGTGTTCCATATATGGGGGTAACTTTTCAGATTTTGGACATTTAAGTAACATCCTCCATTCTGTTAAGGGCCGCTCAGTTTAATAAGGAATGGAGCTACCCGCAACACACCCCACACTGAGCAAAAAGATCTAAGCCCCCTACCGCCATCCCTCCTTCTCTTCCTCTTCTTGTCTCTTTACTTGGGTTGCATGAGTTTGGGTTAGAGAGCCAAACTGGAAGACCTTGGACTGGTAAACATCAAGAGGATAAAAGTTTTTGATTTTGCTTTGCGGCAATTATAAATCATGGTGTTCTTTTTCTTTTTTGATTTTTTTTTTTCTACAAAAGGATCAGTGCCGTATCATCTTCTGTTGCTACGGTTGAAGCTCCCCCAAAATGCACAGAATCATCCTGAGGTATTTTATTTGATACAATTTGGCTTTGTGAATCCAATCAATCGAGCAAATCAATCAATCAAATAAGATGGTTACATGTTTGTTTTTCTTCTTCTTCTTATGACTGTACAGATTGTACAGTAATGCTACAAAAAAAACAAAAAAAAAAACGTGTGGGAACGCTTGTAGCTGTGTACATGGATGTATGTGCATGTGCAAGTCTTTTCTGCTAAGTGTTATCAAAAATAACAAACAAACAAACAAATCCATAAACAATCAGATTTGGAACCAAATGTTCTGTTCAAAACTTCAAGCTTACCCAAGGTCTGCCATGCACACACGAGAATTATTCCACACTAAGATGGAAACATGATTGATGAGCACATGACAGTGGAGCTACCTTTGCACCATCCCTCTTCATCGTGCCCCACCCACCCACCCACTCCCGCATCCCAACAACATTATGAAAGTAAACAAGGGATCCACCTCGAGTAGTCTTCAGATCCTCAAGAGCCCTGGTTGATCGTGGATCAACAGCGATCAATGATCAAGGATTGTTAACCCAATCCCCAGTTAGACTGTAGGCGTTAGATACTGCGTAGCACTGCTACTGCCGTACCAATCAACCAACCGAACAAAGTTTTACAAAAAAGACCCATAATAAAGGGAAGTAGTTCTATAGTTATCCAACACTCTGGTGATGTGTCATGTTGATCAAGGAAGGGAAGGAGGAAGGAGGCTAATACCCTGTTTCTCAGTGGCAGGGAGGTCAAAAGACAAACACACATCAGCGCCCACCCCCTCCCCAACTCATACAAAGTGGTGGTGGACACAGTTGTCATTTCATCTTTTTCTCCCTTGTTCATCTCCTCTTTGCTGTCTTCCCTTCCACCAATCTCTTGCTTTTTTTTTTTTTTTGCTTCTTTTTTTTCCGTAGCAGGAGCCGCAGCATGACACTGATTTACTAAGGTCAAGGATCAAGGTTTCGATTGTACAAGTATCCATCCATCATATCTCCAAGACACAGTCCCCTCTCAAAAACATGTAAAAATGTTGCGTCTGTGAGTGTATATATGTGTGTAGTTTCTCTTCTTTGACACAGAAAAAAATCAACACATGCAAAATAATTTACCACTCTTGGTGGTATTTTTCAGAAATCTATGCTTTTCCAAAAGCAATTGTGGGAAAGAAGTTTTAAAACTAATGGCTATTGTGCTACCAAATAAGCAAACACTAAAATCCTACATAGGGGGATCCGGATGCCAGAATCCCTAATAAATCGTATAGTTTAATAGAATAAAAAAGCAATACTTTGCAATTATTTTTCTATGTGCAGCGTCACAAATGAAATGCCCATCAATTGCCTCAGGTTTCCCTGCTTGTCTGTCCATTTCTATCAGTCATTTTGTCAGTCTGTCTTTTATCTGTCGGTCTGTAAACATTATTCTTTGATAGCATCTACATTGTTCTCTGCTTCCCATCACTATCATTTCTCTCAGCATGGGCTAAACACAAATTCAAACCAAACCTTGACCAAATTCTGACCGAGCACACCCTATACCTAACTGCCAAAAACTACTGGATTCTCCTCTGTGCCATTTATCCACTCATCTCCCTCTCTCTCTCTCCTTTTGCACTGCCAGGTGTCTTGGTGGCCATATTTGTCAGAGTAACAAGCAGCAGACCGTTGGACTAGCTGACTGTGATGCCCCTGCCCTCCTGGGACGCCTCCATGTCTGGCTGCGACATCAGACGTGCCCATCTGCTCTCCCTGTCAGGTCTCCTCTACTCAACTAGCGAGCCCCAAGCTTGACAGTGGAGGTGGAAAAGAAAAATGGGATGAGGAGGGGTTGAAAGAGAGGTTCAATCCTCTCTCTCTGCCTCTTTCTCACATCATTTCTCCCATCCACCTCACTACTTCCTCACACATTTCAATTAAAAAAGAAAAAAAATCATCAACTGCCTCTTTTTCCAACAGCTATTGCAGAGTTCTCTATTACTGTAACCAGGCCTTCTTGGTCCCACCACAGGGACTATGCCTTTTTTTTTTACCTCCTTTTAAAACCTTGGGGGGTTAAGATTCCCCTCTCCTACACATCAGAATACCTTATGGCAGAGTGCCGGCCATGCAGCCAACTCATTGTTACATGACAGAGAATGGGCAGAAATGGTGATATCATCAGTAAAGAGAATAGTAGTAGTACAGTCATACCCAAGCGGGCACAAGTTCTTTTGGATTACAATGTCGAAGAGAAGAAGAAAAAGTGTGGCTATGGCATCCCTTAGTGGATAACATAGTTGATAAATTATAATACAAACCCAGAGAGGAGTAAGGAGGAGAAAACACATCATTTCTTATATCAACTAAACATCTGACTCCAGACTGGGGATTTTTTTATACACCCGTCTATTGCTGAACTGGGCTGAGTTTAGGACGCCACGTGGGGCTGGGTATGCACTAGTCTTATTGGCTGAGTAAGGCATCACATGCTCTTTATTGTACATGTCATTAGCTATCCGCCCGTCCCGTGAGCAGTATGAGGTGGTGGATTTAACGGAAGAGCGGAGATTGTTCGCATCGTTGCGTGTTTTGATGGGGGCCGCTCCAAGGACCACTGCTGGCGATGCCACCGCCAGCTGTTTGTAAATATCAGAGGAGCTACGCCCATGGACCAGTCTGCTGCTGGTATCATCCCTCAGTGAGTGACTGAGGAAAGGGTTATCCGAGCCATGGGCCGGGTACAGGGACTTGCTCCTCTTGCTCTCCTCCAGGTTGTGGTTAAACAGCATCGATTTCGACCCAGTGCCAAACAGTCTGCCGGAGTAGGGACGCATGCCAAAGAGGTTCGCATAGTGTGAGTCAGATGTGGAGTCCAGGAAGCGATCCTTCTCCTTGAGGCTGACACTACGTGCTGGTCGGCCCAAGTCTACATCCTTGGGCTTTTCTAGCATGATGTTGTCAAAGGAGTGCTGACGACTCAGCCTCAAGCGATTTCTCTTCTGGACATGCGGCCCGTCCGTCTGTGGCCAGTAGAGACCAAACATTTCATCTGGTTGCTGCTGTTGTTGGTGGTGCATGGTGGGACTGACCAAGGGGTCTGTAAGAAGCTGGTCCTCACTAATGTCATACAGATTAGCTGAGTGGAGGCACGCTTCACACCGATTATAAGGTGAGCGTGTAGCAGATGCTGAGGCAGCGGCAGCGGCAGCAGCAGCGGCAGATCCAGGAGGGGGGTACTGCCCTCCTGGTGGGTAGCCAGACACTTTTGACAAGCAGGAACGGCAGTGTGTCTGTTTGTAGCGATCAATGGATTCATGTGGAGAAAGATTTTTGTCTTTCAGGTTATAGTGTTTAGAGTAAGTTGGGTCTGGTAGAAGATCTGAATCTGTGTGATGCAAGGGTGAGGAGTTCAGATGAATGATGGGCTGCTCACACTTCCTATAGTTGTCACTGTGGTCGGAGTAGATCTCAGGGTAATCCAAATCATCTGCAAGTCCGTGACTCTCACGGTAGAGGATGGGGTCTGAGTGCAAGCTCAGCTCTCGGTCTGAGTCAATCGTGTAAATTTTCTCTCCTCCTCCTCTCCCGGTTTGGTTGGTTCCTCCGCTGACCTGCTTAGTCTTTAAGTAGGACAGCTCTACCTCACTGCAGTCCCTTGGGTATTTTGACGTCACCGATCTTTTTTTTAAGTTGTCCTTGGGCTTCAGGTGCTTGTTGTTTTCTGGGTCCTTGTAGGAGGCTGCCCTGCTGGAGCCGTCAGAGATGTCAGAGTGGGCTTCCTCAGGGAGGTAACGCTGTGTCTTCATCGACATTCGTGGGTCTGGCATCAGCATGTCAGGCATAGGAGGGGGTCCAGGTGGTGCTGAACGGAGCGTGTCCACAGACTTTTTCCACAGGGTTCTGGGCGGCTTGGCGTTAGTTTGCACTGCATCAGCACTCACTGCCACCTCCACCGTGTTGGGATTGGCATCATTCAGGGTCAGAGGATGCTGACCTCCCTGGAAAATGTAGTTGTTAAGGTGATCTTTGTGGCGGTTAGCAAGATAAGACTGCAGGTCACCCGTGTCCCCATAGATCATATCTTTGGGAGCATAGCTTCTGTTGTCGGCATAGATGAAGTTGCCCTTCTCCGCCATCATGTCCATGATCATGGGGCCAGCTGAGTGCATAAACTCACGTTTGGGTGAGTTCATGCGGGAGCCACTCAGGTTAGACATGTTGGTCATCTGTTTGGCTGACTTAATGAGCTTAAGCATTTTGTCCTGGGGACTAAAGTCCAGATCTGTCTTTTTCTTCATGTCAATGTGGACTCCATGGATGCAACTCCAGATTCCCTGCATGGCAACAGATGGATGAACAAGTGGAATGGATGAGGGACAGAGGGAAAAGTAAAATTAGAAAAAAGAGGAATGGTAACGAAAAGATGAGAGTAAGACAAAAGTGAGAAAAGGATAACAAGAAATAACATGAAACGGAGCAAACATAATGATTGAGGAAGAAATGGAGAGAGACAAACATAATGATTACTTATTTACTCTGGCCAAACATGGTTGTGCTCTGTATATATTACTGAAATTCATTAAATTGGTAAAGTACAGGAAGTACTTCAGATGAATCATAAACACATAAATACAACAAAACACACACAAACATTGTTACAATATAATTTAACGAAGCTATATCTATTCTCCAGCTGCACTGCCAATACAATCCCCTGTCCATCATAACTCAAAGAACAACCAGTGTATATTTTCTAAAGGGGACACAGAAAAAAATGTGATGCAATGCATTGAAACTTTAGCAGCTCCATAACTTTTACACCGCAGTGGCATTTTACATCTGAAAAAGCCTGTATTAATGCAAAAATACCAGTGTTTTAGAACTCATCCAGACTGAGTATCCCAAAATAAACCGATACCGTCATCTAAAAGTAATGCCACGAAGCTTCTATTATGTAGTTTAAGTCAAAAAGTAAATTCTTTCCTCACACTATTTCCCAGTTCACAGATACGTCCTTTAAACGTATTTATCACTTAATTCAAATTCAAAGTGGTTTTTGATTCAGCACACATTTTGTGGAGCTTATTAACACAAGATTAAGGATGACTTTTGTCCTAAATTACTTAGAGAATGGCTTCGAAATAACTTTTTTTTTTTTTTTTTCAAGAACCTCACTTTATCCTCAAAGTTTTCCTCTCTTTACCACCCCCCTCTGTTAACTTTTTAAACTGAGTCACATTCTGGCTCAAAAATAGTGCTGAGACACTGCAGTGCTTTTAGGGATGCATGTCCATGTCTTCTGTTCTCACACACAACAAGGGAGAATGCTGACCTTTTAACAGAATGGGAGAGAATAGATTGATTTAGCATGGGTTGCCGTAATTTCACCCTAAAACACGTTGCAATTACAATCTATTTTTGTCGATATCCAGGGCTGCCTCGTGATTCCCCCTCCCATCTCCATCCTTGCCTCTCATCCTCTTTTATGCAACACTCCCTCCTTTGCCTTGTTTCTCTCACTTCCTTAGTTTAGCAGTAGCTCTCGTTCTCTGCAATGTGTGTATGTGTGCATGCTTGCTCCGCTCTCCTATCCTGCTGATTGAAAATAGAATGAAGTCAGGCCTATCTGACCCCAATAAATGCAGAATTAGCCCCTAGTTCAGATCTGGTGCTTCACTGGACCTTATAGCCTTGCACATGAGCACCGTTGAACCAGAGAAACTACCCTAGGCCCAGATATTCACACAACCACATATTCACATGTGCACTGCACACACTCGCTGACCTGATTTTGTGGGCTGACACGGGCCAAATTCAAGACTGTTGATTAAATCTATGTATTCTGTAACTGTATCATGTTTGTTCATTGTCTCAATCCACAAAACAGACTAAAGAATGCATGTAGAACACGCCCACACATAAGCGAGAATACACCTCCTACACGTAACCATGTTCTTACCCGACTGATGGAGAAAAGAAGACCCGGCTTGCCAGAGCAGACCCCGGTGAAGCAGTATCTGAGCCTCCAGTAGAAGAGATGCTCAGAGACAAAGGTGATGAGGGACAGCCCCATGGCTGTGGCAAGCATGTAGAAGACCCCCGCCATGTTGTCCACATCCAGCTGACTGGACATCACCTCGTTCTTCTCATTATGGCAGATTCCTGTCAGCCACTGAGCTTCCAGCTCCTCCATTTCACCTGAGGGCAAAAGAAAGAGAGAGACTTGAATGCTAAAAATGTCTTAATAGTTATCAACTTTTAGAAAACCTGTTCTAATAAACATCTCTAAAAGTTTAGAAATACATTTCTTTGGCCTCCACCTTGAAAACTGCTAACAACCAGCTGCTGGGTTTCCAATCCCGTCCATGTTGCCTGATAAGGCAAAGTGTCTTTAGTGTTAATGAAAGAAGATAGAAAGCAACAAAGACCTTATCTTTTCTCATTCCTCACTCTGTGTTCCCTTCCCCTGTCCCCTCCTCTCTCTCTCTCTCTCTCTCTCGGGCTTCCTCTGTGACATTTGGCGCGTGGCTAATCCAATCTGTGTCATTCAGGGCTGGATAACTAAGGCTGCTTGTGGGGAAAGACAAATATCATGGTTGTGTTCAGTTAGATGTCTTGGATGTCTCATTAACCCTTTAGGACAATTGAGAAGAATGTGTCACCTGTTAGATTTAGAACAAGGAATTGATGTAACCATGGCATATTGCAATGTTTATATATACCTATATGACATTATGCCATCTGCAAAGATAAATCTCTATGTATCAACAGGTCACTTTGTCCTTTTGTCTCTCTTTATTTTCATTGAGTGAATTCAATTGAAAAGCTGTGGGATGCTACTGCTTGCACTGTTGCTCTGACACCGGAGGAAAGCGCTGCAGAAATTAAAAATTTTGTTCTCTCTTTTCAGCAGTCGGACCGCTCAAGCAACAGTCTGTCAGTCAGAACACAAGAACACAAATCTGTACATGTTTCATCCACACTCGCAGGGCTTCAAAAATGTTTTATTTTAAAGCATCTGGGACTTTGACGATGACATTCTGATGAACAGCAGTGGAAAGTAATAAAGTAATGCTTGAGTATTTCCATTTGATGCTACATTATACTTCCACTCCGCTACATTTCAGAGGCAAATATTGTACTTTCCACTACAATATATTTATTTGACAGCTTTAGTTTCTTATCAGATGAAGATCTGACACAATGGATAAAATAACAAGCTCGATTTCTTACAAAAAGCAGTGTGTAGTCGTGGTCACATTTCAGATGTGAGTTGTGAAAAGCCGACTAAACTTCTCACATGGTTTCATTTCAATAAATGTTCAAATAATCCAGTATTTCACCAAAAATCAAAGATCAAAAAAGTAAAAAAAAAACTAAAAATAGATATATGTATCAGAACTTAGTTTTTTCTTCTTTCTCCCCCATTAATAATCATCTTAAGATTCATCTCAGATTGATATGGTGACCCTTCGGTTGGGAACTCCTTAACTAAACTAGCTAACTGTATTTAAAGTAGTTCAAACTAGCTCCACCTTCAGCAGCTAGAACAATAACATGCTGTTTACACACCGATGCTTCAGTATTAATAATCTAACGCTGTCATATATAATAATATATCAGTACTTTTATTGCAATACTTGAACTACATTTTGTTGCTAATACATAATGCACTGTTACTTAAGCAGGTTGCAGGACTTTTACTTTGATGTATTTACTTTTTTTTTTTTTTTTTTTTTTTACATCGCTGCACTGGAAACTTTTACTTAAGTAAAGGATCTGAGTACTTCTTCAACCATTGGTGATGGATAATGCAGAAAAAACCATCCCAGTTCAGCATATTCAGTTAATGTAAGTTTGTTCAGGATGGTGATCTGCACCTTGGAATAACTCATAAACGGTCGAGCATGGATAGTTGCTGAACCTTCCTGTCTGATATTCAGATTTGACAGATTAAGAATTCATGCATTTAAGATACTTTCGCTCCTATAAGTTGAATACATTTGATCAGGAATGTGCCGTCTAAAACTAGGACTGGAACATTTTAACCCACAAAGACAAATGGTGACCTGCAGCAGTCTTAGCCATGTCTGTGCCATTACATGTGTCCCCAGACACTCCGATATGTCTCTGTATGTCTCTTCATCTGTTTGTTCTTCACCTTCCTCCACATCTTCTCTCTGCCTCCTCTCTGTCTGTAAAAAAAGCCATATGCTCTTCACCCACATTGTGTTGATCTGATCAAATATTATCTGCCAAGACACAGAGTCACTGTCATCTATCAAGGACCTGCCTTCCTCTCACTCCCATCTCTCTCTCTCTCCATCTACCTGACACACTCCTCTCATCTCATTCCATGCTCTGTGTTGCCTCATCCTGCCTATGACCTCTATCTTGATATCACACACACACACACATACTGGCTCTCCCTCCGTCTGTTTCCTCTCTCTCTACCTCTGTCACAGACTCTGTGCATTTTCTTTAACTCATTCTCCCTTGCATCTCTCTCTTTCTGTCACCCTCTGTTCTCTCCTCACCTCTCTCCTATTTGTTTTTTTTTAGATAAGTAGCAAGGACAACAACACCAAAGTTATTAGCATGCTGCAAGCACAGATTTCAAGTATCTCCAGTCCCTATTCACAATTGATGATGCCACTTAAGAGCTACAAGTATAAAAATAGGGTAGAAGACGACGAAGCGAAACGAAAACATCGAGCTTGATTTTTGTCAAAAATTACCTAGCCATGAAATATGATCCATGCTCTGCAGCCTTGATACGATTTGGTTAGAGAGGATTATTGTGACACCGATGTTCATTTAATCAACTTCAGTGCACTTAATGCGAGTGGCTGTGAACACTTGCATCAGCAAAATGCTTTCGATGTAAAATGTAAATGAATCTGTCACTAAGAGCTCAAACTGTCTGGCTTTCTCTCTCTGTTTCGCTGGAGGAAAATTGTTTATGTAAGAACTTCTGAGGCTACTGTAATAAAGGAATGTGGTGATTCAGATTCAGAGTAATGCTCACACACACCCAAATACACAGAGATCCGCTGCTGCAGAGAGGAATATATTAGAATAACTTACACACTCTGCCCTCTGTTTAGAGCAGCCTTTTGTGTCCAGAATAACATCAAAGGACTATTTATACTTCATTGCTTTTCCTTTGTGCTGTCAGGCAGTAGGGATTGTATGTGTGTGTGTGAGAGAGAGAGAGAGAGAGAGAGAGAGAGTGTGTGTGTGTATACATGTGCATGAATTACAATACTTACTTTTCCTTTGTTGGATAGTGTCATGCATGTATACTTTGAATATGTGTATGAGAATGCTGTGAAGGTGTGTTTCTCACCATCTCCAATGATGGCCAGAATAGCCAAATCCACCTGTCGTTTCCAGTAGGAGCCTTTCTGTAGAGCAATGCCGTAACCAGTGGTAGCAAAGATGTACCTGAACGCAAGCACGTCGAAACATATGCACACACACGCGCGCGCGCGCACGCACATACACACACACAAAACACATATTTTAACCTTTAAAACAAATATATATTAACCTTTATTGCTCCAGATAGCATCACTGTGTTTAAAAAATATCTCTATAAGCAGATACCTACTGCATAATGATACATACAAATGTCATGAAGTGGAAACTGAGGTCACATACATTTAAGAAAAATCACCCTAATACTTAAAAAAATACTTTTTGGTGAGCCGTCATAGTCTCTGGCCTTAAATAATCTCTTTTTTTCATATAGTTACAGTCATCATATAACAACCATTTACCTATGTATCCATTTTTATGCTACCAAATGCTACCCAAGTATTCTCAAAATATAATTAAACATCACCCAAATTATTATATTTTGAGAATTAAAAATTGGAAAGTGTAGAGTCCAAAGAAAGAGATTAGCCGTTATTCTGTAGGTATTGAGAAACCGAGATTAATATTCATATATACATCTGATCCAACTTTAGAAACATGGGACTGATTACTGTTTATTTGGTTCCATGGGTGAAAAATGTCACTTGAGCTCAGGTTGCACTACATAACTGTACTACTACCTGAAGACAACGGTCTCTGCTGTCTTCTAAAGAAACAAAAGAGCATTTTGTTAAAATCTGGGAATGTAAACTGAACAAGAGTCACATGTTTAGGGGAAAAAAAATATCGCGTGTAACTGCTTACTGATATTTGTATCCAAGATTCTGATTTTTAATGTGAGATGGCACAAAACTACGTCCAAGCGATTTCAGAGTCCAACTGTGCATTATAAACTTAAAAAATAAAAGACCCACCATGACGTGAAGACAATCCACAATGTCTTTTTAAAAGAATTAAAGAATTAGTTACCCGCTGCCAATGGTCACCAGCTTACATCCCTCGTCCCTGCCAGCCATGTAGTTCAACACCGCAGCATCATAGATGAAGGCATCCAGTTTACTGCGAAGAAGAAGAAAAAAAAACAGAACAGAGGAGAGACAGAGGAAAACAGACAAAGGGAGCGGATGAAGACGAAGTGTGAGGGGTTTCAAATTTTTTTACAGAGTGAGTGAGAAGTGCACAGAAGGAGACGGGAAGCAGACGAGGGGCTTATTTTGTCAGAATATGTTGTTTCGTGGATCAATTCTGAAAGTGTGTTAAATCGTCCCCAATAGGACTGCAATCCAAGCATAACCAAACACACAGAGGACACAGTGGGGAGTGGCTGCGGTTCAATACGGCACGATTCACTGATCATAGGACCTTGAAGGCACGTGGGCGACCCAAACAAACTTTAGACAGACACAAACATTTACACTGTCTCTTTCTCTTTCTGCCTCTGTCCAAACACACGCACACACACGCAGACACACGCAGATACGCACGTGCGCACACACACACACACACAAATAAGCAGGTTGCAAAGTGGAACGTAAAAGATCTCAGACTGACATTTCAGTCTGAGTCTGGCATCAGTCTGTCTCGATAGGATGCCTCATGCGCGCGCGCACACAAACACACACACACACACACACACACACACACAGAGCCCCTACTAATAGCGCAGTGACTGGATGGCATTTACTGAATGTCAGATCCAGCCCTCTAACAGAGGCTCACAGCCGATAGTTTAGCTGTGTAATTAGCTTAACCCAGCACTGGCTCCATCCACAAGGCAGGCTGTGTGTTCAAACATGTGGAGAACCGGGCGTGTGTATGTACACTTGAATGTGTGATTGTACGGATGCGACTGTGCACTGGTGCGTGTCCGTGAGCACGGATACAAGCGTGCGCGTTTGCAGGCACTAGCCAGACACACTGTAGCTGTAACGGCTCGGAGAGGGACCCAGCCATCACTGATCTGTCACACCTTTATTTGGGTGAATAGAATGCAGTGGTTTGGATTTTCAGTCCGGATTCTCTTGCCACTTTCTCATCTGAACTTTTGAATGTCACCGTCAACACCGCAAAGTGACCATTTTGTATGACTCTGAATCTTATTTTACACCACTACAGGGCAACTTCTCAGCACAGTACACGACCTGTCAGTTGAACTACTGTACAAGTAGGCTCTAAACCCCCAAGCAGAATTTTAGCAGGGCTGCATTATGAACATATGTAATGTTGGTCACAGTGTGAAACTGTGCCTACTTAGAAACCTTTTGTTAAATCAATTTATTGATGGAATTTGATGTATAGATTTTTTCCAAAATCCTAATTTTTAATGATTCAGTCTCAGTTAAAACATGTGAAGCTGTCTTGTATTGTTACATGTTATAAAACAGAAAATACAATTTGCAACAAGTAGTCCAGTAGCAAGATGTTAAAGGGTTTTATGTTAAGGCTCAGCTGTATCCACTTGCATTGTTAAAAACATTCATTTGTACAGAGCCTGCATCCAGACTCTGGCTGCACTATGGTCACACTGAAATGAATGAGACGCGGAGTTTTTGTGACGCAGCTCTCTCGTCAGTTTGAATTCAAAAGCTTGTTGGCATCATGCTTTTTTTTTTTTTGCATTAACAGACATAAATGCAACACTTACATGTTTTAGAAAATAATTATTGAATACGTTTATATCCTTTAAAACTTCACTGTATGCGAGTGATCTGAGCTACAACATGTGATCAAATCAATTCAAATCCCCTGCGCATAGTTTTGGTTCTTATGTCTGTAACACATTTTGCATTTAAAGCCCGTCAGCATTATGCGTGATCAGAGCTAATCCGGCCATCAAGCCTTAAACAGCTGAACGTTGCAGCATTGCTCATCTGCTAATACCACAGAATAGAATTATCAATGAGGGTATTACTGACTGCACACACCTGCAAGTCCGCTGCTTGTGTACAGATATATACATGTCGTTTTTTTTTTGTTTTTGCTTCCGTGCATGCAGCATTCGTTTACTGACTGTATGTATATTTGTTTGTGTGTGTGTTTACATATGCGCTGCATGTTAATATGGCAGAACAGATGAGAGCGACTCGGAGTATCATAGATGCTGGAGTGGTTTAAGCTGTGTTGTCTTGCACGTTTACATCCAGTTTACTTATGACTTATGGATGTGAGAGAATGTGCTAAAGACATGCATAAAAATCATGGATCATAAATTATCTCCTCATAATTTGTTGTGTGTGTATTTGTTTTCCCTTTATCTCCTCTGCTCCTGGGGGTCGGCATGTCCTTCGAGCTGAGCACTCGGATTGGATCCCACCCCACTGTCATTAACCAATCAGAAATAACTTATTGTCATATCACCTCATCAACCTTTCGTCCTTTACCTCTGATTTATGTGTATTTTTTTGCTCTTTTCCCCTCCCATCTCTCCATTCCATGATGCGTTTCTCTTCCCATTCCCCATCTCCTCAAGTTCCCCTTTCCTCCTTTTTCCCTTTTCCTCCCTTTTTTTTTATCCCATTACCGATTTCTTTTTATCTAGTCTCTTGGCCCCATCTTCCTGCCCCTCCACCCTTTCCTGATTTCCTCCAATCAGACATGTTGCCCTTGGCCTCCTACCCCGCCCTCTTTCTTATTTTCCCATGTGATAATGGTATGATGAGAGTCACCCTTCTGCCTCTCCTCTTTCCTTTTCACAGTCTTTACCTTCACTTTTCTATCCATCCAGACCTCCCTCCCAAATCGTTCTACTCTTTCAATCTGTCCTTGGTTAGCTCTGTGATATACTACTCAACCTCCTCACACTCACACTCACACTCACAGTCACACACACGTCCCATTATAGAGACCAGTACTAAAAATAGCTCCTGCTGTTCCCAATGTGGAAGCCCATTCATCCCCAGTCTCAGAGGAGCTGTCTCACACATGTGACAGCAAGTACACTCAGACATACAATTACACACAAAACTACACATTCTGCGTCGGTGTAGGGGCCTGCACCCACATGCACATGCACACTGTAGCATTTCCATAACTCTTTTGCATTAGTGAGAAATTAGTATCGTCTCCATACCCAGTTTTGAGGCTGACAAGTGCATCCTGGACTCCAGTCTGATGGTATTTCACCATATATTGGTGCATGGCAGGGTAGTTCTTCCTGATGTTCCTCTCAGTGGATCCGTTTGGAACGGTCCCAAAGCGGAACGGAGGTGAGTATGCATACGGATTCTGAAACTGTGGTGGAGGAAAGAAGAAAAATGGAGAGGAAATAAGAAATGTTAAACATAAACACAGTGAGAAACATATGAACGTACGTGTGTGTGTGTGTGTTGCATATGTGTGTGTAACCACCAGATGGATTCATTTTACCACATCATATTGATGAAGTATCTGTTACAGAGAACCAACAGGATTTATTGTGACTGTTTGTACTTTGTTTAGCTCCACTGTGGTTACAGAAACATCCTGCAAATGCTGTGTTGTATGGCATGACAAAATACTGCTGCAATAAAATGGGGAGAAAAATTAATGCAACATTTCATATACTGTCTGTATGGTGCAAGTTAACTTCAACCACTAGTTAATACATCTATTGTTTTATTGGAAGCCTTCCACTTTACCGCATCTCATTGCTCTCTCTCATATTCAGAATTAGTCTTTTTTTTCCCCTCCCATGTTCTTAGTGTAGAATAAAGAGTAATCATTTGATATAACTATAAATACATGCTCGTGTCATCTTTCCTCTGCTCTCACCCTTCACCCTCTTTATAACAGTCCTTCCTTTTTGAGGTCTCCCTTTCCACCCATTCATATTATTTGTCTCCCTATAATATATATAGTCAACATACAGGTCAAGGGTTTTGTAGTAGCGTGCTTGTCGGTGTAGTAACAACCTACCCTAAAGCGCTGTGCTCTTAGTGCCAGAAACAGACAAACTGAACAAACAAAATGTATTTTGTGCTCCACTCAAACCACATGTGTGTGTGTGTGTGTGTGTGTGTGGTACAGAGAAGTGGTTTAATTATCAAAACAAGTCTATGAAGTAATATTCCTTCCTAGTGCATGAAGGCTTTCTTTGGAATATTATTAGAATTGGTGTTTCTGTCTTTATGGTGTTTGTCTGAGTTTGAGTTGTTTATGTGAACTAGTTACATCACGTATGTATCTACATAATATATATGTAAATATTTATAGATATTTATGCATACTGTATCTGCCTACACACACGTGCATCTCTACTGTGTAACGAGGTCAGGGTGTGTTGGTATGTCTCTGCATGGGCGTGCGCGTGCGGTGATGTCACGTACTGTGTGTGTCAGCATCACAAGCAATAGCCCTCAGGAGACACTCTCTCCTCACGCAGTCCTCCCTATTGTTTCTCTCTCGTTGTCTCCCCTTCATGTTTCCTTCTTCCTCTGTGGCTCTCTTAAGGTGGAGCCGTAGCTTTAAGGTCAGAGGAGGGTACACCTGACAAGGGATGGTGCTGCCTCTAATCTCCAGGCCCAATGAGGGAAGGCAGATTGGAATGAAAGGGGTCCTCTCTTGCTCAATAATTACCAGTGAAGGGCTTTTGAGGACTGTACCAGCTGCTGCTAATGAAAGCTTGATGCAGAGATGATGAGAAAATGAAAAAAGGTAGCGACTGGAGAGGGTTTATGTTTCAGACAGATGGAGATGAAAGTACTCAATGCCCTGCTACAGTAAATGGCCAACAGCAGAGGGACTTCATATAGAATATATAGAAGTACTGATAGATTGATTTTTTTTTTTTTTTTTTAATATTAACCAAATCATTTTGCAATTCAAATTTAAACAAATGCTGAAAATCTGTCGAGGGATTCTGACATCATGGTTATGGTTAAACTCTAAGCACTTTCTTGTATATTGACCTCAGTTTTTCCATCGTCCTTTCCTGCTACTCTCTTGTTTTGTCAGTAAACATCATCCAGTGCTCTGAATGTTATGAGGAGATTCCTCTGTAATCATAGCTAGTCATGTTTATACTGTATATTGTCTTCATCTATATCATTAAGTCAAAATATCCAATGAAATGATGCTTTTCATGAATGAGATCTACTGTCTCTATATCAGTGGATAGGTTTGTTTGTACCTGGGAACAGTTTTCTCTTCTGACCCGTGCTAATGTACACGAGAAGTTCAAAACCTGATTACTATAATTATATTTTGTCACTACGACATACAGCTACAACGCCACTATAGCACTTATTTGCTGAAATCGTAATTCTCCTAAATGCCCCGCGGGCTATCACATAATAGGAAAACACAACAGCATGTCATCCTTGGCGAGTAGAAACAGAGGAGAGGAATATAAGCCAGGGTTGTAAAGACAAATTCCCAGTGGTTGTACAGCATTAAAAGCCACAGACCTGTTAACTGACTGATCTTCCACTTGTGCATGAGATAGCCTGCCTGGGAGACAGTTGCCAAAAGCTCAGTAATAATTTATGGGCAAAGTAAAACGAAAGTGCTTAAGTTATCAATCCTCTTATCGCTTTAGTTGATGGGAGTCTGTTTCTGTTTCAGCTACTGGAGGGACACACAGATGGCTCAGTGTAGTCAAAAACATATTTAATGGCAATTTATTATGGCAATTCAAAAAAGGGCTGATCTTGCCATGTCATTTAGCCAATTTGTAGAACTGTTTAAGGCATTAAATAGCAAGGTTGGTGGGTCTCCAAACTACTTCTGTCCACATGTGTAAGTGTTTTTGAGCAGGACACTGAACCCCACGTTGCTTCCGAGGTGTGTGCAGTAAAGTAAACGGAAGTTACTTTGGAGAAAATGTAATCTATTTCATGTAATGTTTCCATGGTTGGAGAACCAACCGAACAAATCGAATCCTTTTTTTTTTTGGATGGGATTGAATTCATACACTACACCTGTTAAACTGCCTGACCAGTATGAAATGACTATGTGCACTGGAGTATTTTTCTCAGGTGTTGGCTGACTAAACGGAAACTGAAAATATCACGACACAACTCCAATGGGATGGCCATGTTGGCGTGTGTGTACAGAATGTGTAAGTGCTAGTGCTAACATCTTAGCCATACAGAACACAATAAACCGGTAAGTATAAAGCTTCTTTGCTGCGAGTGTCTTTTGCAGCCTGTCTGCCCCACAGTGGTGCAAAATCAGTTAGAGCAGTAAAGGAAGATTCACTGACCAGCACCTCCGTGGGGATTTTTCCTCATTTTGCTGGTCAAAGATGGCTCAGTGTTCAGCCTTGCTCAGCAAATCTGATTAAATGGACATTTACCCTTTTTGTCTGGTTCCTTTCTTGGAAGCAGACCCTCGCTGTCTTTCCATATCTATTTTATCCCACCCCCCACTCCCACCCCCCACCATGCCTTTCCTTTCTCCCTACCTCAGTCGTCAACTTGGCCCATATCTGTCCGCCTGTTGTCTTGTACCATCTTGTGTGTCTTTGGCCTCTTGCTATTCCTCTGTCGCCCTCCTGCCAGTTGCTGTACCCCATATTGCATCCCTCCCTCCTCTCTCCTTCTGCATGTTGTCAAAACCCTCTACATCAGTCTCAAATACCCTCTCCTTGGCCATATCGCCACATATATTTCTCTCTCCATCTCTCCCCAGGAACAATCTACCCTTTTTGTTTTAATTTGGCTCAACTTTTTCCTTTATATTCCTATATATTCTATATATTGTAAGGTGCATATATGACTTGTTTGAGTCTTTTTGCAGCAGAAGACAGAATCTGTTTTTCTGTCATATTCTTTAACTATTTTAAGCTGACTTCTCAGCTTGCAAACAACCCCCCATCTAGCCAATTACATCACTAAATCCCATTTCTTCTCCTTTACCTTGTTGTCAGAAAGCCCGGTGACTTGGTCGACAAACTCCTCCTGGATCATGAAGGCGGCCAGGTTGGCAGTGTAGGAGGCCAGGAAGATGACAGCGAAGAAGGCCCACACAGACACTATGAACTTACTGGTAGTTCCCTTTGGGTTTTGCACTGGCACAGAGTTGTTGAAGACCAGACCCCAGAGCAGCCACACAGCCTTGCCCATGGTAAAGGAAGGGCCATGGGGGTCTGAGAGAGAGAGGATAGGGGAAAGAGACAGACAAATGGTTTAGAGGAAGGTGAAATGACGGACAAGTACATTCTCTTTCGAGACCTAGCATGTGTTAGTGTTCATGTGAATGCTTACCTTTCCCTTGTGCCAGGTTTCTGTTGAAGCCAAGAGGACTGATGTACTCAAACATGAAAACGGCCATTGCAGTCACCAGTAGGAGCATCACAAACATCATCACCCACACTGATGCACTGAATGGCTCTATGATAGAGAAATAAAGAAATAACAGGACAAAGTATAGGTATTAATTTTTTTTTTATATCTTACATGTCACTTTTTTCTGATTCATGCTCGCTATCTTTCTGTCTTTCCATTAACCGAAAGAATACATTTATAATGCATATTGCACACACACACACACACTGAGGAAAATAACTGCATGGATAACAAGCTGACTCCTGCATGTTCACAGAGCCCCTCAAACCCCACCCACACACACACACACTTGCATATACACAGGCACACCTCCTATTTGACAGTGTGAGGAGGCATACAGTATAGGAAGCCCTGGTGTCAGCAGTCCTGTCCTCCCTCTGAGCTCACAACACTGCTGCAGAGATTAAATCCTGCTCTAATGTATGGGAGAGCACTGCTGGCACAGGATTGTGCCCTGCGTGTGTGTGTGTGTGTGTGTGTGTGTTAGTGTGTGCGTGTGCTCTGGCAAGCAGCCATTATGGGGTTTTCCTGCTAAACTCTTATAATTGCCACTTTCACAGCAGTAACTGCATGCTGCATCCATGTCAGTGTGCGTTCATATATATATGTGTGTATGCGAGTTTCTCTCTGCACTTGTATGCATGCGCGAATCAGCTGGCTGCGTGTGTTTGCACCAGTGTGTGTCTTTGTGTCTGTGGCCTCATATGTATATGTGAAGGCAGGAACTGTACTGATGTAGATGTTGAAGCGCTACGCATCGAACGAACGTGACTTAGCAGTCAAAACGGGGATATACATGATGGCTCAGGTTAAAATCCTGTGCTTAAGTCCTCCTCAGGTAAGTGAGAGTCATTGTGGCAGGAAGTAGGAGTTCAGGTAAATCCCTCCGATGAAAGAGCAAGTATTGACAGCTGTGTAACAGAACTGAGTTGTGTATTCAGCTCTGTATCTTGGGGAACGCACACACACACACACACACACACACCCAAAACAAATATCCTTCTGCACTCACACAAACCAAAAAAAAGCAAACAAGACAGATCTTCCTCTCTCTCTCCCTCCTCCAAGAAAAGAGCAACAGCTGTTCATTGACAGTTACCGAGAAAGGCTGACGGGGACACGGTTCCGTTACTACGAGAGACCATGACGCTGATCCCGGTTTCCACGAACGGGACGGAGAAATCGATGACCTCAGAACGCTCCTCATTGATCGTCAGAGATCCGACGGCCATGACGGCTTTCTTATAGACCACCTGAGGGGGGGAGTGAGGAAGGATGGATGGATGGATGGATGGAGAAGGAAAGTGAGTGAGACATAGAGAGAGAGGGAAGAGAAAAAAGAGGGTGAGAAGACAGGAGAGTGGGTGAAATGGGTGAAAGTGGTAGAAGGGTTGTTTATGGGGGGGGCACAGAGAAAGAAGAAGAAGATTTACACGATGTCGTTTAGTTACTTTCTTCAGTCAAAGCCGAAATAAATGCAAAATAAATGCAAACTACAAATCCGTGCACCAGGAAATGAATTATATTGACTGCACATCAATAAAATGTCCTAATCAATATATAATCAATATGCGAGTGGGAGTCACTGTTAATTGCTGTAAGATAAATACCAGATGAACTTCAACTCAGTTGACTAAAGACTGTCGTAAAAAAAAAAAAGAATATAGACAGCAATAAAGTTTACAGTCTTCTAATGAACTCAGACTTTACCTCCAAGTTGAAGCTGGTAATTAAAGATATGCAAAAGGAGTTTTCTGCAGGAGTAGCTAAAGACTTGTTTACTTTCTGTGCATTTACAGTTGGTGCCAAAGCCTCAGAGCTGAGCACATTTTATTCCACCCTGGGAAAGTTTTGCAATGCCAACACTAAAAGCTTAATTTTTTATTTTATTTTTTTTAGGTTTTGTCTGATATACAGAATGTCCTGTCACCCAAACATTTCTAATTTCCCTCTTAGCTTGGATTATCAAATTTAAACGGGATGCAAACTGAAAGTGGAGACCGGTCAATACCATTACGCATCACGCTCATCCTCTTTCTAAAATACTAATAGGCTGTAGGGTACTTTCATTGTTTTGTTTCAGTGCCAGTTTCAATACTACAGTGTCAAATGTCAGTGTAATCCTTTGATACGAATAAAATAAGATTTGTTACATCAAAACATGCATACACTGAGATATCTAGTAACTGTGTGCAGCTAATTCCTTAATACACACGACTTAAAACCTCATCCCAGTAAAATATTAATCCAATGCAAATTACAGCTACCATTTATAATAAGATAAATGGTCTTCCAGCGGGGTTTTTGATTAGACATATCAAAATCATACCAGGCAACATATCCCCTTGCGTGGTTGCACGCAAGTTTGTGTGTCGGCTGATATCGTCTGATTCCCGGGATCTGTATTGATTGAACTCTTATTTTACACACACACATGCACTTGCACAGAGGTTTTTTTTTTTTTTCTTACCTCTCCCACCATCCCATTCCAGACATTGTTGATCTTCTTTCCATGTTTTCCATTGGTTACCAGGTACAGGTCATAGGTGAACTTGACATACTTGGCAATCTTCTTCAGAATATCAATGCAGAAGCCTTTACAGCACTTCTTAATGTATGTTCCACCAGCCTCTGTTGTGTTGCTAAAGAAATACAAGCAAAATACTCACATCATTAGCTGATGATTTACAGCAGCAGCTGCTATGAACCATTAGCATTTTTTCTTTTTTGGTTTAGTGACAGAAAATGAATGATATGGCACAGACTTAAACACTGCATGCAGTTGTGTTAAAAAACCCCCCCCAAAAAACAGTTTGCTTCTGTTTCCATCCCACTAGTTAAATATATATGACTGCACCAATGAACACATCCCACCCTGGGACATGTTCACCTTTAAGATCAGGTTGTTCCATTCAGGAGTGACATCAGAAGAAAAAAATATGCCCTTCTACCTCTCAGTCTCTAGAGAAGGAGGGTTATGTAGGCGCTGCATCTGCAAGCCTCGTACCATCTGTGTATATGAATTTGAGAGCAGCAACTTTCAGCCACCTGGGACTCTCATTTAACTTTTAGATGTGTGCTAATTAGGAGAAGATAACCTCGTCCTTTAGTTTAACAAC
Source organism: Pampus argenteus (assembly GCA_036937835.1). Lineage (NCBI taxonomy): Eukaryota > Metazoa > Chordata > Actinopteri > Scombriformes > Stromateidae > Pampus > Pampus argenteus. The sequence continues at coordinate 8,531,897 of CM072878.1, forward strand.
AACCTGAACACGAACTTGATAGAAAGTGAGGGAGGAAAAAAACACAAAAACAGAACACACATCTGGTCGTGACTCTGCAGTTTCCTTCAGAGCTGAAACTCACTCCTGTGTTACCCCTCACTAGTTTGATTTGATTTGTCAAACAAATGTCACCCCAAGTGTAATTTCTCCCTGTCGTCAAACTGAAAAGAAATTTACTTGTCTATGGTCTGATAGTTTCACACAAGAGAGAAAAGGTTCATTATAAAGAAAAAAAAAAAGAAAGAAGAAGAAGTAGGAGAAGACGACAGGCGCAGCTCTCTGTCACCAGTTGTGAATTACTTTTTATGAGACCACCCAGGGTGATTTTCTACATCTATAACTAGGTATTATCTATAGCAGCTGCTGGAGCCAATTTAAAATGAAATAAAGACACTCATTTGCATTTAAATGTCCCTTCAAACATACCATGTATCAACAAATCAGTGATATTCATTACCAGAGAAACAGTATGAGTTTTGTTTCCGCATCAATCTAAAATAAATAATTTAGCAAATCCTTATGTAATCTATCTATCTATCTATCTATCTATCTATCTATCTATCTATCTATCTATCTATCTATCTATCTATCTATCTATCTATCTATCTATCTATCTATCTATCTGTCTGTATTATCAGTTGTGACTGCAAATTTGGAAACTTTCTTTATTTTATGATGATGAAAAAATGTTAAATTAATGTAGTTCTGATAAAATAGTACAGGGAGGAGGGAGGAGAATGGGATCTATGATAATATAAATCATAATAATAATAGTAATAGAAACAAGGGCAACAAAGTTTCTGGCAGCTTCAGCTGGCGGGGGCAGTCATAGAGCAAGCATATAGGCCAGAACTGTAATAGCTGCATTCATGAACACAGTGTACCCATTTAGGCAGGCCATAGTACAGTTCAGGCAGTGGAGAGCATGTGATGTTATGGAGGCTACTTGATATAGAACCGCTACAGGGCCTGAGGGGTCTCCTGAGAGGGCAGTGTGGGTATGAGTGTGAGTGTGAGTGTGAGTATGGGTTGTTCTTATGCCCAGCCTGGATGAGTGACTTTGTGGTTCTGAATGCATGGATAGTCTTCCACCACCCCTGATCCATCCCCCTCGACCACTCCTCTCTCTCTCTCTGCCTCTTTCCTCCCCTCCATCTATCCCCTCTTTCTCCAAATGGACACTACGGATGCTTGAGAGGGAATTGCGCTATGGGAGGGAGAAACGCACCCGAATGCATTGGCCTGTGAGTGAGTGGACATGTGGCAACAGAGAGTTTATATGTGTGTGTGTGTGTGTGTTCCTCCTTGGAGATGCTTTATCCTCCGCCCTACTTCACAGTGATTCTGGTTGAAAATCTCTGTTGGCCTCTATTGCCACTTAATCAGCTATGTTGATGTGTGTGTGTGTGTGTGTGTGTGTGTGTGTGTTTTTCGGACATGTGTGTTTGCGTAGTAGTTACAGACAGTTATACACGCATGTATGCACCGGAGTGGCAAGACTGGCACAAAGTGTATCCGTGAGCATGTGTATTCTAATGGGTGAGAAATAATACTGAATTATCATCATCTACAAACAAGTTACAGCACATGCTTTGACTAAACAGCAGTCAAGCCGCTCTCAGTGCGCGTGTGTACTAGGAACATAATAGAGCGAGAGGCCAGCAGTGTTTGTGCGTTAGAAAGAAAATTGGTAAGGAAGGAAATAAATTGCTGAGTTCAGCAGTTGCCTCCACCATCAGTGGGAGGACAGACGCTGCTGCACCTCTTCCCATGCTCATGAGAGAAACAAGACAGAGCGTCCTGAGGAAAATGGAAAATTGATGATATATATATTTTTTTTTCCTATGTACACCTAACATTTATCTGACGTGAAACTTAATTTTCTGTAATTAAAATGAAAATGTTATTATGGAAACGGGGGGAGTCTACATTATTGGATTCAATAAGATTATCATATTCATGGAATGGATAGATGGATGATAAATGGATGATACATATATTAAACAATGACAGACTTACTCTTTGATATGCTTCCTGCAGGGCACAGAGTTCCTCATGCAGGTTCCGGTGAGCCTCTCTACGTCCTCCACAATAACGAAAGGTTTCTCCTCTAAAGTGACGATGGACAGGTGGTTGTCGTCGAGCTCAGCATCACCGAAGGAGTTGAAGCGCGGCCACACCGGGTATTTCAGTGTCAGGCTGCGATTGTCCAGTTTCCCCATCTGGGAGGGAAGGAGAGGAAGATGCGAAGAAGGAAATTATAAATGAGTTGTTGAGTTACTAAAAACTAGAGTCACTGAATTTTACTCTTTTTTTTTTTTTTTTTTGGCATTTACAGAAGTCGTGGATCTCTCTGAAGACTTTACATTTAGTGAGTCAGCGTCTCCTCAAGGACAATTTAGCAGTACCACTGGCCGTTGTACGATTACCTCTTATTTACTACTCTTTTAAATATGTAGGTAGTCTGATGTCCTCAGATCAAGCGGGTGTTTAAAACACACAGGAAGTTGAAGGAGTGGAAATGATCCAGCCAGTGATTGTGACGAGACAAGAACAAAAAGTAATTTCTTACTTTTCTTTCCTTGCTGCTGCAATCGGTTGCCTAACAACTCATAAAGAAGATAGGAAGTGGATATGACTTGACACATGTTAACATTTTACAGACATACATGTTGTTCACAGGTCATATTAAACATGACTGCTGGTATGGCTGTATAACACAACAGATTAAAAACATTGCATATAGAAATGCATGACAAAACGCACACATATAGGGATGAATGGCTACGAACGCAAAACACGTAGGAGAAGGAGGGTGTGTGTGTGTGTGTGACGGTATGATAACGATGTGACTTTTAATAATTCAAAAACTTTTTCAGAGCTGTGATGTCAGAGAGTCCCTTATGGATGCTCTCTGCCCACCCACACTTGTCTGTATATGTAAGTATGTGAGCATACATGTGTGTGTATGTGTGCGTGCACATGGTGTTTACTCATGTTTGTGTCAGAAGGGAGGCAGAGAGAAAGAGAGATGCAGCAGCAGGCAGCAAGGCTTTGCTCCACTCTCAATTATTCATGTTACAGGAGCCAGAAAAAGGCAAAACTTCACTCTCGCTCTCGCCTTTCTTTCTTCTTCTTCTTCTTCTCTCTTTCCCTCTCTCTCTCTCTCTCTCTGTCTCTCCTCCCATTATACAGCAATACAGCTGCAGTGTGGAGCGGAGTGACTGACGTTACTGCTTAAGTTGTTTTGTATGTCACAAGCATACACACACTCGGCAACACACACACACACATCTGTGGGCTAAAATACGGAGATTCAGCAGTGGATGTTTAAGCCTATTGTGTCCCATGCTGGAGAAAAGTGAAGACACTTGCAAGACATTTGCATTTGCGGATAAAGTAGAATCTTAAAATATTAAATACATATTATGCACATTCGCACACACACATAAATACACACAATCGTTCACCCTTTTTCACGTTGGAGTCATAGGGCACTGGATGTTATACGCATATACACACACACACACACACATACGCATGTTGTTGCTTATCCTGCATGCCTGGCTAAGTCATTACCGGCGAGCAGCGAGGAGGAAGTGAAATTAGCATTTTAATTGTTTTCCTTTGAGTGGTTTTCTATCCTCTGACAGGGATTAGAGTCTTTTCTCCACACAAACCCCGCACCGCTGTCAATAGCTCACTCTGCTGTCGGCAACATCTCTAAGTGTGTGTGTGTGTGTGTGTGTGTTGGGGTAAAGGGTTAGGATGGTGTGCTTGTTTGTCACCTTTGCTCTCCAGGGACTTGGCCACATTTGTCAATCTGTTTTTACCCCAGCTGTTTTGCATTTCACAAGCGAGTGAGACGTGTATGTATGTATGTGGGTGGGGAAGGTAAAGCAAGAAACAGGATGTGTAAGCGAGGTGGAATTTGTGGACAAAACACAAGATAGGACCTGTGTCACAAAAAATGAGGGATTATTAAAGAAAATTAATACATAAACAGAGAGGATTCAGTGTGGGTGCAAAACATATGTACTCCACGAGTGGTTTGGACTCATTTTCTGCTCTTTTTCTGCAGTTTCCAGCTGAGTGCATTATGCTGATAGACTTCACTGGTATTTTAACTGTGTAACATAATGAGCGATATTTCATGCTCAAAGTGAGGAAAAAAGTGTTTCTTCAATTTCTTTTGTACATGTCTTTCTTTCTCGCGGGTCACATGACGTTAGAAAGTGCAGCAGCTGTACACAAAGCTGAACCAATAATAATAATGTAATGAGGTGGGTTTAACTACTTGTGGTGGCTTTATGTATCAATAAGAAGCAATGTCCTGCCATGTCACATGTAGGCTACCCAATGAAAACATGAAAAACAGCCATACAACATCAAGTCTGTTTGATCCATTTAATTATTAATATATGCTTTTGAGGATTTGGTTTGGATCAATCAATAATTTCAGCGGAGAGATAAATGTTCTACGCAGAAGACGGTTGAGAAGGGAAGGAGTGAAAGGAGGGGTAGGAGGAGGAGAAGGAGCTGACTTCAGCAGCTCTTCTGTTTTCCTGTCCTCCTGCTCTCCTCTTCCCTCTTCCTCTCCATCCCTTCTTCTCTCTAATTAAAGAAAAAAGGGGTTATAAATTAATGCCTAGAGAGAGAGGAGAGAGAATTCTCTCTATCGACCGAGTATAAACCTCCCGGTATGAAATACCAGCTATTACACACACACACACACACACACACACACACACATACACAACACATGGAAAGCAGTGTGGTGTGACAGCGAGGCCAGTGGGAGGTTACGATGATAGGACCCATGGGATTACCACATTATAACATCTCACGGCGGCAATCCTATCGTATCATCACACTGTGACAGATTAAGAGCCACTTGGTGATGAGATGACACTCTGCCCCCGGAACAGCCTTGTTTCTCTGCATCCTTTCTGTTCTTTCTAGAAAGCACTTGTTTGGTTTTGTATAGTTTTTTTTCATCTTCTGATCTTTGTATTGTCACCTAAAACTTGCCTTCCCTTTTTTTTCTCTGTTCTCTCCATTTTCGTCTTCATCTGTTTTGTCTTTAGCTCCTCTCTGTACCTGCATTTCTTGCTCTATATTTCATTTCACGCAGTCATTTTTTTCTTCATCGCTCACTGTCTCACTCTCTCTCCCTCTCTCTCTTTCTGTCATTCAGTGTTTGACCTATACAACCTCACACACACACACACACACACACACACACACACACATATATACACATACACACATTCCCAGGGGCAACAATCAACCCGATCCGTGCTGAACAAGTGAGAGAGAATGATACAAGAATAAAGAAAACAGGGGTCAGCGCTCTTACACTAAGCACCTTCTCTGTGCCAGTCTCAATGGGTGAGTTATCGCTGTGGCACGTTGCATTATGGGAGAATGAGTTCCTAATAGCATGGAGAAAACCATTCAGTCATAAAACAGTATCTGTCACTGCTGTCAGACAAAATTATGTCAGGAAAATGGATTTGGCTCTCCCTCTCCTACGCTTGCTCTGTCTATATGTGTGAATGTGTTTGTGTGTGTGTGTGCATGCATGTGTGAGGATGCACGTGCATGCCTCTGTGTGTGTGTGTGTGTGTGTGTGTGTGTGTGTGTGTGTGTGTGTGTGTGTGTGTGACAAAACAAGGGCAAAGAGACGGTTACCAAACAAAAGAGTGAGAGAAAAACGAATCCATGGATTTAAACATCTTCCTTTAAAGTGGATCACTTTTATTACGATAAAGAGAATAGTAGACTGTGTGTGTGTGTGTGTGTGTGTGTGTGTACATGGTCTTTACGTATGTCTACTCTCCATATTGTGATTATCCAAGCACAAATCCCATGCTGTCTGTAATAATTATTTTGTGAACTGGCTGCTAACACTGCACCGGTTCCTAAAGCAATTTACACACTCTATCTACTCAGCAGGAATAAAACACAACATCCTGGTTCGAATCGGTAAATACACTCTTCTCATTCAGTCACAGTGACGTTATGCTGTAAGTATACTTTGTATGCCACGTCATTGTTCAGGAGTCAATTAATACATATTTATGATTTTCTCCACTGTTGAATAAATTCTAGTCCCAAGAAAAGCTTTTCTGTTGAATGTAAAATAAATGAAATCCTCATACTTCCGTCTGACTTGCTCATATTCAAGTTCATCATTTCACCAAAATAACCTCTCCTGTGTCATAAAACAACACGGTGCAATTTACACCAAACTCTGAAAAAACACAAAATTATGTAATTAATGCACTGCTTCGTCTGGATACAGCATTGTTATAACATATTAGCATTTTGTAATATGGAGATCAGGAAACAAGAAGACCTCGACTCAAAAATATAACCAACTCTGTGTGTGTGTGTGTGTTGTAACAGCAGGTGTGGTTGCCTTGAAAACCTGAGTACTAAACACCTGTAGTGGGTGAAATAAATAAATAAATAAATAAATATATTTATATATATATATATATTCTCTCGCTATCTTGGCCCATCTGTCTCCATCGCTCGCTCGCCTGTATCGCTCCATATTGTTCCTCTCCCCCTGTCTCTTCCTCCTGTGCCCCAAGGGGACACATTTTATATTTTTAGTGCATATCCATATTTTAGTGCAGTTTCTGAATTTTTATCTCTTGATCATCATGGAAGTCTCTCTCTCTGTGTGTGTGTCTGTGTACCATTGATTTCTGGTGCAGAGAGAGAGAGAGAGAGAGAGAGAGAGAGAGAGAGAGAGAGAGAGAGAGAGAGAAAGGGGATGAGAGAGAAGCTCCCAATTATGTTCCCACTTTGGGTCTCTGTGTCTCTCTCGCCTTTAGTCTCTTTCTCTGCACCACAGTGAAGTGGTACTGATCAATTTCACAGGCTCTGTTTACAGCAACATACTCTACCTCCTCTCTACACACCAACAATGGGTATTTTGTGTGTGCATGTGAGTGTGGGTGTGTGTCAGTATGAAATATGAAAAAAGTAGTTGCAAAAATTGGGTGGAGACTCTAAGGGTTGCGGCAAACTGAAGCGCGCGCACGCATGCACGCACACACGCGCACACACACACACACACACACAGGGTTGTGACCTGAATAAAAAACAGATTTGTCGAAGCACAAGTCTCTTGAATAGTGTTTCTGTCAATAACCAGTGTGGAGGGGTAAACATACACACACACACATACAGGAGCAGTGACCCCTTGCCATCCCAATAACAGAGGTCTCAGGTTTTGATTAACTGTGGTTTGAGGTGCTATCAGAGACCACAACAGCAATCACAGCTAAAGACAGACAGAGTGCACAGATTATCTGGCCTGGGAAAGAAAGGAAGAAAGGATAGAGGGATGGTATAAAGGAAAAGAAGGTAGGGAAAAGGGTCAAAAATGGAAGCAAGAAACAAAAAGTAATAAAGACACGAAGGAAGGAAGGAAGGAAGGAAGGAAGGAAAAGAAGGTGAGGAAAGAGGGATGTGAGGAGAGACAGGCTGTGAGAAGGACAAGACAAAAAAAATGATAAGATTGTAGGTAAGAATTGCAAAATTAAAGAGATGGAAAGACATAATCATACCCCCCCCCCCCCCCACCCCCCCTTTCCAGCCACTCCAGCTGAGGTCAGTTTAGTAGTTATTGTAACTTCTTCCTTATCTGAATCCTGCCTTCTTTGGCCACAACTCTCTCTCTAACACGTCCTTTCAGCCTAACCCTCACCGCTTTATGAACATAACATATACATATACATACATATGAGGTATTTAAGGCTGTGAGAAAACATCCAGATGTAGGTATAAAGATACATGGCTGCCATTTCTAGTCCATTAAAATGATGAGACTACTTAGCCATTCACAATGGCCATTCTTTATGGAAGCTCCCCCACATTAACTAGTTAAGGGAAACCATTGTGTTGCTGGTAAATGAGCTCATTGATCAGCTGTAGGTGGTGCCGTACAATGAGGTAGCATTTTAAAGACTGATGTTCGACGTTTGTTGCTGGTTTTGTTTTTCCATTAGGATTCTCAGAGGTCATTTCAAACATTATGGGTGGGTTTTTTGTTTTTTTCTCCTGATTTTTGTTTCTGTAGGTGGTGCTATGCATTGGCAGGTCGAAACAAATGATAATATATAGGTAGCCGGGATTTTAGAAATGCTGGGGTCAGGAGTCCTACATGATGGTATAAATGTTGCTAACAGGTGTAGTAAAGAGCACTACACTAATAAAAAAAAATGCCTAAAAATGGTCAAACTTTAAAATATTAAAACCAAACATACTTGTAATACATGTGTAATCATAGAATAATCCCCAGAATTGTGGTAAAAGCGACATCATGGCCCAGAAGAACACAGTGAAATATGTGCATGCAACAGTGTGCACATACACACACACACACACACACACGGATACACACTGACTAGATCCTACCTTCTCCCACTCTCTCTCCTTGTTGAGAACAATGACCACCAGCTTTGGATTTTCCTGGTAGCCGTCTTCTGTGAATGACAAGTCTCTGCCGTCCCATGTCACATTCATCATGTATCTACAAGGGAGAGGAGCAGAGGGTGAGAAAGAGGGGGTGAGGAGGAGCGGGGCCGAGAGTGACGAGAGAAGAAGTGAGAGACGTGATGAGGAGAAAAAGGGAGAGGTGGAGAAATGGTCGAATGAGGAAAAAGAGGGAAAAAAATGAATGCAGGTGAGGAGAAACAAAGGAAAAAGAGGAAAACTGAATTAGCATGAGAAAAAAATCCATTCACAATCTACTGGTATTAATATTGTAATATATTCACACGCTCTATTGTAATGAAAGTTATAATATTGATTCATATTGATTGGATTATGACTATAATACTGAAATAAAAAGCAAGCATAGACTTTCAAATGGAGTACAGTTGAAAGGAATAAAGGAGAGTGAGAGTGGACCGTAAGCGATAGTCTGTCCATACTAACACACATGCGCGCGCGCTGTAGTGAGTGACCCATATGGCAGGTCGCATTAGCTAAGATGGAGGGCATTGGGAAGATATTCTTGGGTTCACATAGCCTCCACATTAATCACGGCTGCCCTTCCCCACTCCGTCTCCCTCACTCCTTCTGTCAGTGGAGAGACAGCTCCTCTTTTCTCTTGCTCTTGAAAACGCCACCGAGGAGCGCTGCAGGTGAGGCGTTTCATGCTGTTCGGGACATTATGCAGCTACACACTGCAGTGTATGGAGCAAATTGTGTTTTTAGAAGCGTATTATTTGTGTTATATTTGTCATTGAATACACTGGTGTTTATTTTATATATATATATACATACATAAAAAACAGCCAGGTGTCCATATGAACACTGAAAGAGGTTGTTCTTGCTGTAATCCTTCCTCCCATTCATACTGGCTATTAAAATATCCCCTTCAAATGTGCTTTTTAAATGTAAGTGAAGGAGGACAAAATCCACAGTCCTCATTTTGTTTAAAAATGTATTATCTAAATCTAATATGATGTAGACCCAGTTAGTTAAATCAAGTAGATGAAGGTGTTTTTCTATTTTTTACTTTTTGTTTCACAGACACAGTTTCCCTGTTCAGCCACAGTGGAAGGAAGGATAGCAGCAAAAGCTGGGAATTTGACACTCTGTCCACTTTATTTGAAAAATGTGGACTGCTGAAGTTTCATATTAGCTTTGGATAAACTTTTAAACACATTTTTTTCACTGAAGGAGGACTGTGGGTTTTGTTCCTCATCACTTACACTGGCAGTGCATTAGGAACGGACCTCTTAATGGCCAGTATGAACAGGACGGATGATTGCAGCAAGAAAAAAACTATTTTAATGTTCTTGAGTGCCTGAATTTTGTTTTAAGACTGACATGAAAAATTGTGAACCTATCCTTTAAGAAAATTATTTTAGGTGATTTCTGCCAAAAAAAAAAATAGTAAATTGTCTAAATCCTTCTTCATTACAAAATATAAAATCTGTTTATCTTCATAAATCTCTGCCCCTGCTATTACAATAACTTATTTTTTATTTAGTTTTGAAGCTTTGATTGGTCAAGTTGCTCAATTAAAGGGACAGAGAGCCTTTTATTGTCGACTTTCCGATTAGCAGTCTCATGGTGTTTCTATTTTTTTTAAATACACGAAAACATTTAATGTAATGCAGCTTTAATGCCACACACAGTATTAACCACATGTTCTGCAGGATTTTTGTAATTGTCAATTTAAGTAAATTCAATGTGTTTTTAGCCGTTACAGACTCACACACTCGCACGTTACACACCAGCAGTTATATTAGCCAGTCACAAGGATGGCGGCACAGACAATGGAGAAAAAAGCAGTGTAATATGTGTGTGTGTGTGTTTGTTTGTGTGTGTGTGTGGTGGCCATTTCACAATAGCTACATGTCCCTTTAAATTACTGCTGGTAACACACATTCACACACACACACACACACAATTGCTCAATGCTCAGATGAAATCAGCCAGAGATAAGGGGATTGAGTAGGTTTCATGATTAAAATAATCCTATTGGCCTGCAAGCAACCAGGTGAGTCGTATTAAGCCATTTTATTGGACACGGGATGCAGTGCTGAACCCAATTATATGCGACTACAGCAGAGAAAGAGGTGCTGGAATCAATACCAGCAATACCAGGCTGCTCTTTTAGACAACAGCCCATTCAGTGCTTTGCAGCCATCAATCTGGAAGAGACACGAACACACAAATTCATGTGCACCAGGGAAGCCTTTGCTCTTCTCTCTGTGTTTACTGTACACTTTACTCTCCTGTTGGTTTATTTTCCCCTCTCTTTTGTCAGGCATCTATTTCCTTTTTGTATTGTATTTATAACAGTAATATAGAAGATTTGATGTCACAATGTACTTTGCAGGCTAAACTTGAATTCACACTAACAGTGTGAATCTAAATCCTCTCAGTTTAGTTTCCTCATTCGGAACCATTCTTTGTGATTCAGGTTCATAAAAGCAGTGAAGTTTATATATATAGCATTGATGTTGACAGGACTGGGGTATTGTTTGTGTGTGTGTGTGTCTGCAAGTATGTTTCAGCTAAGGCCCATCAGGCAGGTGGACCTAGGGTGTTGCTAGGATACAGACACAGACTGGAGTGGAAAATGACCATAAACACCCCCAAATGAACATCAGTGCGCACACATAAACACAGACAATTACTTTGCCCACCTCAACAATCCTCCATGTAATGTTTCCTCTCTCTCCCCTGAAGGACTGAGATCATAGCAAAGCATCCCATTTCCCTCACTTTACAGTATCCCATTATATCAGTAATCTCTCTATTCATTAATGGGGTGGGGGGGGGGGGGTGTACAGAGGTGGGGAAACAGTGGAGAAGCAGCACCCGAAAAAAAAAATGAGAGCGAGAATAAAGATATGAGAGATTAAGTGAGGAAGATAGAAAGAGGAGAGAGGGAAAGTAAGACGGGAGAGGAAGAGGACTAAGCCTCGACAGAGTTAGGATAAAAATATCTTCAGTGTTATTTTTTTTTCTCCTCCTCTTATTTTGGAGCAAAAAGAGTTGAGATGGGAGGGGGGGGGGGGTGAGTTCACTGCACCAGAGTTAACTGCAGCAGGCATATAGGAGCACACACATACACTGCATTACAGCAGCAAGTGCCATGTCAACACAAGTATACTTTCTCTTCTTCCTCTCTTCTCAGCAACAAAGAAAACGTTTAAAACAACAAAAAAAACACTGACATTTTTAAATATATTGGTTCATTTCATTGTACACAGATGAGATTCCCCCACAGCGATCTTCTGCGGTGACAGCACACACTGTCCTGTCCCATAGATATAATCTCTCAAGTGCTCACTTATTCTGAGTTGCTCCGGATTTTACTGTCTTTATAAAGGTCTCACATTGTGATAAGGGCCCTACATTTTATCTTAAGAGGCTTTACTACGGGGAGTGAGTGTGTGTGTGTGTGTGTATATGTTTAAGATAGAGACCTTTATCCTTTATCAAGACGAGGACTGGTCAAATGAATGATGTATACTGTCAGAGCACTCGTGATCTATGGAGTGCACTAAAACACAAAGGAAGGAAGAAAAAAAAAAAAAAAAAAGAAGATGCGGGCTGCTGGTAATAGTGCTGATTTAGGTCTTTGAAGAGGACCCAAGGGTGGGTAGTCATTTGAAAACACACAGGCATGCCTCAGATGGCATGTGTCAAGTGTGACATGAATGATTACTGCACAAGGTGAAGTAGGTCCTAGCTTAGCAGTGTCTCTGCCCCTCTTGTAGTCCCTGGTGTGTGTGTGCGTGTGTGTGTTTGTGCACCGCAAGCTTAATACCAACAATTACATTTTGTCTTTTCCAAGCTTGCAGTCGCAACATAAAATGCAACACATGTCCGAGTGGCAGGATTTATTTTTTTTATTTTTTTCCCTCCAGCATGCAAATCCATGTTTAGGACAGAAATCCCTGCCTAACACTTAAGCACCTTCCTTAGATACCCTTCCCTTTGATTAAACATTAATAAACGTCTTGTGGGAATTTGCTACTGACCATGCTCCATTCATATCACTCCTGTTCCACCTCTTCCTTACCCTCCATCCTCTCTCTGAGTGGAGAAACTTGATGGTTAATTTATATGCGAGATGTGGCACACTAGCTTTCTATTATATGATATTCCTGCTTAATAAACATTACTTTAAACCTGCCATTGAGTCAAGCAAAACAGACTTACGGTCGTCCTATTTCTTTATAGTTATTGAAAACGATGTTACAGTCTTACAATCTGGCTGTAATCACACTGTTTTCCATTAGTTGAGTACGTTCCATTGTTAACTCTAGCCTACTGCTGCTCTCACAGTGTTGCATGAGATGCATACCCAGTGTGCCAAAGGACACTTCAGGCTCAGCATTAGCTACTTGAACTGCAAATAACTCATTGCTCTAGATTGAAATTGGATGTGTCTGTTGTCGCTCTGTAATCACCTCTTCATGCGTACAATATCAAATCGAGAGCCTCTCACACATCTGCTGTTCATGTACAACACTTCATTTAATTTAAAAAGGATTCAGTCCGTCGCTCTCGCAGACTGTTACCTGCAAGGCAAGCTAATACTTAAGATGACAAGAGATGGGAGGGGTGAAATGGCCTAGTGAGTTTGTACGATTGAAGATATGCTCACTATAACGCCGACACACGGGCACAGTAGGGGTTATGTATAGCTGCTTCCATAGGTAACAGTGTATAGGTCATGAATTTGATTTGAACATACTCCATTTATTCTAATACACCTTTGTGAGATCGCCGACTGTATGTGAAGGCATTTGTCGCGGCTCTCGGGAGAGTTGCAAACAGAAATGTACAAATAACAAAAAAACACACATATACGCACACAGGCATAGTTAGCAAGCGATTATGCATTAATGTGTTTTATTAATATATTTATGAGATGTGGAGTGACCGGCATGTTGGGACATAGGGCATCATTGTTTCCACTGTGTAAAAAAGTCACTACCTCTTGGAGAGAAAAAAAAGAAAAGAAAAATACACTAAGAGGTTTGTATAAAATATAAACACAACTAGAGTATTTATTAGTTTAGGGTTTAGTTTCGTTTCTCTACAAGCTTGATAATTGCATTTAAAATTATAAAATGCGTAATTTTTTTAAATGATCAATTGCACTGTGTAGTGTGTAGCACAGGTCTTGGTACAACGCATATGACAGCCGTCCCAAGACCCAACACTGGAGTGTGTGTAGTGGAGCGTGTATGTGTGCACATGTGTCTGTTTCGTGTCTTCTGACCCTCATATATCAGGGCTAGAGACTGAAATTACCTGTCAGGACAAACTACTACCATCACGTCTTTTCCCCACACATACACACACCCACACCCACACCCACACACAGTGGGAGATAAATAAGTGCTAAAGTCTTTAAAGGCACACTGTTCACCACAGCAAGGTGAGCGGTGACCTGTAAATCTGTCATGACAGAACACTCTGTTGAAGGGGAGATATTTCTCTTGTTTCCAACATGCACGCGTATGAGCACAGACACACACACAAACCCACACACAATATTTTATATGGAGCAGAATTTGGCACTTGGTCTGATTGCTGTACTGGCCAACACTCTTAGTTGGTCATTTGTCTCCTGTTTTTATTTAATTTAATTTTTCTATTACTCTGCAAAACATATTCATCTTGGACGTGTCACAGTGGATTTATCATCACAGGTGTCACAGGCGAAAACCGGGTGAGGTAAAATGTCACGTTGCAGGGTAGTACTAGAAACACTACAGACCCCCCACCCCCACCCCGTGATTTAACCACCATCTAGTGATATTATTCTCTTTGAAACAAGTATTTGAATCACTTAAGGGAGGAAGAGGCATCCGCTGTAAATCACATCGTTGTCACAAATCACAATTGAGGCTGAGATGAGTTCAAGCATAGAAACACATAACTTTCGATCTGAATGCTTATATAACCCCTGCTACACAGCCCCAACATCCTGCTTACTATAAATCAGTGAACACATCTTTTAGAATGAAGTGATGTGACCCACTATAAATACCGCAATATGTGACACTGGTGATGTACATTTGTGCATATAGCCTGTATATATATATATATATATATATATATATATGTCTGCAGGTGTGTATGTGTGTGTTCGCCATGTCCTCTTATCTCTCCTGACAGCCGTTGATGGTCTAACAACTCACACTGGCCCGTTGTCCCGACCCAGCCTTGACCAATCATGTTTCTCAAGTCCTGGCCCTGAAACCCTATTGGCTGAGCTCTCTCACCCACAACAGAGCCATCTGTGGCCACTCATCACCTGGGTAACAACCTGAGGCAGCAGAGCATGCTGGGAACAAAGTCAGCTGGCTCTGGATATTTGATCATTCTTTTTTCGCGTGTCTGTTTTTCCTGCCAAAAAGGAGAGCTATATTTGTGTGAGACTGATATTTGAAAATCGCACTCAGGCTATTAAAGATGCGATCAGTAATATCCGATGGTCATTGCAAATTATGGTCACACTAAGATATAAGACATCTAACTGATGCAAACTTTTTAGACACTAAAACATTTTTTCACATGGGTTAAAAATCAATAACTATAACTCATGACCACCAGAATTTTTTTTTTTTTTTTTTTTTTTTTTTTATTTTGGCCAGATTTCAAACCTGAATTCAAGACAAAAGCAAACTAAAGAATGGTGAAATGAGAACTATGATCAGACTGGCTCAATTTACAGTATGATATCTATGTAGAGTGCCTCCTGATATTTGCAACAAATAAGAATGGAATTAAATTCTGGAATCAAATGTTGTCATTTAGACTCTCAATTTGTAATTTCACACATCATTATTTAGGAAAAAAAAAAAAAACAAACAACAATATTGGGATGTGAACATGGGTTGTGTGTTGTGTCTCTCCCTCCTCTGCCAGATGGAAAGCCAGACAGTGCTGGCAAGACCTGCAACATCTCCCACTGGCTGCTGGGGAGCGAGCGCAAGATGAGAAGGAGAGCAGAAGAGAGTGAATGAGAGATGGAGGAATAAATCAGAAGAGGAACAGAAGGACCCATCAAGGATCTCTCCAATTTTGGAGAGCACTCATTTGTAGCGGCCTCCAACTGTTTCCCAGTCTCAATTTCTTTCCTTCCCTCCTTCTTTGATGCCTCAACTCGCATCGCTCAACTCCCGTTCACCTCTTTCATTCCCCTCTTCTCTGTCTCTGACTCCTACTCCTTCCTCTATTCTCTCAGCTCCAACTTTCAACCCCTCGGTCTTGTATCCAGTAATTGCATCGTTCTCTCCTTAACGTAGACTTGCTGGAAACCTGGTGGAAGTCTCTAATTACTGAGGACAAGGGTGTAAAACAAACATACTGTGGCAGGAACCCTTGCACTCAAACGAACATTCATACAAACACAAATAACTATGTGCGTTAGCAACGCTGCTCTCTTGATGTTATAAAAAATACACAAATGTGTCATGAAATCTTTCATCATTCTGCTGTTTCGTTTTGTTTTTTTTCTCCTGTCTTAAAGGACACATCGCTCACTGTATTTCTTGCTGATCATTATAAAACATTAATGCCAAAACAAACACACACACTCTTTCTTTGCTTACTTATGCAGTGCACTGGGCGGCAGCTTGGTTGTCTTCTCCATCTGGCCATAACAAGACGTCTTGGCTTCAGGGATGTCGCCATACTCCTCCAACATGGCTGCCGCTGCTGACGTTATGATCCCCAGACCGTCCCGAACTCGCGCCTCCAACGGGTAGTCCCAGTCGTCGTACGATACCGAAATCATTCCCGATGGGAACTCTTCAGGTGTTATTTCCGGATTGCCAGTGGTCAGGGAAGGTACAATCCAGATGTATCCAAATCCAGTGAGGCCCAGAGAACGAGCCTCCTCCAGGATGTAGACGGCCTCGTCCTTAGAGCAGTAGAGCAGGACCACTGGAGACTGGACCTTCTTCAGCATGATCTGAGACCGGCTGTCTTCCTCCACCGCGTCCAAGGTGATGATATTCTGCAGGTCCCAGCCCACAAAACTAAAGCAAGGATAATGAGGACAGGAGTGAAATGTTAATATTTAACTGATAGACTATTAACTTTGTCAGGTGCTGGTAAGGGCAATTATAATTAGCCATTATAATTAATATCATTGTTGAGTGTGACGTTAAAGCTAATAGGAGTAAAGTGCTTATTGTCAGGGGAAACACATTACGCCTAAATGGAATGCAAATGTTAAAACTGGTCCAGTATAATGATGCTCAGCAGGTTCCTGCCCACACAACGAAAGGACGGGAAGAACAAACAGGGGCTTGTTAATTTAAAAAGGGCTGAAGCAAGTGATAGTGGTCAATGTGTAACTGTAGCATGTTTTGGACAGAAAATATTTATCTATATCAGTTAATATTCTGCTGCTCCTATCAAACCGTGTGGCTGAAGATTCCACATTGTGTTAAAACTGTAACGCTCAAAGCATCTGTGAAGGATCATTAATCTTTTCTACAATGTCCAGAGTGATAATATCCAGCCAGTCCCACTAGGTAAGGTTAAAGTGCAGCAGAAAACAGAAGAATCTGTGGTTATGTTAGTAATTAAAGAACATAATATGTCATAAGTTGGACCGCTTTGGTGTCAGGAGTGCAGCTCTCCTTCATGGCAGAGCTGGCACAAAAAAGGATGCACACATACACACACACACATACACACACATATACACACACAAGAGACAGGAGTGTAATAAAATCTGACACACGGTAGGGAGAAGAGGAAAGCGGTTAACCAACACGGAAGAATCCAACAATAGACAGGTAGTGTAAGATGAGAGTGATTTGGGACTCTTTGTCTTCTTCTTGCCGTCTAAAGTAATGGTGGTCTACAAGTCCCAGATGACAAAACTAGCACAGAGAGACAATGACACACAGAGAGACAGAGAGAGAGAGACAGAGGCACACACACACACACAGAGAAAGACTGGAGGTGATTACAATTATGGGAGGGAGTGATACTGCTGATTTATAATTCATTTTGAGCCTCAGTTTTTGTTGCAGATCAATCACTGAAATGCAAGGATAGCAGGTAAGAATGTCTTTTTTTTGTATTTGAGATGATCCAGACCATACAGGTAAGTGTCCCCCTGCATGCATTCATCTCCAACAGACAGCCTATGTACTGTACTGTATGTAGCCATCCATGAAATATTCCCTTGATCTCACATTATTTCTATGAGTCTGCATGTCATGTAGGCGACTGTAAGTACCAAATGTGTCCATGGTCAGGTGAGTGAGTCACCTTCGACTCAATGACTTGAATGGTCCAATTTGTCATCTGCTGTGAATGATGGAAGTTAATTGGAATTAAACCTGCCTGCCCATGACTAAGTCACTGTGAGCCAGTTGAGCGCTGACATGGGAAATCGACAACGGGTAATTGCAGGTAATTGGACAAATTATTTTGCGTTTCATAAATGATAAGATATTATTTTGACGCTGGGATGTTAAGTTTTTAGAAATCTATCAGTGCGAGGAACGTATCATAAACAAATGTGCATGAACCCCAGGAAAAGTGGCTATTGGTGTAACAACATATCATGGTGATCTACGGTACATGAACATAAAAGGATGATTTGAAATTGATTAAAGCTGCAGTGGAGAACATTGACAAGATCTGATTCGTCCAAAGCTTTTATAATATATATTTTATTATCAACATTTTCAAAATGATGTCATTTGATATTATTTTAGCCATCATCTCAGATTGGTGCTTCAGTTGTTTTATCAATTGTTTTGAAGTCGTAATATCATCCAAAACTCAGAGAACACAGTAAAACATATCACTTAATGTTTTTTTTTCCATTCTACTTCAAGTAAAACAAATGTAACCAGTGTCACCAGAGACTTTTTGAACCCGTTTGTCGAGTTAATGAAAAAGATCCTCTTAAGCTTTGTTTCAATATATCAGAAGTGCAGGCATCAACTTTTGCCAATATCTTAACATTTATCAACATGTATCATTTATTTTATTTTTATTTTTTTGCCAAAAGATATGGCTTGCTGTTCGCTCCAGCAGTTTTTTTTTTTCTCTTTTTTTCCCCCCCCTCTTTCTCTTTGTCTCTGCAGAGGGCTGTGTCATCATTCACAATGACCTAAAGGTGTGGCAGGCAGCCAAACTGCATGTGTCGTAAACCTACCTGTCATCTATATTCATTTTAAGGATGCTGATGAAAACCTTTCAGGCTGCTGTGTTTGAAGTACATATGAGTGGAGGAGATGAAAAATACAAGGCAACAAATATTGTGTGCAGTAACTCCAAAAGGTAGAGTAAACGTGTCTATTCTCTGGGGAAATGTACAGTGATAATGGAGGAGATTGCAGACAAAAGTGGGGGAAATGGGTTTGGAGAAAAGCCCAGGCTGAGATGATAACTAACTCTTTTGGAAACATACCTACAGTGCTCGTTATCTTCGCTTTATCTTGGTTTAAACTGCTGGAATTGAGGGAGCTAAGAGGTGATATTATGGAAAAGATGACCCAAAAGGTCTATGTGCTTTCATAGCTCCTAGTTTTCTGATAACACCTGTTAGCCAGTTAACCGCAGGTGAGTTCCCAGCCGTAGATCATTTAACTATTTGATCAGAAAAGGGCCATTGGTCACAGACAGCAATGCAGCAACAATACATGTTACTGAGATGTTCAGATTTCCATGTAGTGAATTAAATACGTGTTATCACACAGCAGCGGATATTATTGTGTGTTTCTTTTACAGTCTCATGATGTGATTTTACACGCGGGTGGCAAATATTGTGATACAGTAAAAAGGACTGATCTGGACTGAACAGTAATTGATGATCTGTGGGGGGGGGTTTCTAAACTGGGAAACTATTAGTCACATTTAGCAATAAAACCTTTCAGAGTAATGTGGCTGTCCTCAGAATGAGTCCTGAGCAAATGTCTTAACTCCACTTGGAGGATCAAAATATTTTTTAATTTTTTATTTTTTTATGTCATGGCAATTATTACAGTGAGTTTTGTATCTTGCAACTGACATTCATACCTCAAAATATTTGTAATATCTATCAAATCCTTATAAGCCGCAGTTGTCAGAGGGTCTGGATTATCTCAAACACGCTTTTTGCTTTGGTTCCATCTGTTCCCAATTGCAAGAATATATAACCCATGAGGTCTGGCAGAGAACCGCACCAATTGGAAACACTGATGTTACATCTACTACTTCACACTGCTTCACACTAGTGTTATGACCAGGCAGCTACTGTATTCCATCTGAATAATGATCAGACATACAGAGTGTAAGGAAACATCAGGAAGCAGGTGTGCCGTTGATCGTACCTGTTGTCTACGGTAGTTTTCAGGATGTTGATGAACTCCTGGTAGCCGGGGAACTTCGATGTCACGATGGAGAAGATGTGCCAGTCATACTCCTCCATGATGTTCAGCATCAGCAGAGCCTCCTGCTGGATGGAGGCACCGAACTGGAAGAATGTCGACTTCACATCCTGAGATAAGAGTGCAGGAGGCAGGAATAGAAGGAAGGAAGGAGAAAAGGGAGGAAAGGGAGATAAAAGGAAGGGAAGGAGGAGATTTAGTGGAAGATTTATTTGGATTTTTGTCACACTTTCCACATAAGTCCACTAACTAATTTAAACTATATCTCAGGAATATCAATCAACAACAGAGCATTTAAAATTTGGCAGACGCACAGACTCTCTCTCTCTCTCTCTCTCTCTCACACACACACACACACACACACGTACATAACACACACAGAGACTGAGAGCAATAGGCTTCTCATGGAAGAAATATATGGATGAGAGGGTCAGAATTCAATTAAGACCAAATTGGATTGGTGATGTACAAGCAGGCTGCAGAACTCTTGTGGGCCTGGTTCTGGGGAAGCAGGGTTACACTCACTCTGAGTCATTCGTATCCACTCCATTAAACCCGACTCGTTTGCCACTTAATTCAGCCAAACTCAGACATAGGCTTGGACTGAGCAGACAAGCACTATTGCAGGTGAACAAATTAACTCAATTCATTTACGTTGGATGTTTCATTTTAAATGACTCATTACGGTGTAGGCTATTAAATAAAGGTGAAATGGGGCAAAAATAATGAGAAAATGTGACAAATTGTTACATTGTCTTTGGTTGTTTATTGCACGACTTTCTGTAAGCCTGAAATGCCGGCGAGTTCGCACATACTTATCTTGACACCACTTGTCTTTGTTTGGTCGCTCTCCAATAATGATAGACTTGCCCGGCAGGTGTGTGCGCGTGTCCTCTGTGGTGTGTGTGTGTATGTGTGTGTGAATCTGCAACTTGACAGCTGGGAATAAATATATACATAAATAACACGAGGGCTAACAGACAGAGAACAAAAGGTGATGATAGTAATGAAAAAAAAAAGAGCTATGAGACAAATTCTTGCCCGGTCTGGCCTTGTAAGATCAATACAAGCTTGTGCCGCATACACTCACACACGACATGTACACACTACCTACAGCCTGCATATACATAAACCATCCACAGTGTGACCATAGTTTAGAGAGTAAGTTTAGAGAAGCTGGTGAGTTGGTTTTGCCATTACAGTAAACCATCCAATGGCTTCTAGTATACTTTGGATCCTACTTCTGCAAAAGTCTTGTTGATACACACAGTTCAATAATTTCAATTTAAATATATCCATTGTGTGGTGAACACTTTTACAAGGCAGGTATACAAGCAACTCTTTCTTTCTAGTTCAGATTTTATGAATTTTATTTTATAAAAAGAAAAAAGTGCATCGCTGACCGCTGAAACCAAATGAGTTGATAAAGATAAGGAATACGAGGTTCCAGACCCAGGTGAAAATAGAATAATTTGCATAATTATATTAAGACCTAGGAAAGCATATTTTGGGAATAATCTTGTCATAACGCGTGTAACTTTAAAATAATAATAATTGCATCATTTAATCATATTGTGGTTATTTTTACATTTTACAGATATAACTGTATAGATATGTTTACATCATATATGTTACTCCCTCTCTCTCATGCCGCCTGTTCGTCTACAGAATAGTTTTCACGAGTGTAGTGGATCCTATTTGTAACCGTATCAGTGCACTGTATGTAATTTCATTGCTATATGGATGACCTACCATTTCCTTTTCCATTGTGCTGATAATGTGGGTATTCACTGTTGGCATTACTTGTGTATGCGGTGTGCGAGTTTCTTTTTCCTCCTATATCAAGACTCGTCAGTGCTCTTTAATGGCATTGTATCTGTATGTTCGTGCTTTACACTCAATATTCAGACTCAAGTGCTCTTCAGAGGCTCTGTGTATGTGAATATATGTGTGCGTGTGCATGTGTGTGTGTGTGTGTGTGTGTGCGCGCGTGTGTGTGTGTTCTAGTGGGGTAGAAACTGAAGCATTACTGGAGCATGGTGGGACAGGAGGGAGGTCAAGCAATAAGATGTGTCACTTTCTGTCTTCATCACAACAGAGGCCAATACTCCCGTACTTGCTGCAGTATACAAAGGATTATGACCAGGACAGGGCCAATAAAGGGTAATACATAATACTGATATTTGTTTGTTTTTTTCATATTTTTCTCTCAGCTGTGGTGCTTAACACAGCTCGTGCTGAATAAGCTGCTTTTGTAATGTAAAACATCCTCCTTCTTGCATGCATCACCGTAAACGCTTCCAAGAATGATTTACTTCATTAACAGCATGTTTTGCAGTCCAGCGCAAACCATTTTCTAGCCTTGAGCTTTGCGCCATTGTATTGTAACAGTGGTTCTGATAAATCTCTTTATGTTGCCAATATTTCTTTGTATGTGTGTTTGTTTGCAGGAATGTGTTTTTGCCCGTCTGACAGGATTCAAGCTCCAGGAACCCCAAGGGAAGAAGCCAAAAACTACCACGGAACAAAACAGAAATCTTCCTTTTACCAAAATAATTGCTTTTTTTTTTTTTTTTCTGCTCTCAAACGAGACTGGACATGTGCCTGCACTCATTTGTGATGGCCAAACCACCTCTCTTTATTTTCACAGGATCTCATCATATCATATCAAACCAAATAGAATCCAACTGGACTGGAGAGATTTGGTTTTTAGGTGGAGCTGAACATTTTCATTTTACACGGCTGCCTGAGCGGAGACACTGTCTGGAATGAGAAAATGGTAAGTCAGGCTTCAGTATTTCACCTCAAAGATGGGCATTGTAGGTTGGCCTAACCTATAATTCTGAATTGAACACTTGACTGAAGGAGAGATACTGACTCTTATGGGCAACCCTCAACAACACAACAAAAGGACTGGATAAAACCTCACCTTTGTCTTTACAGTCACTCTCTGAAGGAGAGAGGAGAAGCGCACCTTTCATCCAGTGTCTCTCTGTTGTTCAAACTTCTCTTTCCAAGAGAAACAGAGGCAGAAATAGAAATGTGGGGTCACTAGATTTCATATATCTGTGTATATCATGTGGCTCACACTATAGGTGTGTGGGGATTTATTATATTTGATACATATATGTTTTAATTTTTGCTCACAACATTTATTTTACCTTCAATATTATGGGAATTCAGAAGAGCCACAGAGAGATAAAAGGAGATAATGAGGCAGATATGGTAAACAAACCATGAAATTCAGATGGAACATTAAAAAATGGTAAGTGAAAAGGAAGGAAACGATAATGAATTAGCTGAAAAAAAAAATATTAAAATGAATTATTTGTTATTATTAACAAATTAGTCTGAGTGGCAGGTAGAAAAAGTTCCACACAGACAAAGAGGAAGGAAATCTGGATGCTGTGCAGACAGAAACAAGGAAAAATGGGTAGAGCAATGGAGAGGAGACTGATGGAGTGACTAAGCAGCGTATGATTGTTTCTAATTGGGATGGCTCACAATCCGTGACATCAGAAAACAGCCAATCATATCCTCTCATTTCACCCTTGTCAAGTGTGACATGTCTGCTTTCCACTCACACCTTCTGCTAGCGGCACCAACACACACACAAACACACATAAACACACAGTCATCATTCACAGCTCTTCCCCTCTCACTCTAGTCTGCAACTCTCAAATTTCCCACTCTGTTGCATACACACAAACATACATGTACACGCTGCTGCACTGACACACATAAACACACACACACACACACATACCTGCCCCACGGGGCAGGACAGTGTGTCTAAGTAGAGATAGAGGGGAGTTATAAATAGTAGTCCTCATATCCTCTGCTGCTGATAGCATCATGCACTGTCTGGTCTGATGACACACACACGTGCACAGAAACGCACGCACACAAACAAGATGAGTTTGAGTGTGTAGTCAGTAGCGTTTGTGAGGTACACACGCACCAAGATAAAGGCCTGATAATATATACACAAGCGCGACAATTCCTGCATATATTTGTCGTATAAGGGATGTCATGTATATACACGCACATCACTTATGCATATCTGCCACAGATACCGTTATCTGCTGGGTTTAACAGCTCCATAGTGTCCACTGGAGGAGAAACACGCTGATATGACAAGAAAATTCCTCTGTGGCCAGTTACTAAATATAAACAGAAAGGCATAAAAATAGCTGCAGCAAAACAAAAGAGCTCGAAATGTCTGTGGAAACAAGCTGAAATGCCAAACAGACAGCACTTCCCATACGAAACCACACAGATTCAACTCAATAACAAATCATTTAGACTTGAATTCATAAAGAACCACAATGTTTTTGTTATATGAAACTTGTGTTCATTAAAAGACTAAAGATGCCCAGTTTATTGTTTGGTTACCGGTGCCAAAATTGTGTAAAACAGATGCATAATTACAAACACACATGTAGATTTATTGTATTTGTGTCTATACTGTCAATTATTCAATCACCAAAACACTTGGCTTACACCCTGCTGCACCCAACCACCTCCTCCCTTGTACCTTTAAAGGGGTTGGTGCAGTTTGGCCAGGCTGTAAAATCTTAACTATCCTTTAGACAGTACATTGTAGATATTAAGAATCTCTCCTTGGCCAAATAAAAACAGTATTTCTGTTTGTGTCTGCCGGAGCTGGACTGGCTCGGACACAATATCAGATGACTGGTGCCAAACAGATACACCGAGTATAGAAAATGTATGTACAAAATCCAAATGTAGAAAAAGTGTAAAGGCTGGCACCGCTTGCACTTTCCTCCCACTATGTGTGTATTTTAGCAGAAAAAGGAATAACAGGCAATCAAATCAGGAAGGTTGAAACTTTACTAAAATAAGAGCTGCTTGGTGGGTTGGATGAGGCTTCAGGCACCGGTTTTCCGAGGTATATTCTGTATGTTTTCCAATGAGGAAGACATCATTAAACTGACTTTTTTTTTTTTTTTCAGCTGGCGGAAGTGGTATTATCACATATATTGAGAGAAAGTAAAAATGGCCCACTGTTTGGCACCAAGACCAAAGCACATACATTATTTCCACTAAGTGATGTTTCCTTTTTAATATCCTGTATCAAAATACAGACAGAGGGGATGTAGATAAACTGAAAAGACTGAGGTTAAAAAAAATTAATGAAAAATTGTCGCAGACATAACTTGTTGACAAAGTTATGCTGACATTGACAGTCGAGTTGACCTTCATGTGCTTGGAGCAGCGAGGCTCTGTCCATGGTGCTGAAACCTGTGCTGACTTCCAACAAAAAGTGAGTCTTAAGTTGCAGTGACATGCAACTCCCTTTTATTTACATTCAGGTTAATCTATTTCTGTGCAGAACTCTATTCAAAGTATAATACTTCATGACAGTTCATATGTTTAATTCAAGAGTGCTATACAACTGCCTGTAGCTACTAAAGGTGATACAAAGCTCTGGACACAGTGCATTTGAATAGTGCATAAAAAGCAAGATCAACACACACAAACATCCACAAATATACCCATGTAATGTCACTGGTGGTTAAGTGAAAACCTCTCGCCTGCCTTTGTAGAAGTGTTTGGTGAGATGAATTAGCCACCGCAAAAACTGACATTAAAATAAAATGTGCATATCATTAGCATCACAATGGCTTGTATTTACCACACCGAACCCTGAAAATACAACTGCAACTTATGTCTTTCGGCTTACACACACACACACACACGAGCATATGTACACACTTAAAACATTTACACAAAAAGCGAGTCTCTTTTCATTTCTCTTCCAGTATAATGACCAGAGAGAAATATCACTGTGCTAACAACATTACTTCAGTACAGTGTCTTTTACTTACAGCACATTATGTGAGTTTACAGCATTTCTCAGTAAATGGCTCCGTCGCAGTCTTATGAAAGCAGAGCTGCTGTGGAAGCTTATTCTGTCTTTACTAGATTACACTGTTTTAAACGATAAGCAGATCACGTGGCAGCACTGTGAATGTGAGTGTGTATTCTTAAAGCGTGTGTGTGTGTGTTTGTGTGTGTGGAGAAAGAAAAAACGACGCGGTGTGAACAGCAGATCCTTTGTTTGTGTTTGATATTAATTATAGTGGAACAGTAGCCTTCAACTGCTACAGAAACTGAACACACACACACACACACACACACAGATTATTAAACAAGGCTGTATTTGACATCACAGAAATTTTTTTTTAGCATCAACAGAGTCTATTTTCATAGATAACACACACACAGAGGGCGGAAGAGACCTTTTCACTGTTTATCACACAGAAGCAGCCTCTGTTTGAGTGCATGCACGTGTGTGTACATATGTGTGTTATTGCTGTGGTTTCTCTGTCAGGACTCTTTAACAAGCAGTCGAGCCCCCACGGGGGAAACACTGACAAAATAACATCATCCCTCTCTCTGTATCTCTATCTTTGTCTCTCTGTGTTTGCCCTCTTCTCCCACTCACGCTCTTCTCTAATAAGTCCAATATCTTCCTCTCTGTGTCTTCCTTTCTTTTCATCGACTCTCTATCCAGGGGCATTGTCTTTTCTCTCCTCCCTCGATCCATCTTGCCCTCTCCCACCCACTCTCTATCTCATCTAATAAGGCCAATATTATGCTGCACTCCTCTGGGAACTAACCTTACACCTTTTGCCAGAGTAGCCGTCATCAGTGTTGAGAGGATAAATTTGCAATTTACCCAAAAATCACATCAATACAGTGGGGCGAAAAAATATTTAGTCAGCCACCAATTGTGCAAATTCTCCCACTTAAGATGAGAGAGGCCTGTAATGTTCATCATAGGCACACTTCAACTATGAGAGACAGAATGAGAAAAACAAATCCAGAACAAAAAAAAAAGTATTTGGTCAATAACAAAAGTTCATCTCGATACTTTGTTATATATCCTTTGTTGGCAGTGACAACACATGTTTCATCTTCAATGCCCTTGCTGATAGAAGGTGGTTTTCACTCAAAATCTCTGGATCATCCAAATGCTCTCTAGCAAACTTCAGACGGGCCTGGACATGTACTGGCTTAAGCAGGAGGACACGTCAGGCACGGCAGGATTTGAGTCCCTGGCAGTGTAGTGTGTCACTGATGGTAACCTTTGTTACTTTGGTCCCAGCTCTCTGCAGGTCATTCACTAGGTCGCCCCCCTTTGGTTCTAGGATTTCCACGCTCACCGTTCTTGTGATCATTTTGACCCCACGTGGTGACATCTTGAGTGGAGCCCCAGATCGAGAGAGATTATCAGTGGTCAGTTGCAGAGTCTTCCCAGCCTGGTGCAAGTCTACATTTTTGTTTCTGGTATCCTTTGACAGCTCTTTGGTCTTGGCCATAGTGGAGTTTGGAGTGTGACTGTTTGAGGTTGTGGACAGGTGTATTTTAAGTTCAAACAGGTGCCATTATTACAAGTAACAGGTGGAGGACAGAGAAGCCTCTTAAAGAAGAAGTTACAGGTCTGTGAGAGCCAGAAACCTTGCTTGTTTGTAGGTGACCAAATACTTATTTTACTAAAGAATTTACCAAGTAATTCATTAAAAATATGTCTCTCCCTTTCTGTCTCTCATAGTTGAGGTATACCTATATGATGAAAGACTCTCTCATCTTTTTAAGTGGGAGCACTTGCACAGTTTCTGGCTGACTAAATATTTTTTGCCCCACTGTACATGTTAACAACCAAAAACAACCAAAAAAACCCAAAAACAAATATTTGTTTGTTTAAATTGCACCAAAATCCTCTAGTATCTTGTTCAATTCTCCCTGTGAGTAATCTTTATTTAGAGGCATGGGCTGTCAGACAGTATTTAGGTTGAACAGAGTGGTTCCCAACCTAAGGGTCGGGACCCCTACAAGGGGTTGCAAGGTAAATCTGAGGGGTCCTGATATGATTAATAGGAGAGGAAAACTAATATATATACACTAGGAAAAATATTATGCCTGCTATACTTATTTCGCAGACTATCTTCTAACCTTACTGGACGTTTTACCCATTCAAGAATAGGTTTTAAGGGTCTCAAGCCACCTCCACCCAGTTCTTGGTCATCTAATTAATGTACTTCCTTCCTACACAGCCCTGTCTGCTATTTATGTCTGCATTATTATTACTTGACTGGACTTTGACATACTGTGCATTTCATATCTTCCACATGCACAGAAATTGTTGCTGTCATTATTGCAGTTCCCACAGTCATTATCATGAAAATCATCATCACTGTCAATACTGCCATTAGCTGTATCCATAACCATCCTAATTATTCCCTGTCTTACTTACCATGCCTTCCTTCCTTCCTTCCTTCCTTCCTTCCTGTTTCATGCTCTTCAAGTATCTTTCCCTACTTCCTTAGTGCCGTTCTATTTTTCTTTATATGCCCTACGTTACACTTTGGCAGGCTTTTGAATTAACACAAAAGAAAGAAAAAAAAAAAATCCCACTGGGTGGTAGACGTGCTAATCACAGTTAAATAGGACTGCAGAGCCCAATCCACAATGCAGTAGTTCTTTATTGAATACATAAGTAATATTTCGACAAGAAACTTCTTTGTCAGGATTACTTGTTGAAACATGTTTTCTTTTTAAACTACTGACTGAAGTAATCCTGTATGGAGACACTGAGTATTCTGTTGCCTTCAGGGGTTTTAGAGAAATGAAGCATTTAAGATGCAAGTTCAGTGTGAGGGAACAGGATGTAGCGAAATGAACCTAATCTAAGAAACTGATAACACACAAGACAGAAGCAAATACACACACACACACACACACACACACGTTCACTTGCATGCTCATTCAAACATAAAGTCACATATAAACTAAATGCATAAATAAGTGCAAGTATGTGTGGTCACACTGATGCTTGTGCACTCACACACACACACACATTGTGTGCCAGAGGGCTGTGTATCATGCTGAGTTCATTTCAAAGACACAAACAACATAATATAAACCTCAGCTCAAACAGAATGGAAGAACACCCACAGCCTGGGAAAAACAAGAAAATCAAAGGCCTCAAAGGCCAGATTTACACAGGAACAAAACACCTAGATGGAGCTTTATGGAGCTGTAAAGTGGCCCAGAAGAGAGTTGGGGGGGCATGAGCACTGATGCGAAATCTCTTTCATTCATGTCACGTTTTCAGGAACAACTAGCTTAAAAAAATACAATAGAAAAGCATTATTATTTATTTCAGTGCAAAACTTGCAAATTAGCGCAGCTAGTTCAACACTACTACAAATATGTTGAAATAAACTGCAGTGTTTTGAGAGTTGAGATGACAATTGTGTTTAATTCAATGGGAGTTTAATTATCTTTCTGATTACACATCACGATAATTTAAAAAAAAAATCTGTTTTAATGCGTGCTATTATTGTACCATTTTTATCATATTATAAATTTGTGTTTGTGTTCATTCCGTTCGGTCGTTGTTAAACCTGGCCACCTCCAGCATGTCGCTATCTGTCAGGTGCTTGCAGAAACTGAAGAAGATTGTGCAGTGTGTGACTCACTTCTTCGCTGAGTTCTGCTCGAGCAGCCCTCCTCCCACCTCATATGGTAGGAGGGTATTGTTAACTGGGTGGTAAATAATTTGAAATCAGCCAGCAGTATCGATGCAGGTTGACAAGGTGGCCCAGTCAGAAGACCCTAGACCCACTGGTTTTCAACTACAGCCTTTCTCAAATCTCTCCATTCAACATGAAGCTACAGCCAGGAAGCTTAGCTTAGCATAAATAGTGGGAATAAGGGGAAAAAGTGTTCAACCCTTCTAAATTAACATGTTATGTTATTTCTTTTATTTGAGCGAAACATGTTTTTTTGTATTTTTATATATGTATTTTTTGTATCCTCGACACATTTTGTGCCAAGTTAATATTTTATATACCAAATTAGCCAGAAGCTAATACATATAACATTATAAAGGACGCATCATATTACCCCCTGAGTCCACTGTGACATATAACTCTGTGGGGGCAAATCAATACTGCTTAGTGTGCTGATAGTTTCCCCCACAGAGACGCATCAGTCAACTGTTATGTTCATCACTAACTACGCTGGCAATATCAGTGATTCATCACCACTGCCACCGACGGACAGACACTGACACTGTGAGACCTACTTTGAAGAGAATGAAGCAGAGCGGGGTGGGCAGGAAGGGTGGATGGAGCAAATGGCAGGAAGACAGATGAGGAGAAGGCAAGAAGCGTCATTAGTGAGCAAGAGTGGGGGGAAAAAGGGAAGTTAAAGGGATGAGGTTAGACTGAAAGAGATACATTATATTATAGACAAGGAACCGTTCAACCTGTTGGAAAATCTGCTGTTTTGCTTTCTTTTCAACAGTGAGATGAGAATGTGTCTATCCTATTTCTCTGCATTAAAGGCAATTTCCTACTTTTTTTTTCTTCTCATGCGCAGGACCAAACAGCAAAGAATTGAACCTACTTACAAGTATTGCATGTGTATCCAAAGCCTGATATATATTATTAGCCTGTGCTGTATACCTCTGTTGTGCAAAAACTATTAAAAACAAATATAACAAATATTAGACATACACTTAACCAATAAATGGCAGACAAGTACGTTCACTATTGAAAGTCAACGATGTGTTACTCAACGATGTGTTACACCCCCCCCCCAAAAAAAAAAAAAAAAAACTCACACACACTCAGCCAAACATATAGCTTACATTTACATCAATGTTCTTCACCATTTGTTTCATGAGTGCCGTACTGGCAGCACACAGTCTATCAGAGAGCCGTGCTAACCATTAAGTAAATCTTCCTACTAATTTGTCATCCCACAACATACGATATGTAATGCAGCCAATACAATCTGAATTAAAAAACAGGCTTAAATTGATACGGGGATTGTGTTGTTGCAATCTTTGTGAATTATGTGTATTGGCTGCATTATCATAATTAGGGATGCGTACTGGCGATGGATAGGACACACTGCAGGCAAAGCCGTTGAAAATATTGCTTTTTTTTTTTTTTTTTTTTTTTTTTTACATATTGCTTGTTGAACAGGTGGTTTGATAAAGTGCGTATTGATTTTTTTGGACTTTGTTGCACTTAGAGGAACAAGCATAGAACGTGAGTAAAACATTATCTTTTACTTCAACTGGTTCAATCATCATCAGGCTTTAAAAATAAGGGAGATTTTAACAGAACATTAATTCATCTATACACAGGTGAAAGTTCCTTACCATTTTTTTTTTTTTTTTTTTTGCTTTGAATTTTTTCATGTCTCTGAATCACCTAACACTGAAAAATAATTTGCGTGGTTTAACCATTGCTCTGTAACAAAAAGAAAGACTTTAATACATTGGCCTGTTCATTTCTGTTGCTGTCGCAGTGTTTTGTCGTGAGAATTATTTGGGCAGCAACAGAGATTGAAGGTGAAATCATGTGTCACATGCCAGAAGTGTGAGAGCCGTGCCATTGCACTGGGTGACATGTTCCTTCAACCCGAAGAGTTTTGTTTGGTTCAGTGTAAAGGGCATAACAATATTGCAGAATTTTCCATTTAATTTTCCAAATTGCTGAACTATTCTTTTTAACACACATTGTCCAAGGAGAGAGAATAAGGGTCCCTTTCTTCTGCCTGCTGCACTCACTGCAGCACTCTGCTCTATTCAAATCTGCTCACATCCACACTCACGCATTCATCAACATCACAACAACAAGCAACCAGGAGAGAGGAGTGAAACTGACTGACGGAGAGCAGACTTTCCTTTACATTAACAAAGTGCAATATAAGTGTTATGCCCCAAACCCCATCGTCATCTCTAAGCTTTCCCATTTCCATTTGATTGGCTGCCAGCGAGGCCTGCAGAGTAATTGGCTGCATTTCATTGGCCAAGCAGACGGACAGCCCCCCTGGGAGGAGTCCATCAGGCGATATCTGTTAACAACACACACACACACAGACGCACAGTTTTACACACACTCACACACACACACACACTCACACACACACAGGGCCGGAGGGGAACTCCCTAATGCCTAATGTACCTTTTGCTATCACAGATGGGTCACTTACATTTCTGGGCACAAGAGCGATGGTGAGATAGAGATGAAAACAAAGTGTAGTGTAAAAGATTGGAGGAGAAGGGACAGCAGGAAAGGCGCACAGGATTAGGTGAAATGAAGACAAGAGGAGATCAGGCAGGAGGAGAAGACAGGAACACACGAAGGGATAGAAACAATGGATCAAAAGTATATTTCAATCAGTGTATTGCCATATAACTCATGAATATAAGAAGAAAAATTATTCTGTTGAATGAACACCACCATCCAACTGCAAGGAAAAATTAAAGCGTGGAGCACATTCACACAATCAAAGAAGCTTCAGTCAGATATTGTGAACACAGATATCTCTCTACACGTCTAGAATCTGAATGCATTCATTTTCATTCGAGTTAACGAGAGAGCGTGTCCAAACTTTTGACACATTTCACCGACAGTTTGGCCAATTCAGCACCAGTGAATCAGCATCAGGAGGAAATGGGTGAGGCAGAGTTACGCGATTGGTTGAATCAGTGATCTCACACATTCAGTATATAAAGTTTTTGCTTCCACATATTCTTTTTTTTCCACAAGCAAAATAGCAAAATCTAAAAGTGTCAACCAGTTGAAATTAATGTATCAACCGGAAGCGCCCTGCATGATAAGACTCTGTGAAATGGTTGGCTAATTTGAATGCTAATCTTTCTTTGTCTCTCAAGCCGCGTGGGGCAGCACATACACACATACTGGTGTTCAGCTCATCATCAGTTGTAGTCTTTGCCACATATTCTAGTCCAAATTTTACCGTAAGACACGAAGCAACGAGAGCTTTCATACTCTCTTCTGTCTATCACTCAACACAGTCATGATCAATAAATAAATAAAGTGTGTCTTGTCAGAGCAATTTAAACAGCATCTAACCATTAATTTATCCAGTAGAGCTCTTTGTTGGTTAAAAAAACCTCTAGTCATAATGAAGGGCGCCCATTGTGAAATCTGCACAATGACATGAATATAAAGGAGAGAAGTGTTGAAAATAAGCCCACAGTATGCATTAGATTTGCCTGAATAAATTAAGAATCAAAGGAAATCCACGAGAACAAGCACTCACTTAATTGCAGGGTACATGAAAGTGCAATCAGTCACATAGTTAAGAGCCAAGTGTGACGGAAAACAAAATGAGTCATCCATGACGCTGGTGAAGGGCTGACAAACATCTCGGAGGATCAGGGTCGTCCTCACGTGGCCTTGCTGCGGACTCGCATATGAGGACTAAGGACGGTAATATTATCTGACTTGAGTCGTGAGAGGAGAGAAGCATCTGTGGATCACTGCTCACACAGCGGAGGGAGGGAGACTCAACTGGGTCACAGACACGTTTGTACAGCAAGGTTTCAGCAACACATTTTCAGGGGTTGTTTTTTTTGTTTTTTTCAAAAGCAGACAAATGTTTTTGGAATGGTGAGGAGAGGAGAGGAGAGGAGATAAAGTTTCTGACCCACTTTATCACTCTCAAAGTTTCAAATCCTCTTTAAAGAGTTGTGTCCGAGAATTTGGCGAGACACAGACACACTCACACCTCATCATGCATCCAGTACATGCACATGTGGACAGACACACACAATCTCAGGCCTGTGACCACAGACACCATGAATAATGAAGCAAGTGCTGCTTTTATTTAACACCGCATTAGCTCTTCACATTAACTAATAATGGCAGCACTGAAACACACTAACAGATCCCCCCCCCCCCACACACACACACACACAGTTGTGGTAGTGCTCGATACGGTTTGTTAGTTTTCTCATTTGACTTGGTCTATTTTAGTCCTGCAAAATCCTCTTCCTCATTCATCCTTTCCCTGATCCTCCTTCCATTGTCTCTCTCGTTTACCTTTAAATTCTCTTTCTTTTTCTTCACCTTCTTTGTTTGTTTTTTCCTTTTTTTTGTCTGTTGCCTTCCTACTTCCTATACCTATCTTGATATATCTCTTCCTTTATTCATCTCTCTCTCTCCTTCAACCTTCTCTCTTTCACTGAGCATTTTGTTGATGTCAGTGATAAGATCAGCCTGTGATTGGCTGGGCCAGATAAGACATAAGACTGATTTGTTTGGGAGCTTTTCTCATCAGACCCTCACGGACTGCAGTGAGGTTAATGAACATGCACAGACATGCATACATCTACACGCATGCAAAAAAAAAAGCACACACTTTGCGTCTCGGAAAAACAAGAGGGCGGAGTGAGGGAAAAAAGAAAGAGAGGAAAGGAGAGATAGATGGGGTAGAGTGGCATGAAAAACAGTCTCCTTAATTTGCAAATCAAAGACATTATGAGTCACATATTTATAGCAAAATCAGCCAAAGGGGAAACATTTCTCTCTCCTTCTTTCTCCCTTTTTCACTTCACTTTTCCTCTTTTTTCTGTCTGCGTCATCTTGCTTGTTTTTCAAATTGAAGTATACTTGGGCTTTAACATGCCTTACATTAATCCCATCCCTCATATACTCATCTGTTGTCTGCTATGTCTATTTGTCTAGTTTATCCAGGGTCCACAAAGTTGTGCTTTAATGATGAATACGTCAACAAGTGAAATTCAGGGAAATGTTGGATGTACGCATGTCCGATTTCTGTCTTTGTGTTTTTCTTGTGTTTTTCTCGCTGGTTCCAAGTGGGCACGGATGTACCAGTTTAACCCAAAAAAATCAAAATCAAATGTTGGTTTGTTTGAATTTACTGCTAGAAACAACAGACCACTTGCATCTTCCGTCTGGGAAATGACCATTAAAGGACACAAACACTTATCCACGCACATGTACATTCATCAAATTGTGCACATTCTAGCCAATTATAAAACTAATGGGTAATGCTTGAATTTTAGCATCGCTGCACACAAATCCCTGTGTTTGTGTGGATGTGTGTGCAGCATCTATTCTCCTCAAATATCTGGAGGCTGCCATCATGTCTCTCAGCACGCAATGAGGAATGAGGCTCACATGCAAGATAAAAGCTGCACAAAAATAGAATAAAGCCCTTTTATACAGAACATAATTAACAATGTGCAAAAATTAAAACCTTCTCTTATTATATTGGGAGGGGGGTTTCTGAGTTTGAAGCAGGGCTGCATTCCACACTCCTAAATATGCACTCACAGATGTCTTTGTAGGTTGGCAGGCCAGACAAGATTATTTATTTTTTTTACTTGAAATGACCTATCATCTGTGTCCACAGAAAGAAGGGGCTTAGACTGGAGCCTTGTGGAACCCCACTGTGATTTCTGCTGAAGATGGATTTCCTGTTTCCCTGAGTCAGCTGAGTTCTTAATCAAAGATACTCTCCCAGTGCTTAGGGCATTCAATTAAAACTGCATTATCAACTGTGTTAACAGCATAAGTAACATGATTAAGATTGAGCTTTATCATGTATCTGTTTTTAAAAAGTCATTTATTACTTTAAGTGGGTGTGCTGTCACTGCCAAAAAGTTTTTTTTTTTCAGTTTTTTTTTTTGCACAATGACTGGTAAAAGTGGCAGACAATCGCGCTCTCTTTCTTTCTCACGTGCCTAACACACACACACACACACACACGATTGTCTCATCCAACTATCCTGGAAATAGAGATGTAGAGGGGACATTATGCTGGCAGGATGACAGACAGTATTGAGCAGTGTAAAGGTTGGTATTTCAGCACCCTGCAGTGACAGACTGACAGTTCCAGAAATGTCTCAAGTGCTCCTGAGGAAGAACAGTTAACCTTGGTGTATATCTAATCTAGCTGCTCAGACAGACAAGTACTGCCGGTTGACAACGTATTCTGGTGGAACTTCTCCACAGCTTTTTTGTTGTCAGGAAGTGTCCACCCAGCTGCTCTAGCATGCAGGTGAATGCTTTTGTTTGTAATTATTGAATAATGATTCTTTATAATGTATCTTATTAGATATGTCATTATGAGAATAAATCTCACCGTGTTTGTAGACGCCACCATGCTGAGCACTGGCAGCAGGGTACATCAACTGCGAGTCTGCAACCTCCACATAACCCTCTAGGAACACTAGTCTTCTCCATTTTCCAAACAAAGATCCATCTGTGAACACCCTACACTCTACAACAATGCGATTTCAACTCACCTTGCACTAGGAGTGATCAACAACAAACAATTATTAAGTTACATCAAGCTGAACTGATCAGTGATCAACATAGTGTTAAAACCTGGTCGCCCAACCAATAATTGATACCTGACTGTTTGTGTTTGTGTGTCTGTCCCACTCTTGGTCCCTTTCCTTTTTCTCTCTCTTCCTCTTTCACTTCCCACATTGCCCCCTCGCCTCTTCCTCGCTCTCCCTCTGCAGTACAGTCTTTATCCTATTACAGCCTCCATGCTTCTGTGGAGCAGTTTCAGTTGTAGTCACAATGAAAACTGGCAGGATACATTACTTAGCACCACACTCCTGTTACCCTCACTCATCCCCCCTACCCCCCCACCTCTCTCCTTTCTCTTGCTTTCAACAATGAATACATTTTTTCATCATACCATTTTTTTACTCCTTCTTGTCGTTTTCCTTTTTTTTTTTTTTGCTCCAATTTTGCCTTTTTCCCGTGTTAGTTTGCGTGTACTTTCATTTCCTTTTTGTTCTGCAGCATTCACCTGTCTGCTATTGAGTGATTAATCCAAACTATCTATCATGTCTGTTCACCCTGCTACCTTCTGATCTCATTCACTGTGTACTGCTTTTATGTTGTTGCCAAATCTTCTGGTTAAGAATGATCTCAAGAGTGTATTTTTTACCTGTCAGTTTTATTCACAGTCATTCAGATAAACACACCTTTTTTTTTTTTTTTAAAGCACAGCAATGTGGTAAGCTTCAGGCAAGAGGATGGACTGTAGATAATGGGCAGTAGAAACACAAGATAGGCAACAAAAATGGTCAACCAAATGCAGCAGGAGCACTTATTATTGAACTAGTCCAACCCAGTGGTTGTACTAAGGAGGTCCCATGTTGGCAACTCTTTTAGAGATGTAGGATGTTCAGCTGAAAACGCATGCTGTGCACAGTACATCCCTTCAGGTTTAAAAAGGGTCATGTCTGAGAATTTGAGGCACTCAGGGCTTCTGAGTTATCACTTCCTCACACAGATTGTGTCAGATGCTGATGCATTGTTGTTAATGTAGTCTAGCCAATGCAGGCGTTACTCTAATGGCCACTAGATTCAGACTCCAAGAAAATTCTGGCTGCGTGTACTATAATACTAAGACAAAAAGGTAAAAACAGGGTATGTTTTAGGACCTTTTTTCATTAATTAAAAGAGATAGGATGGCGGTCAACTGGAAACCAAACGCTTGACATTTAGAACACTAAATGTCAAGGCTTTCTTTTATTCAATTCATAACAGATATTAACTATTCTCATGTCATCCTCTCTGCTAAAATATAATTCATGTGTTTCAGTTGTATCACATATGATGATGCTTTTTTCAAATGATTGTTAGTACATAAACATTTATTCATTCAGTCCACAAGTATTATTAACCTTCAAAAGACCATCAGTCAACTTGGTTTTAACAGAAGACTTTAATATGGTTCATACCTTGAAAGTATATATATCGTTTTGCTGATGAAACCTTCTTCTATTGTTTTCAGTAGACAGGTACAAGTAGAAGCTGTGGACTAACGTGCACGGCCCCTCTGTTTGTATTTTCACTATATTCCAACCTTGTCACTCTCTCTCTCTCTCTCACTTTGCCGGGTGTTCCTGGTCCTTGGCAGGGAACCAGAGGATCCCCTGCTGATGGAAAAGGGCTCTAAATAAAGCAGAGGTTTTACTTGACGAGCCCTGCCTGGGGACCTGATGGCCGACTGGAATGCATCCATGCAGGGAGAGCAAGCTGATCTCTTTATCTGTCCATCCTGTACCCTATTAGAGTATCACCCTCCATTCAAAGGATAAGAACAGCTTTTACTAAGCTGCACGCTCTCCCTCTTGCCCTCTCTCTACCTCCTCCTCCCTCAAACATTACCACACATTTTCACTCTTTTCTCTCACAACACCCCTATCCTAACTAAACACAAAAACAGACTGCTGGTCGTTGCCTTCCTAAAATGAACCGATATTAACTGTCAGTTGGAAAGAGGAACAGCAGTCTCTAGTGTCCAAGTTATGTGCTCTGTACAACAAAGCACCCACCTTGACCTCCTCCCCTAGAGGTTTTCCAGTGCTATAACAACATC
Source organism: Pampus argenteus (assembly GCA_036937835.1). NCBI lineage: Eukaryota > Metazoa > Chordata > Actinopteri > Scombriformes > Stromateidae > Pampus > Pampus argenteus. The sequence goes on from CM072878.1 coordinate 8,570,059, forward strand.
ACATTACTTCAACCTTTGCCTCTGGGAGACAACTGACATGATTCATACAGCCACAAAAGGTCTTTTTCAAATATAAATAAACATTTTAGGCAGCTTAACAAATGACCAATACTGTTTTTTCGTCTAGTGAGGACCTTCTCCTTTGTCACTCTTTCCCTACTCCACATGTACCAAGTCTCTGTCACTCCCTCATTGCTTTTTTTTTTTTCTTTGCCCACTCCAAAGTAGCAACTTCTGGCTGGAGAATTGCTGACACGGCACTGGATCCAATTTCTGAAACACCACGCAGAGCCCAACAAACAACTGATATTCAGAACACAGTGGCAGAAAGAGACAGGGGAGCAGAACTGCCTCCCAAGAATCGATAGAGGATAGACAAATGACTGTCGAACAACTCCACTGGTACGACCAGAGGCAAACCACACGCATAAACATACGATAGAACAAATCATAACAGCCCACAGGGTCTAGAAGTCATTTTTTAATCTTTGTATTTGATAATGTAAAATAGAAAACATATAGAGGTGTGTTTTGTTTTTTTTTTCATTTTACTGATGAAGCATCACAATTGGGCTCTATCCATCTCTCTCTCTCTCTGTGTGTGTGTGTGTGTGTGTGTGTAGCAGCCAGATTGACACCATTATGTCTCCTCTCCCTCCCTCTAAGCCAATTCACCCTCATCACTCTGTTATTAAGCAGCTTTGCATCGGTGCAGTTATGACTGTAACTGTGGGAATGTGTGTTTGAGAGTGCATGCTTGTGTGGAGTTCTTTTGCAATCAAAAATGTCCTCGTTTCTCTCCTGTATCTACAGCACGTTACCCTTATTTCACCCTCCACGCCCCCTCACTTTTCTCTTCGTCACCTCCTCTCTTCTCTTTTTTTTCTCAATGTAATCTGTGCCTGTGACCCAGCCTTGAACTTGTAATAACATATGAAATAAGGTGAATACATCAGTACTATGAACCCCATTCTGGGCAACGGTACAATAATGTACTTTCAATGCATTGGAAAATGCCATTAATTTACTACAGGGGGGTTGGATCACAATAGAGTGAAAAATGATGGTTTATTGTTGGGAATAACATGTAAAGCTAATTAAAATATACAAATGATCTCTCTTGTTTTTGTTGGTGTCTTTTTTCATTAAAAGATCACAACAGTCTAGTTACTACAATTTTCCTATTGGTAAATAAAATAAAAAATTGTAACAGATTATGATTGAGAGAAAAGTATAGAAAAATATAGGTCAACACTCAGCTAATTATGAATACACATCATTTAAACACCCTCAGTATAAGTTCATTTCACCTCATTCTTTTACCCCTACCCCTGCATCCCTCCCTTACTCCTGTCCTTCCCGCTCTCTCTCTCTCTCTCTCTTCTGTTTTATGTCCTCTTCATCTCCCACAATACCCCAGTCCTTTCCACCCTTCTTTACTGCAGTGAAGTTGGTGCACAGGAGTGTGTGTGTGTGTGTGTGTGTGTGTGTTGTCAGGGACACTAGAGGCTCAGTGGGAATCAATACGTATTTGGGCAACGGCTCAACATAATTATAGAGGGATACTGAGAATCACCCTATTTGGACACTATGCAAGTCTGTGTGTGTGTGTGTGTATTGCTGCTGCTGGCCAATGGTCACTGTTTTTGCCTTTCTTTCCCTGCAGCCACCAGCCCTCAAAACTTCTCTCTCTCTCTCTTTCTCCATTGCAGAGCTGATACACACCCACTTCCCAAGATTTGTGTTACTAAAACACTACATCACCAGTGTGTGCAACTGGTAGCTCCACACAGGATGTAAATTTCAAACATTCTTCACAAGTCTCCTTTGATTCTTCCTCCTTTAACCCTTTTTGAGATCTTAAAATCTATTGCAAGAGCAAAACAGGCAAATAGATCAGTGATAATTGTGACGAGTTACGATGTTTCCAGAAATCCCTGAATGAGTTGGAAACATCCTTCAAATCAACTGACCTGCTCTTTTTCTGTAAGAACTCAATTAGTCTCAAAAATATGAATTGTAAGTTGCTGTAATGATGGTAATAGGTGCAAACCTTTCAATCACATGGATAGGGAAAATAAGATAGTGTAGGGTAGTAATCACTGCATTAAAGCTCACCACCCTGCATAAATCTGACAAACACACACGCAGCAGGAATAGTGGGGCAGCATGCGTGTAAGAAAGTGAGATTTTGATGACAGTTACATCTGTGTTTGATAAACAAGCACCTCAGGCACAGAGCAGCAGTGACATGATTGCAGTACACAAAGTCAAATGGCTGGCTTATGGCTGACAGGTAAGGAGGGTCTGGGAAAGTGCCTGGGAAAGCGATATGTGAACTTATACGCATATTGCTCTTTAGGCATATGAGTAAGTGACTGAACGGGAGCCTGAGAGACAATAGAGATGCATGTATATATGCACACACAGAGACATGTGCACGTAACATAATTACATAGTGAAGATCATATTTGATTCCCACAGAAGTCAGAGCCTGCAGCACTAAGTCTCAGGACACACACACGCGTGCGTGCCGCGTGCGCAGGCTTGAATGCAAGGAGGATGATGAAGCTTCTTTCATCGTATTTGTCCCTCCGTGTGTTCGTGCGAGTACGTGCGCGTGTGGCAAAGTGGCACAAGGATGAAGCCGAGAAAATCACATCACTCCGCTTTGCAAAGGCCTATGGGACAACAATCACAGGGTATTTCACAAAGTCTTTGAGAAGCAGACTCACTAGGGACCCAAGAGTGTGTGTGTGTGCGTGTGCGTGTATGTGTGCGTGTGTGTCAGAGAGAGCCAGAGAGATTTTTCTGAAAAGCAGGTACACACACTCAGGACACCCTTGTACTCACGTTCTCAGCTTCATTTGCATCCAGAGTACGATATTCAAAACATTATTCGAAAATCAAGCAGCTGGAAACATAGCAAAATAGCCGATAGCTAAAACAGCATGAGTAAACTTTTCTCACACATATATAAACCTGATATTGCTGGTTCCTAATAAGAATAACACATTTTTAGCCACAAAAAAGATATTAATTTGAAGTCAACATGTCACAACCCTTTAAATGGTAAGGTATTGATAATGTAAAAATAGGGTATTTCCATACTGAGGGGTGGGCAATTTTTTTTTTTTTTCAGCTGTCCATTAAGAATGGAAATATATTCTTTTTATTATATATATTCTATTTTTTTGGTCATTATTTTTTTTTTCTTAATAATGACCAAGCAAATAGGCTACAGATATACATCTAATCTGGAACCATGTTAAACTAAGCCGGTTATTGTTTAAATGGTTAAACATGTTCTATTTTACAACTGCATGTATCTTAGATACTAAATATAAAGCAGGATTAAGGTTCGGATGATATCTCTTGCCCCAGTGAAGAATGTTTAAAGTGACACTTCTCTCCCTCTCAATCCTGTCTTATCTCATCCTGTCCTCCCCTCCAGCTTTTTCTCATCATTCCACTTAAACTCTTCCACTAATGAGACCCCATCCCCACGTCTCCCTTCTTATTCGCCCTGCACTTGCACCCTTTGCCTCTTGTTTCAGTTCTGTCTCCCTCCCCTCTGTAATGTAGACAATGTAAAACTCATGGGGGTGGAAAGAGAAAACGGTGACTGCGGCAGACATGAACGTCGCTAAATCTGTCTGTGTCGTCGGCAATTTTTTCTCCCTCATTTTTGGCGTCTCACGACTGAATGTTTGACTTAATCGGAGTTGAAAAGGCTTGAGATAATCACATCGGAATAACAGATTCAGGTCCTGATACTAGGTAGGCTGTTTCATGGGGCAATGCGGCGAAAAATGTTTTGCATACAACAGAATACTTATACACACACTGCATCTTGCTGCGCAAACACAGAATCCGAGCAAGACCAATCCACATATGATAAGAAATAAATAATTGAAAACAAAATACTTTCAATGATGAAAAACTAAAGCCTAAGAGAGACTAAGAAAAAATAAGATATAGGCCTGACAGTCAGAATAGCATGAAAAGAAGAGAAGAAGAAGAAGAAGAAGAAGCAGCTACAGAGACTCCAGAAATACTGTATTTACTGTATCTACAGGTATGTCAGGAGTTTCAAGCTTGGCTCGCAGGTTCACATTGACGACAGTTAACAAGTTCAATACTCCACGTGTGCTCCGTCTTAAACATTCGATCCTCTGATAAACTGCACATCCACGTGGAGTCACGGGAGTCTGCGATATAATGTCGGTGATCATATCGAAATGATTTGAGCAGATATCATCAAGAGTATAATAATTTTATGTCCACTCAAACATTCGCTTCCATTTCTTGCCCCATCACTCAGCTGTTGCAGCTGAGACAGGGATTATTATGACCCTGTAGCAATCTGTATGAATGTTACTGTTTATGTGTGTGTGTGTGTGTGAGTCAAGGGTAATGGCTACACAACAAACTCCTCCTCTGACACTTGGCCAAACATAGCATAGCACTGTCACGCAAAGTACAATGTAGGTTGCGAGCCTTACAGAGCAGCAATGGCACATCTTACACACTTTATTGCACCGCTGTGCCTTCCTTCCCTCTGACCCCCTCTTCTCAGGCCTTACTTACAGTACAGTAGTGCACAGTATACTGCACTGAGAACTGAAATGTATATACATTATATGCATTCAGCAGCACAGAGGCTAAAGATTTCCATCAAAACATCTACTTTGTTGTAACACATGGCATCATAAATTTTGTTCTTTTTGACAAAGCAAAAAGCAAAAAAAAAAAAATCCAGTTTCATTTTATGTTAAAACAATTATTATTTCTGCCCCCATTTTTTCTGGTTGAGGGAGGCAAAAGACTTGACTGGAGCTGATCGGCTGGATGGCCAAATCTTCTTTCATGCTTGTTACACACACACACACACACACGCTCATTCTTTCGTTAACTGCAACAGGCTAATTAGGCTTAGGCAGAGGGGAGCCTGGGGCAGGAGTAGAGAAGAGGAGAGAGGGTGAGGAGGTGAGGAGGAAGAAGAGGCTGTCATTATGAACACTGTGAACAGATGAGATAAAGGTTAGTGTTATCAAACCCCCGATGCCCCGCTACATCCTCCCCTGCCTGATGAAAGAGATAGCGGCGGTAAAGATACAGAGATCGAGAGGGAGGAAGGTAAGACAGATGGAAGGAAAATAAGAATGGAAGAGAGGAAGAAGAGATTAAGCCAAACAATAAGTGTGTAAAATATTTGTATGGATGTGAGCGTGCCGTGAGTTAAATGTGCATGTGTCGGTGTATCATAACCAAGGTCAGGGTGCCTGTAGGCAATTCATCCCAGTTGGCTCAACTAAGTACAGCTGCGCATTAACTCTCCGTTCTCTCAATTTTCCCATCATGCCACCCTCCTCTCCTTTCTATATAGTCCTCTTCCTCTTCCATTCTTTCCTTCCTTATTTTTTTTCTTCTTCTTTCACCTACCTCAGAAATAAATCTAATTTTCTTTCTCTTTGTCCCTTCACACTCTCTATTTCTATAAAAAAAAAAAAAAAACACTATGAAAAAAGTAATCTCCCTATAGCAACAGATCTGGTTTGTGACATAAACCCTCTCTGTTCCCAAGATTCATTTCACTCTCCCTTCCTATCTTACCAAGACCTTTCTACTTCAGTTTTCTTGCTCTGTCTCGCTGCTTCTCTATCTGTCTCCATCTCCTCTGTGCCCCACGCCTCCATAAAACAGGAAAAAGAAGGAGAGACTCTCCATTATCAGGCAAAGCAACACTTCTTCCCCGTATATTCACAAAGCATCATGCTGCATTCACTTTCGGCAAAAAAGTGGGAGGACAACAACCTGGAGCTTTTATTTTAGAAATAGTTTTTTTTATTTTTTTGTTTTTCTCAGAACGTACAACCAAATCTTAACAAACTAGTAAATTATGTTGAGTTTTTATCTGTAGCATACATCTGCTCTACCACAGCTAATCTCTTATGACAGTAGTGATAATGTTGTAGTACTGAAGAAGAATGTTTGTCTTTAATATAGATCCTACCTCTCCAGGAATCAATGCCCTGTAAAATGACACAGGTATCACTGTATCAATCATTAGTGCTTGAGTTTCTGTCTCAAATGGAAAGCACTCGCACGCATTCACATGGTGGTGTACACACGTAGCCCCACACACACATACACACATAAACGACATCTTCAGCTGAGTGCTAAAGAGAAAAGAAGCAGGCTTTATTGTCTGAATAATTACTTTACACGCCACACTCACTCTGGAAACAACCACAGCAGACACAAAAGGAAAACGTGCTGGAACCATTTAAACACACACACACACACACACACACACACACCAAGTCCAAGTACAGTGTGGATTACACATCTCTTCCTGGTCGATACCAAACACCGTCATGGTGCTTTGCCACCAACAACACAAATGGAGATCAAGAATCTTTGTTTGTGTGTGTGTGTGTGTGTGTGTGTGTGTGTTTGTGTGTGTGTGTGTGAATGATGAATGGATTTACTCATGCTTTCAACTTGGAATGTTCGTACTTTCACCCTTATGTTCAGGTCCAGCTTTGACACACATGCAGCACTCACACACTCACACACACACACACACACACACACACACTCAGACATATCTAACATATTTATCCAGAAGACTATGATCTCCAGTAATGCAGCCTTGCGTAGTGCAGGCGACTGCGTGACTATTGGTGGGACCTTGCCAAGATGCTGCCTGAAATAAAACACAATGTCCTTTTGTTTTGTGATAAAAAATCTTACACATGTATCTTGTTGGGTCATTTTGTAGACAAAAAAAAAAAAAGCTATTTGCATCTACAATATGTGAGCAGGTAAGTCTCATCGGTGTGCGCTGATTACAAAGCGTCAAAGATTTCATTTAAAAATATTTCAGAAACCAGAACAGAAACCAGAATAATTTTTTTTTAAATCACTCAAACAGTGGGTTTTGGTTCTAATATGCAAGTCGTTGGACCACAATATTCAAACTACCAACATGGCAAGGTGTTTAATATCTGCAATGACCCATTTGTTACAAATGCACAGTGTATAAGCAGGCTGTTCCAGGCTAATGCAATATGCACAAAAGCTAACTAGCCCCGCTGAATGGATAATCACACCAAACCATCTGAGAAAAAAAATTTGATGCATGTTGGATTTCACAATGATGGAACGATATGGGACAGTTTGCTTTAAAACGATCCACCAATGTAAGCTTGTCACTCACAAGTGCAGCAGCTGGAGCATTGTGAATAACAGAACGTCACTTCTGTAACATAGTTTACCATCAGACTATGTGGGCTGTGTTTAAAGTGATTACTGCTGTACTCCGCTGGGAAACGCTAGATTGCCCTCTTCAAGTCAGGAGCCATTTGCTGCACCACGTGAAGGAGTTCAAGTATCTCTCTTCCTCATGAGTGAGGCTAAGACGAGTGTGAGACCGACAAGGGATGGATGAAGCATCTGCAGTGATGTAAGTGTTATAGTGGACTGTTATGATTGAGTTCCGCCTCTATTTACCAGTTCATTCACATTATTTCAATCCCCGCCGCTGAAGCGATACAGTTGCAGTGGTGCGGGCACATCAAAAACGCATTCTTGTGGAGGTATTAAAGGTTTTTCTGACTGAAAAAAAAAATATATATATATATATAATAATGGACGGAAACTTCTGACAGACTATGATTTGTCATTCTTTAAGATTTTTCCAAATATTATGTTATATTTCAGGTGCTTAATGATCTGCAAGATTAAAGATCCGTCTGACACTGTAGCGCTGGCTTTCAGTTGCTGAGTAGAAAGTGACTGGTGAGGAGCCCTTGAGCAAGACACTGAATTTAAACTGCTTCAAGGCACTGTGCTAATTAAGAAATGCAAATGTGTATCCTGTAAAAAAATATAAGTGTGTCTCAAGGGAAGCCACCAGTGTAACTGATCGGACTGATTTCATTGTTCCTAGAGTTTTGATATTCGTTGATCGTAGGTTAAAATAACCACTTAAGTAGCCTCAGATCTGGCTACATGCACGTATTGTTTTGTAGCTGTATTATTTGTCTCCTGGTTGATCATTTCAGAGCCAGATTGGTGCTCTCTGAGGATATCACAATGAATATCCTCCATTTGATCATTATCCTATCTAATTAATTCATTATCACATCACCATGGCTCTATGTGACCAGAGGCAGATGTTCACTGACAATATTTCACCACAGATCAGCTACTGCGGGACAAAATCTTCATCACTGTGTTATTTTCTGTATTTACATCATGAGATATTGTGGTCAGATTTCATTATCAGGGACCCAGTTCTGCTCAGCAGAAGGACAGATGCTGCCAACACAGAGACAGCTTTGCAGCTCTAGCCTCCGCTTTCTGGCATGGACATATGCGGGTTGCCGGAGGCTGCGGCTGTCACAGACTGTAGCTCTTCTCACAGCTAGCTGATGCGAGCGGACAGGGTCGATGTGATTGGTTGATAAGAACGGGGCTGTTTCGTGCGCGTGTGCATGCGTGTATGTATGTGTGAGGAGAGAGAGAAGAAGACAGGCCAAGTGGTTAGACAAGGGCCGGTGTGCTTTTTTTGCTGCATCGTCAACATCTGTAAAAACATGACCCACACAAACTCACTCTCTCACTTAAGAACATGTGAACACACACACACACACACACACAGGCGCATTAACAGAGACTAAAAGCAACCATGAAAATGTGAGAAAAAGCAATGGGGTAGCGAAGGATAGAGGGAAAAATAAAAGGGGTTGGTGTGGTTGTGAGGCTCAGGAGAAAAGACAGAAGAGGGGGGGGGGCTAAAAGGGAGAAAAGAGATGAGGAGGGAAAGAAGGGGTGATGGGAAACGGAAGGAAAAAAAAAGATAGTAGGGGGAAGAAGGCAGTGAAGGAGGGAGGGAAGAGAGGTTAGCTGGATAAGTGGGGCAGTGCTGCAGCGTGACACATCAGCATTCTGAGCACAGCAGCACAGAGCAGTGCAACAAACGCAGTGGCACCCACAATCTCCTCGTCTCTCTCTCACACAGACACACACACGCACACGCACACACACACACAGAAAAACACTGACATGTTCTGTACCCACACGCAAGCTTCAAACATGTAAAGCGCTGCCAGGAGGAGTGCGCATCAAACGCGTTATCTCGTAAAACAAGCTTAAAGTGTTTCGATAGAAAGTGCAAACCTGCAGGTTGTATAATCTACTCTTAAAACACACACACACACACACACACACACAATGACAGGCACCGCTATAAACACAGACAAAGATGACAACTGATACCCATGTGAAGCCGGCTTTAGCAGGAGCACTGCAGACCTACAGGTCGTGGATGTTCCCTGAAATCTTGCAGTATCTCAGACTACACTGAGGGCATGCCGACATGATCACAGCAGTCTCTTTTTGCTCTGCGAAGCTTTGTCCCCTCTTAAAAAATGTGCTCTTCAGGATTCATTATGTGGAAGCTTGATTGATATCATCAAAGGACAGTTTCGGTGACACATATATCATTGACACATAAAATGAGAGAAATAAATCGCTGGTGTTTGTTGACAAAGGATAAGAACTTACTCCAGAATTTGACTTCTGATAGCGACCAGTTGCTCTATTCAGAAAGTCTATACGTACCACAACAAAGAGAATTGAGGCCAATCATTCAAGGTGTATCATCTATTCAGCCGCTTGTAATTCGTTCCTTACGAAGTTACTGAAACTGTGTCCAATAAACAAACTCCAGTAACTACATACAAGAGCCAGACAGGTGGGGCGGAGGTCAATACACATTCACTTCAGAGCTCCGTTTTTCTGACAAATTCTCAAACCTGTGAAGCAGATTTCATTGTCATGTTAAGTTAAATAATCTGGGGACTCAAAGAGGGGTTTGACTATGGATCGACTCCAAATACTAAAGGATCAGTGAGAGCTGGTGTCTGTACTACACTTTAGTGCTTACGGCAAAACGTTTGGCAGACAGCGGAGCTTTTGGTTCACTTTCAGTCTTTGAAAGTGTTTTAGAAGACATCAAGATATACTTTCTGTACTCCAACACAACGAACTCCCAGCACTCCTCGCCCCGACTCTGTTTTAGCCGACTTCGACAACAACTCCACTCTCACAGGATTTCAGAATAAGACTTCTTCTTGAGTGAGATTTGGTTAGACACGATAAAAAAAAAAAAAAAGATCAAGAAAGCAGGTAAAGACATTTCATTTCTCTCTATGGTCCTTTCCATAATGTTATCAGACACTTATAATAACAATCTGAGACCATCAATGGCAAAAACAAACACTCTCACTCAATACTGGACTACAATTTCAAAAATTGTTGTTCCCATTAGTCACTTAGACCCCAAAAAGATGGGAAACAGGTTGAAAAATATCCCTAAAAAGTTCCCCTTTAATTAAAGGAATGCAAACCTCAAATACTGACCACAGACCTCAGAAACTAAACTGTGCATCAGCAGGCCGCTGTATGTACTGTATTACAGTGGAGTGGAGTGTACAGTATAAGTGAGTAATAGAGAGCCTCTAGTGGTCAGCAGGGGGAACTACAAAACCACAAACCTAACGCACTTAAATCCTGTAAAAAAAGACTGCTGTTCACCATGAATATATACACGCATGAACAAACACAAACTGTGCTTCAGCATAGCACTGTCCTGTAAATAATACTCACAGTAGAGCTGTGTGTTCTCGTGCATATGTCACTGAGAAATTCATCACGTGTAAGAATATAATCAATTTCAGAGCAAACATGGACAGGACATTTCTTAAATGTGAAATTACAAACTAGAAGTACGCATTTCATTTCCTTTTTCATCGTGTAAAGAAGGTTATCTGTTATACAAGATGGGGGGATTTTTAGTATTGTGATTAGAGTGAGGGAAATGGAGCAGTGGTTGATCAGAAAACAATATATGAGAGTATACAGTCTGATGTTGTAGCCCCTGATTGTTAAGTCTGTTTAAAAATAACAAATCTCAGCAGTGCAAATTGGGCCATTAAGTAGTGCAAATGCATTATGTCGGGGTTCAATGTAATCGCTTGTGGAAAGGACCAAAATTGCTCTAGAAAACTAATAAAAGGGCAAAAACATTTTCCAAAATCAGATTCATACTCAAGATTCAGATTCTATACCTCAAACTGTTTCAGATTGAGCCATTTTTGTGTCCAGAATAGATGTCAATCGAATAGATGAAAGAAGTCAATCTATATAATCCAAGACCTAGAAAACAAGACGCTTGTAATAACAGCATTATCTTCTGGGCCTATCGGTTTAGGGGTCGTTATGACTTATAAGAGTTCAGGCATTTGTCGACGTCCAAGGCTAGAATCCTCTGACTCTCATTCTCAGTTTCTATCTGGGATTGTATCCAGCCATTTGTCCAAAAGCCTCATTACTACATTTCTGGGAAATGTAGTAGTGAGCATGCATGACTTTTGTCCACTTCACACACAGTTTCACACATCCACACAGGGCAGCTGCCCAACCACACTTAAAAACTCAACTGTCACTGCACAGGTAATGGGATGGTGACACACTCGCATTCTCAGTCTGCCCTTGGTGTCCAACTGGCGACCTTCCCAGCACACGGCCATATTCCCCAATTTGCCACCCAAAGTGGGTTGTTTCAATAGGCTCTGAGGACATGTAAAGGCTTCATACTAGTAGCTCTCTCATCTTCACGAAAAAGAAGAAGAGCACCTGGTTGTATAAAGGAGAAAGCTTAGATAGTCAAAATCTACTTTATCCTGCAGTATTAAAGGTCTGTCAGTCTGTCTGTGTATACGAGAGAGAGAGAGAGAGAGAGAGAGAGAGAGAGAGAGAGAGAGAGAGACAGAGAGAGAGAGAGAGAGAGAGAGATAAGATGACCTAGTTAGTGGTGTTCCCAGTCTCTTCAGAACTGTAACACCCACAGCACTTCTGCCTTAATTTAGACTTTAAGTATAACAAATTATAATGGATATGCACACGTAACAACCCCCCCAGACACACACACACACACACACACACACACACATAAATGCACCTATATGCATGCACATAATTAGTTCACACCTGAAAATACAGTAGAGATTTGGGGAGCATTAAGCCCAAGTATGTATGCATCTATGTATGTATGCAAATACCCAGCATAGCATACACACGGCACAGCTGTACATAACCAGCATGCATTGCAGTCTTGTGGTGAAACACCTGAGTCTTCAAGGGTGCAATATGTACAGCAGACCAGCATGTCAAACTGGACTGACACGAGAGTTGTGACAGAATGAGCCCAAAGCTTCATCCTGTTGCCCCGGCGCCTGAAACAGCTGCTTATGCCTGCATCACATGACAAGTGTCAGGTGAAGCATCTAATCATACAACTTTTTTGTTTGTTTGTTTGTATGTTATGACATTTGTCAACCAGTAGCTGTTGACTGATTTAGTACATGATGTATCGCTCGCATCCTTTTTATGAGACAGGATATGATGTGACGTGTCTGCACGAGCTCAACTTGAAAAACTATGTCAGCAATATCAGTTTGATGACAAGCAAGCGTGTTTGTGTTTACAACCCACAATATTTCACTGGTAGACATTTTGATTAGAGAATTTGACAACATGTTCATATTTTTTTTTTTACAACTGAATGATGAATAAAGAATATTTTCCATTTTCCTTATATTTAAGAATTCCAGCCAAGTCACATGAAATTATCAGACTTTTTTGTAGTCCATATACTAGAACTTTAAATCTGAATTGTGCTGAGGATTAAAAGCTGATTCTTGAGGAATAAAAGCTTAACAAAAGCATTTCTTGCAACGGTATTTGACCCCATTCTGCCAAACACCTGATACATTATTTCTGTGTGTATTTCAATAGCAAAATTCTGAATAAATGTCAAGATATTTGCAGAGTTTAAAGCGGACCATTTTGCATGAAGGGGTCCAAAAACACAAAAAACAAAACAAACAAACTTACAAAGACCAAACCATCAGCAGTATTATTCTGGTCCACCACCTGGCATGTTGTGAGACGAGAGAATAATTAATGAAGAGAAACACTGAGACCTACATTTTCCTTCCTACCATCCCCTCTTCAGGCTTTGTCCCTGCTATCATCCCCACCCCATCACTTCCCACTTTCCCATCCTCCAGCCCCCAAGAGAGAGAGGCAGATGGCGGGTCAGGTAAAATAAGGTGAAGGGTGGAAGAGGGGAGGGATGGGAGGATAGAGAACCAGGTAAGGAAAGGGGGTCACAAATTACGGAGCAAATGTTAGGTGAGACCAATTGATGGAGATGGGATGATGAAGGAGCGGAGAAAAATGATGATGAAAAGATGATCAAATGATGGGAAAGATGAAGGCAGGGGAGCAGGAAGGAGGAGCATAATGAGAGGGGGAGGGGAACAGAGGGGCTTCGTATGGAACTATGAAGTAAGAGCATGGGCGTGTAGAGCCACTGTTTCATATGTTTCATTATAGGAAACACAGTATGTGTGTATGTTCATTAAGATGCACGCACATATATGCCAGTACACACGTCTCTGTCCTCCTCTATCTAACAATCTACACATGGACACACAGTGATGTTAAGACATGGGCTGGATCTACTCATGCATGTGCACATGACTGTCAGCCTACTTACGCACCCATTGGCATGTGAACTTCATGCCTTCCCATGCAAAAGCTCACACTAACACACACGCACACACACACACACACACACACACAACTTTTACATGATCACAAATGATTTTCAAGCCTTAACATGATCACTGCATGAATGCCCCGGCATGCACATGTGCAGCACACTGCAAAGTGACTTTCCACTTTCTGTTTGTATTTTACTTCTTTCGCCTGTAATCATGACTTTCCTTCATTATGCTTTGAAGAGGCTTTTGGTCCATGCGCATGTGTCATTTTTGTGTTTTGATGTCCTGCTGAATCATAACAGACTGTATTTAGGTTACTTTCACATCCACTTTAACTGTGATTTCAAGTAACATACGTTAAAATTCGGAGAAGCTTCAATTACAGGGAAAATTACATACTAAAAAGTAATAATAATGAAGCATGGGTGCTATACCTTTCACTTAATAAGATGCCAGTCACTCATAACTGCTTACACATCTCAAGTAACATGTTAAATAGTGTCCTTTCTTTCTGTTTGAGTTAATGTTAAATAAATCAAAATGCACTGATGGAAAATCATACGGCCAGAGCATACCAGTACAAATATGCATATCTATATTTCTAATAGCTGAATGAATCTATTTTTAAATATGTTGCACAGCACTCTTCGTCCAAGTTCTTGACTTATAGCTACTTGTTGCGAGATGTGTGACTGGGGAAAAATTTACTATTGCTTGAGTTAAACATGAATATAAATTCTGCCCTTATTTTCAAAAAGCCTTCTTACTGTATGCCAGTTATTAAGGAACATACTGTATTTCCTCCATGTGGTAACGGCCTCACCTCCCTTCACTCGCATTGGTTCGCAGGGTCAGCTGGGGACTGCTGGCTTTGCTGGTTTGTCAATACAGAACACCTATCGATTACGCTCCGATCGATTTCTACATCATTGGGAATAGCGCAGCCAGGTTGCTCAGTGATGCGCCTGACAATACAACAACACTTGTACATCTGTCATTCACTAATCTGTTACTCAGCTTGTTCCATCCTTCTGCAATTTCTAATGCGCAAACAGTACATGATATGCAAATACATGGAGCCACATGGGAAGGTATGTAGCATGTGTTAGTATGCATGTTTAAGGAGAAAATAACAATGGAGAGATGTTAGTAAGAAACATGGATGCATACAGCCACTGTGCAACCACCCTACTCAGCATATAAACTGTACGGAATCCTCAAAAGCCTAATGTCACCTAAATATCAACAACACACCATCTATAATCCACTCAAGCATCACAAGAGCGAGTAAAGCTCTGACACCTGGAGGTAGCTTATGTATGTGTGTATGCTTTTGGGAGGATCTTGCTATAAACAGGTGGTAAAACGATAAAAAAATGAGTTCAGTTACACTCATAGTATCAGCAACTTTAAAAGGTGAAAAATCAGATTAAAAAATAATAACAATAATAATAATAATTCAAAAACACCTAGATGAAACACCTGAGCTGTCCTGTGCTAAGTTTTCCCTGCTACCTCCCTTGCTGCTTTACAGTACAGTACCATTATAGTAATACATTAAGTAATGCTGCAGCCAGCCAGGAGTTAAAAGCTCATTTGGTGAAATAGACAAAAAGTCCAGTGAGCCAACACAGAAATCGATGGAGCTAATGTGATTTAATAAGAAGCACTCTTTACTCCTGTGATTCCGGTGAGCCTTGATAGATATCTTATGCTGCTGCTTCGGCAATTTCATTTGGAACACGTTCAGGGTCTTGCAGTGGCTTTAACAACAGCTACGTAGGGAGGGCGTGACGGACACTAAGGTACACTCGGGAGTGACAGAGAGAGAGAGGAGGAGAGAGAGAGACAGACTGATGAGGTAAAATGAAAGGTGGTCAGGGAGACAAAACAGTGTACTGTGATTATGTTAGTTAATAATCTAACATGAATGTGAGAATGGTGGTGTTTCTGGTTTGTGTTATGAACTTATGGCGTGTTGTCAGTTCAAAGATCACAGTGGCTGTTTGATGTCAAATCGAAATGGGATGGAGATACCGGCATATTAACATATTACTGTGTGGTCAAATACACAGTTACTTACAAGCTACTTGTTAACTATTCATTCATTAGTAGTTAATTGTTAGCGCCATCCTTGAGTCTCCACTGGTTGCCTGGAAACCTCACTGTGTTTATACGATTTCAGGAACTGTCAGTAATTATTTGATTATAGTATCAGTCAAATTATTCTGATGAAATGCAGAAGGAAAATCTCAAGGTGAGTTAGTGGCGCGCATCACTTTCTGCCAGTGTCTTCTAGTTTGACAACCTGTAGGGGCACCAGAGTCAAACATTTTAAAATTCCACCCATGGCGGTCAAACAGTCAAAAATCTGCTTAATACACAGAGAGTACACGGAGTAACACACACACACAAACACACAGACACACGCAACAAAAGGAGCAACTCCGTGGGGTAATTACATTACAATGAAGATAAACGAGGGGTGCAGGGGGAGGCAGCAAGGGACGGAGGGAGAAGGGATGGAAGGATTGATGTAGTGAGAGACTGTTAAACTGTCATGTGTTTTACACAGAGTAATGAAATCTCCCCATTGTCCCATTCTGTGAAGGGGAAATGGAAAGCAGCTCCATTCCTGTGTGTGTATGCACACGTATTAAAACGACATGTGTCTCGGTCTGGTTTGTGGGCGTGTGCGTGTATGCGTATGTGTAACATGTGCCAATGAAAATATACTGGGTTATGTGTGTGTGTGGGTTAGATGTGGGGGTGGGCGGCAGATAGCAACGTCTGCAGTGAATTATTCAACAGTAGAGAATAGATATTGCAATAATGGCAGAATCAGCAGAAAAACCGCAAGGCCTCTGTCTGCCAAATGCTGTGTGTGTGGGGGGGCATGTGTGCGTGTGTGTGTGTGTGTGTGTGTGTGTGTGTGTGTGTGGCGGGAGATGCAGGAGAGACGTGGGTACCAACAAGAAGCTGAAGGAAGAAATGATGGGGGACGGGAAGAGGTTCAACCGAGACACAAGGTAGAACGTGGAAAATGACAAACAGGTAGCATCACAGGTATAATGGTGCAGCGGGCAGCAAACATACTTGAACTCCCATAACAGAAAACAGCATTCCCATAACCTCAAAACTCCTCATATTCAGTATTTTTATTACTTCCTCATTAATGAAATATTTCCATAACGTTTTGGCATCACATGGAGAAAAACAACTGGAGAACGTTGTGTGGGCGGGTATTTTCATTTCATTTATGTGCTGCTCAGTAGATGCTAATTTAGGAACAGCTGTAAAGCAATAAATATGTGAAGTCATTTGGCGTATATTCTCCTTGATTCATCGTCAAAGTCCTCATTTACCCTTTTCAGCAAGACACCTCGTGAAATTTAAAACCCTTACCCTATATTCTGAAATATTATAGAAAGAGCTGAATATTAGGGATATTGTAACATATAACATTTATAATAAAAGACATACAGAGACATACAGTATCATTTATTTAAACAGTCTTTTCTTTGCAGTTTACTGGGTGTAGAAATACTGCAGCAAGACCTCTGCAAGAAGGTAGGGCAATATGGAAATTCTGCAACGGTTATGTGTGTGTTTGTGCGTAGATTGAAGTGCAGGAGGGAAAACTGAGAAATTAGGGCAGAGAGAGAGAGCGAGAGAGAGAGAGAGAGAGAGAGAGAGAGAGAGAGAGAGAGAGAGAGAGAGAGAGAGAGAGATAGAGAGAGAGAAGGGAGAGGTATAAAAAGAGAAGTGCAAAAAATAGAAAGTAAACAGAGACATAACCGCACTGACAAAGAATAGGTTAATGCAAGTGAAAAAGATGCAGAGACAGCGGGGGAAGCTGCTGAAAGACAATATGTATCAAGCTGTTCTAACATCAGACAGACAGGACATTAACAATTAAAAGCTGATGCTTAACAGGTACGGTCTAATTTGGTTATCAATTTAGTACATTATTATTGAATATCTTTTCTTTATTGAGTGTTTGTGGTGTGGGGATGCTTTTGTGTTTCACGCCAACGTAGCATTTTTACTTTGCAACGGAAAGGAGTCAGCGAACGCGACACAGACCCACAGACAGGCAGAGGTGTGTCTCCAGCTGTGGTTTTAATGGTGTGTGTGTGAGTGGAGCAGATGGAGTCGTTAGCTCCCTGGGCCATCAGCACGGTCTCTCTCTCTCAACCATATATCATCACTGACGTACGCCCAAACTCACCTCAGCATTACCTCTGGAATTACCTCACCTAACGCTAACCTTACCTAAACATATAACTTAGTGATACTTACATTATTACCTATGTGCTGATGTAGCCCTACCTATGTAATATAATCCTAATTGTAATGCAACACTACTGTATTTATATATACATACATACTTTTTCAGTGTTAAGTAAATCATTGAAAAATACACTCAGAAATAGAAACAAAGTATGAGTTTTTACCAGTTTGCCCATTCCTTATTAAATTACTGTATTACTACCCACTTGTAGATCTGATTTTAGGGCCAAATTCAAATTCTTCTCTCAGATGGAACATAGAAGATGGGCCTCTGTCAATGTAAATACAGCATGTCAATATGATGCCAAGCTTTCAACATCTGGACACAGATTAAGACAAAACAATTTAAAGAAGCATTCAGTGTACTAATGTATCAAAATGGGCAGAATGTAGAACAGCTCCTTTCAGAGTATAAATAAATAAATAAATAATACACTATTAGATTATTACTAGAGATGCATTAGCATATGATCAATGTGGTTATAATATAACAAGCGTGTTACTTTTGGGCCATTTGATCTGTTCCAATGCTTCCTATGTAGTTCAATGGTAGTAAAGTACCTCAAAACTACACTACAACAGTGGTTCACAAAGCGGGTGCCATGACACCCTGCCGTAGACGAGCCTCGCCTTAAAGATGGGCCTGGGGTGCATCCGGCATTATTTTTTCATGTCTTTTTACATTCATTGTGCATTTATTGTCTTTTGCATTTATTATTTTACCATGTTACATTGATATGTTTTGTGTTATATTTTGAAATATATTAACACAGAATTAATAACCAATAAATACCAAAATCACATATTATTACAATTATATACAGTAACTTCACAGCCAATGACAACTCACCGTTGCTGGTTGTCATAGTAATGCCAACATGCTTTGTGGCTTACGAGGTTTTCAGGTGCTCAGCGGGCAAATATTAATCTATTTAATATGAAGCTGTACTCTTAGATTGAATTACATTTACCCCTGTTTTACTTCTCAGTGTTTCTTTCCCAACATGTATTATATTATATTATATATTATATATATATACATTCTAATGCTTTTGTGGGACTCCACAAAGAAACGGGTCAGTGGCCCAGTCTGAAAACCATGTTTCCTAAACTTCCATTACTCACTAGCATTACCACACTCCACCCATCACATGACCAACATTCAGTGAGTTACAAGTTGCATCATGAGCCTGAGTGGCATTGGTGAAGCCTATGAAGGTGGTGGTCAGCATTACAGTGGTAGTGCTTTGTTCATTGTCTAGCGCGCTTTACAAAATAAAAAAAAGATCAATCATACTGCATACTGGCAAGGCCATTCAAAGCAATTTAATGGTTCCAAATCCACTGACTGAGGGCCCATTTAGCTATAGAGCAAAACAGCCAGTTAGGGGGAAAGAGGTAGGCAGGGAGGGAGAGTAAAAGAATAGAAAATGACAGAAATGCAGCCAGAGAAATAAAGAGGGGGGGTGCTACTGAGTGAGGGAGAGAGGTGAGTAAAGCTCCTTTGTTTCCCTCAGAAAACCCATGAGGGAGGTATTTGAAAAAGAGAGAGGGAGACAGAGCGAGAGACTGCACTTTACACTGCACTGCGCCATGCTTTCTCCAACCTCTTTCAAGTCTCTTTTTCAAATGAGCAAACACACCCAGACGCTCACAAGCACACACATGTGTGCTCAGTAGTGAGTCATAGAGATAGATAGCCCCCTAACCATCTCTACAGTGGGACTGGCAGAATCAATTATGGATAGATTTCAAAGGGAAGAGTGCATACGTCTATGAATTATAGACTTGCACCCACACACTGCACATATCACACTGGAGCAGCGGAGCAAAGCATGGCAACATGTTAGAAAAGGCCTGCATTGCTTTGCACTAAATAGCTCAACAACACGACGGAGCATGCACAGTCACTCCGGTGTAAAATGATAAAGGTACAGTGACGAAACTATTCTAGATTACACTCTGTACAAGCAGGCTGTATCACCCCTATAATTTGATCCATTTTCTGCAAGAAATTATTGTAAAACCCATAGCAGCACAGGTAACGTGTGGGTTCCTTCCTCGATGCATTACAATACGCAGGGCGGGAGCTTCTGCAATGGTTGCAACTCAGTTCCACTTTGATGCAGCCAAGCTTCTTAAGAATTAACAATTTGGTGGAGCCAAATTAAAAGCTGAATAAATAATAAGAAGAGAGTTCATCCCCTCCTCTCCTTCAAATTGGCTGCAGTTTTGATGCAGCACAACATCTCATCCCAACTCAGGCTCGGCCAAGTAAACCAGACCCTGGCACAGCTGTACAGAGTAAAAGATATGATAGTAAATTATACAACGGGCAATTTCAGCCAATCGATACGCTCGGTCAAAGAGCCATTCCAAGTGTGCTGACGACTCCCATAACACTAGCTGTACCAGTTGCTATGACAACTCTCCTGGAAAAGTGCAGCTAGTATTCAAACTTTTTTTGTTTTTTTCTTGACTGTTGTTTTTATGTATGCAAATCATTTTGTTGCAAACTACTCAATTAGTGCACAGTGTCTTTTGGTAACAACTGTATAAAACCCTCAGATGCTAATGTTCCTTTCTTAATGCGTGTTACCATCACGGCTATTGCCGCAATGTCGTGTTTCCTTTATCATCTCAGCACAGCACAGCATGGCCCGGTTTGGCACATTTCTTCACAGTAAAAACACATTTTACCTCTCAAAATAGCTTTGCTCAGTGCATCTCTGCAGTAAATGCCCCAGTTCAGTTTAGGTTAGCCCCATTTAGCACAAGACTACTGTGTGATGCCTGACTAAACTATCTTTTTTTTTTTTGCTGCGTTCATTAAAACACAAAAAAGGTACATCAAAAGTGTTCCGACATATTACAATATGGTAAAAAAAAACCTCTAAAATCTGTCTACAACAGCAATGTTATCAAACCTCTCGAGAACACAGCTGAGAAAAGTGTCTGCTGAATGACCAAATTCATCCTTTTATTTCAGAAAAATGGAGAGTAACAGGAAGAAAGGGAGCCAGAGAGAGCAGATCTGGTGGTTGACAGTACATTTAATTGATAGCAGTGAGGGCGGACATGTCAACGCTGTAAACGTGATAAATGGAGAGGAGGGTAGACAGAAGAGAAAGAAGAGAAGGGGTGGTGGGGGAGGCGGGGCTTTGACCTTTGCTTGATAAATCACTACAGTACAAATTTACTTTCACATTCTGATCCAGCTTTTAGATATCGCTTTCATCTTGGAATTGATGCTACCCATCAGGGTTTCATTTCCAGGTCACTACAGCAAAGACTGTGTGCGGAGAACCTGTCAAATCTAACACGTTTAATATCACTAACATATTAGTGCAATAGTTCAGGAAAGGTGACAGCTGAAAGCTCGTAATGCAGGCCCTTAATACTACACTTTCCCTGTATGAGGCGGAGCACGTTACACATGTTTGAGTCATTCTTTCAAATTATTACTGTGCAGCATGTATACAAGACACCATATGGGAAATATTAATCACATTGATTACATTTGGAAGGAAAAGAGAGGGCGCCCGTGGAACCGCAGCCAGTGATTCACTACTTTCACTGTAGTGCTATATTATGTTGTTAGTCAATCAGCAGAACAGTCAAAAGCTCTCATAACCCAATAACAGGCAGGTCGATTCTGTGATGAAAAAGGAAAGTCATGAGAGCATTTAAATTATGGTTTATTTGGTCTTTCTGTATGAGTACGAGGAAGAGAAAGCAACGACTGTGACAGCAGTGAAATAAGTGCTGTACTACAGTATGTACACATACAGTGTATCACCAGCTGGTGAAATATAAGCTGCATATTGAGAAGGATTTTTTTTTTCCCCTTCTCAATATGCAGAGGGTATAATATATCTTATTAATATTATTTATTAAGTCAGATTATTACAAAAGCTATGCATCACATATGGATGTGCGCATACAAAAAATGTGCCCATGTGAGCAGGTGCATAAGAAAAGTGCAATGTACCGAAACACACTCCCACTCACACACACACACACACACACACAATCAAGAGACTGTTGTCTCTTTACAATAGTCTCTTGATTGTAGTAGTTGCATGTGTTGGGAGGACTGCTAAATCCAGATGCAGATACACAGCAACAATGTTTTCTCCAGCAGTCATTTGGCAGTGCTTTTCATGCTTTAAGCAATTAAAAAAAACTGGTTCTACTTTACTAATCTAAAACTATAGTCTCTAAAGACAATTTTAGACAATTATGTTTTATAAAGTTGCCTTCTCGATTAATATACCCTCTATGTAATGTCATCAAATAATAAAGCCTATTGTGCCCTTCCATCCCCTTCCTCTTCACCCACAGGTGCTGATGAACAGGTTAAGGTCATTCTTAAACCTTCATCTTACTGACTCTTTATCTCAGTCTTTAATCGCCCTTTAATAATCCCTCTATTTCTTCACTCCTGCATCACTGCTGTCTCATCACCACTTTTTTTTATCCTGCCCTCCTCCTCCACTAGGATCCTGGTTTCCATGCAAGTCCCTACTTTCCTTATATTGTTAACCCTTTCTTTCCTTCCTTCTTACACATTCTCTTCACCCTGCATCTCACATCACTCTGATAGAGACAGAGAAGTCGGTGTCCCCTGTTCTTTTGCCTGCTATCCATTTATTTATCCTCTCTTCCTTTCTCTCTTTTTTAGCCTCTTGCTATCATTGTAACCCCTCCTCTCCTTTTAATCGTTCGCTTGTCTATTTCACACTCCTGCTGGTCTGAATTGATGAAAGTGTTCACATTGTTATTCCCTAGACTCAACAACATTAACACCCCACCACACACACACACACACACACACATTGTCCCACCGTTGCCTTCACACCCCTGCTGACATCATGCCCAGCAGTGTTTCTCTCAGTGAATCCATTAGCAGTAGCAGCAGTACTATCACACACACACACACACGCATGCACACAGTCGTAAACAAGAAACACAGACCACACAACCAGACGTTTAAACAAACACAAAAACACAGACGGCACCAACATTTCACAGCCAGCACCCAAACAGTGCCTTTCAGTGTGCTTGCCCACAGCTAGTGTTGACCTTCCAGTCTCACACGTAAAGCATCACAGTGCACTTCAGTTTGCTTGTTGTATGCAAATCACTCTACGAGAACTAAAAATAAACCGAACGTTAAGAAAGCCAATTGTCAGTTAGCAGCGTTTACTGGATTGAAATCTTAATGTACAATCCATACACAATCGTTTTAATTGCCTTGAACAGTCATTGTTTATAATTCATATTCGAACAGATAGTCCTAGCCATTTACATTCTTCTGCAAAGTCTCTCTCAAGGTGCGGAGGTTGGCGGGGAGATCGAGGTACTTGCATGCTGACAGCTTTTCATAGGCTCCTGAGTGAGCATACCACAACTGCAGTCATCAATACTGATGCTGGGCTCTGCTTTGTACAGCTACAGCTCTCCAGACTCCAGACTTTATCCTTATAGTCTTTATCGGTTCCCTCGTTTCTCTTGTAAGACATTTCAAGTCCTTGAGACGTGGATCCAATGCTGTGGCCACTTTGATCCACGCCTCGTTGGCAACAGCTCTGGAAGGCATTATCGAACTTCACCACATAGACTCGATCCTAGTCAGTGATGTCCATGACACGGTCCAGATGGCGAAGAGCAAGCGGCACTACAGAGCAAGAGACGCATGTCTCACCACCCAGCCGCTCAGTAGATAAGTTTAAAAAATAAACTTAGCTGGATATTTTTAAATTTGTGATTACTAAGTGATTTCCAATTTAATTGACCGTAGAAGTAACTACCTAAGATGCACTTTTTTTTTTCATTTTATTTAAATGGACATTTTTTTTTTTTTATTTTTTTTTTTGGCTTAACTGCATGTTTTAAGCAGGACCTCCAGCCTCTGCATTTTCCCCCCAATAAGCTTTGGTTGCTTCTGTGGTTGTACTGTTGGTCCAACGTAGCCGGTTGCGCAGGAGTGAGCCCATTGCCGAGTCGAATTCCAGTTGGTTCGTACATCTTGTATGTATAAGTTGCTTGCCCCTTTTTCCAAGTGCAACTTGTTGCTGGTTAAGTTCTGTGGTACTCGCAGGGATTTGTTTGAAACGGCCAACAATCTTGCAGCACATTGCTAGTACACTTGGCAAACTCACTGCTATCAAGGCAGACTGCGATGGTCCTCTCGAGAATGTGAGTACTGCAGGTGATGTGCGTGTAGGGTTCTTATAACTTATATCTTATAGTCCAGTTTGCTACACTGTTTGCACCCATGGTGGATATCTTGTTTTCAATTCCACCTTGAGGAACTGTTTGGCGCATTTATCAGCAAAATGCCTGGTTTCTGTTTTCATGACTGTCAGCTGAGGTTCCACTCACCATCAATAAAGTGACCGGTCACCCCCGAATAGCTGTGTTTGCCAGCTGAGGTCTAGTGTTCTCAGGTTATAACAACAAAGTTGGGCGAGTCCACCGAACCGAAATGTCCATTTATTGGACCAAAAACTCAAAAACGTGCTCCTCCATTTTTACATCTCCTCAGCGCCCCTCATTGACTTTGCCCTTTCAACTACAATGGGAGCCAATCAGTTCATACTAAACCATCTCAAACACTATGACATTCCATACTGTGGACCCACTCAGATTAATTTAAACACAAAAGCTAAAGCAAACCCAGATTATTGAAATAGATACTGTTGCCCATGTTTCTTAGTCAGAACTGCCTGTCCTCATTTCCTAAAAAGCTTCCCTCGGCTTTGTGGCCGAGCCCAGAGCCGAGTTGGGTCCCAAAACAGTCTTTGGCCATCATTGTTCCAGCCTGTGATAATTAGCCATTAGGCTCCTGCGCAGTGACATGCCATTGAGGCCTCGCTTCCCCTGCTCTAATTTTAACTAGGGATGAAAAAGAAGAGAAAGATGAGAGGAAAGAGGAAGAAAAAAAAAGAAGGATTAGTGAGTAGATGAAGCTCTCTTCCTCCTCCTCTCTCTCAGGTCCTCAACTAACACTTGTCCAAACATAAAGCGTTTTATCCTCCACTGTGCCCTTACTTAATATCTCACACTTCAAAATGGTCAAGTGCTCTCAATGCGTATACATACCCCATGCCAGTTTCTTTCACTTCCAGTCTCTCTTGCTCTCTCACCCCTATCTTTACAGGGTTAGAGGACTTAGTGGGCTCTCAGAGAGCTGTTGATTTAGCATTATGTGTGTTAATGCAGGAGGCCAGAAGGGGAGGGGTGCTGACTCCAATAAACTTTAAATCCACAACATGCCAATAGATAGGATGACACCTGGACCTCTAGCTGGGACGCTCTGATGAATAAATTAAGCAGCCCTCATCTCTCCATCGATCTAAATGAACCTGCAATGCGTTTGTGTTTGTATGTGTACTTGAAGGGCAGTGAAGTGTGGGCAAGTCCTGACTGTAAATGCAGGAGGCTAGAAATATTTGTACTTGGGAAAAGGTGGGTAATCCAGGTGTGTGTGTACATGTGAGTGTGTGTGAATGTGTGCATGCATCCTCACGGTCCAGGATACTTTTTTTCACACATTGATCGTCAGGTTAGAAGGGCTCAATAGAGGTATGGCAGCTGTGATAGCGTCTTAAAGGCAATTAGCCGTGGGCACAAGGGAACATATACACACGCACACACACCTACACACACCTACACACACAAACTCCTTTATATGCTTTACAGCTAGATCAGATGTTAATTAGCTGTTGACCAGATAAAAGTCATCATTCAATCATTCCATTTCTTGATTTATTTATTATTTAAGGACAACACATTAATCAATATTTTATTTGTAAAAGTGTCAGTGTTGGCCAGCCAGAAAATTCACAACTGCAGTCATTTTGCAAGATGTTGTAAAACCAGTGATGTGAACGTTTAAGAAACAAAAGCATAAGATAACAAAAGGCAAGTCATGCAGAGAAACAGGATGAAGCAAATTACTGATGTAACAATACAATGACCCCATCTGCTATTCAGCACATGCAGCCATGCAACGCAGGTGCATAAAGCCAACAAGGCTACTTAACTACACTTGGTGACCATGACACTATCTTGCTAAAAACAACCACGACTGAACTAGGAAATGATGATTCAGAGAGCTGTGTTAATAACAGCTGGTGATGTCAGATGTTAAGAGGCATACGCAAGACTCAGCGAGAAACAGCGCAGGATATTTATAACCTGACAAACATGTGAAATCAGTGGTGTAGTCACTGCATCCAGTGTGTACAGAAGCGTATACCACGGACAGCTCCCCTGTCTCTGACATATTCAGCAGCAGGGGAGTTCTCCGTGGGACACGCTGCTGTACACACTCGCTGTTGACGGCCACAAGATCAGGACCATGGAGAGCTCTGCAGATATGTTAGGGTAGAATTCTGTAGAATTCTTGCAAAACTGCTAGGTTTTCGAATGACGCCCTATGAACTGAATGTGAAACGAGAGCTTTGGAAGACAACACAAAATGTCATCCGTCACCTTCGATCCCCCTTAAGGTTTTCCTGACAGATCAGTTGTTGGCCCCTGAAAAACACAGAGATTGGAGTTGTGTGAATCATCCTATTCAGTGCATTTAGCTCACTTTTTAATCTCTGCACAATGAGCCTAAACGCAGTCCTAAAAATAGAAACCATATCCGAGATGGCACCGAAAACTGTTTCACGCTCACTGTCTGAGTGCAGAAAGAAGAAGAAAGAAAAAGGGACAGACTCACAAATGGAAAGAGGGAAGAGTGTGAATTGAGTACCTGGATTCAGAAGAAGAAGAAAACAAACCATGCAGATTTCTACTTTAGGTGTAACACATTCTATCAGTCCTCGTCAGTCTCTCGCCACATGTCTTTTATGTCTCTCTTATATTCTCCTGGTATATTTCTGGTTTTCCTGAACCCTTGCTCATCATCCGTCTCATCTGTATCAGCTAGTGACAGTGTGTGCTGCTGCTCTGACTCCACGGTGTGCTGTTTGCATGTATTACACATTTGTGTACACATACAGACATGTTGTGCGTATGTGTGTGTCACAAGGAAACAAACTAATAACCAGGCAGTCAGTGTTACTACATTGTTGTAGGATGTCTAAAAACAGATGACAAAACCAATCACCCCGTTTTTGAAACTGATTGGGTCTGATGGTAAAAATCTCTATGTACCGTGTGACTCAGTGATTGTGTGTGTGGTGATGTAACACAACCTACATTTGCTTCCTTCCTACGTGTGTCTGTGTATTTTACAGCCTCCAAGGGATACTATCCAATGTGTCATCATGATGACTCAAACGGATGTACTGTAATTGTATGTATGTGTACATGTCCATGTGTGTGTGTCATTTGTTTGTTTCCGTGTGAAAAAATACACTGTGGTACACTTATGCTTTCAGTCATTTGCTCTTGTGCATACAATGTGTGTGTGTGTGTTTCCTGAGGTGAGTCCAAAGGCTGGCGCTGACCTGCTGTGTTAGCTGACTAGATAACCACATGTCTCAAGACTTGCTCATGTTCCATTCGGTGAACTGGAGATTACTTAAATTTCTCCTCTCACACTCTCACACATTTCCTCTTTTTTTCACGTTTCATTGTTTATATATACTGTTAAGAACTAACACAACATTCTGCGACTTCATACGGGCTGATTTTTCACTTTCTGACTGTTCATTTTCTCAGGGTTTGGTGGAACAAGGACTGGATAACACGGGACCTTGTATTCCCCCGAGTGGCAATAAAGCTAATTTCAGTGGGAGGCTTATGTTGTTGTTTCTAGTTGGTGTTTAAGTAACGCTAATGTTAGGGGTTTTCTGTTACATTAGCCTTTACAACTAAGTTGATGCATACGACTTTGTTGATGATTGAGCTGAAATTAACAATGCAGCTTTAAATGAATCTGATTTTTTATTTATTTTTGTTAATTAAATGCATTAACTATGTGCACTACACTACACAGCGATGCATGAAAGTCCGCATTCAACATTAAAATATAAAGTGTAAAGCGTATTAGCTTTAATTTGTACTTGTGCTGTTTGACTATAACAACAGCGAGAATGTCAGTGGGACAAACAGGACGCATCCTCAACATATCAGCTTGTGGGGAAGTGATGCTGTTTTCTGCTGCAGTACCAATCCCTGATTCAAGCTGCTGCAGGCATGTATGCACGTATTTTTGTCAGGTATTGCAGCAGCCGCTGACAAACGTAAAGCCGCTTGCTATGCAGGAGGCTACTTTAATCTTCCTCAAGCAAAAGCAGAATATGTCGTCTGCCACCTGATTTCTCACTCTTGCTTCCACTTCCTCCTCCTCCTTCTGTTTTGGTTACTAGCCCCCCCCACAACTTCTCTGACTGTACATATCTCCGTTTCCCTCTCTCTCTCCCTGAGTGACAAAATGGGACGCACAGTAACCAGGGGAAACGCTGCGTGACGTCACACGCCCTCACACAGGCTTAGTCAGAGAATGCAGCAGTAACCTAAATCCTCACACACACACACAAATGCACACACTGGAAGAGAGTGAGAAAGATTAGGAAGCCCAAGTATTCATAAGATTTTTTTTTTCTTCCATTCACCCATTCACACACACACACACACACACACACACACACACACACACACACACACACACACCTTTCAAGTAATTGTGTTTGGAACGACGAGTCAGCAGAATAGTTTAAGCTGGCATGTGGGGTTATATGGAGGCAGACACACACATACACACTCACTGCAGCCTCTTTTTGCCATCTTACTCACTTCCTCTGTCCACTGCTGTATGCCCTGTCACACCAAGTACAGACAGCGGGACAGAGGTGCAGCCATGTTCGGGTTCTTGGGGGGTGGAACAGTGGAACAGCTGTCTAAGTGTAAGAACACAACAGACCATTATTTCTTTTGAAAGGAGAGATGATTTTAGTGGAGAGAGGGTGACCCAGTTTTAATTTTATATGTTTTTTTATTATGTTTCTGAGCTGCAAAACTCTTTTAAGATCATAGGATCATAGCAGCCGGCTTGATATTGTGCTTGTTTTACAGTGTGCCATTCCCGAGAACACAATTTCGTCTGCCTACATACTGAATGTGCAGCAGAAACCTGAACAAATGAAGTCAAAATAAAGCCAAAATGTCACAAGTCAAACAATCTGACCAGTAAAATCTCGGTAATTAAATCTGTTTTTCCTGATCTGTTTGGCTCATTAAGCTACATTATATCTCTGACAGTGTGAATGTATATCCTGTACAGAAGACACCAGTGACTGATGTTGTTTAATTGGAGTGTGCGACATGTAAATGAAGCATGAATATTCATAACGGTTGAAGTTGCAAGACTATCAAAACTACATTAAATATGGCAGAATACTTTGAATTGAGGCTGCTTTCGGACACACGGCGGCAAATAGACAACGAGAAAATGTGATGATTAAATGGAAAACTGCTACACAAGTAGGCAAGACCATATCAGTTCAAAAACACAAAACGGCTCCAAGTGGCACGGCAACGAGGATTTGAGAAAAGTTCAGCTTTATGCTAATGTTCTCCAACATGTGGGAGCGACACAACAGATAAAACAATACTGCATTTGTTGATTACGGTGAAGAAAGAATTTGCGTGAGCAGAAAACAAGTAAATGTGCCAATTATAACCGCAGCTGTCCTGCCTTTGTGTGTGTCTGAGCGCGCAGCTACTCCCTCTTCGCTGGTGATACTGAACAAAAGGTTTTTAAATTTAGAACACTGTTGATGTTGAATAAGTGGCCAAAAGTTTTTTTTAAGTAAAAGTTAGAAAAGGGAAATCTCCAACTGGAAAATGTGCCTATTCGACATAGCAGCAAAAGGTTTAATCAACTTGTACAGTCCAGTATTTTGATGTCATGCCCGATTCATTCAATAAATATAATTTTATGACATAAACAATTTGCAAACAAGTCCTGACCCTCCGTTTGAATAGCACAGTACATAGAGACACTACTTAAGGTTTGGACTAATCAGAATTTGATTTGGGGTTCAGACTTGTGATTTATTAAGATGAATGCCAGCCACATATGGGGACACACACACACACACACACACCAACAGACACACACTTCTGACACAGAGAAGAGAAGAGGGGTGAGGGAGATAATGAGCAGAGGGTAAAAGGGTTAATGACTATATTATAACATGTCTTCACACACACACACACACACACACACGCCCAGATCAGCCTGATGAAATTTCACATGATAAATTGATGAACCAACTGATGCTACAGCTTTTGTTGTCTTGCTCCGTCTCTTTATGTCATACATGCCTGCCTGTCAGCGTGTGCACGCAAGAGAGAGAGAGAGAGAGAGAGATGGAAAGAGGGATAGACGAAGAAAGGACGTCAGGAGAAGGAGAAGAAAAGACAGAAGAAAGAGAGGGAGAAATAGACATAGTGATAGGGTTGGAGGGACAGGAGGGCTGAACGCTGTCTTCCTAATGGAGCCATTACCGAAAGGTTGGCGACCCCTGAGGGTCAAACTAACACACACACACACAGAGACACATACAAATGCACTGCTGGACACACTCACACGGAGGACAATATAGATTATGGTATGAGTGGCACTGCCAAGATCTGAAGGACAGGCTACGACACTGTGTAATCTGTATTTTATTACCAGACTCTGTACTGGCTGATACCCGATTTGAGAAAGAGGTCAGAGGAGTAGAACTAAACAAAAAAGAGAGTGATTTCTTTCACGTTGGAAGAACCTGAAATAATGGTGAGCCATTTCAGTGATAGGACACAGAAATAAATAACTGGATCATTCACTCAGACTCTTTCTTATTTCCCTCTCCTTTTCTTTCCCCACAATTACTCCTCTTACCCCAAATCCTCTCAAACCCATCTCTCCCCTCCTACATCTCTCTTATACTCCCCCCTCTCAATCCTCTGCCACCCATCCTCTCTCATCATCTCCTCTTCACTCACCCCTTACCTAATCTAAATTGAAAGTGACCTTTTGTACAAAGAGGTGTTGTCACACATACAAGAGGATACAGATACACACGCACACATACACACACACTCTGTAATGGCACCCTAAAAAGATGTCTGGGAGACAAAATGCACTCTTTAGAAAGTATACCCTCATTATTATGCCAGTGTGTGTGTTTATGTGTTTATGTGTGTGTGTGTGTTTATGTGTGTGTGTGTGTGTGTGTTTGCCCAGCACTACAGGACAAGAAATGCAATTACATCTGCCCTTGGGAACATTTCAATCCCTCTATGTCCGCTTCACACAAATTACCTATTCAGCAGTATCACACGTACACTGCGTGTTCTCTAGTGTAAGACTGGCAATTTAATCAGAACATTGCAATGTATACAATTATGTACGACATAGCATTTACAAATGTGAACACATGCACGCGCACACACACACGCAACTGTGGAACTTTTACTTTGACATGAAAGCACAACTTTGACATGAAGAAGCACTAAATGTGTTTTGCAGCTGGCTTATAATGTCTTAAGACATACAAGTAACTGATAGAGTATCTACATCAGATGGAGATCCAGCAGTAAATGCCACACACACACACACACAAACACACACACAAACACACACACAGGGCAAACAGAGGGCCTGACAGCTTATTGTCTGTGCTTCTCTCTTACTGTCAGCACTCTGACAGAATGTAATTGAAGAAAATAAAAACCCCAAAGGACAGGATCAATTACTCAGTGTACAAGAGCGGAGAGATGTTTTCATATTAGAACGATGAAGTGTTGCCCGAAGTATAGTAATATAGGCAGGAAGTGAAGGAGTGAAGAGATTGAGCAAAACAGTAGGAGAGAAAGAGAAGGGAAGAAACAAGGAGAGAAAGATGAGAAATGGATGGAATTTGAGGGTACTTTATCAATCAGCCTCGGTGGATGTGGAGCTGTGTGTATGAGAGGAGTGTATTGCTTTGTTTCTGTTTCTGTGTATGTGTGTGTGTGTGTGTGTGTGTGTCACACAGGAGAATTTGACTGTCTGAGAGCAACTGAACTGAATTAAGTTGTAAATTGGATGGGTGTGATTGTGCCCGGTGCTCTGAGACTTGGTTATCATTCAGCTGCATCATCTCTAGCAGAGTTGGCACTCAGTCAGAGATACAGCGAGGAACAATTAATAATAATTAATTCTATTGTGTCTATGTACCATCAATACGAGAGAGAGAGAGAGAGAGAGAGAGAGAGAGAGAGAGAGAGAGAGAGAGAGAGAGAGAGAGAGAGAGAGAGAGAGAGAGAGAGAGAGAGAGAGAGAGAGAGAGTATGGCAACAGGGATACTGAGGGACAGCGGGAGCGAGGGAGGAGGAGTGAAAAAGAGTGAAAGAATGAAATGAGTTCTCTCTAATGTGGAATGGAAGAATGTGAGGTGGAGCCTCACATCACTGAGTGACTTCAATAGTTTTTCCTCCCTCCCTCGGCCCAATCCAATGCTGCATCACTCAATTAAATTCTAATCAATGAAAAAAAATCTTCATTTTCCCAACAGCCTGCAACACTGTGGAATCGATCTCTGGTCCTGGTAGTACGGCCATACAATGCAAAATGACAGACTTCTGTTGGTGGATACAGGATATCTAACACAGGCTGATGAGATGCCATCTACAAATGAAATGTCACAAACTATATAATATTCTGCATTTTGACACATCGATAGGTAAAAATTGCATTTGTACAATTTAATTGCACTAATTGTACCAGTCGATTTCATCCTGGTTTGGAAAATCAAACCCTAACCCAAAACCCACCTTCTGTTAAACACTGATGTATTCTCACAGTAATTCATATGGAACAATAGTGCTGCCACCATAAAAATCTTGTTATAACAAGAACAATCTCATTTTCTTCATCTGTATTTTCATCTTTTTTTATAATGATATATTTTCTTACTGGATACCAAAATTATTCAGATTTTTACAAGAAACATTTTTATGAATATTTCACACGAGCAATGCAAGCAAGTTCCCGTAAACGACTGTAGGGCTTTAAGACAATCTTCAACCAGGTAAAAGACCCGAGGAGGAAACAAATGGAGGAAACCCAGGTAGACAGCAGCACATCAGATCCTACAGATATGCCTGTGAGGTTTAAAAACCCAAAGGGAACCAACAGCTGCTATGCAGCTCGAAAGGAGAAACAATTTCTCTCTCAACAGAAGGTTAAGTACTGGTGACCTCTGACCTCAGAAGAAGGACTGACGAGCACCTCGGTGCTTTATAACGGCACCGGACACCCCTGATTAAAGAGATCAGACACATCAGAGATCACTTTCACTTGCCATCAAATCTGGCGACAATTGTTGTGATGTTTGTATTGTGTACCTTCAGGTGATTTGGCCTAATCATGCAATTTGAACGTTAATGTTAAAGATTTAAAGGAGTATTCACCCCACTCTTTGAGGCCTAGTGCAAGAGGTGATTTGCCACAACACTCGTTATAATGACAAAATATGCTGCTGTTTAGATTCATCTGGTTATATGCAAATTCTTATTAAAAAATCTATTGAATGTAATGTATCCTTCTTTGAATATATAATTTAGCATTCGGGGGTGAAAATACTTTTCATTAAAATTCATGCCACGAGTCTCTGAGGTTGTTATGTTACCAAATATGGACGTTGCTTTTCTCAAAGGATTTTAACATGAGAAACGGGGCTCCACCGCAATGACTGAAACTACTAGGATAGGTTTCCTTACCGTCTCCATCCTCATCAGCCAGCACCGAGCTGGAGGAGTAAGAGGTTTCTGCTCTCGTGTTACACAATTTCAAGTTAATAAAAATAATCCAAACGGTGAAACTAATGCAGTATATTGATGTGACTCATTATTTTAATTAATGCATGATTATTTCGCATTGCTCAGGGTTTCATGTGGCAAACAATCCTCTGTAGTGGAACTACAGTGAAGTGAAAATGGTTTAGCTGTCAACTGCAGCCTGGCAATTCAATTGGCATTCTGGAGATGGTGCACTGATGTATACACACGCACACAGACACACACAGACACACAGACACACAAAATACAATGGGTGTGAGGGGGAGTTAAAGGAGAAAGATATGGGTACTTTCAGAAAGATACAAGGACAGAGATCTCTGGGGGAGGCCTGTTTAAAAAGCACCTGCCGACGACCCCTAAGGAGCAGACAGATGATTCGCCATGGGAACAGCAACGGCTGACAGCTCACACACACACACACATACATCACACACACACACACACACACACACATCTCACACACACACACCGCATGTGAAAGAATACGTGACAGCAAGCTGAGTAGGAACCTTGAAAACAATTTACCCCTTTCAATACACACACACCCACACACAAGAGTTTGTGTGTGGGTGTGTGGGCACACACATATAGTGACCGTAAACTGCTGTTACATCCCAGCTAGATATCCTATTTATTTATGTATTTATTTATTTATTGTACAGTCTGTATATTCAGCACTAAAGCAAGAAAAGAGAAAGAACCAGAATATTATAAAATTCTATTTAATACTTTTAATTTTTACAAAAATTTAAATGTCTGTGTTTTCCTGACAACCTGTTGGGCTATACTGTTAAACACACACACACACACACACACACACATACACACACACACGCGCTAAATGAATAGCTTCAGCTGGCCTTGGTCTGCAAAACCATCATTTATGTACGTGTGTGTGTGTGTGTGTGTGTGTGTGTGCGGACAGCAATAAATTACAGCTAATATACTGCAGGAGACCATAGTTAAATGAGGGAGCTTTTAGTCTTCATCAATAGCTAACTGTGTTTAACGTGTGTGCGTGTGTGTGTGTGTGTGTGTGTGTGTGTCATAGTGGATGGTTACACGTGATGTGTGGCCTTAAAACATGTAAGTAGAAGTACTTTCTCTTGGTCTATAAGTTTCTGTTCTTTGTACGTGTGTCTCGCTCTTTGTGAAGACACATTTCTCAGCAGGTCTGCACTAACAATGTCCTCTCCTCCTTGTCAAGGTTGGAGTAAACTAACATCTCAAACACACACACACACACAAACACACACATACATACAAATGACTCTACAATAAAAAGATCATTTAAAAAAAAAAAAAAAAAGCTTGCTCACCCACGCAGTGACGCAAACACACATGACCCTTTAAATGAGCTTTTGAAAAGTCAGTGATTTCGATTCATTCAAACCCCTTAATAACAAAACCCCAACCTCTATTCATTCAGGAGCTTCAGTATTCGAGCACAGAAAGTCAGGGTCGGCCAGGCAGAGCGTGGGTTTGCTGCAGTGAAGAGAAGAAAGGATAACTTCTCTCAAGGACAGCTTACCTAAGCTTTCACAAAGTGTGGTTTACCCAGAGACAGTGTTGGGAGGGAGTTTATCATAGGGACAGAGAAGTTGGTTTCTTGGGAAGTTGTTTGCATAACACAGTGCATTTTAAGGCCATGTATGGATCATTATATCAAGTTAAAGGAATGGATCTCAAATTTTAAGAACTGGCTCTAGTGGTCACTTTCATAGACTGTGTAGGATTTCGTAATTAAAATGATTTTCTAAAATGTGAATGTAACTCTTAGGAAAAATAGTGTCTTTTATTTCCTGCACATTGCTGCAATCTGCTGTGGCTCTGCACAAAACGTGACTGCATCTCCTGCCTTGCATCTTTAAATAATAGTGAGGCTAATATCACCCCCACAAATACTATACTCTCCCTCTCTGTCTCTCTCAGGTGTTTCAGCAGGTAAAAACCCCATTTCCCTGTTCCCTTTGGGGGGCGCTGACCTAACTGTTGGTGCTCCCCCGAGCCCCGGCTAACTCCGCAGACCCATTTGTCAACGTTGACCCTGAAACTCTCCCTATTTCCATCCCCCTCCATCCATCTTCTCTCCCCTCCCGTTCTCTCTTCCACCGGTACTTCTGCTATTTTTAAAACCTCACCACATGTCTCGCTGTACGCCCGTCCTCACAGAAAACACTATAAAAGCACCAAAGGCTGGGTAAGACGGACAGAAAGAGGGAGATAAGGGAGAAGGACAGGGAGAAGGACAGAGAGGGAGAGGAGGAAGAGACAGATGAGGAAGGGTGATGCTGAAGCTGGAGGGAAGTGGAACACAGAACTAGTTTACTTAGAGAAGGCGCTCTATAGGAACAGGTGCTAGATTAGCGTGCCCATGTACATGTCCACTACTGTATGTTAAGGGTTCATATAAGCATACATACATTACCTGACGTATTTTTAGTGAGTATACATTAATTTGTTATAAAATATAAAAGGTACATAATGCACTAATACATATTTTTATATTAAGGATGAATCAAATTACTTTGTGCAGTGTGAAAAGAGTCACAGGGTGATGATATCTCATCTTGTCAATTCTGACCAAAAACTAAAATCAAATTATTAATACTTTACAAGTCCTGTACATATTTCTTCTGGTCGTTGCTTTTCATTTTACACTAAACGCCCTCACAGTCTCTCTTCAGGAGATATATTTAAAATATACTTGGTTAAGCAGTTATTTACATATTCACTTTATTTAAATTTAAACTTTGCAAAAAAAAAAAAAAAAGTAAAGATAACAATAAAATTGGAAAAGTAACCTAAGTGTTACCCCTTTAAAAAAAAAAAAAAAAATGAATGACTTTAGTCTAGAATTAATTTACAATATGTCAATGACATTATTTTATCTGGGAAAATAAAAACCATAAACTATTAGTTTTCCCAATGTATTAAGCTTATCATTTATTTACCATTTTTGAAGCTGTAGCCTAATCACTTTGAGTACCAGCAGGACGGATTTGAGGGTCACACGGTGCTGGTATATTAACTAAAGTTGCATACAGTAATTACAGTATGCGGGGTGGGGGAAGTTAATGGGATGCGCACTGTCTTTTCTCAGCAAAAACCTTATCGCTAATAACCACACACTATCAACTTAATTAAAGACTGCTTCTTTAAAAGCCCCTCAGCCTCTCTCTGGCTTTCTCTGTGCTCCTTATTCTATCTTTAACTCTTCTTTCCATTTGCGCTCATTCCATCTCTCTTTCTCATCCATCCGTTGCTTTTTTTTCAAGGAGAAAGCTGTTGAGTCACTCTTCCATTGTCCCCATTTTCATCCCTCTATCTTTGAAGTCGGCTGAATTCCACGCCACGCCACGATCTAAAAAAAGGAGAAGAGCTCACTGCGCCACGTCAGTTACATGATGTGACACGACACTTTAAGGACTACATATTAAGGACTCCGCTGTTAAAAAGGACCAAGAGTGCTGAGACAAGTTGCAAATGACCTGAAAGCTAAAAATAGTTCTCCCCCAAAAAAGTCGTTCGCTGCAGCATTTAATCTGGGAAGACAAAAAATGTAGAGGGATGCATCTGTAGCTATTGAAGCCTACATCATAAGCTACTGCATAACCATGTCCTGCAGAGTACTTACAAATATGTCGCTGTCACACTGACTTATAGCAAAGACTTTTATATACACAACATGCGCTACACACTTCATACCTTGCCATCACACTTGCAATATGCCGGTGCATATTTCACAAACATCAGGAGTATTAATATTCTGTTACTTTCAGTTCGGGGAGGGGGGGAGGGGTAAAAGTTTTCCGGGACGCTTTCAGTAGACAGTCAGACACAAGGACACTCAAGTTTCTTGTCGGGCTTGACAAGACCTCTTAAGTTGTCTTTCGTGTTAATGGATGGGATGCAGAATCCTTTTTATTTTTTTTATTTTTTTTAAGAGCAAAGTGCTGGCTGGACTGAGAAAGACGAAGAGCAGAGAAATAAACTACCCCACCCCCCCATGGTGCTCACAGATTGTTCACTACTTGTCACACGGGGGACGTTCATACAAGTCAACCCTTTTTTCCATCCATCCATCCATCCATCCATCCTTGCGCTGGTCTAGCCTGCTACTTCAGAACAATTAAGGTTGACTTCATGCTCCACAGGGCTTTCCATCATAATGGAGAGACGAGTGAAACGAGGAAGGGGGCTCGTAGGAGGGATATTTAATTCATGTCAATCTCACTGCCTGCATTTCTCCGTTCCCTGTCTTTTAGCACAGCTCACTGCCCCCAACATGGTGCAGGGCTAGGCTACACTACGCTAATGCTAAGAGAGAGAGGCTATGGTCCATTTTAATGCAATTGTGTTGCTACGCTAGAAAAACTCTACGCAGGACGCAGGGAGCCGGCAAGAGAAGCAAACCAGCCCTATTCTAACGTGATTGTTCTCATTCACTGCAGACACTGTGGAGTAATGTGACAACAGCATTTTTACATGACATGACTGTGTGTGTGTGTATGTGTGCACTGCACTTGTGTGTGTGTGTATGTGCGCTCTTTTAAGTCGAAAATAGATGGAGTAGAAGGGAAATGAATGGATGAAAAGATAGAAAAAGTAGTGCTATTAAAGACAGGAGCATCAAACATTCGCAAAACATAAAGCGGTCAATAGCAAGGGACATGGCTTTAAGTGACGTGTGTGTGTGTGTGTGTGTGTGTGTGTGTGTGTGTGTGCGCACCGGTGTAGAGAGAAGAAGGGTGCAGCTATTGCCAACTCCTTTCGACACGGCTTTGGATACAAGGAGAAATCTCTCGCCACAATCTTCAAACACTTAACAGAGGAAGCGATGGGGAGATGGGGGGGGTAGAGGGGAGGACAGATAGACTTTCAAGATTAGATGAGAAATGCAGATGAGAGCAGGAGGAGAAGCGGACAGAAGAAAAAAAAAAAAAAGAAGCTACAGAAGAAGACCTGGTTTAACAGAATAAAGCACAGAAACCCAACTGTACACACATGCTAGTATTAAACACGTTACAGCCTGTTAAAAAGCAGGATAATTATAGACGTTTTTTTTTTACACTGACCTATTTAAAAAAGTTTGTGCCAAAATGTTGTTTGTCACTTTGTGTATGTTGCTGGTATATCACTGCTTGTTTAAAACAAGTTAAAGAAATAGATGTTTCATTTGTATTTCATCAATCTGTGTTCCTGTTCATCAAAAAAAATAAAAATAAAAAACATCTCGAAATGTCTCCTGCTCCCTCTATCAGCTGTCTCTCCCCCATCTTAAAGTTTGAGGAGCATTTTGGTTTTAGCAGCTCGTCTAATTAGACTGAACTTAAAGCGACGCCCGACCTCCCGGCACAGGGGATTTTTATTCAATCCTAAAGCAGCTGCGCTAGAGAAACACACTAAAATACAACTGAAACGAGAGAGCGCACAGAAAAGATGAAAACGCCCGTGTCTGTGCTGCACTGCTCACCCACCCACAAAGTTGTGTGTGGTCAGCATAATTAAGGCCCTGCTGACCTCATCATTGGCTATTAATGACTAAAAGCCTGCAATAAAGACTCCTGCTTGCCTCCATATTACTGGTGTTCATTTTCTAAACTCCCTCTATTTCCAAACAATCCAGCTGACCTCATCCCCATTAAGGCCATTTTCAACTCGCCTGCACTGTGCTATAAAAACCCCACGATGGAGATTTTATAGTATGAAAAAAAAAAGATGACATGACGGCAACAATGTTCACTAATATAGCAGGTGAATCAGTTTAGTTAAAATAATAAGCAAATACATGCATTTCCCTCAATTTCTCAACAAGATATTTCTGAATGTGACTATGTCTTCAAAAATATGAATTAATATGAATATGAAGAGATGAAGAGGCAGAGTGGCCAATACAAGTTTTCCTTGCCATCATTCTGTACACATCATTAGTCCAATTAACAACAATTAAAAAGGCATTTGCCAAAGCTGGCATCTCTGTAATGCTCTTTTCACTGTGTGTGTGTGTGTGTGTGTGTGTGTGTGTGACTTGATTGACAGATGCAAACGGAGCCATTTTGAGACTTTCTACCATCTATCCTATGTGCGTTGCTCTGCAATTCACAACGTACCTTTTAATTATGAAGGTAGTATATAAACCTTCTATAAACCTTCATAGCACCAGAAAACCTTCATCAACTCTCCATCCTGAACACGCTGGCAGTCTGGATCCTGTTTGTCAGTATGAAATATAGAGTTAGGATCAGAAATGCATATTCATGTAAACACAAATAGGTCAACATTGCTAAGGGCAAAGTTAGTTAATACTTATCTACGTGCATCTCAGGATCATGAGTGACAGAAGGTGGCGATAATACAGTCTGAAAAAAAAAAAATCAACCTCTCACTCTCATCTCCGTTTCTCTCCCTCCACTACAGCTGTGATTGACAGGTCCTCCTGAAAGATGCCTCTAGTTAATAAGAAGCTGTCACTCATAATGAAGCACTTTACAGTATGTACCGAGAATTAAGACCCACTGAGGTTCTACAGCTTAAAAAAAAAAGGGGGGGGGGGGGGGGGGGGGGGGGGAGTGTAGACGATTTAATCAGACAATTTCAACGTTTCAGAAGAAGAGGAAATGTGTCCTTGAAGGCTTCAGTGACGGGAGCCTTTTTAAATTCATACTCGTGCTGATGCGATTGCCTCGTGACACAAAGATGAGGAATGAAAAGACTTTCGCAAGCCGGCAACTGCATGCATGTGTTATCTGTATATTAGTCAGGCTTAAGCTGAGATGACAAAATTCTCTCTTCCAAAGCTGTGATAGCTGTGTTATTCTCTGTGTGCCTCTTTAGTCTCTCGGTCGTCGAGCTTATGTTATATTTATTGTAGGGTATTTCTGTCGGCTTATTGTGGCTGACAAGAGTTGAGTCGGGCAGATCAGAAATTCAATTTACTGCCGAGACACTTGGGTTAATCAAAAAGAAATACAAAAAAAAAAAAAGATGGATGCGTCAAAAATACACACACACACACACACACACACACACATATAAGCCAGACAGTCGCATATACACAAAATAAAATGCACGCAAAATAAACAGACAAGAGGATTAGTCTGATATTACCCAGCCTGTTGTTTGTTTATCCTTGTTAGAGTGACATACACATACGTCCTAGCTGATATACACACAAGCCCACTTTCACAGTAATAATGGCACTAACACCAAACATAAAAGTTTGAATAGATGTTAATATAAGAGCGTTACACTGTTCTGAACCGGCATGCAAAAAGCACAGGACGGGGGCCTGATCGATTCCTGCACTTCCTTACCCATCAAAAGCACGCTGAGCATAGAATCCAATGTTGTACGCGGAAGCAGCTCCTGCAGAAAGAGCGCGTTTCATTCAGTGGAACAAGACAACAGTGGAAAAAGAAGCAGCAGTAGAAGGATAAAACTGAGACGATGGAGCACGTAAGGAGATTAAAGACTAAAGTAAATTTCTACAGGAGTATAACATCAAAATCAATTTATATTCCCATTTAGCTATCACATAACACTGTGCTAGTCCTTGCACCCCAAGCCTTTGTCAATTAATTTAAAAGTAGAAAAGATGCTTTGGATTGAATGGGTCATAACTTCTATTTTTACTGCGCCAGGCCGACCCATTCAGTTGATTTTATTGCAGAAAAGAGCTTTTAAAGCTCCTGACCCGACTCGTCTACCTGGCTACAGCTGTCACTGGTAAAATGCACTCCTCTTTTGCAAGCGCCAGTGTGCTCGTGTAATATGCAACTGTGTGTGTGTGTGTCTGTGTGTATGCGGGCGGGTTTTGTGATTGTGCGTGAGAGACAAAGAGCCAAGGAGAGGAGTAAAGGGAGTAAAGGATAAGCGAGTTCGTCCAAGAGAAAGGAAGATGGTACAGAGCAATTAGACAGAGTGAGAGGGGGGCAAAGCTCAGACTATGCGGTACAAATACAAACTTTTTTTATACCGAACCGATGCCATCAGGGAAAACAAGACAGAAGTGGGAAATATACTCATAGAAAGAGCTAACAGCTCTATTTCCTGGAGTCCCACATATTCATTCAAATCGATTCCCTTTTAGAAGTGAGAGGCCATTTCTCATCTGTAAGACAGCTGCATCTAGCTATCGGAATAACACACACACACACACACACACACGTAAATGTTCATATTTACAGTGACATACAGGCACTTTTATACACACGCACAAAAGCTATACACAACGAGAATACAAAACACGGAGAGCTAACAAGTAAAGCGTTACCATGAAAATCTCACTGAGGACTGTCTTACCGAGGTAATAGGATATCTAAAAACACCCCAGTGATGTCATTATCACAGTCTGGGCCCATACACACACACACACACACAGCCAATTATAGACAAACAAATACAAATTGCCTTCGTAGGAAGGATATTGATAAAGTACATGCACATAGACACACACACACACACACACACACACACACACACAGGACATATAGAGTACCGAGGCGTGTACACACAAACACACTTGCATATCGGCCTCACAGAGGTGTGTGAGCGAGCGGCAGCCCTCTGGATAGGCTGAAAATGCTGTAGTTAAATGACAATGTGATTTAGGCAAACAAAAAAACAAATGTCTGCCCACAGTAATTGGACAAACTCATAAAAATGTTATTCCTACAAACTTTCTCTCTTTCTTTCCGTCGCCATCTCCTTCACTCACTTCCTCTCTTATTTGCTGTTTGACACAAGTGGGCTGCAACAAACATCAGAGTGCTTGCGAGTGTGTGTGAATGTGTGTGTGCATGTGCGTATAATTATACTGCCTGAAGGGAGACAACAACAGGGATGGATGAATAATGTCCTTTGATCACAATAATAACCCCCCCACACACACACATGCACGCACACACACACACACACACACACACACACACACAAATGCTTCTACTGCATTAATGCTGGCAGTTACATCGGGGGTGTGCGCTTAGTTGGTATGAGAAACTTTTTTTCTGCCACAAGCCTCCGGCCGCCATGACAGCTGCCATGAAACACACACACAGAGACGCACAAATACAAGAACTACATCACTGTAAACACGGTTCATTATCCTGGGATATATTGATCTCACATTATGAATCAATAAATTGCATGAATAGACTTACAGTGCATCGGCGCGCGTACACGTATGTTTGTGCGTCATTGCTTAATTAGTTAAATGGGAACATCGAGTAACAAAGGCTGATAGAGGGTTTCCATCTTTACCATTGGGCAGCCAGGTCAGTTCCAATTATAGCACCAGCGGGGCCAGGCTGCCTGTCCATTCACACAAGAGTGTTGGTACGTACAGAGGTCACAACTCTTGGGACTAAACAACCACGCTTGAGCACTTCACCAGGAAAAGTCAACTTGTGTGCAATGAACTGCCACCATCTTGCCATAGATGTTGATGTTTCCTACTTGGAGAAACAGCTGAGCCTAGTAGTCAGAGCCAAGAAATGGGTACATCCTCCTAGATAGTTAGACAACCACATTCATAAAAAAACATAGCAAAATAGCACCTTCCTGTTGTCATTTGGAGATGTTGGTATGTAAAGTCGTCTAATACCGGTAACTACCTCTTTAGTCTGGCATTGTTTGTTTTAACGACAAATGACAAATGTAAAATCTTTGTTTAAAACTTACCAAGCAAAAGAAACTTAAATATTTTGTAATAGAAATGGGAGTTGTGCAAATAATAGCGATATAGATGGAGCGAGTAGTTTTCCAGATTGGATTTAAAGTGATGGAAAGAAGTCAGTATTTATTTTGGGGGTTTTTTCTCTCTTTTTTAAAATTTTATTAAAACTGTTTTTTTAGGGTGGAGGAGTAATGTCGGAGGCACAAACTTTGCTTTGAATGCATGAAGCATATTAATTGCCCGTGCTTCACTGAGCATCAGACACAATATTCATTAACTTGTTTGAATTGCCGAATTGCTGACCCATGTAAATGAAGTGTCTTTTTTAAAAAGTCACTCAAGGGAAGAATTCTGAAGTAACGGTCGTTTGTGTGTGTGTGCATGCGCGTGTGTGTGTGTGGCGCAACCAAGGTGATATCAGCAAGTGAAGTCAGGATTGATGTGGTGCCAACACATGTACACAGAACTAGACACACCAGTGTTGCACTGCTGAGAAACATTAAAAAAAAAAAAAAAAAGAGTTTGACCGTTTCAACACTGTTTTATTCAGAAGCACTTTTGCAAATGTTTGTTTTGCTCCAAGAAGCAAAACAGAAAAGAACATCTCCCATTGCTGCTGTTAACACATCTGGTGCATGCAGACCATAATTAAATTCATGAGGCATGCACTAAAAAAAAGGGAAATGAAGAGGAAAAACAAAACAGCTGCAGCAGCAGAAGACCAGATCAGAGTGGACGTGTCGATATGCAGCACCAAGTTAGGGCAAGACTTAAGAAACGTTCACGAGCAACATGATCCAGATGCCATTATCGACCTCTGAGCAAGTCAATAACCGTTTAGCATGAAGAGTTACATGAAGCCAATCAACACACCAGGCCAGACATCCGCCCACACAATTACACCAGGTAAGACAATGAGTTG
This sequence comes from Pampus argenteus, assembly GCA_036937835.1. Lineage (NCBI taxonomy): Eukaryota > Metazoa > Chordata > Actinopteri > Scombriformes > Stromateidae > Pampus > Pampus argenteus. The sequence goes on from CM072878.1 coordinate 8,614,391, forward strand.
ATGCGAGAGGAGCAGGAAGAGAACTAAATGAGCAAAATCATGAGTAACACACAAAAGAATAAAAGTGTGAAGGAAATGAAAGCAATGAAATGTAAAAAATTAAAAATAATTTTTTTTCATCCAACCACTTTTAAGGAGCTGCCAGGGTGGTAGTGGTGGTTCAAGCTGAATTGCTTAGAATGCAGCAAGGGAAGACGTTTCTTTCCTTAATCAATAATGCATTCTTTTCAATACAGGCAAGTGATGCATTATTCAACAAAGGATGAGAGATGTATGGAAGGAACTAACACAAGGAGATACTGCAACATTTATCTAATTAGCAAGCAAGAATGAAAGACAGAGAGATACGGATAAAGAGATGGGTAGAGGGACAACACAAGGACAAAGGAGAAAAACAGAGGAGTTGAGGCGTAAATAGCGCTTTTTTTTTCTTCTTCTTCTTCTTCTTCGTTTAAATGGGAGAGCTCTTAGATAGTATTCTCAAGAGGTTCACGTGGCTTTGACTGGAAGTCATCAGCACCGAGAGATTTAGCCTCCAAGTGACACGCAAAAGGAACACACACACACACACACACACACACACACAGAAAATAAAGTAGATTCAGTGCGCACATAGGCATTAAAACATATATAGACGCAGGGAAATTTTTACACACGTCTGTACACACACTCAAGTATGAATGCGTAATCATGAATAGACAAACACACAGAGGGTCTTACAAAGCATAATCATTGGAGGAGCGCTTCTCCTCATATTTCATATACGGATTAGCGGAAATCTGCATGGAGCAAGGCGGGGGAAAGACTCTGCTACTTACACTTCAGAGGGTAACTGTATGTATAAACCTTAACCTACAGAAGGGTGATGAGTTACATAAACTTTTAAGGAGTGGAAAAGATTAAGTGAACCTTACAAGGAGAGGATTCAGCAGATACATACACCAGAAGAATCCTAATCCTTGTTTAGGATGGGAAAACACTGCAGCACTCACTAAACTTATTGAACTGCTGTTGTTTTTTTGTTTTTTTTTGTATTTGGGGTGGACGTCACACACTTAATATCACATCACAGCCATTATCCCGCTGGCTGTTACTGATGTCAGGACCTCTGATCGCGCAGTAAACGTGCAATCGTGCAGTAGAAACATGGATTACACAGGAAAAAAATAAATAAAAGTACATAAGCACGCAATGTTTATTCAGAGAAAAGATCATGAAAATAATCAGACACAGCCCTCATAATAATAATAATAACAATAACTAATAACAAAAAGTGTAAAAACTACTCACCGCAGATTTTGCTGGGAGACTGCAGATTTCATGGTGCAAATTTCAATTCAAAGGTTCATTTTGTCCATATTTTAATAGTTTTGTATCATCTGTGGTACTTTACCAAACTCCCAGCTAGGATTTCTCATTACTGTATGAGATTCCCTTTTGAAAACTCAACACCCAGTACATATACTGCTGCCAGGTAAAAAGTCACATGTCTTTGAGCAGGCACAAGGGTTGCGGGCGATGCGTCGGCTGCAATGAAGGCATTAGAAACGCCTAATGAGCGTTTTCATACAACAACACAGCAACGCAAATGATACCTCAGTCTTTAGGTCGAAAGGGTCTGTATGATGGCTATAGTGGTGAAAGCTTTGAGACAACATAGTGCGAGTGTGTGAATATGAAGTTAGCTGGGGTTGTGTAGAAAGAAAACGTGAGGAAGAACACGAGAAGACAAAGTGGTGGGTCAAGTGGATTATTCTCTGCTCGTCTATTTCTGCCGAGGAAACACTGCTGTTCAATGACACTCATTGACGGGGGATATGAGTGAGTGAGTGTGTGTGTGTGTGTGTGTGTGCAGTGCGGAGCAGAAATAGGTGGTGTGTGTGACAGGTGCCAATCAGGACATTATGTAATTCTCTTCCACTCAGCCTCGCCTCTGGTCAAACTGAGGGATTATGCCTCACCCCTTCATTTCTCTGCTCCGCCTCTCCGCCTCCTTTATTACAACTCGCACCCCATCCCTCCTCCTCCTCCACCCCCTGCTCTCCTTCCCTCCTCCCACCCTTCTTAAAAAAAAAAAAAAAAAAAGGTGCCACGTATAACATTACAGAATCAATAAACCATCACCACAGAAACTTTAAGACATTTGTGTATTTACTGTAAGCGAACGAGATAAGTGCTGAGAGGTTCACGAGCCCCGGCCGACCTCTACACTGCTGGTTTCATTGTGGGATGCCACAGGGTTGGATTTGGTGGGAAATCTGCTGGGCTGCTTTATGGTATAAAATAGGAAAGAAGGATACTATTCATCCAGCATCACTGGTGCCAAAGATTTATGATTTTCCTGCGCTGGTATATCTTGTGGAAGGAAGAAGGCTTATAGAAAAATGATTTAGTAACATTTATCCCCTTCAGGAAAGTGACAGTGAAGACAAGCACACACTAGTGGTACTAGGTTGTAGGAAGGATTTACAGTAAGTGTGGAGGCAATTTTGAAAAAAAAAGACTAGCACTAAAATTACCACTGAGTGAAACAGATTATTATCATTTGTTTACACCGAGGTACTGTATATGACAATGACACATCGCTATATGTAGCGTCTTTAAGGCTACTCTGGCTAACGTGCCGTCTGGTGAGTCTTCTTTGATCTTCACTGTGAATAACACATAAAGGATATCCCCCCTTTGTGAATCTGATGAATCCCAAGAGAGCGAAGCACTGCACATCATGCGCTGTGCATCTATTCCTATTCACCATTCAACGTGATTGGCAGGTGAGGGGCATTGCCTATTCAAATGTAAGAACCAATCAAGGCTTTTGCAATTTGCTTGAGGAAATCCTGCACAATTGAACGGAGACTTCCTGGATGACAGCTCACTGTACCATTCAGTCGGTGTTAGCCAGAAAACGAAAGCAGACCCCCCCCTCCTCTCTCCTCTGCCTTCTCTCTTTAGTCACTGCATCCCTTCTTCTCCTCTCCCACCTGTTCTCCACCTCCTTCATCCCATTCCTCAAACGCTTACATACTTACCTTTCCTCCTCGCCCTCTTACCCTCTTTACCTCCTGCATTATGATCTCATTCAACCAATTCTAGCCTGGTTCCTCTTCTTCCTCTTCATCTTTTTAAGCTATGAATAAATAGACACCGGCTGCACTGATATGTATACGGTTCGGTGCAGATCCAAAGCCAGAACTTTTGGCAAATCACTCCGTATCAACACACAAGTCATCACATTATTCATCCATTCACTCAGTTCACTTCAGTCGGCTCCATGTCTGTCTTTGCACCATGTCTGTCAAACATTCACCAATCATCCGTTCACGCGCTGCCTCTACCTGCATTCATCCATCAGCCCACTCCTCCTTACCTTATCAGCCATGATCATGGATGACCCTCCATGGATACCCAGGATGGGTATGAGCGTCTGCGAGGAAATAAAATCCAAAATCTGGGCGATGGCCTCCTGGTCAGTGCCATCCCCGAACACCACGCCGTGGATCTTGGTCCCGGACATCAGGTCGCACATGTGGGTGATGATGCTTTTCGGGTCAGTCTCGTTCACCAGCAGTGTGACCACGTTGACGTCGATGGGGTCCTCCTTGCTCCACAGCGCCCGGATGTCCCGGTCTGAGATGTAGCGCGTGCGTCCCAGGATCACTGCAATGTTCAGGACCGGAACTTTTTCCGAGGTGCCGCCAGTTCGCTGCTTTTGAGCCACCGCAGGGTCAGCGATCAGGGTCACCACCACCACCAGGAGAGCCAAGGAGAGCAGCACACTATTACTACCACTGCTCCTGCTACAGCCGCCGCTCCTTCTACTCCTCCTCTTACTCCTTTTGCTGCTGAGGGACATACTGCCAAACCACTTCATCCCCTGCATGGAAAGAAGATGAGGGAAAACAGAAGACAGATGAAAGGGGAGGAAAAAAATGGAACGGAGATCAAGAGAAGAGAGAAGCGGAGGAGAGAGGGAAGGTATAAGGATGATGGCAGAGAGAAAAAGACAGGGGAGATAAATTGTTAATGCACAGCTTTTTAAGCCCACACACTCAGGTTGCATCCTTCTTTTTTATTCCATTTCTTCTCAGTAACGTTATTAAACACATAAACCTTGCGGGGAGGGAGATGGCCTTGGGAAGGAAGTAATGTAGGGGTGTGAGAAAGAGAAGATGACTAACAAGTATATACTTAATGGTCACGACTGCTAGGGATCAGATGAGTCAGGTGCAAGCTGGCTAATCAGCAAAGGAAAGCAACATTTATACACTTGTAATAATTGTAATAACCAAGAATCTGTGTAAAAAAAACGTCTTGATTCAGTTACACCTGTCCCATAGTGCTGAAGCTGATTAGTCACCATTATTTATTAGAATATTAAATATATATATGATTCAATGTACAGAGTGCTGACACAGCTGTCAGACATACGCAGATCATTTTGTATCCCAGAGGTTAGTAGGAGACAAATCACATGAAGGCTGAAAAGAACACACTGACATAAACCGGCGAGTGTTATAAATAGCCTAAAATGCCAGAAAGTGTTCACTTGCATTTTTGTAGTAGCACTGAAGGCGTCGGACAGGAGGGCAGAAGGTTGGAGTGTGTGTGTGTGTGTGTGTGTGTGTGTGTGTGTGGGGTGGAGACATCGAGTCACTGTGCTCAATACGCACTATAGATGCCGAGCACCCACTAGATTCTTTGGACACCCGATGCTCAGAGGGCATGAAACATCATCATGTGTAAGACACATGAGCAGGTGTGCTGAACAGTAGAGCGTGAGCAAAAATCAGAAGGGCATGAAACATATGGTCACGTAACGTGTTCATGTGCGTCGTCGACAATTTATAGATGCAATGACAAGAACGCATGTTTACGTGTGTTTCTCCAGAGCCTGTTTGTGCACGATTGATTCACGGGAGCGAGTCGTTTATCAAGCCGCTATTGAGACCGGTGCTGATTTAAGCGCCGAGATCATAAGAGTCACACAGCGTTCCTTCCAATAACGTATATATATGCCCAAACAGCAGTGTGAATGGCTCTTACTGAAGGATACAGCAACACATGTGCATACTGCCAATCAATGGAAAACTCTTTTCCCATAAGCACAGTAAAATAGACTGACTCATGCAGATTACCAAGGAACATGTGTTTTTAACCCCGTGTCTTTGTTTATTTCTCTCTTATTTACTGAGATATCTCAAAAACATATTAATCTAATCAAATCTGGTAGAAAGTTGGGTCATGGGCTCAAGGAACGAGTAATTGGTTTTTGCAGACATAGGTCATTTTTTAACTGTTTTTTTCTTTTTTTTATGTGCACTCATTTGAAAGGTTATAGTCATATATCCAGTGATTGTATATTTCTACTATATGTGTCTTTTGGTGTTGATCCAGACAGATGAGGGCGTATGTGCTCACTGATACATTGATTCCATTTAGATGGCAGCAAAATGTTCTTCACATGCATCCTAATGAGGGTTTTTTTTTAATTATTATTATTTATTATTTTTTTACAAGTAATCAAATAGAATATTGTTTTTTAATTTGTGTCATAGTTGAAGTGCTAAGCTCGATCCCACTTCACTTTTGGTTTCACACATTTCCACTGAGAGATTGTATTGCTGAGCTGAACTTTTAAGCATAATTCCAAGCTTGTTCAGGGATTCAAGCCAGCAGCTCTGCAACATGAAGCCCACCTCGGTAACCATCACTGCACACAGTCTGAGAAAGAAAGAACTGCACTATACCACACCATCCTAGTTTCTGCAGCCATTATCATTTTATATATTACATTTTACTTTTATAATCAGTGTAAACACTTTCGTCAGCAGGTTCTAGAGGCTGCAGGAGAGCTATGAAGCCCACACAGTCTGGGAAATCTGAACAGGGACTACATAAAATGATTAATATTTGTTTTCATGAACATAACTGCTTGAACTACGGATGACAGAAAGCTACCAAACCATTTCATAAGACATAAGGTATCCTCCTCCAAATAAAATATGATGATAAACTGTAGTTACAGGAATGATGCATGGCAAAACCAGAGTCAAACTGGTACCAATTTGGCCTTTAATGGTATTTATAGTAACAGGCGAGCCCACTGTTGACAGGATTATCTTTCATAGTTGGTGTGAAAATCTTTTCCCTCTCTGTTTCCTCAACTCTGCAGCATCACATGAGGATTTTTAGGGAATGAACAGAGAGAATTAAATAAAATGGACAAAAGAGGAGAAATACAGGCAGAGGAATTTAAGGAAATGCAGGGAGAAAGAAAGTGATGCACAGATATAAAGAAAGAGAGAAAGAAAGTGATGCACATATATAAAGAAAAAGAGAGAGAGAGAGAGAGAGAGAGACAGAGAGAGAGACAGAGAGAGAGAGAGAGAGAGAGAGAGAGAGAATCCACAGCCAAATTGGATTGGGGTAGTTTGTCGTCACACAAAGGCTACCATTTCTTGGCACCACAATAGTAAATGATGTTTGGCAGGATCAGCCATACTACTGGCTACCATTTGCACGTGAACAAATGCACGTGCACACACACACACACACACACACACACACACACACACACACACACACACACACGTGCCTACTTTACAAAAGGCACAAAACATAAATACTGTCTGTGCATGTGCAACTATATCAAGTCAATAATTAAACACTTTCTCAGTGATCGGTGAATAAGAAACCAAAAACAAATCAATTTTGCTTTTTTTTTTTTTTTTTTCAAATAACACAGACACACACTCTATCAGTGAAGTCTCTCCTACTACGCCATCACTGTACCACGACTCTCCCACATGGCTTCACTGCCACAAAGCTCCTCAAACAACTAGGTTTCACATGCATCAATTATTCAGCTGCATTATCTTTACATGATGATTAATATGATTGCGTTTACCACTGCGGTCTTATTCGTTCCTCCTTCTATCTGCCTAAATGGCATTAAAATTAGATTAACATTACTGTACATACTCTAAGGATATGATTTATTTACAGAGTCGGGGGCCCGCAATGGTTGATACCAAGGATAAGTGTATGTTTTACTATGCCACGGCCCAGAGGACGTATGTGTGTGTGTATAAACATACTTTTTGGTTTGTAGAAGACTATCCCTCGTATGGGTTTTGCAACCCCATCTGACTACTCCATTACTCTAAATTCATTCACACATCCGTTCTTTCATTCACTCATCTATCTGCCCTTCCCTTCATCCCATGTTTTACTCTATCATAATGCTTCCATCGTTCTTTATGTCCTCCCCATTCACTAGCATGATGTTGACATTAGTTGTTTTGTTTGTTTTTTTCTTCTTATATAACTTTTTACTCACCTCCATGGTCCCTTTGTAATATCTCTCTAGAGCTTTTAAATGACTCAAAAGCCACACCTTTTCATTAGGTGTGGCTAAGTCAAATGAAGTCCAAGCTTCTTCCTTCATTTCGTTGCCTTTTGCTCTTCCTGTTGCCTACTCAATTGCCATCTTACTATTATATGTTAAATTAAGATTTTTATTTTTTAGCTTCTTCATTTATTTGTCTGTCCAAAAAACGTTTCTCCTCCCTGCCATCATTCTCCCTCTCTATTAAATCCAACCCCCAGGTTCTGCAACCTTTCTTCACTTTCTGAACAGATAAGAAAATGAGCGCCACCATCAGAGACTCCGATGAACAGAAAATCCTCATCAGAGAGTCCAGTGAAAGACGTCACGGTATCAACCACATTGTCAGACTGGCAACTGATCTACAGGAACTGCAGTTCTAGTAGGTAGAGTATGTATATTGTGTCAAAAATAAAGGGGAACTCCGCTGATTTTACACAGCAAGATCAGAGTTTTACGAATACTAGAGACTAAAAACTAGACTCTGCTGCTTTGGCTTTAACTATTATTTTCTTGCACTTTCATAAAGTTCCCAAACTTTATGAAAGTGCAATACTATTTCCTATCACTTATTCTACCTATTTCCCCCTCATTCTTCTATCCATTTTCTTCCAGCCTTCCCCTCATCCATCCATCCATCCATTCTCTCTCTCTCTCTCTATCTCTCTCTAACCATCTGCTCTGTGTGCCCTGACGTGTGCATGAGCACCCATGAGAAGCCCAGTGGAAGTAATCGTCTGTTACCACTCAGGCTTCAACATGTTGTCTGCCCACTGCACATACCTCTTTAGCTCCCTCCGAACCCACTGTGTGTGTGTGTGGGAGAGAGAGAGGGGATAAATAGTGAGAGGCCGACATAGGAAGAAGTGAGCTGACTTGTATTCTCTTATATAATGGATGTGAACTGTGTTCTCTCTGCACCTGGTGCCCCATGCACACCTACAGTATGTCTCGCTGCTATATTGGTAGATTGCACTATGCTACACTGTTTCTCCTCACCCATTTATTTTCAGTTCCTTCAGTGCTAATTGCATCAGCCACTTTCTGCCTCATTAGCATTAGCCTCATGCAGGACGCCCTTATCGGACCGTTGTCTCCCTTCTCAAATTCAGTTTTAATTTTGTGCATTGGCATGACATGTATATGCATTTGTATCCCCGACACATACAACTAAAAACCTGGTGGTGATTATGATACAGGCTGGTAATCTTATCTCGTGTATCATACCTCATTCAATCACAGCATGCGTGTTAACTGTTACGTGGCTCAAGTTATATATGTTGTCATTCAGAGCAGTGGGACGTTTGTCATTTGTTGATTCTCTCTCGTTTTGTGGCAGCAGACAGCAAAGTCTGTCTGTCTCTGAGACTCTCTCTGAAGGCTGGAGTCAGAGGTGATTTCAGGTTTTATTCAGCCATCAATGACGCTGATGTATTTGAAACGGACACAAACTGCAATCTGTTTCATGACTGCTGGCAACTTGATTTTTTCTTTTTTTTTTAGAAGAGGTGTCCTCTAGCTCAATCAATCAATGAAACCTAATTCTCACTATCACTCGTCCTTTCTTGTGTCTTCTCACACACACACACACACACACACACTTGCTGAAAGTAAAAGCAGGAAAACCATAAGGAAGGGTGGCTATAGTCTACAGTAGGGGGAGGTAGTGGCTTAATAGATTATTTCCTTTTTGCTGTCATAAAAATATGGATTGCCCCTCCATGGCCTGCAGCTGACGCCTTGAGAGAGAAGAGTGAGAGAGGGATGTGAGAGAGAGAGAGAGAGAGAGAGAGAGAGAGACTGCGCTTCAACAACGTGACTGAGTCCCGAGAACAGGAGAGAGGGGGAAGAGAGAGAGGAGATGTAAATTTATTTGGATCTCCCCATTAGGATCAATGAAGCCAACACAATACACGGGCGACCCCTACCGGTTCAACCCATGCCTGCCTCCTCGTGCCTCCACTCGTGCCTCTAGAGCAGAAGATCTTTTTTTTTAGGGCAAAGCCTGCATGCGTTCACTTCCCATCACGTCTTAGTACAGGGGACAGACGCAGGATGTTGCCCTAAAATTCTATTAGTGCTCAGAAAACGCGCGTTCCCGGATGTCTCCTTAACGTGACACTGACTGATCGTCCTGCTACGGGATGGCGAAGAGCTGGAAGTTGTGCCAAGCAGTGGCGCGACCAAAGCCCGCAATGTGTTATCCAGCCTCTGGGTACAATCACCAGAAAGCACACACACACACACACACACACACACACACAGAGACATCTCTTATTTTGCGCGGCGTGTCTTATCTTCTTTGGGTAAATTTGAGTTCACAGCGTTTGTAAGTGACAGCGAATTCATTCATTAATTAATCGATTAATCGGGGACGTGGTGTGCGTGTGTTCAACTACCGAATTAGACCCGATGCTTTATATTTCACCTGCACGCTCAGTTTTAAATGTGAATTGTTGTTAAAGGAAGATGCGTTAAGCGTGTTTTGGCCAGCTGAGATACAGATGTGCTTTGGAGCATCCTGCGCTGCGCTGCGCTGCGCTCACTGCGCCAGCTTCATGAATTATGAGGGAATTCTAATACTTGACGTAAGAGAATTTGATTTTTCTTCCCATCTTACACTGCAAGACCCGCATCGTTTAAATCTCAGCTGGTCGTGTTTTATGGCCAGCGGAGTGTGGGTGCCGCACTTTGGATAAGGGACGCCTGTGGGTAAAGCCCGCACAGCGAGAGAGAGAGAGAGAGAGAGAGAGAGAGAGAGAGAGAGAGAGAGACGCCGCTTGATCACCACAACCCAGAATCAGAGAAAAATAAGAGAAATATCAAAGTACTTACAGCATCTCCCTTCCACGGAGCTCCAAAATAGTGGTGCGAGATGACATTGCAACAGTCCCCTCTCTGATGTGAGAAACCATGCAGCCTCTGACGGTGATCACACTCACAAACACCGCACAACAGGAAAATCTCTTTTAAATTAATTATTTCCACCGTGTCCAAAAGAAAGAAAGAAAAAAACAAAACTGAATGAAATCCCCCGTTTTTTAACACTTCACAAGCGCGCAGCTGCGAATAGAAATCACCGTTGTTGTAATCCAGTCTTCATTGTGTGTGTGTGTGTGTGTGTGTGTGTGCGCCTACTGATTCTCCACTGCAATCTCTGCTGGCCCCGCGCATCGTGGGGGCTCAACCTGCCTCTGTATGACTACAGCTCCCGGTATCCCGTTATTCCTGTCCCGGGCGAGCAGAGGAGCGCAGAGGAGGGAAGAGGCAGGCGAGCAGCCGCCGGACGCACACATACACTCTCTTACAGTATAGCTGCTCCGGCAGCCTGCAAACCCTGCATGGGACCCGCTCTCTACGTCTCTCTCTCTCTCTCTAGCTCTCTCTCTAGCTCTCTCTCTCTCTCTCGTCGTGTACTGAATGTGCACGCGTGCGTGTGATTTCGCGCTGCGTGTGTGCGTGTGTGCGTGCCTGCGCGCTTCTGCAGAGGCAGCTGTATAGATGGACGGACTGTCGGTGCTTCGGTCTGTCGCCTCTGCTCTCTGCGCTAAAGCTCCTTCAGGAAGTCGCTCAGTCAAAGAGACACACGGAGAAACATCACAAACGATTCTCTTTTCTTTCTATACATTTCAGCACCTGCTTTTTTATTTATGAAGCATAAATCCTTTCTTTACTGCCTCCATTCATGCTTTTTGGGGGGATTTTTTATATACAGTTAAATTCGAAATCTGAGCAGATAAAGATTATAATAAAAAAAAAAAAAACACGCCAACCGGCGGGGCACAGCAGAAATAACCCACGATGTGAATTCATGCAGATGAAAGTCAACTGCTTCATCTTCAAACCCTGTGGAGAAGTTCAGGTGTGGGGGGCACGCGCGGAGCAGTGAGCGTGTGAAGTGGCAGGGGGGAAAAAAATGGCTCCAAGCAGGTAAAATGAACGTTAATTGTAAAATGAAACGAATAATCATCGACTGCTGTGTTCAGTTGTTAAAATCTTTAGGCTGCACGTGCGCTGACATCGCTGTGATAACATCATTTACCTTCATCATCCGGAACCTGGCCGCGTTTACACCTGGGAAAGTTTGCGACCATTGAGCTGAAAGTTGCCGGTTGCGTAACAGCTTGACGTCGTCTGGAAACAAGAGGACACGAGCGTTTAGTTCCACTAAAGGTGAATACACTTCACAGCGCTTCACGGTGAGATCACAGAACACGCAGTAACGTCGTTGCATTATTGTAGTCGTTATTTTGAGTGAATCACGAGGCCCACATGGAGTATGAAGGTGTTAAAGGGGCATTTCAGCGATTTAGTCTATAAAGTTTGGAGACTCAAGCGAGGCATTTTTATTTTTTATAGGAATGATGAAAACTGATGCAGCATAAGGATCCTACGACTAATAACATGATCTTGTTAGACTCCAAGGTAATTGTGTACAGATGGATATGAAATGTATTTTTGTGCAGAGTAATACTTCAAAAATACTTTTGGACTGCATGAGGAATAATGTGATAAGACATGCAGTGTTTAGTTTCGTAAGTTATAGTCAGTTAAATCTTTTTTTTTTATCAGATTTTTACTTTAAATCTGATTCTATAACATGTTGTTTCAGTTTTATTTGCACTACTAAACAATCGAAAGCTCAGGGCCCCCACCTATAGGATAGATGTACAGGTGGGAGTGGTTTCATGAAAATGTCAGGCCAAATGTCAGATGCCACTTGCACTCAACTTCCCCATCAGATAAGGTCAGGACCCTTCTATTTATCTGTCTTATCTATCTATAATTGCATCTAGCATATTAGCAGGCTGTGCATTAGTGGATCTCCCTCTCCATGACTTAGAAGAATTTCCACATTCCTCTGCTTTACTCTGTCTCTGTCTGATCAGGGAAGAATAGAGGAGAAAGAGCTTCTACGTGTGTGACGATGCTGTAAATCTGCAGTTTACAGTAAAAAAAAATGCTATAGATTCATTATAGAGTAGCGATGCACCAAGCGGACATTGCGGTGTACTGTGGAGGAAAGTTAACAAACAGGTTTCAATGTGCCAGCGACCCCTCTCTAACTGGCACAAGAAAAGAACTGGAGTAATCCTACAAAGAGAGGCCACCCCAAAAAAAAACACACACGCACACACGCACATCACACCTGGGAGTAACAAAGGCTGTGATGAAAATGTCACAGAATACCATTGTGACATTAAAAATGCCGTAAAGCCACAGCCAGGTCATCAAGAGCTCATTATGGAGTATCACAACCACATCATAGTATGTCACTACAGAAATATTACAGCGGTAACATCCAAATAAGATCACAGTGAAGTGCCGTAGGGTCACGTAATGTGAATATTAAGCGCTATAGAGCATACAAATACCCGGAAGAAGATTTTTAAGACTGTTAAAGTGTTCACATATGGAGGATTATAAATTATACAAAATCACTATCAAACTCTACAGGCACAGTAGGAATGTTGCAGGACTCAAACGTAAATACCTCAAAGCATATATTATATTATTATATAATTGCCAAATTAAAGTGAGAAGTAGCCGCTCAGTACCAGGAATAAGAATGAAGTCACTAAACCTGTTCATCACAGACATCATTATACTCTATTCCCTGCGGAAATAGAATTACAATATTCTCGTGAATTGACATTTTATAGTACAGTAATCTACTATATATTATAGTACCTTACTGGTCCAAACTGTGCAAGCTACCCATAGTGCATTGCAGTCAGAAAATCCACCATACAGTATCATACAATACACTTTCGATATTGATTTGACACATTAATGGAGATGCAACAGTGACTCTGTTTGGTATTGCTAGTAAAGATAGAACAACTACATTATTTTATTATTATTATTATTATTTTATTTGCTTTGCTGTTTAAACAGATCCATTGTGGTCTGTCTCTTTCAAAGACGGTGTTGAATGCATTTCTTTTTCACGAGACAATCACGAGAGCGACAGATGGCAAAGTCACGAATAAGATTTCCATATAAGACAGTATTATAGAGAATAATATGTTGGCTTAAGAGGGAAAAAGGGAATATTTAAACCACAGCTAGATTTATACAACTACTTTATAGTTGCTTATCCAGGTCGGGGTTGAAAAGATAACAGGTCAGAAGAAGCAAAGTAACTGGAAGAAGGTACGAACACACCCGATACGAAGGCGCTTTCTCACTCTCACCGTGTCACGTTCTGCTGCAAACTGCTCCTGTGCACATCAGCGATCATGGTCCGATGAAGCCAGAAGGACAATGTCAGATGGTACCCCGATGCTCGCACATTGGACTCTTTCCAGACAATTTGGCTGCAAATTCTTGTACATGAATATCACAGACTGGAATAGGTGCATAACGCAACCCTTGTTGGAATTCAGTGCCTGACATAAATGTGTTTGACTAAATGCCAAAAAAGCTAATTTAGCTTTCATAATTTCTGCACCAAATCTCTCAGGATTACAAAGGGAACGCTGCCACAAGCGTTTGCCGAAATCCACCGAACTCACGTAGACGGGTGCAATTTCCCATGAAACTCTAATTATCTTCAAATGAATAAAGACCTTTTTGGACTGCAGGTTTGTTTTTTTGCAGCAATCCTGAGACCTTTTAAGGAACTCAAGAACTTTATGCGCAAGCTTGAGCTTTGTTTCTGTAGTTCCTCAAAAAGTGTCCAGTGTCATTACATTTGTGTAGAGTATGTCCCAGGATATTGCGGTTATTTTATTTTATTTTATTTTTTTGCCATTTTCTGTTTCACATTGCCACCATGAGCTCTACCCCTGCCCTTTGTCCAAAGCACATGTAAACCCCTAGAGCTGTCTGCATTTCAGTGAGGCTTATTTGGGCTGAGTTATGAGGGTTGACCTGCAAAGCCCTCAGTACTGCAGTTAATGTCTCCATCTCTTCAAGGTTTCCTCAGTAACATGTGAAGCATACAAACAGAAATATGCTCTACTTCCACTGTTGATCATCAAAGGTCAACTACTCAGAAGGTTTATGAAAATGAAAAACATCCTGTCGTCCTGTCCTGCTCTGACTCGAGCTATGAATGGACAATGCTGGACAATCATCAGGGCAGTGTGTGGGTGGGACTCAAAGTGTCTGCAAGTGATTTTGTGTGTTTGTGTGTGAGATATGGCTTGGGGATACCAGTGGTGGCAGACATGCTGGGCTGCCATGTGTGTGGGAGTGTGTTTGTGTGTGTGTGTGTGTGTGTGTGCGTGCGTGTGTGTGTGTGTGTGTGTGAAATGCTGGGGTAGGGAGAGAGGGGAGGTGTTACCGGGTCACCAAACAGCTGTCTGGGAGACAGAAGAGCCTCAAGGCGTGTGCAATACACACAAGCTCTCTCTCTCTATATATATATATATATATATATATATCTCACACACACACACACTAGTAAGAGACCCTGTGGTTTTCCAGATGTAGAAATATCTGATAAAACAAATAAATTCTTCTTTTCTCTCACACAAATACAGTTCTCATTTTTAAAGAGCTCCCACTGTACATTAAAGGACACTTGCTCTTAGGTTGAGGAGTCCTAGAGGGGAGCAGGTAAAGGAATAGAGTCTGGACAAATTTACATTTTAAGTGTTAAAAGAGAAAAAAAAAACACCTTGTTTTATAACACAAAATACTTTTCTAACGTGTAGATGCTCTACTTCACAAATGTTTAATGAACTTAATGTTATTTTTCCTCAAAATTGAAATTAACTCCTGAAATAGACTCTGAAAATAATTGGAACTCATTTGGAATCTCATTGAAGTGTAATTATTGAAGTGAGACAACCGTTAACTCTGTTCTTTGCGCGTGTGTGTGTGTGTGTGTGTGTGTGTGCGTTTCATTCAGTCGTACGGGATGTCAGGTATTCAGCGCCCACCTACTCCTTTCCAGACTGAGCGCCTATAAGCCTCATTAGCCACCAATGGAAAACGTAATATGATGAGATCAGAAATGATTCCACTTCCCTAAGCAGCATGACTTCATCTTGATTGTTACTGTGGCATTGGTTGAATCATGGAACTCCACAGATCTTAACCTTTACATGCATCCCAGTGTAATTCATTCGGTGACCTCTGAACATAAGTCTGTATTACCAAGCATAAGCGTTTTGTTGTATTTACAATCTTATTTTTGGTTGGTTTTTGAGTCATCTCATGTTTCTTATTGTTATGTCATCACACATTTAATGTGCACCAAAGGCCTAAAGATGTGTATTTCTGGATATTGGATATCGTTGCCATATGGATCGACCACCAACCGCAACAATGATAAACCAGGAAATTCATCCTCCGCTAGTAGAAGCAACTCACACTGTAAGTTTTGCAGGTGACACCTAACCCGCGGGCACCATCCAGCATCCAATCAGCTGTGCTAGAACAGAAGAGAGATGCAAAGGAGCTCCAGGAAATTCAGCGTCAAGTCGAGGAAGATGCCCGTGCCTGATTCGGAGTGCCGGCAGCTTGAAGCAAAAGCTGGAAAGGTTTAAAACAAGCAAAATAAGTAACCTCACTGATACAAGAAGAAGATACTGTTTTACCTTCTGATACAACAACCACAACAGATATGAGTTGTCCTCAACCCGAGTAGACACAAACTGTTTACATTCACTAAGTCTCTTGAATATGTAAGCCAAGAAGCAGACTCATGGGTCGACACTAGATCAGATTTCCCACAATAAGTCATACAGACCACCAGTCCTCTCCCCACCACTGGCTGCCCTGACAACAGATCTTCTTCATGTGATTCATGAGCCTCTCCACCAGAAGCACATGGTGTCTCCCTGTATCCAGTTTCCAGCATTTTGCAGCAGCCACTTCAAATGTCATGCCAAGCTAAATTATAGCACATTATTTAGATTGCCTTGATACCCCCCCCCACACACACACACACACACACACACATTCTGCTGAGACATCCTCATAGATGAAAAGAGGAAGGCATAACAATATAATGATAATCATAATAGAACAATTGCAGTTGACCCCCCAAAACTGATTTCCTAAGAGAGCATTAAGAAGGTAATTGACTTCTCCCTTATTTCTCTTTTAATGTGGGAGACCATCTGAAAGGAAAAAAAACGATCTGCAACAAGGGATCATTTTGTATAATGTCCCGGTGGCACTTTTTTCATTTTAACTTGTTATTTCACTATATTTCACTGAGGTCCTGGAAAATCAAAATCAACCCCAGTCCCTCCAAGCTAATGGCAGAGGTCATCATCAGTCACACAGCACCACCCCGGTTGCTGACTGGGGTTCACTGGCTTCCTCAAGGACACTTTTGAGTAGATATCCACTGATCAGAACTGCCCCACTGCCACTCTGCTGTCCCACCAGACAATGCTGTCATATCAGCACCTGACAAAGCTGCTTCGCACTGAATCCGAGCAGGTGTTGAAAGAGACATTTCGAAGAGTGGTGTGACCAAGCTTGTGGGCTGATTTGCTGAACAGCCAAAATGTGGAGATCCAATTAAAAGCTGAAAGGGGATGTTTCATGGCACTATGAAGATGAAAATCCTGGCAGGATCACAACAGACTGTTATAGGTGCCTGATATGTTTAAAGAGGCATATGATGGGTGTGAGTCTACCGGCAAGTCTGTCTCTCTTTTTTTTGAAACCACACTCCAAAGAGAATATGAGACAAAAAGAGGGACGTTTCTTTAATGGCCACAGCCAAAGTCAGCTTCTAAATGCAGCTTTTGACCCCGTTGAACACAGAACAAAGACTGATTTTTATTAACAACAAATTAAAATTGAATCTGCAACAGTAAATCTATTAACCAGACTAAGGATTAAATAAATATTGGCATTTTAAAAGAAAAGCTATTAGCAGGCCCCGCGGCTCATGACAGGGTAGGAGGGGCGGGAGGCGTTTTTCTTTTTTTTTCTCTTGACTCTGTCATCTTGACCTTTACTTCTCAAAGGGAACATATTACAACTGACATTGCTTCGCTAACAAACACACAGACACACCAGGACACGCACACACACACAGGCAGGCACACACACACACACACACACACACAAATCACTTATGCACCAGAGGTTACAGCTGCATTTTAACCAATGCATATCATGTTCAGCAGCGCCATCTAGTGTTACATTATAGAAGTACACTGTAATAGTGAATTCACAGTCCTATATTCACAAAAAAAAAAACATTTAAAGACATGAAAACACTTGTTTTATTAATGTTGTTTTGATTAGTTATAATTATAATGATTTTGAGAGGTTTTTTTTTACAAATTCTCAGACCTTATTTGACTACAAATATCTCCACCTGGTGGACGTGATCCGGCACATACCTGCAAAAGTAATTTGTTTGCAGTTTTATATTTGATATCTTAAATCCTCCTTTACTGTCCTCAGAAACAACTTGAAGTTGAAGTAGTTCATTTGCTTACTGTTCACTGCAAATCAGTAAAGGTAGCGATCGATTTACAAGCTGGCCTACTCGTATTCATGCTGTAAATTTCACATTATTATACATTTTTGCATTTTAACACTGGATGACATTAGTGAAAAAAGTCCAATTTGAAAATCATCTTTTTGCTTCACTTCCTCACCGGTTTGTCCGAGATTCATCACCTTCTTAGCAGCCTGTGGGTTAATGAGACTGACATAGCAGTGTGCTCCTGTTATTAAAGGCAACATTTGTTACACAGGTACTATCCAGAAAGATCAGGTATTACTATATGAGGAAACTTCTTTTCTTTGTCAGACCTTCTTTTCCAACCATTAAAGTACAATTTCTGGATTACTCAAAGGTCTGAGAGAAACTGTAGGGAGGGTTTATGTGCTTTATGGTTTATGTTCTCATGCTTCCACTGTAAAGTGACTGTAAGATATCTGACTCATTTTATGTATGGACATTACTCTTCTCAGCCATAGCCATTAGCCCTTCCCTATGACTTTTGCCATAAATTTTGTCCTTTGGTGAGCATCACCGAATATGCATAGGATATCTTGATCTTGAACAACTAATGTGTATATTGTGTGGGTTGTTGTTGTTGTACATACACACCATAGGAATAAATCATTAATGAACACCATTAACATAAGAAATAAAGCAGACAATACTTGTCAGGAATTTAAAAAAAAAAAAGTCTTTAATTGACATGGAAACATCCTTCAGGACAACGGTTGGTCATCACACAATAATCAGCAACGATACAATGCAGAGAGTCTGACTGTGTGTCGAGCCTTAAAACACCTCCTCTGTCCCCTGCCTTCTCCCTCTGTTGCGGGAAATAACGGAGGGCTTATTATTGCAGACACATTGGCTCTCTCTTCTGACAGACAGAATACACCTCCTCCCCTCCTTATAAGGCTTGGGGGGGTTGGGGGTGGGGGGCGCCTGGGCCAAACACTGAAGAGTTATAAAAAAAAAAAGAAAGAAAGAAAGAAAGAAAGAAAGAAAGAAAAACACAAGGCTTCTGATTCATCAAAGTTCAAGTTCTATCACAGTTTGAACTTTCTGGAGTCTGGCGTCATGTGGCAACACTTGTGTTATTGGGAGCATGATCAGCTTCAGTGCGAGGCTGCATCCAGCTCAATATCAAAACCAGAGAAAACTATTTATTACTAATCCTGATCTTTCCTCTACAGAGCAGTAGGGCTGAGGCTACTCCTACATAAAATATACATCAGTTAATTAGTTTCACCATCACAGGAGTCCTACCATGTTTGAGAGTATCAGGAGGGAAAAGTCGGTGTGAAAAAAGGTTCACCTCAACATTAAATAATGTTGGCTCCAAACAAAATAGACCCAACAAGGTTTCCGTTTCTCTCTATAAAACTGTATAAAGAGGAGCTCTGGCCTCATACAGCAAATAACCACCCAGTATTGCAATGGACATTAAAGAACAGGGTCATTTAATCAGTATTTTATCGGATACCAATTAATCAAAGCCCAGTGCAATTAGGTAGTCAGTCTACAAATGGAAACATCTGAAAATGCAAATATCAAAATTTCTAAAACATCCAGATGATCCTTTCCCAAAATATTTTTATTTTTTTAAAATCAGCACATGCAATAGTCAAAACTGTTTCCTCAAAAACAGGATTTAAATACTGAGATCAAAAGATCTGTAAATCGTTAAGAACAAATTATGCAGTCACTCTACCAAACTGTGTCGATTAATATGGCAATCTGCTGTTGATTGGAAAAGTCTGCTGCACTAAGTCAAATACGAGTGAGACAGAGACTGTCTTAAGAGTACTTCAAACCTGCCATCACAGACAATCTGTGCTGGAAGGGGACAAGAAACAGGACGAAGCAGTTGCACAATAGCAGCGTGTTTTTAAGCACATATTGTATAAAGATGATCTGAAACCAGGACGATGACCAACTGTGCCACGTCCAGGAGGGAGGAGAATAACTCAGAACTGGAAGATTAATGCTATCAAAAGATGAACTAGCTGCGTTCATCAGCAGTGATGTTTTTGCAATTTCATTGTCCAAAAGCTGTTTTTGTTTTTTGTTTTTTTTTATCCATTCTTTTACCTAAGACTTTTCTACCTTTGCCTTTTATTTTAGCGTCACTTAGACCTGAACTCACGGATGATGAATGTGGCTCTATCAAAGAATGACAACCAATCAGAAGGCTCCGCTCTAGTACAGAATACAAAGGTCAAAGATGTTGACCTGCAGCAAAATCAGGCTGACATATAAACTGTTGACAACATCATCCTGTTTTATTTTGTTTCTTTTCATCTCTGTCTTTCATCTTATATCATATTTTCTACATGCATACTGTGAGGGACAAGACAAGCTAATGATAATGTCGAAGGGAAATGATAATCTGATGATAATCTATAGTAATCTGGGCCTCTTTCAATGTTTGTTTTTTTCCTCTAAAGTCATGTTCACAAAGGTCTCTGTAGGTCTGAGCATACTTTTGTGGCCTTTTAATGTCTGTTTCATATTGATTTGTGACCTGCTAATGATCTTTTGACCCAGATCATAAATATTCTGAATTAGGTTGGCAATACCTATCAAGATATACATATTTTTTTTCCATTGCACATATATAAAATACAGAGCCTATGGTGCTATGGTACAGCATCAAAGCACTTTTGGTTTTCACTCAGATTACTGAAGACTTGTGCATGTTATATGCTGATCAGAAAAAATAAGGACGCTGTCCCAGCCAGCTGCCTTTGAAAGGGGGAATCGGTACCAAGTAGCTCATAAGCGTGCCTCTTGTGTACGTGTGCCAGACCAGACTGTGCACAAAATAGATTAAAGTACATATTGTGCTGTGCCATAATACAGGAATGGCTTCGTAAGAAATCATCCAGCCACTGGAAGGAAAACACTTTGTCATTCACACATTACATGATTTAATTTGCCATAACTAATAAGTAGGTAATTCATATTTTGTGTCAATTTGATGTTTTCGAAGGTGGGTAAAAAAAAAAACTGAGGAGTGATCAATGAGTCCTCAGCAGAAATGCATGTAAGTCTTCTGTTTAAAGGAACACCATCAGTGAGTAGGCCTGAGCTTTTAGAGAAATCCTACCTCTGCTGCTAGCCACACCCACGCCAAGTACCTATAGTAGCATGAACACTAGAAATACTCTCAATCATCATATAAAAATGGGTTTATATCATTATATAGTAGTTCTACAGTATGTATGAACACAAGAGTGTGGTGGATGGTACTATATTTTTCCACAAGTATATATTATTATTGCACTCTGGCTACACATATTTAGTAAGTTAAGTTAGTTTGGTTGTCTTTAGATGTACAGACACACTAAGTGGTGTCATAGCTGATCCAGCCTGAAAACAGCTGTAGAAGGGAGGCTCTGTGATGCCATGTCACACTTTTTTTTTTATATTAGATTTTGTTCATATTATGTTCACAGCCAGCAGTGTACAGAGATATTCAGCTGCCTGCAAGTTCATATTATATTATTTATCTTGACAAATCAAAGTTGTTTTTCTGTATTTTATAAACTTTTGTAATAATGGCCATATTCAGAATTGAACACGCATGTTTAGCCAGTAGTCTCAACAGGCTTGTCCTAACAAATTTAAACTGTACTGTCTGCACTTCGCTTGCATCACTGAGCCTGCTTCCTAAGGCTGTTATTGAGACATCAAATACATAGAAATCTGAGACAAAGCTACAGAAACACGTTACAACCTTTGTTTCTTTTCTTTCTCTTTTTTTCAAAATAGAAAAATAAAATCCCACTCCTTAATCTCAGCTCGCTTGTTTCAGAGAGTTGATCTCCTTCACTTTTGTCTCTCGGTTTTTGAAAAGAAATGTACATTCACAAAAGGACAACGGAGGAAAAACAAGCAACTTGAAATTCAAATTTGTGTGCAAAAAACATTTTTAGATATCTATAAAAATATGTGCATATGGATAGAGCTATTTTTAATCTCACCAAATACAGTATTTTCCTTTATTTACACTGCACAGATAAACAGATAAACATACACTACAGCTCTGCCCTGCTCCCCCTCTCTGTCGATGGAGGCGTAAGAATAACATGGCCGACTTCCATGACAACAGATTTGACAATATTCACACATAGGAAAATGCGCTCACTTGCATTCACACACAGACACACACACACACACACACGGTTCTGCTCTAATCAATGTGATCGAGGAGCAGAAGAGGGGCAAGCAGAACTTCTGTAGAAAACCTGAAGTTGCATATCCCACGATTCCCCCCACGCTCGCATTTCACAAACCACTACCTGATAAGGTCAGAGGTTACCAGCCAGACGCTGCTTCCTGATTGGCTCGCGTGGGTGGGGACAGTGTGTCAAAAAAACTTTGGCTACGGAGTTAGGTGGCTTTAGTCCTGGTGTGTTATTGTTATTAGTCCCAAACACACCATGTACAGTGGGTTCTGTTTGACCGGTACAGTCGCTGGATTTAGGAAAATGGATCCAGTTTCTGTTATTTTCTGGGACAGGACTGTACCAGTGTCTCTCTGGAGAGAGTAACCAATGTCGTTTTAGTATTCATCAAAACCAAAACTAAATAATTCCCTTTCCCTGTAAACTTTCTCTCATTCTCTCCCCAGCACCTTCTCTGCTGAGGTCAGCCTCTACTGTAGCTGCAGAGATTGAGGACCAATTAATTCACTTCCTGAAGGTGGTGCTCAGTGTTCATTGGGCGGTCCTCCGATTCTTTGCACTGAATCCAGCACTGCTTCCTAGTCTGTTGTCAAAAGGGGAAGAGCAAGTGGCTGTATCGGTGTCCGACAAATATCTGGACTGTGGTTGGTCAAAGGTGAATTGGGGGAGGGTGATGTAGTCCCCTGTGAGAGATGAGTGCCTTGCAGCAGGGGAGAGGGAGTGTGTGTGTGAGAAAGGCATAGTGGTTGGGACAAGAGGTGCATGAGGCTGAATATTTGGGCTGATCGGAATGTGCGGGTGTGTAGGTGTGGATGCGTGCGGTGGAGTGTATGTCTGAGCGTGTGTCGGTGTCAGTGTGTGAGATGGTGAGTGTGCTTGCAGTTGTACATGGATGGGTGTGAGCACTCTGTGCATCGGGGAGTGCATCTGTGTATCTGCGTCTTGCATGTCTGACTGTGTGTGTGGGGTCAAGTCATAGGACGGTGTCCTGCGTCTCAGCATCATGCTGCAGTCAGCCAGTTTTGGGGGTGAGGACATTTGCGGGTGTTCCCTCTCTGCAGGTGGGTGAATGGAAATACAGGGAGGGCTCATCTTCTTCTTTCTGTGGCCGCCCCCGACTGACTGAACCCTCACAGGAAAAGCCTGAGCACTCTTTTCTGACCGCTGGACCTCCTCTATGAAGTGTTGGTTGTCACTGGTGATGTCAGCCTGTTGGAGGCAGACCCCGATTGAGTGGCGCCGCTGGTCGTCAGGGTAACCAGCAGACAATGATGAAGGCTTGTCCAGGAAGCCCTGGTTATTGGCACTAAAGCCCTTCCAAGAGTCACAGTCCTTCAACCCTGCCCCAAGCAGACTGAGTGTGCTCCTTGAGGAGGAAGGTGGCAGCGGGGGAGGAGGAGGTGAGGAGGTGGAGTAGTCGAGGGAGTACGGGGAGGTATAAGGGGAGAGAGAGTGGCTGCGGCCGGCCTTTCCTCTGCTCTCCTGCCCGCCTCCCTCCTCATCTCCCCACCTGTGCTGGGCCGAGCTGGTGATGTGATACACTTCCTCATCAGTCGGGTCACAGAGGGAGGCAGCAGAGGGAGGTCGAGGTCTCCGAAGGCTGGCGGGGCGCAAGGGGAGACGCGGGGAGGGAGGTGGAGGGAGAAGAAGTGACGGAGAAGATGGCAGAGGAGGTAGGGTAGAATGGGACAGTAGAGGAGGGATGAGAGAGGGGGAGGGGGGAGGGAGTGGGAAGGCAGAAGGGGGGCATGGTGGGAGAGAGAGGGCTGAGGGGGAGGAAGTAGGAGGAGGATTCAGGGGAGATGGGGAAGGTAAAAGAGGAGAAAGTGGAGAAGGGGAGAGGGGAGGCAGATGTACTGAGGTGGGCCTCTCTTGTTGTTCATAACCCTGCGACTCCACAGAATCCACTTTAACTGCCACCTACAACTCAAAAAAAACAACACATACCATCCTCACTTATTGTCAATAAATGAACGTTAACTTAGTGATATTGTTCATGTGTTTGTTGTCAGCTCTCACCTGTCTGCGCAGGGCCCGTGGGGAGGGGCTGGGCGTGGGTGGGGCAATGCGGGGCAGGGTGAGGGAGGGATGTGGTCGAGGGCGAACAGGCGAGACATCGGGTACCTGCAGCAGAGCACGACTCTCACATGGCTGGGAGTGGACTGACGTCACTGAGCCTGAAGATGCAGATGTATCAAGGTTTAATTCACACAAGTAATAACAGCACTCACCATCACATACACACACTCTCCATTCAAACACATGCATTGTTGCAGGAGACCCATGCATATTTAGGAAATACACACAAACGCCTATTACTTTGAGATATTTGGAATTCATTACATTTGAGCAATCATTATGAAAATTTGATGAATCATTACGAAACTTTATCTTGGAATAATATTCGGATCAGAGCAATTTCAAATTCGGTTTAGTTTTTCTTCAAATGCAATATCAAATAGTGTTTTCTGAATAGAAAACCATTAGCATAGACCTTAGGGAGTTTGGGATTTAGAGATGCACCAATCTCATACTTCTCAAGATGAGGCCATGACATGACCACATGATCCACATTAAATGCAATCTATGTCAATGTAATTAGAATACCTTATACAAGGGGAAAAAAGAGCACTGGTGTCAGATCGGTCTTTGGTATCAGAGGTACACTAAGTGTCAAACTTGGAGGAGAAAATGTTGGATTGTTGCATCCCTATAAGTAGCAGCCCTGCGCTGAATGTCAGAGATAAAGTCATACAGTATAAGACTGGTTTGCTGGATGTAATATTATGCATTAGATCCTGGTTCCATGAACAGTTTCACGGTATTTGGACAGTCATGCCAGGAAAGGATAAGTGCACAATTTTTCAACTCTGCCTTAAAACAATAACCAGGTGCACATATAAACACTGAAACAGGTTTTGCTCACTATAATCATTCCTCCTGTTCATACTGACCATTAGATTGCCTCAAAATGCACTTACAATGTAAATGATGGGGGACAAAATCCACAGGCCCTATTTTGAGCAAAATTATGTCTAACGGCATCAGGCGAGTCATGGAGGACTGTTTTCCTGTCCAGCTGCAGTGGATGTATTGCAACAAAAAGATAACTTTGAAAGATACTGATTTGATATGACAGCATATTAACTTCAAATAAACTTTTAAATATGCTTTTGCATCAATTGAGGGGCTGTGAATTGTGTCCACCATCACTTATGCTGTAATGTTCATTTGGGCACCTGACCATTGTTTTAATTAGGTCCTGATAAAATACAGTACTGTAATGTGTCCTGGGTGATCAAGTCCAAAGTGCTCAACTCTAAATATGATTGCACAGGGATGAGGAGGAAGTGTTTAATAACCGCTGTGAGACTGCGTAACCAGGGTCATTCTGCACACACATATCCAGTAAACCTGTAGGGCTCAGATGTAATAAAAAGTAAAACATGTTAAAAAGTCAGAGTTAGATCAAGTTCATTTTGAGTTGGTACTTTCAGTCCAAGCTGTAAAGCCACTTATTATAATTGTTTTAATCCCACTGGACAAAATACCACAGCTGTGATGATTATATTTTTACTGTTTTCTGCCTTTGCAGCTTGGTCCTGAATTAACCATCATTCTAGTTGAGTAGTCAGCCATTCCACAGCTGAGCAGATGAGCCGGTGTGAAGGTTGCAGAGATTCACATATATCAGCTCATCCACTGCAGTCAGTACCTTGGGACAGAGCTGGGCCTGTCCACAGCCTGGCCACAACATGCCATTAGAATCTGACTGTAGATAAAACAGTGCTTGTCAGTGCTTATATTAGAGTGCTTAGCAGGTTCAATCTGTGTCTACTTTTGTCTGTTTAAAGATCTGAGATGAAGATCTGGAAAAAAGGGCATAAATATTGTCATGTAATATGATTGTGATGTCCATTTTTGAACTAAAAGTTTGAAGTCAATAGATATATGCAGAAAAAGGAAATGATAATGATGAAAAAGAAAGATCTACAGTATGTGACTGTGTTTTAATAGTACCAGTGTTTTAAAAATGCAATACATATATGTTCCCATTTTTCTATGACATTTTGGTGCAGCTACTTGTTTTACAAGTCTCAAAAAAGTTAGAGTGAGATCATATGCATGCCATTATGGTGACAAGTGATTTTAAGTTGAATACACAATTATCTAGATAGAAGAAATGCTGATGAAGACAAAGGAATATTACACACAAATCAGCAACAAGGTTATTAATATATACTGTATGTGGTGCATTGTGTTTTGCACCCTGCACTTTAATTTACACGATTGGTGCAACTTGAAAAGCCATTTTCATATTTGTCACTCCTTTTTGTCACAGTTTCATGTCTTGGTTATTGTATGTTAGCAGAAGACTATTTTCTGTATCCCTCATAAAATATGCTGTAATTCCAGATCACAGAGAAATCAAATCAAATCAAATTTTATTTATATAGCCCAAAATCACAAAATACATTTGTCTCAGAGGGCTTTACAATCTGTACAGGGAGTGACACCCTGACGCCCACCAAAAAACCTTTTAACAGGGAAAAAGGTGGAAGAAACCTCAGGAAATTAAATCACATTTAAAACGCTCAAGAAATCACAGATTGAGGCTTAAGTAGACTGAAAAACCACTGATTTCTTAACACACATTTGTTCTGTTAACAACAAGACTTTAGAACTACTGAGGAACTAAAAACTGTACTTAATTAGAAAAATTTTTCGAGCAATTCAGGCAAGACTATATAATTAGAAACCATGTATTAATAATAAGTTGAACATTACTCCTTGATCTATCTATCTAATCGTAGCATTAAGCATCATATAAGACTGACACATGCATGTGTAACAATCTTAGTCTGTGGTAAATTCATTGAACATTATTAGCAACGGAGTCTGTTAGAATATTGTCAGCGGACATTTAATACAAAGGAAGAATGGAAGACCAAAACGCCACTTTAAAAAAGAAACTTGAGCTCATGTTTAATAGTTAAACCCTGAACAGACTGGTTACCTGAATGCTGGTCCTGGGCACTACTATCCACCTCCTCCAAAGGGTAGGGGGTGCTGGCGGGCTGTACAGGTCGGAACATGTAGCTGTCGTTGGGCAGAGAGTGCATCCTGGATACAGACATCTTTCTTGACGACAGCAGGTCCTGGTCGCTGTACTGCACCTCTTCCTCCTCCAGGGGGAGACAGAGACCACACAGATTTAAACACTGACTACTGTTTACATCCTGTTTTAGTCTGCAAGACTGACTACAGCAACATATAATGTTTTATGATGTACCAGATATAGTATATTCAATGCTACTTTCTTCCATTGCACCCTGAATATACTTCCAGTGTAGTCTCAGTTTCATGACTGACTTTGACTAATGAGTGAAGTAATGTCCCGTACCTGTCCAGGTGAATGTGGGCATGGCCCAACATAGGTCCCTCCCACTGAGCTGTTGTTGGAGGCTGAGCTTAATCTGCGTTGTCTCTCCAGAGCCATCTCCATGGCGATCTCTGCATCCATTTCTGCATCCTCTTTAGCCTCCTGTGAAGATGTATTTTGGCTTAGTGATGGCATTTTACAGTAAATGTCCATTTAAAAAAAGCACCCACTGAAGTCCAAATGAGACTGTGACCATGACATCAAAACAATGGGAAAACATCAAACTTATGTACCTGTAGAGTCTTTGTTCTCTTTGTTCACATGCACACATTTGTGGTCTTTCTAGTTACTGTACCTTGTTGTTTTCCTCTAGGTGTTTCATAAGAACAGCCACCACCACATTGACAAGCACAAACTGCGCCATGAGCACAAAGGTGACAAAGTAAATTGGAGAGACCAACGGCAGGTAGGTGAGACATTGGTGGTCTTCTTGACGACACTCCCTCAACGTGTCCTTATGAGACATAGAGTAAGAATCAGCAAGACAGAAGGAGAAAAAGAAAAAGCAAAACCAGGGGGATTGCAAAGAGTGAAACAGAGTGGCTGGATCATAGGTAACTATTTTATTTACTATTTTTGAGTCAGTTATGGACATTTATATCATTACAATTTTCTTGTGAAGTAAAAGTCAAGATGTAAAAGTGCTAACATTGCACAACTCCAAGCCACTTTATTATTGTATAATTGGTTTAGGAGGCCATTGCTTTCTCTATTTTTATGAGATAATCTAGTCATCTTGAGTGTGTTCATGTGTGTTCATACTTTCATAATCCCACTCCAGTTGTCTCCAGTAGAAACTCGAAACAGTGTTAGGAAGGCCATCCCAAAATTTTCAAAGGTTGCATGACGACTCAGACCCTCACATGGGTTGCTAATGCTACACTCTAATCAACACACAAAGAGAGACATGATTGAATTGCAATACTACTGTATAGGGATAAAAGTGAGCATTAACAATCATTTTAGTGTCAATGTCCCAGTCAGAAAGTCCTGATGAAACTAGAGTAGTAAAGTAATACCAGTGTGAAATTTGTAAGTATTACATATTACTTCTTTTCCCCACATGTCTGGGACACGGCACTATGGCGCATAGATGGGGTTGGATACATCGATTCAACTAGACTAGATTAGGTTCCAAGAGATCGGTAATTTGATTTAGATTAAGATTCAAATTGAAATATATTCAATATCAGCTGTGCTCAAAATACCTGCTATTGGCAAGGCGACTTGAATCATCATTCAAAGCTCCACCCCAGCCCCTTTCATATCGCAATTGCTTATGACCTTCTCTTGTCTGCATATCTTACTGAGAGTCAAGACTCCCAGAGGTCTCCTTAAGATATTTCAGACCTCAAGGCCAAGTAACCTGGGTTGCATTCATGAGACATACAGCACACATAAAGCTGGAGAAACTATTGTGACTCAGAAGTAACCTGCTGTGATGATTGTGTTTGTACCTGGGCAAAAAGTAATTCAACTCAGCGTGACTGTGGATGTAGTACCAGTAATGTTTCCTGATCCTCCTGAAATATATTTGTTCAGCTATTGTAAGCCATGAAACAGCATTTAAACAGATACAGAAAGGAAAATGTTCTGCAAATCCAAACGTTGCTGCACAAAAGCAAGATTAATTTCTACTAAATATATATTTTCAAAATAATCAGAAAACAAACATTCTTCTGTTTACCTAATATGTCCCACCATCCCTCTAAAAATCATTTTTGCTAATCCTCTTCGCTCACATATTGTTGTTGTGCTCTGAGAGACAATGAATTGGATAGAACTGCCCTCTTGGGGAGGCAATATATAAATAAATGTGATCATGCAAATGTGATCTTTTCCTGTTAGAAAAAAATCCCTCTGATGGTGGAGATAGAGAGAGAGACAGATGGGGGTAGAGAGGGAGGGTTCTACAGAGACAGCTCAGACAGGGACTTTTTCTGGAAGTCGTGACTGTGGTAGTAATGACTGAATTCAAAAACATTTTCCACTGTGGCTTGTAGGCCGTGTGTTGTCTGCCAGGAAAGTGACTTACCCAGTTTGCCAAAAAGCTCAACTCCCAGTGCAGCGTAGATGAAGAAGAGCAGCATGAAGAGGAGACCAAGATTTCCCACCTGGAAGAAACATTTATGTTAGATCAAAAAACTGCAGAGTAAATATTAATTGTTTAAAACTCCAGGGAATGGAAGGCATTACGATTTATTTCATTGTATTATTATTATTATTATTATTATTATTATTATTATTTACAGCAGCATCTGCTCAGCTTGTTGATGAACCTTGAGTGCCATTAAAAAAATGGATTTTAGGCAGAGCCTGTGAACTTTATGCACTTGCTATGATTACAACTGCATCACATGCCACTGGAAAGTTCTTGTTGTCTTTTATCCAATTTCTAAAAATGTGTCCTCGTGCACTCAGTGGCCTGATTGGTATATCTGTATACTTGACATTTAGAAAATAGCAAAACAGTGGAGTCCGTTCACTGCATGTGCATCATAATCTTTGCTACAGCTGCTCTTTGCCTCTAAGAATTGTGCCAGACAGAGAGAGGGAGAGACAGAGAGAAAGAGACACCCTGGATGTATTAAAGCAGCATTGAGCATCGGGGAGTTAGACTCACAAAATTGAGCTCATTCCCTGGCATCCACATGTGCCTTCCTGCACCACCTACTTTGATTTACTGTGTTTTAACACATTGGTGACAGAATAGATCATTATTGATGAGAGCTGTAGAGAGCTGCCGTATTGTTTAAGCACCCCTCAAATGTTAAAACACTGAGGTTTAGTGACTTCAAGAAATGCTGTCCAATGTAATGCATTTGGAATTTGTTATTGTATATTTGATATTGCACATTTAATAACCAAATAGAAAAAAAAGGAGAAGGAATGTACAAATAGAGACACTTCAGGGTCAGAATCTGACTTTTGTAAAGTCAACGGATATGTTAAATATTCATCAAGAAGCATTCATTTTTTAGAGGCATGTCTATTCCTAATAAAAGCTTCATATTCACCCTACTTTCCTGAAAAAAACCAAAAATAAAATAAAACACCAAATCACTCTTTTGTGTTTGGAAACCTAAACCTCATACCAGGTATCTTTATCTTTACCTGTGGCAGCGCTTGCATGACAGTGTCCAGCAGAGACCTCATCCCTTTGGCTATCTTTAGGAGTTTGAGCACTACAGAAAGACACATGAGCATTCATGAACAGGTACAGATGTTGATCGCCCCTTTGCTACAGAATTCATAGTAGCACAGATAGTAGTAGTTGTTTTGCACACCAACATGCACTAAAAATGATCTATGGTGTATTACTTATACTGATGAATATACAATAATAAACAATAAAGGATAGTTTTTGCACAAAGTATATAATGCTTTAATGTTTACAATGTGTACTTGTGTCTGCAGTGATGACTCACTGTGTGTTTTGTAACTGTATACACGATAACCACGTACAGATTTGACAATGTGTTTGTGTGTGTGTGTGTGTACCTCGTGCTATCCTGAGTACTCTCATGATTCTGATAATGGTCGGATTGATGGGCAGTGGTGTTTTCTTTCTCAACTCCTCCAGGGTGATGCCCATGATAGACAGAGCCACTATAGCTATATCCAGCTGGTTCCACCTAAATATACATAAAATAATTATGCAACATGAAACTGATGTTACTCAAAATCAGTATTACTGACTATGTGCACTAACACTTCTCTGCTGACTGACTCAAAGTTTACCCATATCTTATATCTAGTGAGTGGTATTAGTTGATGTTGGTGAACATAAGAACAGTATAGGAGTAGACGTCATGCTGTCTATCTTCCCACGGTGATTGCAGATCCGGTTGCTCAAATAATGGGTGGCTCACCCACTCCTATATATGGTTGTGTAAACACTAACTCCTGGCTTAGCCTGGCTCTCTCTGCCCAATCCCTTGAATTCAGTTAACTGAGAACAACAGGACACCTGGTAATAAAGTTAGATAACACATGCATGTATGTACTTGTTGCATTGGAGTTTATATTTACAACTATTTCACACAACATCATATACATTTTTTGGGGAGATTTATCTCAACTGATGGTTTAAGGATTTAAGGTTTAAGGAGCAGTATTAAGATATGTAAATAAATCTGGCTTGATTTACAGGATTGGGTGGACAATAACATCTATATTAATCCCACTGTGTTACCTGTCTTTGAAGAATCTGCGTATACCGAATGCCACAAGTTTGAGGAGGGCCTCGATGACGAAGATGCAGGTAAATACATAGTTACAGTACTTCAGAACCTCTGTTAAATACTGAACACAAAAACACACACAAACATACACAGACACACACACACATTTATCTCAACTCAGTGACCAGACTTTTCTTCATTTGCTGCGGCAACACTCAAGTCTTTGTAATTTTATAAATGAAATGAAAAACACGTTTTAAATGCTATCAAAAGTTGTTTTTTTTAATACAAAAATAATACAAAAGTATGTATTGAATAATGTAAATGTTGAAAGAAAGCCATATAATTTGACTGATTGGTGGTGAAATACAGATAGTGACTGTAATGTTTATGTGTGTATGTGCACACTTTACCTGCGGCTGATTGTTGTGCTCAATGCTCATTGTGAAGACATTGATGCAGATGATGAAGGTGATGAAGAGGTCCAGGTAATGGCTGGTACACAGTGTGCGGATGGTCAGACGCAGAGGAGAGTAGTCCGCATAGTAAGGCCTCTGCGTGGCCTCTGTAGCACACACACACACGCACACACGCACGCACAGAGAGACGCATATCAAAACACAGACACACACACAGAGAGGCAATGGTTAGTAAATGTGCTTTGAATTTGAATGTATCCAGTGGTGTGCACATGGAGGTGTAGTGGTAAGGAGGGCGACCACCACTGCTCTTTTTGCTCAAAATGCCATTATTTTATCAGGATATTTATGCGACCTTATGGGATTCCAAGCAATATTTTTGCCCTCATGTCACATCAAAGGGGTCCTTGAACAGCCCAGTTGCTCTTCTGCTTATACCAAGTTCCACTCTGTTGTGACCTCCGTATCCTCTCTAACTGTACTCGCAGTGGTAGTGCCCCCTTTTTTTCATTTTCACCCCCACCCCGAAGACATTTGGTGCACACTGTGAACTCACATGTCCATATTAATGATTTTGAGTGCATTTATATATGTATGTGCATGTTTATGTCACCCTTCCAAGTACACCATATGCCCAGAGCATGGTGAGATAGTATTTGCATGCTTACATGCCTTTGATGTAAAGGTTAGTGTCTGTGATTGAGAGGGGCCACACAGGGTAGGTTCAACAACACACAAGACATTTGGTCATTAATACATTTCTCTAAGTAAGTTTCCTTTAATTCAATATTGCATTTATTCCACATTTCTTCATTATTAAATTTTCTAATTAACTTTTAGACCAGAGCTGTGATGTTGAACACGCTGGAGCCGTTTTCCTCTCCAATAGCATAACTACAGTCATTTTTAATCCCTCAGAAAAATCTCAGCAGTCTAAAACTTTTTTTTTAACACTAATCAAATTACATAGCCAAACGCTCGAGTCCAGTTTTTTTTCTGAGATATAGCTGTGATAACATTCATCACTATCACTATATGATACCTGGAGATATTACATTTGTTTAGAGTTTTAGCAGTTTTAGACCAGTGAGACATGTTACAAACACAAGAACAAAACAGCGGCGCTCTGCTCACACTATATACTGCCTTATCGTTACTATATGAATGATGTGTATTGGGTATTTTTCAGCTTAACACATTACCACAATATAGGTAAAAGCCTTAAATGTTTATGATGTTTCTGTCAGCATGTGCTTATATTTTCTAACTGTAACAAACAATCCTTTGTATCTGGATAACTTAACATCTTCTACAAAATCTTCTACCAAAGCATATTCGCAGGTATAACAGCCACAATGTCTCCTATGTTTCTGAGTCTGCCAGTCAAAGCACGTTGACAGGAAATGTCCTACTACCCGTGTCGAGAGACGCTTCAGATTTGTACATACACTCAAAAGGGACTAACAAAATGTACTGAGAAATATTGAAGAAAGCAGCCACCTCGATCAGTTTCACATGCAGAAGGTGCTGCAAAGCAGTCCTGAAAATCTAAAACAAACTGTATCACAGTTCTCAACTTGTAGGAAGAATGGGATTTAAAAGGGTTTGGTATAAAAAAGATATTATTTTAGCACTACATTAATACTGTACTGTTGCTACTGTGAACAAAGCTGTGTCTGTTATATTGTGAGCATACAAATTTTATGTTGATCCATATGTATGATTAGATTTGTTTTCCATGCAGTGTTAAGGGAGGGTTGGGGTTGGGCTGCAGTCATGCAGTTACATGCATCAGAGTGGCATAGCCCACACCGTCTGGCAGTGACCAATCACTGTATGCGTGAGCTAGCCAGTCCGTCTAACTGTCCCACTTTTTATATATTTTAAATCAGAATAATATTCACTTTATTCTCTTTGTCATTCTCTCTCTTTTTTTTCAGGCTCTGAAAGCAGGCAGTGCTCAGAAAAATAGACTACCGACCAGCCCCTCCATTCTCCTTACTCCGGCGCTTTTTCTCTATCATTTTGCGCTTCTTCTCTTCCCGTAAGCGGTTCTCCTCTTCCTCCTGGTCCTGTCGGCACTTGTGGAAATTCTCCACCACGACACCGACAAACATGTTGAGGACGAAGAAACTGACAATGAGCAAGAAGGAGATGAAATAGAGCAGCATCCAGGGGTTGTGGTTCCTCTCAGGCTGAGGAGAGGAGAGGAGAGGTTTATATGAGATTTTCAATAATTTGTTCATCACTTAGTAAAATACACAAAAAAGCATTTTAGTATTTTACGGCAAAAGTAGTTTTATCACTGTATCACATTGCTGCAATTATGACTAATTTGTCTAAGACTACAGTATTTCAGCACATTACACCACAGGCACTCCAAGATCTGATGACAGTAACATCAATCGAAGCTTTGAAGAACGTGCTACGATCGTATATTTTACTTTGAAACTGCCCATTACTTATTTTGTCTCTATGGCTCGTTTGTATGTTCTTCCACTTGATTTATTATTTGCACATGTCATTTTTTTCGAGTGGAGATTACAGTGCCACTGTTCCCCAGCATGCACGTGACAGTGTAAAGAAACATATTATTAAAGTACTATTTCACATATTATACAACGGCACACGAAAAATTAGCATGAATGTTTTTTTGTGTGAGTGTGATCTTCAATGAGGAGCACGTTATGGGTCAGACTTTATATACCTGATACCGAGCTATTAACAAATGGTAATGATCATGCAGAACGTCCATCAAATTATTACCTGTTGGTCCACTTCAACTGCATCCAGGCCGTCATACATTATGTTCACCCAGCCGTCCTTAGAGGACAGCACAAACAAGGACATCAGAGCCTGAATGGGAAACACAGAGATGTAAGTCAATACACAGGGATTTATTACTATAACCAGAATTTTTGTTACAGCAATAATATTACTTTCATTTGAAAACAAAAATAAATATTAGATCACAGGCAATGCTAACATGTAATTCTCTCTCCCTGTAACAAATGATGGGTATAATAGATGCATATTCAGTCTTGACAGTTGATTCATTAAATATTCAAAGATGACCCACCTTTTGCAACACATTTCTGTAATAAATGTTTTTTTAAGGGTAAGTATTTTCAATAAAACGAGGCAGACAGGTATACCATATCATAATCTTTTGGATGTACTGCCATATTACAGTAAATTAAATAAATCTAAATTTTTAAACTGAGTTAAACCATTTAAACCACCATCCTAATTTCATAATGTGTAAATGATCTACTGCCTGACAATATCATGGCAGGCAACTATGAGCACTACATAGAGAAAAATACAAATACACCTACTGTACTGTATTTTATTTTTTGTTGAATTACAAAGAAAAATAATTTTTATTTGTAGTTCATTTTATTTTCATCCTGAACACTAATCTTCTTCCCTACATCACTCCCCCTTCTGCTTTCTCTCCCTCTCTCACCCTCAGTCCATGAGTCCATACCTGAACGAGGTTGTCAAAGTTGTACTTCCTCCGTTTCCAGTGGTAGCTGGCCTGCAAACAGTCCGTCTTGTTTCTGATATTTCTTGTGTCCAGACCTTCACAGTGGTAGAACTTCCCTTTGAACAGCTAAAGAGAAAGACAGAAAGAAACAGAGTGAGGGCTGCAGGGCCGTTTGGCTGCCATTTACACACCACTATCTCAATTGCACCAGAGCTTGCAGCTTTTTAAACATCCAACTATTAATGCTAACAATAAAAGGTTGTTTCATAGAGCTCATTCTTATCAGAGGTTTTTCCTGAGGGGTCATGTTGTCCATTTTCACACCTAACCTAATTGTCATTCTTTTAAAACTCACAATGTTAAGGAACAAAGGCATATTCCATCGGATATTCAAGACACTTTCAATCCCTCCTTAAGCCACATTCCCATTATACAGCTGCACAGCAAGACTGACATTTAAGTTAAAAGGGTAAAAAGCTTTGTTCTCAAGCTGCACAAAAAGCAAATGACAAAGTAGTATCATCACAGCAGAATGTGCACTAGATCTATAGCGAGCTTACATGTGTTATTAAACTGTGACTTTCAAAATACCTGCACACCCAAGATGCCAAAGACAATGAAGAAGGCGCAGCAGATCAGGACAATGTTCCCAATGGGTCTAAGTGAGGTGATGAGAGTCTCCACAACTAGCTTTAATCCCGGAGCTCGACTGATCACTCTGGAACAAACACACATGAACACAGTAACAGTAACAGCACGTGTACTCCAGCATCCGCCTGACAGAAATACAGCTGACACAAATATAAAATAAAACACACACACATATATACGCCATGTACCTCAATGGGCGTAGCGTTCTTAGCAGTCGTAGGACTCTGAGGATGCCCAAGATCCTGTTTCCACCGGTATAAGCCAGAGAGACCAGAATGTCGACCAGAGACACAAACACCAACAAACCGTCCAGAACGTTCCAGCTGGACTGGAGGTAGCTCTGCTTCCCAAAGCAGAAACCAAGAGCTACAACCTGTTGTTAAAGCATAAAACACTGACCTGGGCTGAAAACATACAGAATTACTAAACCACGACTTCAGTGGTAAATCAAACTTATAACTAGTGAATTATTGATCCAGAATTAAAAGACAAGTTTATAACATTTAATCAGTACATACTACAAACTGCTGGATATCAGATGACAAACCAAAAAAAAATAAATAAATAAAAATCTATAGAAACTATAAAATATAAACTCAACGACATTAAAATAAAATATGTATTTATTTATTTTCAAAACTGTCAGGTTTACCTTTATGGCCATCTCTGCCATGAAGATCACAGTGAAAATGTAATTGGACACACTCAGGAAAACTCGCTCCTAAACGAGAAGAGTCAGATTATTTTTTTACTGCACATATTGAAATTACATTGGGAAAGGTGGAAGTGTCTTATATTTGAGGTTTGACATTTTGTATTTACAACTATATGTTCTCTTTGAATGGGGCAAACCCTAACTGTTGTTTTAACCCATGAGCCTGTTTTTATTATGGATACATATAGTGTAAAACTTTGATGTTGCACGGCGAGTAAATTTCTATCCGTCTGTTTACAGTGTGTCTACACGTTAAATGTCTGCAGTTGCTTTAATGTGATGGGAGTTTTACAAACAGAATAATCTTTTTGGTTGTCAAAACACACGGTTTCACAGAATTATGTTAGAAGATGGTGAGCCTTAAAATACAGACATACGCTGTTATTCACTTCAAACTGATTTTCTGTATTAGCTGTATTCACTGTTAAAAGCTGTTTAATGCAATATATTTACCTATATAAAATGGGTAGTTAAAATCTTGCAGTCTGATTGGATTATAGCTGTGGTATAATGAGCCTATACTACGGCTATGATGTTTAACGTCCTTTGAAAGTTTTATTTTTAAGTTTTAATCCATCGTGGCTACTGTAAAAATGTTGACTGCAATCTGTAAGCAAGCAGAGAAGACGCTCAACAGCAACCAACCTGTCTCCACAGAACCATGGAGCAAAAGTGTCTAGACTTATATGTGTGTGTGTGTGTGTGTGTGTGTGTGTGTGTCTCACCGTGCTGTGAGGCTGTATATTAGGTCTTTCCAGAGCAATGGTGATGCAGTTGAGGAAGATGAAAACCAGAACCACGTGGTCGAACATTTTGTGGGAGATGACTCTTTGGCACCACACACGGAGTCTAAACACATACACACTCAGGGTCATCTATAAAAATAGTTGGTTAAAGCTATTGACCAAACCATTAGCAGTAGAGACAAACAGTAATGGAGAAGAAAAATGAAGCAAGGAAGCCAAGAAGATTAAATAAAGAAATCAGAAACAAGACGAGAAAAGAGAAAAAGTAACTGTAGTCGGAACAATAGAGACTGAATATTCAACACTCGACTGAAATTGTGCGTTATGTGTACTGTGTATGTGTGTGTGTGTGTTGCGTGTGTATGTGTGTGTGAGTGAGTGAGAGAGAGAAAGAGACTCACAGGCTCTCTGGAGAGAACAAGTACAGCGTCCAGTCTTCATGCTCTTTGCACCAGCGGGGTTTCATATTACGTAGCTCCTTCTTGATCCAGTAGCAAAAAGAACTCTGAAACAACATTAGAAGTGACCCTTTCTTTAAAGTACAACATTATAAAATACCATCAACTTATTTAGTCTCAACAGTGAAATCATTACTTTGCACATTACATAGGTGTATATACAGGTGCGGTAACTATTTTTAAACATTTTGACCTGACGAAAACCCGACTTTTGTTCAAATTGTCTATTTGAATACGGTTTATGGCTTGAAGTCAGTGTGCATTATTACTATTATTATCATGAACACCGAACCCACCATCATCACTGTCATGTTAGTGCTTTCAACACCTTCATTTTTCAATGAAAAAATGAGGCAGCGTGCAAAGATGCTTGCTATAAATCATTGTAAAAATGTAAAACACCCCAAATAGTTTAAATAAATGGTTCAGTTTTCAGTCATTTTTTTCCCTTAGCCAGACAAATGAATGTCTTGTATTTACAATAGAGAGATTGTTTATGGGATTATAACAGGTCTGGTAAAGGGAAAAAGCACTTTTCATTTTCTCCAAAGATGGCTGCCTGAACTAAACTAGAAGTTGTAATTTATAAATGAATTGTTAATTATTTAATTTCAGTATGAAAAATGTCAGTATTCCTTTTTCATGCACTTGTAATCTCAACAGTTGAAACAGCTACAAGAGCCAAAACATAAATATAACTGATAGTATTTTGTATGTACTGATTTGTTCTGCTCAATTAAAATCTTGGATATTTCATACATACACAATATTAAATCATCGGCTGTAGAGAGAGTGTGTTTGTCTTCCTTTCTGAGGAGCCTAAACTGATCTTATAATCAATACAATTCTTCATCCTTGATTAAATGCATGTTGGTTCACTTCATTGTCAAAGAACAGCCAGTCTGTTTTTCAGCATCAGTACAGTAAACATATTATAAGGGATGTCCATTCATCAGAAACAGTACAGTATCCAGTGTTGTTGATGTTAGCACTTTTAATCCTATATACAAGTATACACTCATTAAAGTTTCTAATAAAATAAACAGAAGAAAGCTTAGGTACACAGCTTCTGTACTTCAGGAGTCTAATTAAAAACGGCCCAAAACCAAGCATCTAAGACGCCGCTTATTTGGCAGACTGCTGCTTGCATGAGTGTGTGTGTGCATCTGGGTGTGTCCTTCAGTGTGTATACTGCTCAAATATCCTTGGAGCTGAAATCTGTAATCCCTGACATATACACACACTGATGCATACTCATGCGTGTGCAAATGCAAACACACACCCGTACATGCATACAGTGGCAGAGGGTCTGTATTAAGCCTCCAGTGTTCAGTGTTCCCACTGAGAGGCCTTTTGTGTCAGTGGATTTCATGCCTTTATAAACTCAATTTGGAGGCAATAAAGCCATCAACACGGTCATAATAGAGGTCACCCAAAACCACCGGGGTAGTACACACACACACACGTACACACACGTACACACACACACACACACACACACACAGTACATACACAACTTGGTTTGTTCCCACTGAGAAAACAATTACTGCTCAAGACAATCAATTACAGCATGACAACTGGTGTCTCTCCAGGCGTCGTTGTGTGAATACAACACACGCACACACCTACACACACACACACACACACACACACACACATCTCAAAGTAAGCAAGGGACAAAGCACAAAGAAGACATAGGGGAAATGGATGAGCAAAGGGAAGACAGAGAAAAACTTAGTGTGCAAACAGACAGATTAAGAATTTACATAAGATCTTCACTATCCTGCTCAGTCTTGTGTACGTTATTGTAAAACAAGCCACTGTGTAAACAAAAGATGATAATTTCTGGGACAATATTAGGCCAGGGACATTTCGCTGTTAATTTTGGAAAAAATATTTTGAAAGCTATGACTCCTTACATCATCATCCAAGTCATCCTCAGGCGAAGAGTCTTCCTTGGGGTCGGTGTTCAGGTTAGGATCAAAGGACAGGGTCCTCCCGTTACAGTCCCCGTACTCTGCTATTATGGAAGGGCAGAGAGTTGATGCCTGCAGCAGCTCCAATGACCCCTGGCATAGTCTGTTGCTTCCCCCAGCCTCCACTTTATCCTCCCCACCATCATCCTCCTCTCCTCCCTCCCCAGACAATAGGCTCTCCCTCTCTCCGCTGGTGTCTCGCCTCTTGAGGCTCGGCGCTCTTCCTAGGCTGTTCCAGCTAGAGCGGCGGCTGCCCCATGAGCTGCCAGACCCACGTGGAGGAAGAGGGGAGCGCCGGCCGGGACTGGAGTGGCTCTGGAGAGAGGCAGCAGATAGGGGTAAGCATAGTGTGTGACTATGAAAGTGTGTAAGATTGTTAGTGAGTAAGTTTTACCAGGACAGTTAGGGAAAAATGAATTGATTAATTAGAAATCATACAGATTTCAAAATCTGAGACTGTGGACCTCCCCTCATACAATTTGGAAAAAGCTTGGAAAAAGGCCCCCATCCCAACTGATTCCACAGACACTCAACAATTCAGCCAAGACAGCCTGATATTGCTTGTTGACATACTTTGCACTATACCAAATACAAAAAAAAGGTCTGTCTGAAAGCATTTATTTGTTTCTGACTCTGGGAAAGTATGAAAAACTGTTTCCCTAAAATACTGTATCTTTTTAATCAAATCACACACATTTAGATTATTCTATGTGATCTAATTTTGATAACTAATGTAGTAACTAATATAATATAATATGTTTGTACTGAGCACCCCACTTTGTGTTGTGTAAAATGCCATCTTTTTCATTTAAAATTTCATTTCATTTAAAAAAAATCTGTACTACAACTCTGATGGTAACTTTTTGTTATGTAGTAATGGTAGTCAATGCAGAGGCAACAATTGCTGTGACTGATTGCATTTTCCAGTCATGTCCTATATCACATTTTATTAAATAAGTTAGCTTCACAGGATAGTTCCTTCCCCCTAAGCTAAAACCAAGTAATTGCTGTCTCATCATATTTCCAGATCCACTTTCTTGTGGAAAATATAATTGAATGTTTTTACAGCACCCTGCTGTGCTGAACCTGCCATTGTTGACATTATCAATACATAGTCATTCTTTCCTTGTTTAAAAATAGGACACTTCCAAGCAGCATTCCAGGTGGTCAGTGGGTCAATAAACAGTTTTAGGGTCCATTTTTTTCCATGAAGAGTTTTATATGACTCACCAGAGAACGTTGGTCATAGGCTAAGTGATCTGTAGAGGTGGAGCTTCCACGGCGAGACTCTACATGACCAATTCTTGCGTCAGAAAACCCCAGTCCAACATCACCATATCGAGGCATCCCCTCTCTGTACATGAGCTCATCCCCGAGGATGGACTCAGGTCCCAGAGAGCTCTTAGGAGTGGGCATGGGTGTGGCTGCAGTGCGCATGATTATGGGAGGAGCCATTGAGCCACGAGGGTCAACATGACCATTGGCTGTCATCATCAGAGAGTACATTTTTAGTTCTATGAAGGAGGAAGAGAGGGCATAATGTCATTATAATCATTATCATTTTTATTAATTCCACCTTTTTCCAGGTATTTTGTCATAGTTTTTAATTGGCCAATCAGGAAACAATAAGATTAGGAAAAAACTGCACCATTGAATGCATGTGTCTCTTAATTAACCTACCTGTGTCTCTGAGCTGTTCAACCTTCTCGTCCTCTTCAAAGTTGTCCGATTTCTTCTCATCATCTGATTCTGACCGATTAGCATCACCCTACAACAGACACATTCTTGATGATGAGTTTTTGTCGTTGTTCTTCTTTCCCATTTTCCTCTGAGTTTGCCATCTTGGAGAAGATTACATTGGCCAGTTTTCAGAATTACGGTATTGAGTGCAAGAACAGTGTAGTGTGCAGCGTATTTGGTATTTTTGTGGCTGGAGGCGCACTGTGCACCTGTGGCGCACACATGATAAGAAGATTGGATGAGGAAAAATTGCTGTTCAAAATTATCAGCAGGTGAAGTATGGACTGGTAATAATCTTTAGAAGCAGTGATTGATTACATGAAGTGACAGTTTGGTAATTGAGAGTGCAGATCTGTGGCCCTTAAATGGTTCTGTTGGAAGTTAAATAACAGCAAGATATGGCTGAGAGATGCTGTGAGAATCATACATAAATCTTTACTCTGCAGTCATGGCTATTGTCTCTACTGTTTGAAGACTGTACACTGACAGTTAAAGTAACAACAGATGAATAACAGATCTATGAGGCCTTGACAATTGAAACTGACAACAATACAACTGAAAATAAGCGCAAAATATGCAGTGTTGGCCTGATCCTAGCTAGCAGGCAGAGACAGCGCAATATGCTGTGCGTCTTGGCAGCTGAAG
Source organism: Pampus argenteus (assembly GCA_036937835.1). Classification (NCBI taxonomy): domain Eukaryota; kingdom Metazoa; phylum Chordata; class Actinopteri; order Scombriformes; family Stromateidae; genus Pampus; species Pampus argenteus. Next base: position 8,656,867 of record CM072878.1, read on the forward strand.
TCTGCAACTAAAGATAGAGTCTCTCCAAAATACCAAAACACCAAATGAAAATGTGAGAAAATCCCATTCAGTCTAAATGAAATGTTATGTTTTGTACGCCCACACAAAAATAGAGCCTTACATCTCAAAGTACACCTATTTCCAAAATTAAATAATGTTCATATTGAGAAATTACGTTGTATTTTCATTAAACTAAAAGGCACGGATCAAGCATTGCATGCAAAAAACCAACACGTAATTCTCACCTCAGCCTGGAAGCCCTCAACCAAGATGGCCACTAGTAAATTGAAGAGCACATAATTGCCAAATGTCATGAGAGCAACAAAGTAGAGAGCCGCCCATGGTGAGGTGGAGGCCATGCCGTTATACAATACCACATTCCAGTCCTCCTGGGTAAGAATCTAAAGATTGAATAAAAAACAATGACAAAGACAGAGATTTAGGCATAAATACAGAAACAGGTGAAAAAATAAATAAAATAGAGACAAATAAAGACATTGACAGAAGTATTGTGGAAAATCACAAAAGGAGCACCCTGGTAAAATGGTTACTGTGGATGCAACATAACCACAACATCCCTGGTTCAATTCCAGCCAGGGACATTTATCTCTGCCCACTATGCAATAAAAGCAAAATTGTTCCCAAAAATATTTTCTAATGACTCAGGAGTATTGAGTTTCAAACATAGAGGCCCATAGACATAAAATATGGGTGAAAAGAGACGGAATAAGAATACTATAAGGAGGCTAGTATAGATGCAGATGGGGGGAAAGGTAGTAAAGCCAAGAGAGGTTGAAAAAAGAAAAGCACTGAAAGGGTGAGAGAAATGGAGCAACATTAGCTCTTATAGCTCTCATGGGTTCTGTATGCTTTATAAAAGCCAGTGCTGAGCTACGTCTGTTGCCATCATGCCACAATACTTCAACTTCATACATATGGGATTACTATAAGATGACATGCAAAGTCTATGTAGGTATGTTTATGTGTGTGTGTGTGTTCGAATGCACCGGTGATTAAATCAATGTGAGTGATGAAAGCATTTAAAACTAGGATGGAGGTCATGATGCAGCATGAAAGCTCACTCCATCTCTGCCCACTCATTAAACTCCCTTACAGGAAGGTGGTTCTGTGCCGCCTGTGTAAATGTGTGTATGTACATATGCATGTGTGCACCAGAAAGCTATAGTGGTATATTGCGAGCATAACTCCTGTACATGACAGTCAGTTATAAATAAAATGCTTCTTCAGCATCTCTCTCTCCTACATACACCAAAGTGAGACAGTCCACTGTGTTCTACCTTTTTGCTGACACATCCAGTACAAAAAAAGAGGACAATATATCTGGAGCGACTGAACAATATCTCTACGTAGGGAGACCCAGACATAGAATTGTGAGCTAGAGAGACGGCGGTTGTGCATAAGCAGAATGTCACATTTGACAGCATTTGACAAATGAGCAGAACTTGGCAGTTAAGTTTGGCACACATATATACACACAAATACACATAAGTACACTCTAGGCTAGGGTTTCCATTTTCATTAGGGATACCTTTGTTGGTATAAAAATGCTCACCGAAGAGAGCATGATGAATACATATTTTGTATGTATTTTCTGTGACAAGTTGATGTTAATAGAAGTGTTAAACAAAACAAAAAACGGCACATAACCTCCCACAACTTATGGTTTTTACTTTTTGCTTGCATTAAACAAAAATGTAACATGTTAATTAGTGGGCTTTAGAGGTGATGGTAGGTATATTTAGTTTTCTTAGGACACAACCAGACCAGCTGTTTAACCCCGTTTCCAGCCTTTGTTAATTTTGGTAAGCTAAGCTAACCAGCTGCTGGTGAAAGAAAGCAATGTTGAAAATAAAACAATATAAAGAAACAAGTGTATTTCCCTTAATGTCAAAATACTTATTTACGTTACCTGTAAATTGCAACGTAACTGGGAACAGAGGGACAATCTCAAGGAAAAAACCCACCTGGAATACAGTGACGATGGCCCAGAGTAGAGAGTCAAAGTTCTTACGGTCAGGGATAGTATCTCCATTCTCTGTCTCAAGACCGAATTTACAACCAAACAGATGCATACCCAGTATACTACAGAAAAGTAAGAAAATGAAGTTTTCATTATAATTTTATGGGTGACAGAAAAACATTTCCATTTGTAATTTCCTGTGACATTGCAAATGTCTGCGGATAAACAAGTTAGGAAGATGTGTGTGTGTGTGTGTGTAGTATGTTGTATGTATACATACCTGAAAGTGAAGATGAAAAGCATCAGTAGCATGCAGAATGTAGCAACGTTGTCCATGGTTTTCATCAGCACTACAAGTTGTCTCCTCAGGGCAGGTAGGAAGCGAACCAGCTTCAGAACTCGCAGGAGACGAAATGTACGCAGGACTGACAACCCACCATCTGCTTTACCAATTATCTCCCACACACTGAGAACCATGAACAGAGTACAGTTACCAAAGTCTGACAGTGCCATTTATTTCCAAAATAATGCAGTTTACCTTTACTGTATATCCAAGTATGCATAACTTTTCTGACATTCAAAACTCCTTGAAGTGCAGTTTTTGAATATTATATTTTTAAGTATTTTATGTACTGATGCCACTGCCATCACTCTGCCAGGGAAAACTGATAATCACACTGAACTAGATCCAAATTCTATTATATTAACAAAATTTAGGACATACAAATAAACAAACAAACATTACAATATGTTGCACACATTGTGTTTTGAAGATAATTAGCTTGAGTAAATCTGGAGTCATTGTGAAGTAGCAAAAGTAACACAACCACACATTTCAAAAAAGTCCCCTAATCTCTACTAAAGGAAATGACAGCCACACAGCAAACCCAAACAGGCTCAAGAATCTGCTGTGGCAGCAAGCAAAGCTACACTTGTGTGATCTATCATGAGTGTGTCAGTCTTAACTATTGTAAAGATGGATGCTGCAACATTCAAATCCTAATGACTGACAAGCTGGAAAAGAAAGAAGAGCACGGGGTGGCTTTAAATCCAAGCTTAGCTGTAGTTTAGTTGTTAAATATACAGTATGTTGATTGGAGCCATGGTTTTAGTGTCTATGTAAGAAGTAGCTGATGACTACCTGATGATAACGATGATGCTGTCAAAGATGTTGTATGGATTCTTGATGTATCCAAACAAGCCGAAAGCCAGCAGCATGAAGCCCATCTCCAAGACAAACATACTGGTGAAAACAATGTTACTGATCTCCAACACATCAGTCAGCTCTCTCGGCTGGAAGGAGAGAAGAGGAAAGAGAAAGCAAGAGAAAGGAGAGAAGAGGAGGGGGAGAACGGTGATGAATTTGACGACAGTAAAAAAACAAGCAAGGTAGAAAAAAAAAAACGCCACCCTATTACCCTAAAGCTGTAAAACGCTTTTGGACTTTGTGCCTATAACTAAGTCATGATCAATCAAGTCCAGAGCCACGGTCGGGCTCAGTACTAATCTATCACTGCTGATCTACTCCACTTACCTCACAGTCCATTCAGTGATCCAGCACATATTTAAGTGAGGCCCTCTCATAAAGCATGTTGTCATGTTATTTATGGAAGATGCTGCAATTTTGTGCCCTAAATACATTATAGGGCTTCATACTGAACTTTCCTTGATGGAAAAGGTTTGGCAAGAGGATAATTAGAGATCTAAATTTGGGCTAGGTACGTATCTTTTCCCAGCTTTTCCAAATATATCACACTCAACATGCATCCAATGCAAAATAAAGCATTAATTTGCTGGGGCTACAATTGAATTATAATATTGCTTTGTTGAAAGAGAACCTGCTATCTCAGGAATCTCACTTTTTCACAACCGGGTTCAAATGGTGTGCTTCTCAACTGCCCCATCAAAACAAAGCGGAAACGGCCCCAAAGCATTTCAAGCTGACTGTGTTTGCAAAAATCCATCCATCAACTGTTTGTCACAAGCTGCAAATAAATTCACAATTAAATTAAAACCATTATTTTGATTTATTAGTGTGTGGGCATTTCCTTAATTGTCAATCATAGGATATATTTTATACAGTATCATGATTCCTTGGTGACATGTAATAAATTATAATAACGAAGACCTTTAGCATATGATTCATTCAAAAATATCAGGTACATAATTCAAGCCAAAGAAGCATCTGCTGGATTTTTTTATACATTTATACAGAAATATCATGGTCACAGATAGAGGGCATCATTCTACACAGCACTGACTGCTCGCGTCTCACCTCCACCCACTTCCAACACACACACACATACACACACAAAACACGCATGCACACACACGCACAAAAATGCAGAGCCTCCATAGAAGGGGTGAGCGTTTCATATTGAAAGAGTGGAGCATCACTTTAATGGTCCTGGATATCGCTGCACAACAAACTGATTTAACGCACAGCTTTTTGAATCTTTAATTTTTACAGATATTTTGTTGTTACAGTGACATGCCATATGCCATATGCCATAAGATTCACTGTATTGATGAACTTTCCAGTTCTACAACGTGATTACTAAAGCAGACATTCTTACACACATAAAGTTACACAAACACACTTGCTTCTTAGTCATTTAGTCTTAGTCAGACATTTTAGCTGTGTCCATGTCAATATCAAGCCAATCCACAGGGTTATATAATCTAAAGCATGCAGCATCTCTTTCTTGTATGTTAACTATTTTTGGCTAATTAACTATTGAGTTACTTGGGGCAGATATGATGCTTGAAAACCAAAGTAGAAATGCTTGTGAAAAAATAAAAGGACACAGACATAATGTCAAGAGATTCACGTATGACTTGTGTCCAGCATAGTGAGGAAATAATGATATTAAAAATAAAAGAGCTGGACAGTCTGGAGCTGTTTGTTCAAATTGTCTTTCATTGACCAGCCAGCACATAAACGCTTTAAAGCACTTCAACAAAGCTTTGCAAGTACTCTTAGCCAGCTATTCTATCATGAGCACCCAGTACCACATATACATTATAATATTTAATATTAGACCATAAAGGCATATGTATGAGCTTTGTGGTGTAGAAAATATTCCACTAAGGTGACCTTGAGTTGTCATCCCATGATGCACTATATTTTATAGTAGCAGTTCATTTCCATGGTCATTGTGGAGTGGTCAAAACTGAGAAAAAGCTCTCTGTATTTTATGTAATCTACTACGGTGACAACTGCTTTAGACATTGATTTCTACTATCATCATTATGTTTGACAGAGCAGGTGATCAATCAAAATTAAATACTGTCTCAGTTCCCTGAAGAAAACATTGTCTGTGTTCGGGTACAGAAATACAACTTTGCATATGAAGAACAAATATACACGCACGCACACGCACAATCACACACACACACACAGTGATCAACTAAGATTTGAGTCATTGTTAAGCTATCTATGTGATTTTTCTTAGGTTTTCCAATAGTTTTCCAGTGTGGAAAGCAACAAAAATAAGGCCAGTTAGAGAATGTCTAATGTTGCTGTTCAGAAACTCAGGACAGTTTGCATCAGATAATAAGGCGCAAAAAGCGAAAACAAAACGTGTGTCGGATAAGTCGAACTTCGAATTCAACAAATTTACAATAACTCTCAGCTGTAGGCTAACACAAAAATAGGCGATTTCTCATCAAACATGCCCGGATCCCTCTCAACATTGTACAGTTTTAATACAAAAAATACAAAACCGTTGTTCAGAGTTTAACAGTTGGGTGATTTTCTGAGTCAGTCTCGTTGCCGTCACCGGGCTGTTCAATGATGATTCCAGCCTCTGTGAGGCGCCTGACTCACGGAGTAATACATTATTGGCTGTAATGTGTACAACATAAAATCGGTTCGAGGTTAATAAACACAACCAAAGGTCATACATAAGGCGCACTGTTGATTTTTGAGAAAATTTAATGATTTTAGATGCGCCTTATAGTCTGAAAAATACGGTAGCACAAATCAGTTTCGGGTATAGGTTTTTGCATTCATACAAATTTGATAACAACAACAATAATTGATTTGATAATAACAATCTATTTCCAGACTCGCTAAACTGGAAAAACAAGCATCAGTCATCTCCCTCCGTCTCGCAATACTTCTCTCCCTTTTTGTCTCTTCCTGTGTGTCTCTCTCTCTCACTCTACACACACACACACACAGACACACACACACAGAGTCTACTCTATGCATCCTACATACATACACCTCTTCACACACATATACACTCATAGTCTCATAAAGTTTGGCTAGTTTAGCTGACACAAGGGGGGATGATGAGTACTGAAGGGGGGGTTCTTACATAACACTACAGTCTGCCCAATAAGGCCATGGCTCTCCCAGTCATTCTAATGTTTATACTACAAAGATAGAAACTCACTCTCACACACACACACACACACACACACACACACACACCGGGCCTTCCGCTCCTCCATTTCCTTCTCCAGGGAATATGTGTGTGTGTGTGTGTGTGTGTGTGTGTGTTGTCTTCAAGTTTTTATCCATTTCTGTTGGGAAATGTAAAGGCATGTGTAAAAAACACTATAGATGAATGTGTCTATGCAACCACACAAGTTTGTGGCATCACAGAAAGGGGGAGTGGTGTTGTTAGGCCAATACCTCCCAGATGTTGGCCACGCAGGGTAAAGGGTGTGTGACAGTGCCTGGATGTGTATTTGTGTGTGAGAAAGAGAAAGAGCAGTGGATGCTGCTCCCACACTCCTTCCCGCCTCCTCCTCCACTTTGCACTAATTTACAGGAAACTCTCTGAATGCTAAATCAAATGTTCACATACAAAAGCACATACACCCCAGATTTACAGAAAGACTACAAAAGACAGAAGCCCTCTCTCGCCTCTCTTACCTGCTCATGGTACTCTATCCCCATACTGAGTGTATTGATGAGGATGGCAATCATGATCCCTCGGTTGAAGTATTTACTTTTCACAATCAACTTCAGTTTTTTCCTGAAGCTTTCCCAGGCCCGAAATGCTCTGTTCTTATATTCCACGACCCCCCGCCGTCTGTTCCAACTACGCCCACCTCTCAGATCTCCTGCCTAGAGAGAAGACAGGGGCACCATGTAAATGTGAGGCAACAAAGGTGAAAATGTGGAGATTTTTTAGAAAAGAATCAATATAAAATACAGTAATTACAAATAATTGAATTTTTATATTAACTCTGTGTCAGGTGTAAAATAATCACCTATATGTCATGTTTGTTTTCACAAAGGTCACTAAAATGTTAACTGTAAATTTTTATTTGGACATCACCACTACCAGATCGTTCACTATCACTGTTTCCCATCATCGTTAATGCAAACAATCCATTCTGACCTGGGGAAAGTCGTGCAGTCCATCAGCCTCTCCCCTGCCTCCCTCTAGGTCTCCCAGTTCCAGCTCCAAAGTCTCCAGGCTGCGGGCACACAGAGGGCAGCTGAGCAGTTCCAAGAGCAGAGGGCTGGGCACCACGCCTGCCAGCTGGTACAGCAGCCTCTGGCGACCTGAAGGGGGAATGGATGGAGATGGTCAAACAGTACAAAAGGGTTGTTCCTAGCTGTAGCTGAACTCATGTGCCAATGTTGTCTCTTTGGCTTTACTGTGCAGAACAAACATGTTTGTTTTTTTTTGTCACAAGCTTTTCGCCTGTTGTACAGTTTTGTCATTGTGAGAAAGTGAATATAAATCTTGCTCATTGTACACCCAGATGTAAGCCAATGGTGCACGATCTAATGTTTTTTCTGGGAGACAACAGTTTCAGCTCTTTCTTTATGGTATTTATACTCATTTTTATTTAAATATTCATTTACTAATAATAGTAAATTAAAGATAAACAATATCTAAAAAAAGTCACATAGTCATAGTAAGACAGGGTGCATGTGCTAAGTTTCACATTTCTCCCTTGTCTCTTCCAGCATAGTTTTATATCAAAGCTGTGCTAATAAATAGGGTAAAACACTGTGCGTGTGTTTATGTAAGGAAATAAGAAAAAGACAGAGACAAAGACGGTGAAAAATTGTATGATGTCAAGGCTGGAAAGTATGACGTGCATGAAATTTTACATGCAGGGCTGAAGGGATGTCCTTTTAGTAGAAATCTGAAAAAAGCTGATTTTGTGCAGCAAGCTCGCCCATAGTACTGTGCAAGATCTGGGCCGACTGCTCCCACCCTCTGACTACAGCTTCTTAAAATTACTCAGCCTCCTAAAACCAATGGAGGAACTGCAAAACTGCACAACTGAAAAATAACAGAAGGAAAACATGACTTCTGAAAACATCAACTTTTCAAACGCAGCTTAAACCGCACATTATGTTGTTTACAACACTATCTAATATCTATAAAAAGGCTTGTGAGAGTTGTCACCACATTTCAGTGTCTTTTATAATCTCTCGAATACTGTTGCTACAAAAACATTTCCATGTCTATTTATCAAAGTGTTTTGACTCCCAACTCATGATTGATTGTTTGCATTCTCACAAATTCCAACCACACATTACTTTTTATTGCATTAGGTTAGATTAGATTACACTAACAGTAAAATTAGATTTGAGTGCAACAGACATATAAAAATATTCCCAAGAATGTTGGTAGTCAGTATAAAGGGGCTGTTCAACAAAAAAAAAAAAAAAAAAAACAGGATTCAAACTCTAATCCCATTATGTTGCAAGATGTAGCTGAGATATAGTCATTTGACAAACATTTAAACACTTGTTACTAGATAAAAAATAAAAAAATAAAAAAAAAATCCAGAAATGTCTGTAAGACTGAAAACTACATTTGGACAATTTATAAAAATCATCCATCAACCATCAGTCAATTTAAAGTGACTGAATGTCTGATCTTCAACACACAGCAGAAGAAGAGGATCCAGATTGATTGAATGCATATCATCAAAAGGTATGTTGACTGTTTAACTCGTTGAACACACCCGTGTTAATTTTCTTACTTGACGCTGCCTTATGGCTCATTTCTTTATTTATCATGTGTCACACAGTAACATTTCTCTCCAGCAAGGAACTCATTTTTGTGCAGTTAATTATGTTTTGGGGTGTTGACAGCCAGGTGTGTGTGAGTGATCATGTGTATTTATGCGTTTGTTGTCTGTCTCAGACCAATAATACAGAACAGACGAGTCTATCATACTGCTTTTTTGTTTTCCTTCGCAAGCAAGCGTAGCTTTATGTTGTCTCCTCTTTGTTCCCTCAGCTGACCCTATTTTTTCCTCCCTCTCCCTCCGCTCGTTTCTCTCTATTGATCTAATTTAGTTTTATCTCTCCGTCTCCCTCTCCTATCGTCCCCCTTTCAGTCTGAATCTTTCATACTTTATTCCTCTCATCTTGACTCCATCTGTTTTTTTCCATCCTTCAACATTTAAAAAAAAAAAAGAAAACACCATGACATGCCTGTGTTTGTGTTACTTCCTCCCACCGATCCTCCCCTTTATCCACCTCTCTGCAAGGATAACTGTAACACTTAAGACATGGATTTTCTGTCAGGACATTCTAAGTGCTGCTTGACTGACACACACACACACACACAGATCAGATGTTGCCAGAGGCTACCTCAGGTCAAACTTGGGAAGAGGACAGAGGTACATGCAATAATAAAGAGCTAGAAATGAAGAGGAGAAAAAAGTAGAAAAAAAAAGTGAACGTGATAATGAAAATGTGACGGCGCTGAAGGGAAATCCACACACCAAGTACAGGATGTGAAGGGGAATTAAAGGAGAGTGGCAAAACATTTTTTTTCAATGTGTGTTTTGGTGGAAATTTTGAAAATTATTACTCCGCAAAGAAGATTTACAGGATTATTATGGATGGCTTGTTCGGTTTGGTTGGTGATGTCAACAGCATAAACTGGGATATGATGACGTATATAATCGATTTTGTACATGTCTGTGTGTTCTCTTACTGTGCTGTCCCATTAGCTGGTAGAGCTTGTTCAGTGTCTCTGTGTGTTCGGATGCTGGATGGTTTGGTGGATGCTGCTCTGGACTGTGCCCGGACTGCTGGGAGTGGGGTGGTGGTGTCTTACTGCTGTAGCTGCACACAAACGATGGCAGAATGGTCGGATAGTTCATACCTCCGTTCAGTCTCCCGAGCAATGCCCCCATGCTTTGGGTGACAACAGACGGATTGCCGCCACTGCTATTTCCATTTGTACTTCCTCTCCTGACAGGAAGCGTCTTCATTTCTAGCACCTCCACTCCTCCGTCAACTCCCTCTCCGTCTGCATGCTCAGTGGTCGCCGCGCTCGTGGTGTGCTGCCCCCCATTGCTGAGGCGACAGTGCTGGTGCTGATGGTGCTGCAAAAGGTTATGGATCGGTCTCAACCATAATGCGCTACCTGGGCCTAAGCCTCCGCAGCCCCTGCTGGAGCCATGGCCGTGTCCATTACCTCCACCGTTACTGCCTCCGCCACTGCCATTAGGATTCACCTTTTTATGCCGTTTGCTGGTCAAAGGACAAGAAACACCGTTAATAATAAATGACTGAGTATGGATAGAGGAGGTATTACTTCCAAGTTTATACAAAGTTGTCTGTGTGTGTGTGTGTGTGTGTTTATGTATGTTCATGTGTCTGAATGCATCTCAAGGGATGTGGTGCTCAATAATTTTGGAGGGCATACACAGTGTAATTTTGGAGGATACAAAATTACCAAAAACCTGGTAAATTATTAATGCTCAATGGGTTTTTTTTTTGCCCCATATAACTCGTGAAGTGTTGCAAATAGACACAGAAAGGACCAGCCTAAACTTGGACTTAACTAGGCAAAGCCATGATTAATTTAACCTGGGGAAAAAATAGGATTCCAATTTTTGACTGATTTTTGATTTTTGTCATCATCACAATCTGGAGGAAATCTTCGAGCATGGATGAACTCAGTCTAGCTATAGGTACAGTTTGTACTGTTTTGTTACCTCACATACAAAAGCCCCTCAAAGGGCCTCTTCTATGGTACAATTCCTACCTTGGATAATCATTGGACAATGGTGCAAATTGGTGAGTATAGAAAGAAATTCAAACTTGTTGATTCTAAGTAAAAGAATCCATTCAGGTCCATTCTCTTCATGAAGAACAAACTGTTCCACCAAACAACAACAACAGCCCATATCTAACCTGTGCCATCCGGAGTATATCCTCTGCAACCTGCGTGTGAACTTGCGATAAAGGTGACTGATGTAGCGCAGCATCTCCTCGTAGCACGAGCCTGGTTCACTGTAACTGGCGAGCGTGGAGTCATTAGACATGTAGCGAGCACGTTGCTCCCTCATCAGAGCATTCTCCCTTTGCTTTGTCTCAGAGAACTGGGTGGCGATGACCACGAGGCACAAGTTGATCATGAAGAAAGAGCCCACCTGGTTGACAGAGTAAAGAACAGATACAGAGCAGGGCTTAAAATGCAGCTTTGTTAATTGTCATCCTACATGCGTACTCCATGAAACTGCTGTGATAGCTGCAAGGATTCTTTCACCTTGTTCCTAAAATCAACACTGTGGCTACATCATCAATTCACTGCTGACTGTATCCTTCCTTTTTTAAGTAAAACATTGTTTTACTTAAAAACAACAAAAACAATGTATGTTGTTTGGCCAGATCTAAGGATGATAAATCTGAATTTGCTTATTATAAATTGTAATCATACTGTGAGACTGTGGGCTTGACAGGAAGTTAGAGACATCCATCAAAGCTATAGTGAAAGGTCTACTCAACATGCAACATGTCTAATGCTATTAAAAGGGATACATGTATTTTTTCTTGCTATCTTCTCTGAATGCATAATAAGCAAATGGCAGGCTGGCAGGGAACTCATAGAGCATTGCAAAAAATATAGCCTTAGCTGGGATCTTTGAAAACATCCACAACAGCATGATAAAAGCAAAATTTCACATGATAACAAGTCTACAAGGTTCAACAAGGAGGGAGTTATGCTTGAAGCAGAGTTTAGTGGTTTAACATTAAAAAAGGTTATCCTGGGTTTTATGAAGCAGAGTAAGTACATAAAAATATCTTTCAGTCGCAATATATTACACGAACGAATATGAATATTTGTTGAGCATTCAAACCACGATTCTGCAGAATGTATAGAGTTGAATAAAAGGGAGCACTATTAAAGAAATCAGTGCTGTCATTGCAGAGTTTTGGTTCTGTCTCTAAATTTAGTCTGCTTTTAATCATCAATCTCTAAATCACAGAATGTAATACAATGTGTTGTGTGTTAAACAAGGGTTTGTTTGTTAACTTAAACACAAATAAAGACAAGCGGGTACTTACAATAATGAGCAGTATAAAATATATAAAATTGTAGAAGGAGTGAGCATCCATGACATAGTACATGATATCTACCCATCCTTCCAGGGTGATAACCTGGAGAGAGAAAAGAGAGAGAGAGAGAGAGAGAGAGAGAGAGAGAGAGAGAGGTTGTATTACAATGAATTTTTATTTTTTTTTAAATACTTTGCACAAAGACACACACTCAAAATACAGCAGTCAGATGCAGTAGATTTCTAATTCAATGCCTTTTCCCCAGAAGAATGCCCATGGTGCTCCTCAAACCTCTTATGCATGTCTGTGTGCATGTCGGGGGACTGACATAGCTCTTTCATGTAGCCGCTATGTTAATGAGCAGTTGAGATGCTGAGACTTGAAAGCTGCTTCTCAGCTCAGCCAAGCTCACACTCACACCTCAACATTTACAGGTCTGCTCGCATAACACATTACAGCATAAACTGCCAGAGCAGACGCAACAATACCGTGAGTAAACGAATACCAAGAGACACGTGCACGCATGCATACCTGTCTATACATAAATAATAGCATAGCATACACACACCCACGGTCCCTGAGGCTCTCTACTGAAATGCTCTTCTTGCGGCAGATTAACAAACGAGCCATGAATTCACTGAGCTACAGCACACCTGTAAAACATTATAGTTATGGAACTTTATTGTATAGAAATAGACCAAATTCATCTCATATATCAATTTTTAAACAGGCCTTTAAAATATTTATTTCTTCACTATCTAAGTAAAAGTAAAAGTTTTGAGTAAAAACAGTAAAACTTCCATTGAAATTATTCATTTCAGATCAGATTTGATCCATCTATTGTTCCACTCTGAGAGCAAATGGCCTAATAAACAATAAAAACAAGAACAGCAGTGCCTAACAGATTAGATTTTTCTGTTATACATTTAACAATGTTCCCCGTGTCAACTGAATTCGGCGCTGCAACTAATAGATGCATCAACAGAAAAACAAACAAAATGTACACTATGACACTTTTTCATCTAAAAGCAATCCAATGCAATTTTATCATGGTTAAAACACTGTGCAAAGCATATTAAGCTGTAACCATTAAAATAAATAATATACCAGTAAAACCAGTACACAATACACATGTGAGTAGACTTCCTTACTCATGCATTTTATCAGAAATTTTGGTGTACGACAGCAGCAAAGTATATGCCCTTGAAGAAAGGACATTTCATTACGAACCATCTACTCAAGAATATGTAGATGTAAATCTCGACGTCTTGTCAAGCCGTGTTGTTAAAAGTCAATGATAATTCTGCCTGACATTGTTTATTTAAGAGGCGATAACATGAACTGACCCCAACCTCAGCCCCACCGTCTGCTTCTGACCCATCTTGAAGATCTGAGATAGCTCGCAGACAACTCAGTCCTGTAATTCATGTTAATAACATGCATGTGGAGCAGAGAGCATGATCTCACATAGTCTGGCAGGACACGTGTGTGTGTACAGGATCAGGTGTCATCAACCTATAGGTTGATAAAAATACTAGCTGGATAACCCTGAGATGCTTTTTCATTCCTTCTACTTTATTATTTCCCCCCCTTTTATTCCATCACCCTCAGCTCTGCTTTTCTGTCCTTTAACTGGTTCTTAAACTTTGGATTAGAACTGGGTTTGAGTTACAGCCTACATCCTCTCGTGAAATCACATATAAACTCGATTATAACACAAGTCCTGCAGTAAAAAAAAAAAAGCAAACAAACAAACAAAACAAAACATCAGACAGTTCAGGGGGGGCGTCTCTTGTAAACTGCCTTGTTTGCTAGGTTCAAACAAATGATCACAACAAACCTGACCAAGAGTACTGTCTTACAGCTGGCTACATTTCCTAAATTTAAGGTACTTTTCAAATCAACAAAGGACCTAATTGTGGTGGGTACCCGACATGAAGTGCTAACAGCTAGTTGTACACAGCTGGAGTCCCAGTGTAACCCTGAATTAACTCAATGTGGAGCCATAGGCTGAAATGTTTTCAAAGCCCTATGCTGAAATGTATAATTCATGTTCTTTATATTTACGGAGTTGGATGGAATAAAGCTGTAGACAGGGATAACAAGCCAACCACCTCATTTAATATTCAATATATTTCTACACTGCCCACAAAAAGTACCTTTTATTATGTACAAACATTAATTCAAAGTAGATTTAATGTGATTTTTAATATTAAAGTGTCAACAAATCTCAAATGTAAATGTATGGAAATGCAAAATACACAATCTCAATCATAATCTCAATGTTTCCATTGCTACTGTACAGGTCCTTTACAAACAAATAATGATAATTCAAACAAAGAGTTATAGAGCTAAAGAGCAGCTTTGTTAACTGTTATCTTACATGCGTACTCCATGAAACTGCTGTGATAGCTGCAGGAATTCTTTTACCTTGTTCCTAAAAATCAACACTGCTGAATTTATCCTCCCGTTTTTTATAAATAAATAAATAATATTTTAAACAAAGAGTTTGTGGTATTAAGTAAACCACAGAGGAATTCATGTATTCCTTACACATTATAAGTTGCACGCAACAGATTTAAATAGAAACTTTTCAACTGTCTCTTTCATTGTTGTCATTGTTGATACAATGACTGACACACTTAAAGTTGCTGTGAGTACCAAACAGGGATTAGTTTGGAGCTCTCCGTGTATGTGTGTGTGTAAATGGTTGAACTGTGTTCCTACAAGACAAAGTTATCAGTGAGATACTTACATGAAAAAAATAACATTTTAATAAGGTCTGCTTTGTAAACCTATGAGTTACATACAACCAACTTGCAAAATGAGATTGCGAGTTAGCTAATAACTAACACCCTGCACTTTTAGACCCTCTTACCTGGAATATAGCTATCCAAGCGTAACCAATATTGTCAAAGTTGACGGCTCCTTTATGAGGGTTGAAGTCCCCTGCGGAACAGTTGTTATAATACTGGTTCCAGTTAACACAGCCGTTAACACTGGCCCCTCCCACCGCAGGAGTTGATCCAATCAAAGCCAAGCTTTGATGGGGAGCAGACAATGTGCACTCCTTATCGCCCTCAGCGTAGCGCGGCACATCGTGGCAGCGAAGCATCCCATTCTCTGCCGAGCAGATAAACGGGTTGTCTTCACCGTCCTCTGACATGTAGTAAGAACTGATGGACAAGTTGTACATTCTGGATGGAAAAAGAATAA
Organism: Pampus argenteus; assembly: GCA_036937835.1. Lineage (NCBI taxonomy): Eukaryota > Metazoa > Chordata > Actinopteri > Scombriformes > Stromateidae > Pampus > Pampus argenteus. The sequence goes on from CM072878.1 coordinate 8,672,352, forward strand.
TAAGAGCTTATTAGCACTAAGACTGAAAATGAAATATATGTTGTTACAATACATAAGTTTATGTATGATTAAGGATACACTTGTGTTGTATGTGTCACAACTGGCTGTGGTATATTGTGATTACATCACAGCTAATGGGGGTTGTTTGGACATATTAGCTAATAACTCAAGATGCTTTTGAACAATCCTGATTAAACTCACTGGAGACATTCTGTGCTATGTCCTGAACAGACACACAGGATTTTTTTCACATTTGATAAATGGGGGGACAAATGGCACAACACTGTATGAGCAATTATTGAAATGTATGTATGTATGTATGTATGTATTGTACTGATGAAACAGGTGTGTGATTGGTGTCACACCATTAAACAGAATTAAACCAGCTAAAGTTACTATGCTCATGTTTGTGAAGCCTACTCAGTGTCGCTCGGAGCGGAATTTTATCGAGAGAAAAAAGGTTTGAACCCGCAAATTCCCCACTTGTGGCTATATTTAAAAATAGTACTGTAAAAGAACATTAAATGTCATAGCTGTAGTATGTGCTTATTATACCACAGCTTTCAACCAATCGGATTACCTGTTTTATAAATTGGAAATATACACACACTGTGAACTGATTTGATGCCTGTTTCACATTACAGAATAACATAATACAGAACATACGTCATTTGTGATTAGAAGCAGGGCACTTGGATCAGGAATTTGTTTGTCTAAAAATAGTCCTTAACAAACCTGGATTACATGTTAGCTGATAATGTAATCAGTATGAATGGATATAGCACTGAGCTCATTCTTTTATACCTCCAGCAGCAATGATCAACAACTCCCCTATACTTAAACTTGGACTTTTCCACAGCATCCCAATCAGTGATTTCCAATCTAATCATGCAGACAGTATTACCAGCTGCACACTAATGGGATCTAATAGCTAATAGTTCAACAATCTAACTACAGCTGCAACCAGTAGAGCAAAGTATTTAAAGACCTTTCCGAGAAGCTTTACCCAGTGTGTAATGGCTCACGTCTATCTTAGCTATGCTGTCATGACGTCACTACTTTTATATATTGCTTATTTCCTTTAGTCTTCAATTCAACTAGAGCTGCAGTTGCATTTATTGTAACTCCTGAAGACATCTGATATCAAATTTTAAAAAAAGTTTTTGACGGACAGTGACATGTCAAAAACCATCTGTAGACACCTGACCATGTGACCATCCTACACAGCCACATTTGCAGCACAACTTAACTCAAAGGCTCAGCTTGAAGTGGCCTCCATCAGTATCCATGGTGACAGATGTTTCCTACTTACGAAGAGCGATGCATGTGCATCCCCCAGTTTACCTGCTTTTTTATAACCTCCCTTTAAAAGTAGAGAGTCGTCCACAGCAGTGAGTGTGCCTTCATGCCAAGTCACATTTGTTCTTGAAGTGCTAGGACTTTCCTCAAATCCAGTCATTACTGCTGTCATTTATTCTTCTAACTTGTTTGTCTGCTGCTATCTTGTTTGTGTTCTACCTTTCCAGCATTTGTTTGTCTGACTCCTGCCTTTGCAGCCCACATGCTGAATGTTTGCCTGCTTTTTCTCCCATACCTTCAAGCTGGTGTTAACTATAAATGTTGGCTTCTACAGAAATTAAAAGAAACTCTTATTTGAATCTAATGCATGTGATCTGATCCATGTAGAAGTCATTTTTTTTTAAATCATATGGAAGCTAATATGAGAAAAAGCTAATACGTATCACATCTGCGTGCATGTGCATGATAGAGTTAGGATTCATATTGTACCAGAGATCAGATAATCATTTGTAGAAGAAACACAGCAACATGCCTTGAATATGAAATATTAAACTGCTGTTCTCTTTCTGTCTCTCTCTATCTTTCTCTCTCCCAAACACACAAAGGATTCAGCAGCATTACCTCTGGTACAATTTGTGCCATTACATCAAAATCAGAATTAGTTAAACTGTGTGTCAGAGACAGTCTTGGCTTCCTGAGGTTGTGGACATTGAAGCGGTTTTTCTTTCCCTCTTGTATAATTTCACTTCCTACGGCTAAATTGGGTGACTGATCTTTTCTTTCGCTGCGTATGCGCCTGTTTTCCTGTCTTTGGCTTATATGATAGTCAGTGATTTTTTCGTCTATTGTTTTGACCTTATACATGAGGTGATATCTTGGATAATAATGGATAGATATATTTTCGCAGAGGTGCAGCAGCAGGACTGTTTGTGCCTGTTTACGGCGGCTGTCTTATGATCTAATGATGGCTTAATTAAGTTTGAAATGTTTCTTTTTATTTAGTCATTTTCTGTCTGTCTGAGTTATTTTATAAATATTTTATTATAATCTACAGTCCAATAGTCTCACATTGTTCCAATTCACAGGCAGGTGCATTATACAGATATTAAATAATGTAGGGCTGAGACTAAAGAGTCTCATCAGCCTCTATATCTCTCTCTGTCTCTCCCTGCATCACCCTGTAAGTGTGTAAGGCCATACGGTGATTCACATCCTGAGGGTTCACTACACAGTTTGCATACTCTAACAACTAGCAATTTCTGTTTTTGCTACAGGCAACAGCTGATTTTTACTCTCTTTGACACAACACAAACTCTAGCATGTTGAAAGAGAGAGCAAAAGAGAGACAGAAAGGCAAATGGATGTGAAGAAACAAAAGGGCAGAAAACTGACAGAAAGATCACGTTTGAGTTAAGTGCACATAGCACCGTGCTGGAGGCATTGCTGGTCACTATATGGATGTGGAGAACAGTGCTTGCAAAGCAGGTTGGATGGTGGACTTATAACATCAAAACATCTCTGTTTTGCCTATATTAAAGGACAAAGATCATAACTCCATTTACATCTTGCCACAAAGCCAATTTCAGATATGATCAAAGTTTTTGAAGAGGCAGTTGAATGGGATAATTTGTGCTACTTTCAGCCCAGAACAAAATAAAGGAAATGCAAATACTGCATCACAAGACCAAACTGTACTTACGTTTTGATGTCTTTTTCCAGGAAGCAGCGGTTGCGCAATAGCCCCGCCCACAGCTGGACTCCCACAATGCCAAAAATGAAAAAGACAAAGAAGCAGAGGAGGAGGACGTTCCCCAGCATGGGCAGAGTGTCCAACAGCAATGTCACCAAGATCCGCATACCTACACAGAAATCATTATTTAGTCACGTGTTCATATACATCGTAAGATTATTGCATTTTCCATGCAGTGCAGCAGCTAGCCTTTCACTAGCTCTCTAGTTACTATGAAAGGTTGTCAGGATTGACAACCTTAATTGATCTTGTGAGCTTGGAACCCACAGCGTCATCCCTTCAGCCAATATAATTACACGTGATGACAATACACAAAGTGACAGTTTGACATTATTTAAAACTCACAGCTTCCCTGTGGCTAGTATTATCAAACCACATGCGTTCAGCATCCATCTCCAGTTGTCAGATGTGTTTAGCGTCAGCAGACTCAGGGATCCAGTTCCTGAGGTCCTCACAATGTGTATTGGCCCTTCTCACACATATCACAGCCTTGTCACACTGACCACACTCAAATATATCCATATTATTCTTTGGCAGTGACACAGTGTTGCTGCTAATTTTGACAGTGGTAATGATATTTAAATATAAATCACGCTAAGTATCCAGAATTGAATCTCCAGACTGTTTGTGCTGTGCCCCTGCATCTGACCCATATTGTCCAGAAGATTATTATTCATTATTTATGCCTTTTTCAGCAATCTAATGTGACACAGCTGGTAAACTCAGTGCCTGTTGAGCTAGGTGTTGAGCTAGGTGTGTGTACTGTGTGTGTGCACACGCAGTGTGCAAGACAGTTGGCAGAGGATTTGCAGGAGCCACCCTGCACGAAGCAGCCTTGTAAACATGAAATAAACAGAGAATGGTGTTTACTGTATCTAGGGTACAGCACAAAAAACACATATAACATCTGTCTAACAATAGATAGTTCCAATCTATTTAGGCAGAAAGACATACAGAGAGCACAATGGTGGTGGAGAAAAACTTTAGCATGGAGATCTGTGTGGCTGGCTTGTACCCACAAACACATGATCACTGATCACACATCTTTCATGAAAAAGAAAACAAAAGGATTGAGTGTAAAAGACACAGAAAGAGAGGAAAAATGGAGGAGGTGAGCTGGTTTCTGGTTGCGTGTACCTGTGAGTATGTGAATCTTTGGGCTTTGAGGTATGTTTGTGTCTGTCTGTATCTACACTGACCTTGTAATACCTCTTCTTTTAATTCTCTCCCTCTTCCCTCTCTGCATCTACTGCCCTGTGTCAGTCCCCCCCTCATCAGCGAGCAACTGAAAACTTGTTATCTCTCTTGATATAAATATCTTCTAGTTTTACCTTACCATTTCTATTAATGTATAGATTGCTCATTATTTTTAATGTTACGTTTTCCATAAAAGAGTCTTCACTCCGAAATCAATGATTTACGTTAAGAGGACTTGCTTTATGTCCCCACAAGGGGGGTGAAGTCCCCACAACGACTGTGTAAAAATATTTACGTCTCACCAACGTGAGCAATACCTGGATATATATATATATATATAGCTTTTTATGCCCAATAAAATCAGACTGAAACAGCTGTGTACAACAAGAGAGAAAAATAGAAATGTTTAAAAGGCTGTCTGTAAATATGTTTAAGAGAGGTGTATTGAATAAAATGGCTCCCATCGCTGGAAGTCTCAACCTGAAAAACTGCTTGGCTCCTTGCCTAATGTATGCTGGTTAATAATCTAGTATGGTGTTATGACACTATTGTCTAGTGATCCTCTTTAGCTGTAGATTCATGACCATCTCTGTCATAGTGCTTTTAGGAAAATGACAAACTATGCACAGGGTCTCACGCGGTACAACCTCTGGGTGTGAGATTAAAGGAAACATCAAGTCCTGGAACACTGATCAATTTACTGTTAAGAGGTAAGAATAAAAAAAATATAAGAATAAAAAATACTATTGTTTTCCCCATGTAGTTTTTCTTGCACTGCTCAATGCAAACCTGTTGAATGAGAACAGTTGGCTAGCATTATATAGCACAGGATCTCAGTAACGAACAGTAACGAACTGTGCTGTATCCCCTGTTACGATAAGACAGTGTCATTGTTAGGCAATGAAAAACATTTAGTCTGCAGCAGATCAATAAGCATAATTACTAATAAAAAAAAATATTAATTCTTATGAATATAAACCAGAATTAAAATTGCTGCATAATGTAAATGTTATAAATATGAAATGTTATCAAATAATGACTACAAGGGCTTTCCTTGGGTAATAATGCTAGTCAAGTGCACTCACTCAACATATTCCTTTTCTTTGTGTTTTCCTCATCCTACCAGCTAAATTCATTTATAAATAGCTAGAAGGAAAAACATCCATGCTTTAGGCAACAAGTTTTGTAGAGTGCTGCGGTGTGCTAAACTGTTAGCACTGACTAAAACAGCAAAAGACAGCATTATACTCATCACTTATGAGGGTAGGTAAACCCTTAGGGTATTTATAAAAAAAAGAAATTCCTGCAAGACATGTACTTACTTGGTACTCTGTTGATGGCTCTCAGTGGCCTGAGTACTCGGACGGTACGGATGGCTGACAGACTGGCGTTTTGGCCATCCAGAGAATACTCCATCACCCTGAAGACACAGTTGCATTCCGACAAAGGCAGGGAGAGAGAGAGCGACAACATTGAGAACACCAAAAATATAATAATGCTTATAATGGCATCAGCCCACATAATTATTGGACATTTGACATTTAATTATACAGAGTCACAAGCTCTTTCGCCTCCCTATATGTAGTCTATATTACAGCACCCAAACATTATAAATGTGACAATAGTCAAGTAGGTAGAGAGAAACAATTAGGACCCACAGTCTTTATTGTGTTAGTTTCTTGTCCTGTGCTCTGTGATTATGCTTGCCATGTGGGAAGTGTGTATGTGGTCATACTGGATCGGCCCTCAGGGAATAGGATTATCTAAAGGAATGTCTGCTGCTGATTAGATCCTGCACTTCCTGCAGCCTAAATAGAGGCCCCAGTTGTCAGTATGGGTTGGCAGCTGACAGCAGGACCAACGTATACTCCAGTTGTTGTTGGTGGTTACTGACAGTTACATCTGGAGAGTGTTCAGACAGGTAAATATTGCATTGTACCATATATCTCAGAGTGAGAGGATCTTTTCTTCTCTCAGCAGGTTCAGTTTCCAACTTAAAATTAGATGCTTTCATTTGTTATTTTCATCTGAAGGTGAGAGATTCCTTTAAAGCGCCATTTAAGACACAATTCACAATTAATGGATCAACTGCAGCACTGTGAGCCGGTGAGGCTTAATGTGAATACATGGATGGGACAACACTTTCTCTTACACTACACCCTTATTGCCCTAGATGGGAGAGAAAATAAAGTATATTTACGCACAATGTGCAGTAAAATTTCAGAAAGTTTAACGCATTTCACATTTCACACATTGACTGTCCAAAAATTTACAGTCAATGTTTTTAGATTTTCTGCCATCAATTTGAAATTAAATTTTTTTTAAATTCCCAATAATAAGTTCAATAGAATACCAAAATACTTGGCTGTAGTTTTACAAGAATTTTAGCAGGAAATACAATACAATACAATACAATACTGAAATTTCCTGTTAAAGTCTTTCTTTCCTGTTAAAGATTCTACAACATAGCTGTATTTTTTACAAGACTGTGTTGATAAGAATATGCTGACAACTAAATTTTACAGGAAATTTCCAAAATTACAACCACTGTCTTTTTTTTTTTATATTCCAAATTGATGGTGGACACAGCATATAGAGAACATTGTGAGGACAAACACACAAACAGATTCATAAACTCACCTACAGGCACAAACACACCTGTGTCATGCAACCTTGTCATGTCGTATGAGCTGTGAGTTGTCATATTTATTCCTGCAGGAAAACTGACTGTGTGTGTGTGTGTGTGTATGCGCATGTTGCATGTGCTCCTATGTTTGTTTACTTTGTAAATGAAGTGTTATTTTATTAAAGGTGGTTGTAATTATCTAGCTGCAGATGACAAAGAAAAACTGTGGGCATGAACAAAAAGCATTATGGGATACTGACCCTGCCATTACAATGACGAAGTCAAGCTGGTTCCACTTGTCACCAAGGTAACTATTAGAGCCAAAAATTCCCAGGGCCACCATCTTGATGATCATTTCCACCGCAAAGAAAGCAAAGATACAGTCGTCCAATACCTGGTCATATATGATAAAACAATCAATACAGAGCCACATTTTAAAACCAACAGAAGAAGGAACATTTCTTGTCTCCATCAGTTAGTTTCATCCCAGCAGGGAATAGCTCTGGCTTAGCATGGTTATGGCGGTGTCTCAATTAAGTAGACATCTAACACAGCAGAAAGGCTGTATTTGAATATAATGAGTACATCTCAGTGTGCCAAGAATCACCATTATACTAGAACAAGAGCATATTGAAAGAAATGACACAACTGAGACAAGAAAGAGGAAGAAGTGAGTTCTTCTTATCATGAATTAAAATAACTCGACTTATTATTGCCTTGGCTCTTCTACACGTTTCACATTAACTTAATTAATTAGCATGTAGTATTTTTTAGATAGTCAGCACTCTGGTAGACAGTTTAAATATTAGTCATGTGCTTTCATGGAGAGAAAGGAAATGCAGATAGCACATGTAAATTACACTTGCCGTGTATAAGAATGTATATATGGGCTCCAGTTATAAGGGACGTCACACTAACCTGTAGGATGCGACACCACTCTGACTGACAGCTGATGTCTTCACAGGGCTGGAACATCCCCAGAGTCACACAGTTGAGCAGGATCACCAGCATGGAAACATGCTCGAACCATGTGCACGAAGAGTTAAGGTCAAAACACTGGATGAAGGATTTCATATGACATTGGAAGCAAAGCAAACAAGGAATCACATGCAGTTTAAGATGCAAACACAACAAAACAAATCTAATTAAATAAGAAGGAAAAATGAAATGTTTTCAGTCTGGTCTCAGTGTTTTTATTATATTATATTATATATCATTAAGGGTGGGGGGAGTTTTTTGTGTGTGTGTGTGTGTGTGCTGATCAGGTGCATCCAGTGCAGACAGACCTGTTGACCTGCTACAGAGTGAGACAAGAGACAACCATGAGCGGTTCTGTGATGTGCTATTGGTCAGACTAGCTAAAGCAATAAAAATATTAAAAAAACAGGGTTCCAGTCTGTAAAGGACAATGATATATGAAATATAACATTATCATGTACTGTATATAAGAATACAGTACACAGTAAGCACTAAAAACACAAGATCCAGTAAAAAACACCCCGTCAACACACTGGAACCAGATGCCAATATGAAGTCTTATGCAAGCTTAATGCCTCTAATGGGTCTAATAATGATCCGGTGTGCCTGGATGCTAACCTGTTTAGAGGCCTCCTAACAATTTTATAAATACACTTTTTAATGGGTCTATGTCTACAGTATATAGAGTATATACAGTTGCAGTATTTTCTAATACTGGTCCTGATCGATTAAGTAACTCCCCGATAAAAGATGCTGATGTAATAGAGATGCAGGTTTTATAATCCTAATTCATTTAAATATGGGAGCAGGGTAATGTATGACTGTACGACAGTAATTACTAATGCAAATCTTTAGTGTGTCTCAAGATTAGTTTGTGAAAAAAGTCATACTTTCTTGTCACAGAGAGGAAACATAATTTTGAAGAGCCAAAAACATCACACGTATCCTCTGATCTGACAAAAATAGCACTTGTGAGCAATCTTTTGTGGATTTCTGTTCGTTTGTCTTATCCTTTATCATTTTGATAAAGGATAAGACAAGAGAAAATGGATTTAGAACAAAGCAGTGAGTTACAGATGAATTCGTGTCTGTTTGGGTTTGTTTTGGAATACCTTTAACACAGCTCAAGTGCAGCAATATCAGTACTCACCACGAGATGGACAACAACATAGAATGGATCATCGTAGCTGCACTCTCAGTATTAACAGATTCATAAATATGTCCTAGTAACACTGACTGAAAGATATCCCTTTATCATAATGAAAAAAAAATAACACGCACACCAAGTACTCGACAAAGAGAGAAAGAGTGAGAGACAAGAGAGCTGGGGACGGCAAAATAGACTGGAGGAGGGAAAATAACAAGAACAATAGTAGAAAATAGCCTTAAATCATGTCTCCTCAACAAAAAAGGACACTGATGCTGCTGTTTTTCTACTTTAGTTTGGCTTTTGTCTGGGACACACATGCACACACCACATCAGGTGTGAGTAACAGCACAAAATGAATTGTGACCACTGTCTTCTACATTAGTCACACACACAGTTACATACAGACGCACAAAACACACACAGATGTAATCATATACACTTTGTATTCAGATTGCATTAGGTTTGTGTTGCACCGGGGGGACCAAGACAATAGCTTGTATAAGAATAAAGAAAAGTCTGACGTAAAATGTTTTTTTTAGATGAAATATTTAGATCAGAAGCTTAAGTGTTAATTATTATGTGACTTTTTATACAGACTATGTCTATCGTGGACTGCAATGCCAACCTGATCATGAAACTCCTATCACATGCTCGTGGTCAGATGACTTTGATCTAACTGAGAGCATGGTGTCAGCAACAGGTTTTACCAGAGTTACTCTGCATGTACGATGATGAAACAGTTCAGGTAGTCCAGTGACAAATGGTGGTTATAATATTGTTTATCCCAGCTTGACAGCAAGCTGGAGAAATATACTCTTATATACAAACTGTGAGATACTGAAGAAAACTGGAGTGTCGGCTGTATTTCTGGGAACATAATAGCCTCTGCAAATGTGCCAAACTCCCATGGCTATTCAAGTTACTACTGTGGGAGGCAGGAAGAATGCAACCCTGCTGCTTATCCTTGGGAAACACATTAAAAAGAGGAAGGAGAGGCAGAAATAAACCAGACGTATCTGAATATTTTACATTTAAAAGAGTACACTACTGTATGTAAAACAGGGGAACTGTAGTGGGCAGTGAGTAATATGTAGAAGGGGCAGTCCATTTTCACACTGGGGACGGTTACATTTTATTCAGCAATTAAGATACGCAGCAAACCTATGAGGCATTAGGGGTGTTGCTTGCATTGTATGTACCCAGTCTACAGATGAGGTAAATGTTGTGAATTTGGCCATTACATCAGTGTAAAACATGTATTATAGTGCCCTTGGGGGAGTAGCGATAACACATTGTCAATAACCTTGTGTTAAATTACAATGTGTTGCCTCGAGTATTAATACAACAAGGAAAACATCCTCAATCACACGGAAAATGGGCCAATTCGTCACTATACAGTACGTGCTTCAAGCACACGCACGCCAAAAAATGCACCAAGTCAAGGGACGTAAGGTCGATTCTTCCTTCACAGATGAAAGATTCAGTAATCTGCAGCAGAATTCAAATGAGAGATTTGAATATTCAGAGAATATCTCTCTCTCTCTCGCTCATGTCACTCTGTGCCTCCCTGTGCTCAGCTTTCTCTAATTCCTCTTTAATCTTCACAGTCAACACCTCCTGAGCTCCCTTCTGTCTTCAGCTCTCCCACACACACACACACACACGTATGCATGCATAGACACACATGAGCATTAATGTTTAAGTCCTCAAAGTCAAGCCAGGCTGTCGCTCAATGTACACACTGAATTGCAGTAAGCAGAAATCAACAAAGAAAACCATCCTGGTTTTTTTTTTTTTTTTTTTTTTTTTAAATCACACACACCCACCCCAATTTGAAATGCATAACTATAATGTATAATGTTTTTCTTATGTTGCTATATGCAAGATCAAACAGAGTGTGCACTGGTTAGCTTTCCTCCCCTGGCAGGGACAAATCCAGGCCGAGCACATAATGCTCCTGGTCTCACTTGTTAAGGTTGATTTATGCTGCAGCAATATGAGCAAATCAAATTAAGTCTGTGTCTTGTCATACTGGATGTGGGGGATTGTGGGTATTCATAAATCTAGTACTGGGTGATGATTCACTGTTACCGTTAATCATCACTTTCTGTGTTTGTTTCTTTATCTACTGGAAGGTCTTAATTGTACAGCAGATACAAGGACTGCTGCCTTTTTCCTTCAACCAGACCAGGATGCCAAAACTAGTTTTTATTAAACAGATTTATGTTTGTAACTTATTCTTAGACTCTCCAGTGTAACCACAGTGTTCCATTAGTGGGCAAAAATATTCTAAAATAAATCATAAAATTATAAAAAATATTACAAAATATTATATATTGTATGTATACATACAGTAAAAATATCCAAAATGACATGGCATTACCCACGTCAACATACATATACACACATAGCAATTAAAACTGTTAGAAATAGAGGTGAGACAAAGCATAGAAGATGAGGCAAAGTTATATACAGTGTGAAGCAACAATTACATCCATTTGTCACTATATAACTGATACCAAATGACACAGTGTTCAGCATCAGCTGTACAAATATGTAACAAAACAAGCCTCCCATAGCAAAATCTCACACCTTACAGCGACTGTGATAACACTTACACACATTTGCAAAGTATACACACACACACACACGCACGCATGCAAGCAAAAATGCATTGTACTTTTATACATGTGTCCACTCAGGGCGCAGCATGGTTTGCAGGCTTTTCTTATGTTTTTTTTCAAACTGGACATGAAAAGCACAGTAGCACTGCACCTTTACATGGTCAACAGAGCTTTAGTAACACCACAATGAGCTCACACACACACGCGCGCACACACACACACACATACACATACACACACATTTTTGACGTAAACGGCTGCTGATGTAAGACAACAATTCCCTTACACAGCCTCTTGGGCATACATGGATGCACAAAAGCATGAATACCCTGGAACACACACACACACACACATATATACACACAAACAATGTCAAGCCCGATCCACTTCAACTGTCAGATCGGTGCCAGTTCATACACGAAGCGACTCCAGAGAGTGGAGGGGAGGAAGGAGGACACAGTAAACAGTAAAGTGGTACTGAAGCACTGTCCAGTCGTCTCCCATGACAGCCAGTCCATCCTTTATCATTAAAAAACTCCCATTGGCTAAATCAATTTCAATATCTGCTTTGTCTCTTTACTTGCGTCCATTTCTTTCTTCCCCTGTTATGACATTGCCTCTTTTTTTCCTCTTCTGTCCTCCATCCTTCCAGGATTTTCTACCTGTCCATATGTGTTGAAGAGCCCCTATAGTGTTATGTCTCAACTCACTAGCAGAGCTTATCTCTATCTGCTCCACAGCTTAGCTCTCTTTGTTCGATGTTTTTCGTCTGATCACACGTCCACACAAAAGCACAAGGAGAGCTAAAACCAGAGCAGTTGATTTGATTAGAGGTTTAGTTTGACATTATATCATTAATGTAAATCACATTTAGATTTAAATTTCTATAATGCATACATTTTTTTTTTTTATTCCTTGTCAGCTAACACAACAATCCTCTTCTCTGAGGAGTCCAGCTTTAAAAAATATTGTGCGCAGATGTCATTGGTCTCAGTTTACAGAGCTGCGCCGCTCCTGCCTGAATCTTTTTGGCTGGCACTCTCTTGTGTCAGGTAAAATTACTCTGGCAAGTGGATACATTGCAACCTGTCTGTTTAGCTTTGTTTGCCTCACTGAATTTGCACCTAAAGTGGAGGTAATTGGTGCAAATGTGAAAGGATCACACGAGTGACCAGTAACAGCTCTTAACTCTGCCATGGAGACAGATGGCAGAGGAAGCAAATCTATGCATCCATACACACAGAGATAGAGCGATGGAGAAAATAAACACAGAGAGTAACACTGAAGTGCATTGGGAAGTGGTTTGGGGGGGTGGGGGGGGGGGGGGATGCTGAGAAGAGAGCAGCGAAAGCAGGCAGATAATACAAGTGTATTGATGAATAATTCATAATTTCAACGGTCAATGGATACTCTCCACTTTTGCATGACATGAAGATGTATAGATGCTTATATATTTGAAATTGTCTTTTTCAAAATACAAATTACATTATTGCTGCCATTACAGGAATTTTAATCTCTAAACATTGCAGGGATATTAATGTCAACCCACTGCTAAAAACAAGGTTTGTCCTTCTCTATCACTCTCCTCACAACCTTTCTCATCTCTCCCTCCTTCCTCCTTTCCTTGACTCTCACCTTCACCCCGTCTCTCTCTCTCTCTTTTCCCTACTCCCACCTTCACTTCTCCACATCATCTGCCTCTATCTTTCCTCTTAGCCTTTCATCCCCTGTTTTTTTCACCCCCTATGTATGTTTTTTAATCTTCTTGTGCAATTCATTTCTCCCAAGCCACCCTTCCCACCCCCTCCCCACATTTTTCATGTTCCAGCCCATCCCTCTTTCATTATAGGAGAGCAAACTCAATCCAATCAGATGTAATAACCTAATCACACTCTCTACTTAGGTCAGCAGGGCAGCTGTGTGTATGTGCGTGCATACTCTAAGTTATGAAGACAAGTGTATATGTAAGAATATGTGTCCTTCGTTAGGATGTGCATACAGATTTAGGTTGCAGTGTCCTTTGTCCTTTCTATATCTATGTAGTATATTACAGTATTTCTTTCCAGCAGCTGACAATATAACACCTGCTTCACAGTGTAATATACCTTAACAAAAGCCAAAAGGAGGTCAAGGAGGTAAATTTTGGTGTAAAACGTACAAAACTTTAACAACAGAAACCAATGTTTATGTGTTGTTAGAGTTATAGTTAAGGAAAAATTATGATTTTGGTTGAATATTAAAGGAAATGGCTGTTGTCAACAAATCTCACGTGCAGAGCCAAACCAACAATAAACTGATGCTACAAATCTGCTGCAAATCTGAAGTGACCACAATCTTCCTAACCTTAACTAAAGTGCTGTAAGTTGCCTAAATATAACCAGTTAGTGGATACATGTTTCCTCATTATGTTATGCATATAAACATGATGGTATTATGTGTTCTACTAGACATAACTGCTATTGTGCATTGGCTGAATATCAGCATCATCTTTAGGTGACAGGGTCGTAATAAAACGTTGATCTAGATGGGATGATGCAATCAAGCCTCCTGAATTGCAGGATCAGTTAATATTATTACCTTGAATGCTACTTTACAATACTATTTGTGAACTAATATTCACCAATTACGTTCACCAGGTGGCATTATGAAATTATGTTATTATAAAATATTTGAATCTAGTTCATTGCAGAGAATCTTTAAACAAATATGAGAATTGCTGGGGTATCCTTCTTTGCACTGTGTTTGTTTGCATTTGTAATGATATAGCAATTATACTGTTAACACTATTTCAAGACCTTTCTCTAATTTGTTGGCGAGAAAATCTCACAGGAACTTATTTTTGTTCCAACCGAAAAGCAGCTCTGAAGAATTCTGCTACTGGCATCGCCTTACAGACCATCAGAGGTTGTTCGTCTTCCTTCCTTCATCACTCCATCCGCTGTTAATGAGCTCTGTTCCCCCTCTGCTATCCCTTCTTCCTTTCTATCCTCCCTCGCTCATCTCAAAACTTTAATGTGAATCTCTTTTCCAACCAAACTCTGCTCTTTTTTCCCCTCCTCTCTTTCCTCTCATCTCTCTATCCTGTCATATCTCCTCCATTCACTCCATCTCCATCGCCAGTGGAGTGCTTCCAGTCCAGATTCAGAGTCATGTTTGATTGGTATGATTGTTCATTTATTTCACCATCTGCCACAGAGAACGCTTTACCGCAAACACATAACGACTCCCCTCCCCCCCGCTGTGATCACTACTTCAAGAATTTTGCCAACAGAATGACTAGTTGCAGAGTCTCGTGTGTCTACTGCGTGAGCGTAATGTGTGTATGTGTATGTGTGAACTCCAGATCGCTCATCTCAAAGAAATCCCTGAAGACGGCACGATTCAGAAACAGAAACTCATAAATCAGCCTGTCCCTGAACTTGCTCCTCTCTCCCTCGTCACATCGTTCTCTCTTTAATTTCTCCATCCCTCCATCCCTCCTCCTCCTCCAGCACCCCTGAGAGGAGGCTGAGGCAGCAGTGACGCAGTTACACCAGGATTCCCTCTCTCTTTCTGTTATAGTCTCTCTGCTGAAAGCTCTTTCATCTCCCACTTATTTTCACAGCCTTTTTAATCTTCTGCACTGATGGCACTAGGGTTTTCTGAGCAACTACCAGCATTGATTATCCTTGATTGAGGCAATAAAAAAAAAAGAATAGTCTTTTTCAGAAAAGGTGTAGATGAGTGTTTGTTCTCTGCTGTGCTGCATAACAAAATACTGAACATACAACATGCCTGAACAAAAGGCATCCCAAGGTGATACTGTTCACTACGGCATCTGTCCCAACATGTGCATGTACAGTGTGTGTGCAGGTGTGTGTCACAGAGTGTCAAAGGGAAGAAAAAAGGAATAGAGAAAGAGTGAGGGAGAGATATAGAGCCCTAAATAGAGCAGCTGCATCTGGTGGGGCCTGGCCTTAAACCTTGCACACACACACACACACACAAACACACACACACTGGAGGCTACAGAACATGGCTGAAATGGTTCAACCGTTCATCTTAACCTTGAGCTATTGGCTCTACTGCATGTTTTAAAACACATCAATGCACCTCCCTCAGAATACCACACATGCTAGATTCTCACACGCAAACGTTACTGTCACCCTTTGCTTAAAGGACACTGCTTGTATTTATTTATTTTTTCCCTTTTGTCTTTGGTATTTCCAAACCCATTAAAAACAAAACAGCGAGCTACAACATTGCACTGGCTGATTCTTAATTATAATTGATTCAGACATTGCAGTTTATTTTCAGTCAATCCCTCATAAACCTGTAAATACTCACATGCATATGCATATTAATCACTCTCCAACAAATGAACTATTTAAACATTCAGTACCTTTTGTAGCTACACTGTCCAGCTGTTTTAGGAAATGATTGAATATTTTGTAAAAATGAAACTATACAATTGTGACCTATTCTTACATCTTCAATGGGGGGCCACAGGCAGAGTAGAGAAGTCAGGAAAGTATTTAAAAGTATTTAAGATGGACTAACACATTGTAGTTTGACAGAAGAAAAACACAGAATAATCCAAACCCTGTCCTTAAGGGACTTGATGATAAGGCTATTTTGGGACTTAGTTGCAGAAACTCTGTGTGTAAATTACTTCCTTTAGGTCTGTGTAAATGATATTGTTGGAGTATCTTAATAGTGACAACATGCGTACCCTGGAAGACATAAACATCCTGGCTGATCATAGCGATAAGGAGGACCACTTTTATCATGCGGTATTCTCTCTCAGTCTCTCTGACACAGTTTCGACAGGATTCTGGTTGCTAAGTAACCAACCACAGTCCGAGGATTCCAGAAAAGTGTTCAGAGAGGAGAGTTAAGGACAGGAAGGTGGCGTGTTTTTACTTTTTATTTTTATTTGATTGTCTTGTCTGTATTTTCTTCTCTTTCCTCTTTCCCTTCCATTCCTCTACTCCACCCGCCCACCCTCTTCCTCCTCCTCCCCCTAAACTAGTCTCACGCTCCGTAATGTCAAGGGAGATTGGTGGGGGGGGGGTCACCTCCCTCTCATTTCCCTTGTATTTTTTCTCTCCTTTCTCCTCCTCTGCATACCAGCCACATTATCACCAATACTACTTATATAATCCACGTATGATTCATTACATATTAATTATAATCTCCTCACATACACATGCACACGAGCCTCTTTCCAAATGTATTTTTTTCTATTAATCCTGTTAAACCGTAATGTTAAACTTCACAAGCATAATTTATCACAACCATATAAACACCGTTTGAATCTTTCCTAAAACAAATGACACGGTCATAATATCTTCAAAATGAGGTCCCACACTTGTCCAGTTAATGTGTGGCAGTGTTTCAACGCTCTAGCTCTCTAGAGAACCATAGTGCTGACCCCACACTATCGTTTTTACTGCTTTAGTGTGTTTTATAGATCAGACCTGCTGACTGCTTTACTGTTTATCGGGTTACATAAGCAAGTACTGACGTAGTAGAGTGAGTGACTGGAAGAGAACAAGAGAAATAGACAAAGAGCAGTGGTAAAAAGGAGTTCCTGAATTGCTTTTTCTATAGTGAGCATTGCCACAAAATAACACACCGCACACACTCACAGTCCCACACTTACACAGTGAGCTATAGGTACCCACCGTACATAAACAGACACCAGAGAGTAATGTCAGAACTGCTGGAAGCTTACAATGCAATACATCATTGGATTACATTTGTCTCCCATCATACATCAGACTTGAGAAGATATATAACAGCATAAAACATAACAATTAGGTATAATCCTTTGCATCATCACGCATCAAAGAAGGAGAAAAATGAAATTTTCTTTCATTCTACCTATGCAGAGCGACACATGGAGAAAATATAAAACACCATTTTAGTAAAGGCTTCACTTCCTGCAATGCTGTGACACAACGACAGATGAGCATTATACACACAATACATGCCCCATTACAGAAACCAAATCAAAAGGTCAAAGCCTATTGGTTGTATTCCTATCTGCCACCAGATGGCCATATGCCCTGCTCTGCCCGGCAACATATGGACATCTGGACACAAACCAAGGCATGAGCTGTGCGCGTACATACACTCACACACAAAAACATTTGCTTACACATGTATGCCTAAACGCATAAAAACACATGCAACCATCAACATCGTTACTTAATATTCACCTCTCTCACACAAATGTACAACATATGGACCCATTAGTGAATGTAAACAATCATACCAGGCGTCCATGCCACACAAAACACACATTTACACAGCAACCAAAATAGTATCGACAATCTGTGTGAAAATTATTCAAGAATCCTGTGTTGCGTCTGTGCGTGTACATCTTTCATATATCCATGCAAACCCACCATATAACCCTGCATGTGTCTATGAGTGTGTGTGTGTGTGTGTGTGTGTGTGTGTGTGGCCATGCGTATGAGTGCATAGCCATGTGTGAGCGGTGACTCTTGGCAGCTTTCTATGTGAGCTCACCTGATTCACTAGCAGGCTACAGCCTCTAATGGCTGGTCGCATTACCTTCACTGGTTATTATTATATAAGCCTCCCTTCAGGTTTTTATCTTCCTTGCTTTAATTTAAAAGACTCGGGGACATTATCCAGCAAAACCAAATTAGTATTAGCTACACAGTTGGCATTTAGCCAATGCTTTTTATGTAAAATGACTTTTAAAGGAGGGAATATGAGGAGTCCAGCCGTTTCCCTCTTACACACTATTCATCATTCATTTTATACACAATAATTTGCTCACTTTTTTTACAACAATGCCACATGTATGTTGCAGCCCTACTGCACCAATGTATATTCAAGAAAATTTTTAAAAAAAAGCCTCCAAAGGAAACGTTTTGGCATACTGAGATTCATAGATGTGTAGAGTTGATTTTCAGTTAAACCAGACACCTAATATGGTCATGTTTATATATATATATTTTTTTTTTTTCAGTGAATTCACTTAAAATACTTTGGTCAGATATATGAATGCAGGTGCTCAAGATTTAGATAGGTTTCCTGCACAAACAAGCCATGAAAAGTGGTCACAATGCAGCTGTGTGTGGTACAATATGTGGTCTACTTCAGCAGAGAAGCACCTGCATAGCAGCAGCTAAACAGTCAGTTCAAATTAGAGATGTCAATACTGAGAATATTTTTGACTGGATGTCGGTTAATTTATATAGTTTCTGGTCTGTCCCTCAGCCCTGCATATGTACACTCTGCACACGTGTGTGTGTGTGTGTGTGTGTGTGTGTGTGTGTGGAGGTGCTGTCCCCGTCCTCTCTGAACCACAGAGAGGAGAGAAATTAGTGCAACCTAAATGACAGCAAAACGCAGTAGAAACTCTCACACTGGGCTGAAATGAAACCAGTGCACATAAAGTAGGTAAATAACAGTGACACAAAACTGTTTTGTGTTTTGCTGTTATTTATGGTCTCGTTAGTTTCTCGTTAGTCTCCTCTTCTCTGCTCTCGGTTTCTCCGAAGTGTGGAGTAGAGATAGTCAGCGGTGGAGAGTTGAGAGTTGACGACAACTGTTATGGATGTAGTCATTTATGAATGTAATCCACACAAAAGATGGACAGACTCCAAAATGCTACAAAATCGCTTCCTTGTCGGCATTAACGTTTTCTTTCTTGTATTTCATGTCTTTCTTTTTAATTAACCTTCCATTATCTGCTCCATTATAGCACAGTGCAGGTCTTGAACAGTATAGTCAGTTCTTAAAGTCATTTGCAGTGACACAATATGCAACTACTAATCACATCTGTGTGTGTGCATCCACCCACCATCACCACCTGACTGATGAATTGGGGACATTAAAAGATGACATTTGTCTTCCCTTCATAACACTCTTATGTAAAAGTCCTTGTTTTTCATTTGGGAACAGAGGTTAACGTTCCTGCCACGGAGCTGGAGAACCCGAAGACAGAGACAGAGAAGAAAAGAGGGATTAATAGAAAGACGGACAGAAAAACAAGAGACTATGGTGAAATACAAACATGTAAATTGAAAAGTGTTTTTAGGTTTCCAGCATTTCTTGTACTAACACAATAATGCCTCTTTTTACACACACACACACACAACAAAAATGTTCATCTTATTGCCTCAGAGCTGTAAAATAACTCCTCTTCACTGCACTCATCCCCAGCACAGTCAACCATGCACAAACATAAACAAACAAACACACACACCTACACACACAACACAGACCGCCAAAATCTGACATCTAACAGATTGGTTTATGTGTTGTTTCTCTGCTCTCTTTCATTTAAAGCCTAAATCTGTAGTACTTAGATGCAACAACTTCCTTCCAAAGAGTCTGCTCCAAATCACCGTCTTTACTGAGCGAAAGACGGAGAACAGGAGGACGAGCGACGGACTGCAACGAGCAGAGAGAGGGATACAAAATGGAAATCAGAGACGGCGAAGGGCAAAAAGAGAAAGCGTAATTGAATTTGTTTCCACATTTTCAGGTTACTATAGGAACCACATTTGCTTGCATCACACCTGTCAGCACATACACACTTTCTTCTTTTTCTGCACAGTCCACGGTTTACTCCCAGTAAATCCAGGGGGTGTTGATCACAGTCTGCAGCTAGTAAAGCCCAGGAGGAAACTAGAACACACAGCTTTGTCGTGTAATTGTTATTTATTATGTGCAATTAATGCAATAAAAAAAAAAAAAAAGAGTGCGCTCCAGTTTCCCACTGGAAAAATGCTCTCTGCAAGTCAAAAGCCAGATCTTCAGCCTACTCTGAACACTCCTGTCTCTTTAAGGCTCCTCTGAAAGAGACAGGCCTGAACAGAGGCACTGCATAAAAGACCAGTATAAGATAAACAATTTTTTTCTACATTAGGGCAGTCCAAGGATTTGATTAGGTTTTGATTGAAATTAGGACTGTGAGGTCGTACCTAATGCCTTTCCTCATTAACTCAACTCATATGCAAATTGAATCACCTATTTTGCAAGAGAGAACTGCACTGTAAGAGTTGGGGCATAAGAAGGAGGCATTACTGATATGGAAATTGAATCAAGAGAAAGTTCAAATGAGAATATTGAGAATCAATACCTACAGAAAGACTGACATTTGTGACAACACAAATTAATAATCTAAAATGGACTAAATGTATTTTTTCTAAATAAATTCTCTGTTTGTATATTTTATGTATGACCGCATATTTATTTATGAGTAAACCTGTTTGTACGCTGCCAATGCCCTCCTCACTAATCAGTCAGATTACAGAGAGGCGATACAGAGCCATGCATGGCTGACTACACACCCGGCCAAGGGTCCGCAACCTTTTTACAGCACAACCACAGGAGCTTTGGTGGGATTTGATTCAAAGAAAGAGAAGAGTTATACTGTAGGCACAACCAGACTCTCGTTACAGCATGAAAACAGTAAATGTTTTTGTTTCTGTTATTATTATTATGTAAAGTATAGATTCCTTCCTTTATTATCAATCCTGGGCCAAAGCAAAATATTAACACCATGCCCCTAATTGAGCTAAAATGTAATTTAGTGTTTTTAATTAAATCCTAAAGGCGGTACAATATTTAGGCTTTATCTTTAAATTTATTACAGGAGCCATGAATAAGAGTGTGTGTCGATGCACATTGGAAAGCAAACATTTACCAGGATAGAAAAAAGCCAAGGTGTAGACATGTCCCTGATCTGCTCCTCTAAAAAAATGGATTTATCAAGCAAAAAAAAAATATAGCTACAGAGTAATCAAAAATTTACAACACACATCTCATATTTTGTGTGGCTGTTAATCTAGTCAACATTTAGCCTTAGAAATATTTGATGTTGAGCAGTAAATCTACGTTTTCCTAGGTTAGAGGGGGAAATAAATCATATCTCAGTATCGCTGGCACATAGTGGTCAGTAAACAATAGTAAAACCGTTACTGTCGCCACGGCAACAGCTGACAACAGGGGACACACCTGGGTCAGGTACCGCACACATTACCATAGCAACTGCTCCATTCCGTCAAGGGAGGAGGGAGGTTTTCACAGGAAGTACCGGGGTTAATATTAACTAGTGTAAATATGATACACAGCAGCATTAAGAGTGAAATTGTTCATGTGTTATTCAGTGAGTTACCTCGTCCACTGTTCGCATCCACAATGAGGAGTTTAGATGCATCGTTACGTCCCTCATCACAAAAATCCCATTATATTGTACAATAACAAACAGACTAGAAGCCTACAGAACATTACCATGGAAACAGAGTCGACACGGACTGCAAGAATGAACAGAAAGGAGGAAAAGACATTTCAGAATCAGAGCGAAAATTTGTTGTTTTGTTCCACGAACCACCTGGAGTTGATAATTAGTTCAGGAACTGATACTGATTTATGGTCATTTAAACAATATGTACTTTGTCCTTTGGTCTGCGTGCAGTAAGGCTTTGATTCAAGCATCACAGAAATGTAGTGGTAAAGTTTTGAGATGTTTGTAACACACTTTCACACTGGAATAAAGATGTAATATAAATATTTATGTATTATATAACCCAAATATTTTCACATCTGACAAGTTGATTGAATTTGAGGCTCGATAAAAGCAAAAATTCACTTTCAAGTTCAATAATTGGCAGAAATAAATTGCTTCATTTCAGCAAAATGATGTTCAATAAGAAGCCCTAAGCAGACATAAGTGTTACAACATGAACAACCAGAAAATGTGTGTGTGCATGTGTCTGTGTTTAATAACCCCACAGCTAAAGGATTAGCATTGTAAACATGTTTTTTTACAACCTTATAAAACAACTGATTATTTGGAATTAACTGGTTTATATACACACACACACACACACCCCCCACATATAATCAAATATTACTCCAAACATAAATAATTTCCATGGAAACAGCTACAAGCTTTCACCTCCTGCAGCAGAGTACTTCTCTAACACACTGCGTGATACGCACACGCACGCACGCACACACACACACACTTACTACTATAACAGCAATTTATTGTTGAAAAAAAGAATTAAAAACAGCAGTGGTAATAAAACCATCTAACCTAAATTGTTTGCACACACAAACTATAAAGGAATCATTAACTGCAATGGTAATAAAACATATGAAGTAAAAAGTAAAAACATAGTTTTATCTTCTTCTTTCTCCTCTTTTTATCTCTCTACCCATCCTTCGTTTCCTTTTCTACTCATCGTCTCCTCTATTTCTTCTGTCCATTTTTCCATCACCTCTACCCTTCGCTCGCTCTTTCCCTCGTTCTTCCACTCCAACATCAGAGCTAAACGAGGTATGTAGTGTTTCTTACCGTGGGAGTGGAGTGCAGTGAAGCTTTAGTGTATCAAATAGAAAGTGACAATACATTCATTACTTATGCCCACACTATTCCTTCCTTCTCACTCCTGCTCCTACACACACATACGTACACACTTCACCTCTTATCCCCCTGCAAGGTACAGTCTGTGACACACTCCTTCATCAGGGGCAACAGGGATATGTGGACCACATACAAGGTTTTCAAATCACTTTAGACCAGTCCTCAACAACACAGAAGTAGCTGTGCATAAAACGTCCTCTATCACACACACGGATGAACAAATCGACAGCCCTCTACACTGCAACAAATGGACCCTCGATGCTTGAACACACAGATTGGTGTACTTCACCACATGTCATTTTGTTGCAGTAGTTACTGTGAGTGCAGAGCCAAATACAAACTGTTCTTTAGTTGACTCAAATATGGTTATGGTTGTAAGGACAAGTATTTCAAAGCTTCTGAAATGGCTCTTAAATACATGCAATATTTTTCCAGACAATGTTTATGTAGATTAAACTGTGCACAATTTTGATTGTTTTCTGAATGTTTTCCTATTTTTAGTCTAGTCGACTGGTCTTTAATCAAAAAGGGATATTATCATTATCATTAGAAACATCCCTAGTGACAAAAATAATTGTATGACAAAATGCAAATGAATCCCAAAACTCAAGCAATTTCCCCCTAAATCAAATGTAGCAGAAATGACCTAATTTTAGCTGTCAATAGGAAACGATCAACTGAAAGTAATATCTTTTTGTCTTCATTACATAACTTGTTTTCTCTACAATATCAGTCCAAATATTATATTCCACAGATTTCACTTTTGAGACATTTTTGTTTGTTTTTATACCGATACAAATGAAATATAATATCAGAGGAAGAAAAACACTGCGAGGAAGCTTTATCAAATATTGTCAAATACTCTGAGCCTCTGAGATGAGACAACACCACTACTGCACCAAACCAGCCGAGCACTCAGTAAAATACACCGACAGTGTGTAAGTGTGTGTTTTTGTGTTATGTCTGAGGCCATGCATACACACATACATGCTCTTTAGATACAAAGGTTGACTGAGAGGCAGGTAAGCGTCATTGATTTCGTTTTTTCTGTCTGCATCTAAAGTTGTGATTTCCATAGAAACAGATAAAGAATGCACACTATCTATCTGTTTGAATGAGCCATACCATAATACTACAGCTGATGTGGGTGGAGAGGCACCAACAGCCTTTTCACGTCATAGCACAGAGCTCGCTCTGCATATTGTCGCTTTTTAGAAGACAAGAACAGATTCTTTCCAAAGAAATATACTGATGTTTTTCCATTTCATGATAAGAAATAAAGGAACAATTCTGACAAAATTCTAATTTGCACTGACGGTAAACAGCATCCTGGCCATCATGCAGCACTCAAACTGCACCAGCTATTTAAAGAGCTTCAGTACTCCTATTCATTGACGGATTTAGTGTCTCATGTTAGTACTCTTTTCCTCACGTAGGTGTAACACAACACAGACAGAAAAACACATCAGTGAGAACACCTGTAAAGTGTGTCAGTTATGCATGACGGGATAAATCAGAATACAGCAGGTGCCGGCTATTTATCTTTTAACATGATTTAACAGAAATAAAACTTGTGTTTCTGGTTCAGTACATTGTGGTCTAAAAAAAAAGTGTGTGTGGTTTGCGTTTGTGGTGAATATTATGTAAAATGTGAATTTATAACTGTGGTGTTCACCAAATTATTTTTCTGCCTAACCCAAAATCAGGTGTTAATTCTGGACCATATAAATACATACACACTTCCTGTGGCCCAGCTGTATAGCAATATATAGGCCAGAGCCTTCTCACGTTTTATTTCTCACATCTCACAGCAAGCAAGTAAACACACA
This sequence comes from Pampus argenteus, assembly GCA_036937835.1. Taxonomy (NCBI): domain Eukaryota; kingdom Metazoa; phylum Chordata; class Actinopteri; order Scombriformes; family Stromateidae; genus Pampus; species Pampus argenteus. The sequence goes on from CM072878.1 coordinate 8,697,203, forward strand.
CACACACACACACACACACACACACACACACACACACGCACACAAAACCTCTATTAAAGAAGGTTTAATCAGAAATCAGAAGACAGAAATTGACTTCTGCAGGCATCCGGCAATTATTAAACTTTGGAAAAGTGAATTAAAGTTCAACAAAAGGCAACCTGCAGCCTATAATCAAATACAAATGTCAGGTTGTGAGTAAGAAAATTGGATTGACACATTTTATAGAGAACTAACTAGATGTCAGAAATGTTTGCTGCAGGACAGCAGTCGCTTCAACATCTACAGCAACAGGTAAAAGGAGGAGGCTGGACTGAGGAGCAGGCAGAGGAGCAGAGGAGCAGGAGGAGAGTGTAGGTGAAGCATGCAGGGGGCAGTGACTCTTAAAGAGGGTGCAGGGAGGTAGTATATGTGCTTTGCTATGATGACAATGATAGATGATGATCAAATCAATTAATGCAAATGATAATAAGATAACATAACCATAACTCTAACATAAAGTGAAGCCTAAATGTAGCCTTTTCTGACCTTTCTCTTCCTACAGTATGTTCAAAATGTTTGGGGCTGCTGTCCAGTAAGCATGCACATTTACGTGGTAGATGAGCACTAATGTGCAGGCAAGGGGGGTCAACTGTAGTTCAAACTCCCCAAATAAACAAGCACACCCTTGATTTAACTGCCCTCTCACATATACAGGTCTCATACTCTTCTCTGAACATTAATATACAACTAAAAGGATAATGTGTGCTCCACAGCCACCTCTGATCACCAGGGAGTCAGTCAAGAGTGATTGAGTACACTGGTTCACGGCACCAACTACTCAGGAGTGGTTTGGGGGAACAGTAGAAGGATGGACTGCAAGGATGGTGTAAAATAGGAAGTGTAGAAAACAGGAAACACATCCTACACTGTTCACAACGTGGATTTGAAAACTTCACCCTTAAAGTGGATGTCAGCATATTAACCTCACAGTCATTGGTACAGGTATTTCCAATACCTTAATGCTGGCGTATGGAGCCTGAAAACAAAATATGTCTCTGCACTGCTGCCATCCTCCAACTCTTTATTTCTCCTCAACTCCTGTGTCATTTAACCCATTTTCTGCTGCTCTTTTCTTACAGCCTTCCCCTCCATCTCCCTGCTCCCCACCATCTCTCTGCTCCTGTCTAGGAGTTGTCACATGCTTGAGGAAACAGAACAGAACCCTACAGCCCTACTTGACAGCCTCCTGCTGTACACGTGTATTTGTGTGTGTGTGTGTGTGCGCATGTGTGTGTATGAAGACAGCGATTATTGGTGGTGGGTACAGTTGAGCATGTCAGTACATAAACCACCCCACTCTAACCACAGGATGGATGATTCCTGCTTTACAGCAGGTGTGTGTGTGCTCACACATGTGTGTTTGTGTATGTGTGGACACATCAGGCCATTAGCTAGATCTCTTTTTTTTACAAAAAGCTTAAAGACCAACTTTGATCCATCTGAATACAACAGGATTAGCCTAAAGCCTTTATACACACACTCACTTTGTTCCTCACACACACTCACTCGCTCTCACTGGCATACATAGCCAAAAAATAGAAACACTCACCATCCACATAATTAGTCTTTTTTATTTAACCTCTCCTGAGTTAACGGTGGATTCTGGGCTACTACGTTCATGCAGATGAAGTAGTATTTTCCTGAGGTGTAGCTCCCCGCCTGTTTAGTATTTTGGTGACACATAAAACCCCTTTATTCATGTTTCAATTGTTCCTTACACTTCTATTATAATGTATGTTGACCAGTGAGACAGAAACTAAAATTTGTATTGTGATTTTGCCAGCGAAGAAGATTCTCACCAGCTTCTGTCATCCACACAGCTTGTATGTATTAAGGCCGTCTCTTTCAGCTGATTAATTCCTTATGCAGCCATTTAAAGGTAGCGGTATGTTTTCCATCTGCAGTCTCCAATTTTGAGTGACGTGTATTGTCAAAGTGTGATCAAGCATGCTAGATCCACTGTGGGTATCTAAGTGAATCCTGCACAGCCCACCCCACAGGCTGTTGGACTGTGTAGGCAACACTTGAGTTGCAGTTCGCGTACTGTGCCTTTATTCACCAAATTAGCTCCCCAAGTCTCCACTCCAGAAACTTCAGTAATATCTTGTGACATTTTCATAAAAATAAATGAATAATTAAAAAAATCTTCTCATCATCTGGAAGCTATTTCACAGCAAGCGATCCTTTTTTTACGACAACAATAACAGCAGTTTGCACTGACTAAAGAGACACATATGACAAAAAAAATAGAAAAAAAAATAGCCCATCTTTCTCCCTCTCACTATCTGCTCCTTCTGCTTCTCCTCCTTCCCTTTCTGTCCTGACGATTTGCCTCCGTCCTTCTCTCCTCCCCAGTGAAGTTAAAGGTCAGACCTGTCTCTGCCTCAGAGATAAATCAGCTCCCATCACATCACTGTGTGTACATCTTTATGCTAAATCTGGAAAAACACACACACGAACACACACACAAACACAAACACACACACACAGACACACACACACAGACACACACACAGACAGACTGGCCCCCTGACAGGACTGACATTCGCTGTAGAGTTGCATAAAAACAAGAAACATTACACTGAACATGATTAAGGAAGTCATTCGCTGTAGCCCCCCTGGCTCACATGCTTGTAGGTACACACACACACACACACACACACACACACACACTGCTGGTTGTTTAAAGCTGCAGCAGTACAACATGTTTTAATGTCACATTTATCTTTTCTGTCACAGGCACTTATTGCCGAATAAACGGGATTACTTTTATGCTCTCTCTCTCTCTCTTTCTGTTCGCTCTTTGTAGAGTGAATAAAGGACACACTGCGTTTTACGGCGCTAAAGATTAGCACTGTGCCCATTACTTTAAAAGTTAGAATTAGAAGTGCTGCAGAGACTTTGAACATAACACACTTGGCACTGACTTGGCTGAGAGTGTCATACCAATATACAGCCTTCCCCATAAAGAGTGAATATATTTTAAAAGGATTAAAGAGACAGAGGAAGGTTATGAGGACAGAGAGATGTGTGCATAATGTGGTTTTGATTGAATAATGGAAGGAAGCATGTTCCCTCTCCCAGTCACTGAGCACTAGAAGAACCAGATATGGCCTACTGCTTCCACACTACATTAGTGGCTGTGTGTGTGTGTGTGTGTGTGTGTGTGTGTGAACATGTTGGCCCGAGGCATGTATTTTATGGACAGAAGCAGATGAGGCACAGATTGATAGTCTCTCCTGACAGCACTTATTCAACCTTCAAAAACCCATTACTTCTCTACTCTCTCTCTTTCTCCAGTTCTCCCCGTCATCCTCCTCTCCCATCTTCAACTCTTTCTTAATGTAATTAACCTGACTCTGCTACCATGACTGCATTGCTTCTCCTCTCCTTCTCTTTTTCGTCATTTCTGTCCTGTTTTATACTCAACCTTCCCCTTGCTTCCTTCCTCTCCGTTTCTCATCTCCACTTATCTCTCTCTTAATGTGATCAAACATACAGAACAATGAATTGCATGTGTTATGTTTCTGTTTTGTGATACAGAACTTTATTCACTCCGGGAGCCAAACACTGTTTGTACTTTGCACTCTCACAGTTCATGACTTGTTCAAAGATAGAATGGACAGTAGAGATATCAGCTACCTATAAATGCCAGCTGAAATAATTTGGTTTCCCTTCCCTGGAAAAACAACAAAACACACTCCTATTCCTATCAGATATTAAATCAAAACATTGCAATGTAATATCTTTACAACTCTCAATAAACAAAAGATGTAAGAAAATGTGTCACAGACATTATATTATATGTAGATGCCACTGACTGGACAAAATTATACTTTTATTGAATTCAGTTCAATAAAATTTTCAGCCAATATAACATCCCAGTAGGTGTGTAGTAAGTACTGCAGAGAGATGAATTTACAACCTATACTGACAGTATTTCAGCTTGAACTGACAGATTTAAAGGGCAGCCGAGAGAAGCATAAAGTCTACAAATATTCACCCATCCTCTGTCTTCCTGATATTCTGACGGTTCTTCTTTTTTAAACCTTTTTTTTTCTTTTACAGTGTTCCTCGCCCTCATTTACGTCAAGTTCTACTTACACTCCTTCTAAATAGTCTTTATCTCCCTTAAATCAGATGTGATCAAACCCAACCCTCTGCCCTGCCCACTTCCTCTGTTGCGCCATGTTGTGTGTGTGTGTATGTGTGTGTGTGTGTGTGTACTGGGACACACTTACAGCAGCCTGCCATTACTCCTAATGAGAGGAGCTGCAAGATGCCTGTCATTCCATTAACCTCATCAGCATTATTCTCTCGCTGTACACACACACATTGGGTTTCCATCACTTCAGAGGTCATTACATTGACTTACATTCATTTCCTGGAGACTTATCCTAACCATAACCACTACGTGCCTCGCCCTGACAATAACCATAACGTTAATATAACCCAAAACTTACCTTAACTTTAAACAAGTCTTGCTTTTTGGCCCCATAAAGCTAAGGCCCCAACAACATGACTGTAAAAAAAATATAAAGAATATCTAGACCACACACACACACACACACACAATGCATAAATGTAATGCTCACATGTGCTTGCATTTACAGTAATAATGATTTACAGTGCAGCCATCTGTGATTGATGGTGTTGAACTCTTGGGACAAATAGGGGCAAAGCACTGAGAGAGACACTACACACGCACAACACACAGAAATACACTGAGAAAAAAGACACAAACCAACTGACAATACATGTGAAAAATCACAATGCAATAGAGCCACATGGCATGTTTTGAATAACATACATGACTCACTCTCCCTGATGTGGAAAAACTCTATTTGGTCTATTTGGTCTCTGCACCTTTATGTATTAGCCCATAGCTAAAATGCAACAAGTTAAGAACCGAATCCTAAACCAAAACTCAAAGATGTAAAAGTCTGCAAGCATCTTAACTACCTGAGCATCTGCTTCTGCACATGTTCACCACAAACATATTTAATATAAACACACAGATGCCGGATGTCATTATATGTAATAACTTGAGTCCTGCAGCACTGAGCTGCAAAGCAAGCGATGGCATAAAATCAAGGACCTATTTTTTGATTTTCACTATATTTCGTTTTCTCCCATGTGACCTTGTGTGTGTGCGTGTGTGTGTGCCCAAGGCAAGGCTCCAGATGGCCTTAAAACAATGAACAATCTCCCTGACCCTCTCATTATTCTCTGATTCACCAACGAAGCTGTTCACTTCTAGAGGCTTTGTAAATCAACTCAATGACCACACACACACACACACACCCCTCATAACTGTGTGCAGTTAAAGCCAGGGAGTGAAACATCTCCTGACTTTGTGCTCTGCTGCATTCTGTCTCTGCTGAAGGAAACTCAGCTCTTCTCTGAGCTCATGCACTTGACTTTCATTGCTTCTCTTTTTCGCTGTCTCCATCTTATCGTCTCTCCTCTCTTCACTTCGCTCTTATCTTCTTTTTCATCTACCTCTACTTTCCATATCTCTTCTTTGCATTGTAGCTTCATCTTTTCACTAGCCAATCCGCTCTTTTGTCACTTTCCCCGTTTTCTCTTAGTCACCTCTATTGTGTATTCTCTTTATTCTCCCTTTGTGCGTGTGCTGTTTACTCGTCAGTCTGTAAAGCTTGGAGTTCTTGTTAGCCGTGTTAACATGGAGCAGGTAATTCTATTAACGAGAATTAAACAGCATTACAGCCCAATTAGAATGAGAATGCCTCATTTAGCCACCTTCATCAAATCAAAATAAAATGGCCATTGGGAGATTCACTTAATTAACATTACCATTTTATATCCATTTGACAGATAACAGTTTGTTATGTAACCGTTGCTCCTGTTACTGTCTGTTTTCAGAACATCTTCCTGCACATGCTCATGACTGCTGCGTCATTTACAATCATACGTTGCCACTGAGGATCTCCCCAGAGAAATGATCTGTGTTTTGGTGATAAGTACTTTCTAGGAGATTCTGAATCACATGTTGAGTGGGCCTGTTTGGGTCCAGCATCTAAGACTGGATATACATTAAATATTCTATCTATCTTCTTTCTATGTAGCATGTGGACAACATATCATTTTATCTGTGGTAAGCAAATTTAGCTTTAGCTATTTTAGCATATTCAACATCTCTCTGTGCTCCATTCAATCAATCAATCAATCAATCAATCCTCACCAGCCTCAGGTGATTTCTACCAAGTGCTTTACATCGGTGTCAGGAGTCACACAAAATAGTCTATTTTAGATTTTGTGAAACAAGCACAATGTTCTAAGCTATTTTTGTTCCCAGTATGACCAATGCGTCAGTGGGAGGGATTTTGTGGAAAACAAGTGAATATGCAAAGCAAATGATAAAAACCTATAGACACTAAGCACATTTTCTAGATGATTTTTGTGTGAAAGTATCGTGCATGCGTCTGTCTCTGTCCATCCATCCCTTCTTATCCGTCCAAGCCCTCCATGACAGTTCTCCTCTTCAGATAACAGTATACTTCAAACGAGTACAGACACGAAGCTAGGTGGGCTAGGATGAGTGTAAAATTAGCAGCTATCCACGCTGAGCTCCTCCCACAGTTAACATTGTTTTATCCATCTTAATGGGTTAGTATCAAATGCCTGAACAAAGGCAAGATTCTACTAGTGGAAAATCCCGGAGTACTAGAGTTATATCACCGATCATTCTACTGGGTTTTGTTTTAAAAGTAAAATTCATAGTGTGACTCATTTATCTCTCCTCCCTGCTGATATCTTTTATGGCTGAATTTTTCTCCCACTCTCAGATGGATTAATGCTTTCTTGCTGCTTCACCTCACTCTCATACTCGCTATAACACAGGAAGGAGGATTGCCTCTAAACAATAACACTCTCAGATGTGTTAGCACACCACACACATTCACGTCCAGACCACCTGATAGTAATCATTCAGAAAAACATGAGATGCTTATAAATAATACACACATTTAATCTCTCTCTCCCTCTCTCTTTCGCGCACACACACACACACACACACACACATACATACACACACGGCATAGCTCACCATGTCAGTTACCAAATTAGGAAATAATATGCAAGGTCGCACAAACATCATGTTCTGCCAGTTAGGAGAAACACACACACACACACACGGAGACACAAATGCAGAAGGTTAGACCTTCCAGGGAACCAGGAACATTTGTTATCTGTCGTTAGTTTAATATATTGTAGCATTTGTATAAATATGGTTCTTAGCTGTGCAGGAATGGCAGCACCAATATTAATAATATACATCAATATACGATGCATAAATTGTATTTCAACTAGTATGTTAAATAGACTGCATTTATCACACTTTTAATGTGATGGTTCAGCATTGACTGAAGAGTCGTTTGACTGATTTGACTGGGGAGTTATTGGCTGATTGTGAGACTGTAAAAACTAGACTTGAATCTCTATCAGCTGCAAGCGTGCTGATCTGTAGCTGAGAGCAGAAAAAGACAAAACTCTTTTTGAGCTGTCAATATAGCATGAAAAAAATGTCTCTTTTGATATTTTTGACATGGTTTTCCTTCAATCATATCCGAGACGACAAGCATTGATCTTCTCCAATTGATTTCACTGCCCTTAACATCACTAGCAGTTGGGTCACCAAGTTTCTTGATTAAAAAAAAAAAGGGTTTCTCTCTTCACTCTTTCGTGACGATTTTGTTCGGTGTACATTTTGTTTATTTTCCAATTAAAGATTCAGCTTAAAAAAAGGAAAAATCTGCTTCAGCGACTGATGTAGTGGAGGATAACAGGCCAATATGGACTTCAGTTTCACTGTCCTGAGCTGGGCTGACAGATGACTCTCCTATCAGACACACACCAGCACACATCATCCCTCTCTCTCTCTCTCTCTCTGTCTCACACACACACACACACACACACACACACAGCCGCTCAGTTTGACGCTTTCTGATCTGTTCGTTAGCACAGCATCTCATTACTCTCTGCGCTTAGCGTCCAGTTAACCAAAGGAGGGCTAGTCCATCGCCATGCCGACACAAGGCCGCCAACCGGAACAAACCAGATCAGAGCTCGGTGCGTGGGAGGTCTGTCACACACACTCATGTTAGCACTCCTCTGCCTGCAGTGCGCTATGGCATACACGCAAACACGCACACACACACAAAATTGGAACTCCTTACTAAGTACTATTAGACACACACACACGCAAACACACACTGGCACACTGTGACACACATGCTCTCGACAAATGTTCTCCTGTTTCGTCGTGCATGGACACTCACACACACACACACACACACACACACACTATAGAAGAATGACTGAAGGCTTTTGATTGCATCTTTTTTTGGTTAATCTGTGAATTATTCTCTCTTCCCGGTTAAATGCAGGTTAAAGTTGTTCTGTGAAGTTTAAACATGCTTCTAAATGGCTGCATGCATCAGGAAACAGATGATGCTGTTCCCCAGTTAGCTGTCTGGATAGGTTGTTATGTTCTATTTTACACAGAGCGTTTTAATATGGACAAAGATATTTTTTAGGCGAGTTAAACTATTCAGAAATGTCATCATTGTAATGAGTAGTACTATATATGCTTAATTTATTTCTCTCGTTGGTTTGCAGATTGTTCCGTATCAGCCAGCAAGGCATGAATATGCTTTGTAACATGTTTTTGTTTTTTATTTATTTATTTATTTATTTATTTATTTATTTATTTATTTATTTATATTATAGCGAATCTACAACACAGAATTACACGCTGCATTTGTGTCCTAACACTTCTGGTTTACGCAAACAAATAAAAAAAATAAACTGTCTTATGAAAAAGGCCTAAATTTGATTACTATGAACCAAGATCTCCGCTGATTTTTACTGTGTATTCTAGTTTGAAAAAAATTCTAATGTTGAGATCAAGGATTAATATTTCGATGGAAATTGCAACCCCACGGCCACAAAGGGTTCATTTATCCGTCCACTAACTTTTTTTTTTTTTTTTTTTTAACCAACTCACCAACACTAAATAAGGAGGTGAATAAGTGAGCAAAGGAATGAATAAATAAATAAATACTATAAGAGTGAGTCACTTTCCGAATACAGGAGGTGCTTTACCACTCTCTTCCCGCAGCACTAATTCACTGTTAGTAACTTTTCGTCTGCTTGTTTAGACACGTCTCTAACGCGGAATCCACTCGCAGTGGGATTCCTCTCATTATTCACGCACATCTGAGTTCACGATAAAATCCATTGTTGATGTTTACCACTTGCATGTGATTGATTTTTAAACGTCACTAAATGTATAAAATGATACGGTAAGTTTTATTGATCCCCGGCTGGGAATTGGGTCATACAGAGCTGTATGGCTGAGCAAAGAATAAAAAGTACTTAAACATATTAGGGGACATGGTGGTTTTATGTTTGACAGCTTCATTTCCCATAGGCTTCCAACAGCCACTTTATTGCTGATTCTGTTCCCCAGTTTTTTGTCAGTAACCTCTGACCTGCTCATTTATCACATTACAGAGCAGTGCCGTAGGTAGTGGGTAAATGCAAAAGTGATTACACTGCTACACAAGCTGTGCAGAGGCAGACAGAATTTTTCATCCACACAGGCATTTTTAGATCATTGGTAAACTAAATCTGGCCAGATTTTTGAGTATTATGCTTTAACTGATATTTTGCCAAGTCAACCTTTTAATATTTCTGCACAGAAATTGATGCAAGTGATTGCAAAAACCACATCTGCTTTATAACATTCTCGTCTACACAACTAAAGTCTTGCCCAGTGTGACAATTACACTAATTCTCTGCAGTGGAATTGTGTAAATATGAATTTTGTAAATGTAAATTATTGCAGAAATGAAGAGGTGGGCAAACCCTAAACTCCACCATGTTCATGTTTGCAAGAATTGAACTTAAATGGCTTCCTTTTAGAAAATGGAAATTCATCTTTCAACTAAGATCGAGTCATCAAATCTTTTTCTTGGTTATTTCATATTCTATAATCGATGTTTAGCTGTTGATACTTGAGGGTTATGTTTGCTTATCCACATTTATATTAACGACTGCATGATTTAAACGTACGTACGTAAATATTTTTGTTGCAGTGGTGTTTATCAACTTGTCAGAATTGCTTTGAAAACTGCAGCATTCGGAAGTTTTGGCTGATTGCTGGCTCCATATTCAGTATAATAGTGTTTCTGTGACGTATGGCTCCCTCCACTCCAGACAAGTATATAACAGCACCATTATATAGCCACTTCAGCTAAAATCAGGCTGTTTAGCACACACCACACCCTGCACTTCAGCTGGGTCAGTTGCTTAGATGCCCTTTCATCTCGCACAGAAGCAGCGTGTGTGTGTGTGTGCGTGTGTGTGTGTGTGTGTGCGTGTGTATGAGAGAGAGAAAGAGGGAGGGAGGGAAAATGCAGCATGTGCAGTGCTTTATCCATGTGTGTTTGAACTGTGATAATAGAGGTCCATTAGAAAGCAGACAGGGGGCCAGTGAGAGCTGCGTTCCTTCATTACAGACTAATGGACATTAAAGAGCAGACTGACACACACACACACACACACACACAAACACATGTGTGGGAGCAAATAATGATAAGGCTGCCTTTCTTCAAAGAGACAATTAATGATCATCAGAACTGTGAAGAAGATTAATCTGTCCGCATTAGCCCACTGTCTGTGTGTGTGTGTGTGTGTGTGTGTGTGTGCGTGTGTGTGTGCGTGTGTGCGTGTGTGTCTGTAGACTCTATGAGTTGAGACAAACAATGCCAAGTTCGATCCAGAGATCAATAGATCATTTACGAGGACAGTTCATTGGTTTTCACTTTAATCAAACTGACGTTGCTGGTTTACGACAGATCTTTCACACTACTGCCTTGGAATTAACTGTTCCTGAACTCCACCTCTTTCTCATCAGTGCTTCAATGACATCTGTGTGCATCAAGTTTGACATTTAAAAAAAGAAAAAGAAAAAAGAAATTCCGCTCAGGTCAATCTGTTCACACTGCAGCTGCAAAGTGTCCCAATTTAGATGTTCCTCTGTGTTAAAGCTTTTTTTTTTTTAATCTGCTCCTGTTACAATGTACAATATTTTAAAGCTACCGCTTGTATGCATGCTTGCATTTCACTGTATGTAAATGCATTTTTATTCTCAGACAATTTAACAGACTGAGTAAAAGAAACAAAGATTTCAAACAGATGCCTCAATTCAGTCAAGCAACAAAAACAAAGAGATGTGATGTCTCTTTGTGGGTTCACTGCTGGTTCACTTTTGGTGTGGGTTACATCCTCCAACGTATGTGAAGTCACGTATGTGAAATCCCCAAAAAAATCAGATACAAACAGCGGTCCACAGGTAAGCATGAAGGCTGGGTAATCTTAGTCTTTTTGTACACTACGCTTATGATTTTCTTTGTTTTATATAGTCGGCTGGGTGCTGCATCATTCCACCGCTATATTTGTTGACAATGTTTCGCTACTGCCAAAGCTGCTACAATATCCTTCTAAATGTTCACTGTATAAAGTAAAACAAACAAAGCACATACAGTAGCGCCATATATCTGAGACTCGCACACACACACACACACACACACCACTGAAATACACACACACATCCTTAATTTACCTTTTATTTCCCCTCCCCCTCCATCTGTCTCACAGTATTTCTATATGATACTTATAAATAATATAGTTATTGACTCAGCACTCAAACATGGACACACACACAGTATATCAACACCCCCTCTCCCCAATGCTCCAATATGCAGCAGTGCTATTCTGTTGCCTAGTAACCAGGTAGAGTTTCTAGTAAGAGCCCCTTCGCCAAGAGAATCCCACTGTCCTAGACTTCTCCTTTTTCCGTTCTCGCGCACTCTCGCTCTCTCAATCACACACACACACACACCCATTTGAGCCGTTTGAAGTTGCTGTCATTAAACTGTACACATGCACTTCAAATTTAATCACTCTGCCATAAAACTTGTTTGCTAGAACTCTTTCTTCACACTATGCTTATGTGCACTGACACTCTTGCTCCTTCCTGAGCATGCAGCTCCACTTTTTTGGACAAAGCAGAGACACGTGCTGCACGGCAGAGAGGAAGAGAACCAGAGAAGCTGCAGTTTTCAGGTCTCTAAGAAGATGCAGTTACGTATCAGACTATATCCGTTATACACCGCTGCTGTTAAAGCATCTCTTAGGCTGGAGATATACTTGCTTTTTAACCATGCGTTCACGTAAACAAACTTGTGAGTGGAACTATTCACATTTTGCATATGTACTTTGCGTGTTACTGGAATACTCAACTAGAGAGCACGCCAGAAACGCTAAGGATATAAGTAGAACATCCAGCTTTGCATGATGTAAACAATAAACATGGCGACGCTCGAGGAGGTTACAGTTTTCTTAATTCTGAAATCATGGCAAAAAACACGCCAGTGGTGCTATCGCCAAGCGTATTTGTCACTGTGCAGCTGCAAAGTCACATCGTACAGATGTGGGTAGTTGAGGACTCGGCCTATTAACATTGCTATAGACAACATTACATCCCCATAATGCCCATAGTGGTAATTTCTGAGGCACAACCAACGCTCCAAACAGACACAGGATATACAAGGCAGCCATCATGCACACATGAACACATAATTAAAAACAAGTATATCTTCAGTTTTATACTCACATACCAACACACATACACACATAAACAAAGATGGGCATCAAAACACACAGGAAGAACCCTTAAAACTTTCAATTGCAAAAATATGTTTCACAAAACTGTTCAAAGAGGAATCAAAGGATAAAAGTGTCTCAAATAGGCTGAAATGTCAACAAAACACTTCAATATATTTCTTAATACTGAAAGTGTAAAACTATTTTTTTGATATTCTTTGCTTTGATGTGCACCAGAGGCTGAGAAAGAAATAGCTGTTCTTTGTTAGCGTTTCAGGGCTGAAACAAAGTTATACATACATGATAAAACATTGGAGTGATATGATCTCGATCTCTCTCTTTCTCACTCACACTGTCACACAGACACACACTCAGTGTGCTCTGCTGTCCGCATTGCCATGACAACCTAGTGCTAGATGCTGATGGGTTTCCCAGATCTTTTATTTATTCATCTATCTGTGCATTACTCTTTCATATTATCACACACACAGATGTGTGCGCACATGCATGTGCTCCCACACAGGACCTCATTTATAAGCTGGTTTGATCATCAGAGTTCGTACCACAGAGGAAATCTGTAAAAGTGTTCTTTGCAAAAAACATAAATTTGAAAAAAAAAAAGGGGGGGCCGGCGTTAATGCAGATCAGTGTGAGCAATTCGTGTCGCCTCCAAAACAATGCCGTGTGAAATGAAAAGCTGTCCATGTAAAGTAGGCCATTACAAATAGTGTGTCTCTCGCTTTCTCTGTGTGTTTCTGTCATTCCAACCATCCTTCAGACAGTAATGTGATCAGCAGCAAGACGAGGGCTGCTGTGTTATTCATGTGGAGCTTGACTGTGGGGAAACAGCTTAGAACAGTAGGGACACACAGACACACGCACAAACACATCCATGTACACACGCACAAAAAAAAAAAGCTCATTAGGAACAGCAGTGCAGTTACTAAACAGCAAATACAAGAAGGCAATATGACCTAAAAACATAACTGAATACTGAGCACCCCATTAAATACAAAAAAAAAAAACGGGATGAAGAGAGGGAGCTCCACCCTCCTGTTAGGGTCTGCAGATGATCTCAGGCCGTGTGCTGACCACCGCCTGCAAGCTCCTCCTCCGAAAAAAGAAATACAATATTGTCTTTCCTGCGCTTTGAGGATCCTACTTTGTGTGTGTTAGTGAGCGCATCTCTACGGAATCTGCGGTATCTCAGTTTTTCCAATTATACCTGCCGGCTCTCTGTCTTTCTACCTCCTATTTTATAGCCATCAGCCTGAATAAATCCACTTTTACTGAACTCTATTCCCCTTTCAGCTCAACCCAATTTGACCACCAGGACATCACGCACCAACGCACAACTCATGCCTATAAATCAATACAGCCTGCGAGTCAGTCCATGTCATATGCTGAGACGCTGAGAAACACACCCGGACAATTTATTTCATTACATGTGGTCTCATTATCAACATTTTTTTTACTTAGCTTGCTATGTGAAATCCTTGCCTGGCATGAGTGTGTGTGTGTGTGTGTGTGTGTCTGCAAATGCATACTTCATACTGCAGCATATTAGGTGGAAAAAAAAGAAGAAAAAAAAAAACATGCATAACTGATCCCTGCCTCCAATAGAGCGACATGAAATAACACTAAAATAGAAGGCACGTTTTAGCAGCAAGAACGGACAAAGACATGAGAGGAGGAAGAGAAAGAAACAAAGAAAGAACACATAATTCAGCCGCAGCTCTTTTAGAGAGCGAGGCGGGAAGGGAGGGGGTTGAGAGTGTAGTTGTGTCTTGAGGACGAGAAAGCCGCTGCATCTTCACTGCAGCAACCATCAACTGGCAGAGAAAACAATAAAAGAAGCACAAGAGAATGACGGAGAGGTACGTGCTCATCGCTCACACTTGTGATTGTCTGTGTCCGACTGTCAGACGAGAGCACCATGTTGGAGTAGACACGCTGTGTAGGATAGATTGGATTTAAATAACCAATTTCTGTCCTTTTCACTTCTCACGATGTTCCTGTTCTTTATGTGTAACTCTCCTCTTCATCTCCCCACTTGTCTCCATGTTCTTGTCTGTCCTGTAGACGTTTGACTCCCACCTTTTTCTCTTTCTTTTACTTCCTGTACTTTCCCCTCCCCCGTCTGTTTTCTATCCCAGACTTTTGGACATGTGCTTCCTCTTTCCTTCGTTTGTTAACTTTTTTTTTTAAATTTAGTGTAATTTTCTTCACTCTTGTCCTTTGCGCACACACGCACACACATAGAGAGAGTCATTTCTCATCAATGCTCCTACTTGTCTAACACAAGTTTTTAAGGGAAACTGCTTCACAATTTCTCTGTGGATTTCATTAGTTAGACAGACAGGTTTTGGTTGATCCATGAAAACACAAAATACACTTCTCGACCATCATCAATACAATGTATAGTCATGGCAACAGCTGCTGAAAATCCTTCCCCACAGTAGCAAAGGACCAATCAGTGAGGCACTGCCACTACAGGGGACGTGACTGACAGCTCTCTGACTAAAACAACATACTGTGTAGACAGACCTGTGAAACTGCGTTTACCTTCTACTCTATAGCTACAGACAGGAACTATAACACATGCTTTTATTTGAAAGCAAAGTGTGTTTTACAGCTTTTCTGATAAAAAAATTCTGTTAATTTTGAGTAAACTGTTAGAAATGCTGGATAAAAGCAGTAATATACCGGTGAAATGGCCAACAACCTTTGCTTGGATTGTCTGATAGTATCAGGGCACCAGCCCTCCCGGTGAAGCTCATCACTGTCAGGTCAAAGGAAGCGTCTGGCAGCTGTGTGTATAGCAGAGGTAGCACACGTCTGCATATAGCTTCCCCCGCGGGCCGACTGCACAGTTAGCAGTGAGAAAGGGCTGTAGTGCATAGGGAATTTGACTTAAAAAGATAAGAAGAACATTGGTAAGACTAAAAACTAAATGTGTATGTTAAACAGATTTCTTACAACATCTTTGAAAACCATTAAATTAACTGAATAAATGACCTGTTCTACTGCAGAGGAATGTTTAAGAACTCAATAGCCTACTCTTTAATAGATTCATCTTCTGACCCTGAACAGCAGCAGCCACCAGCTTCATTCAGATTGACCATTAACCTTTAACACAACAGATTCATGCATGAAACAAAACCTGGCTGGCACAAAGCTCTGTGAAACAGGTTGACATCGACCTTTGCCTTTCTCTGCACCCAGCTGTTGTTGTTATGGGCAGAAGCCCCCCCCCCTAACCATGGCAGCCCAATCACTGGTGTCAACGTTTATGTGGGCAGAAACGTTGACACCAGCTATCATCTGGCCGGCAGCACACACACACACACACACACACACACACAGTGACAAAGCTGCAATATTTGACGACCTGGGATGAGAACGTGTTGGTTTCCACACATGAAAGTTAGCGTTATTAGTTCCAGATCATTCTGCAAAGGCGTCTGCTGTAAACAGTCAGCCTGGGGATAAACAAAGATTCTACTCTACTGAATGTAATCCCACAACACACACCTTAACACCCCGTTTACACATGTAATCTCATACACACACACACACACAAACAAACCACACAAGATGGCTTGTACGCACACACACACACACACACAGACATTAACAAACACCTTGAGGGCCAACAAACAGTTTTGTTTTACTTATTATTACATTTGGCTACATAATGGATTTTTGAACAATGATAATCCATGTAGGGCCATGCCAATATGATTCCTGAGTTCTGATACTGATTCCAAAACTACACTCTTTTGACAACTTGCTATAAACATAATCATATTGTAAAAATATTTTCTACAAATCCTATTTAGTTTAACAGAAGAAGTCCAACTTTTTAAATGTTGAAGTCATCTAATAACAGAATAAGATGACACATAACACAATGACAGTGTTTTGATAACCAGTGGTGCGTATCTGTGATATGGTTGCACTAAATTATGACCTTTATTACAAATATGTGTGGATACTTTTACGTGTTGGAGTTAATGCTGATTTATTCTCGGTCATAAATCTGTTAACTAGAAGAGTGAACTGTTGTGACTGGAGACATGGAGACAAACTTCTGTGACAATGTTTATGATATTCAGCAGGCATGGAGAGTATTTATGATAAATGCTTTGTTTCTTTATGATTATGTGGCATTTATGCATTGCTGTAACATTTTTTTGGCTTTTTTTTTGTAGCAGTTGTATTTGAGACACTTTATTTCTCTTCAGCTGAAGGGAGGATATTCTGTTGCCCTGCAATAAAGTGCAGAAAGACTGAAGTGTGATCCTTGTCTACTACACAACACAATGCAGAGATCCCACTTCACATACTCGTACACATCTACAGAGATACACAGCCAGCATGCACATTGTGAAGACTGCGCAGAGTGTGCCAGGACTTCATACGTCAGAGAGATAGGATCCCTCTGTCTCTGCAGTGATACACACCTTATGACCCCCAATCTGCTGTTATCATGAGCACAGGCCAAATATAATGAGTCACCAAACACACACACACACACGCACACACACACACAGGATGTCTGTCTGAGTGGCAGTAAGAGAAGGACAACCTGCTGACATGGAAGCCATCTCTCTTTATCCCTCCCACTGCAGAGATGAAGTCATTTTTCTAGAAAAACAATAGCGTCGACGCCGGAGTGAGAGGAGACTATTCAAACTTCTTGTGCTGTAGACAGAGCTGATTACGGGTCATTTTTATCACGGCTGTAGGCTGAAACAGAGACCCCTCAGCAAATGATGAGGCCTCTTATCATCTTCAAGTCAACACTTATCCAGGCTACATTTTAATGAGATTCTTCAGACGGGACATTTTGGATCTGTGTTTTTCCTGCTTCCCCCCTTTAAATCTGTTTCTGATATTACAAAACTGATTGATAGTTCAACCCTCCAAATGCCAGGAAAAACCACATCTGCTTGATTTATTTTTAACCAATGTCCCTCACTATTGTCCCTGCTAAAATAAGTGTTAAATAGAAAAGTCCTTATCTTATGAGAAATGTAACGATACGCCTTACTGATAATCCCTTAAACACGGCAACACAACAGGTTGCCCTGCATCCTTCTGTTGGTGTGTGTCTTTGTGCAGACTCATCTGTATTCATTTATGGAGGAAGTGCAAGAGGCCCTCTTGCCATGTTTAGAGTATAGGCTGACTAATAGAGACAGATAGCAAGATGAATCCACTCATTTGTAATGGATTAACCTTGTCTGGCCCGCGAATCTGATATAATCAGTCCGATTCAGCTTGTTATTCTATCTCACCATCTAACCGCCGACTCCTAAACATTCAGTCAGAGGTATTTTGCACTATTCAGGTATAACCGATTACACTATGTTGTCCACTGGATAGATTCCTTCCTACGATATTCTTTAAGGACCACAAATTGCTGGTTTAGATAATGTCTTAAAAGTACTTGTTTTGGCGAACCACAGTTACTCCCGTATAAGACAAACTGAACCAACCATTACCTACATATGTTCGTACCAATATTGTCAATAAACTGTTTGATTAATCAAGACTTTTTTTAGCTCTAGAATTTAGTGGACTTGAAACTTAAAAGCTTAAGACCGGTAATCCACTGCATTCCTCTCAAATTTTTGTCCGAGTTATGTTATTATCATTAATGCAGCTGAGACAAGGAGCCATTTGGAGGGGGAAAAAACTGTTCCACTACTTTGTGGTTTGTTAGATCATTTGACAGTGGACTGCAAACACCGCACTTATAAGCTATGTTTGTTTTCATTCGTTGGGAGACAAAAAATATTACTCTTTCTTATTCAGTAGCTGACAATCAAATCTCCAATTTTCAGGGCAACTTGAACACACCTCAACTTGGACCTTATGTAAGACATTCCTGTTTAAAAGATTGGAGATATTTTAAGTTGGTCATCTTCTGCTCCAGTTTCATCTTTTCAATGTAGAGCCACATTGTATGGTGGATGAGTTGAAAATTGTATTCAATAAATTAATAAAAAGGCTTAATGCTGTGATTGCAGCTTGAGGAAAGACATGCATTCTTCTCCACATCTCACATGTTAATGTACAAGAACAAAAGAGCAGCTCAGCAGATTGTTGACAGATGAGCATCATAAACATGACAAATGCTCTTGTGCTGAAATACTATTCTTTTAATTGTGAGCAACTGTTTTGTTTGTATGAATCTGGATTTTTAACTGTGCAATTGTGTTCACAACTGTGTCATTGTTGGTTTGCTCGACCTCTGGCAATGTTTTCCCTCCAATTTAGTTTACTCTCTTTATCTCTCTTTTTTTCTTGTCCTCTCCAGACTCCAAATTTAACCAGTGTGTGCATGCTTTTGTGTGGTTGAGTGACAGAGCATTTATGTTGCGAATAATATTTACATAGCCCACTGTGGACCACCAACTCTGCACTGCTTACCCACAGCTTACCCCACACACACACACATACTTATAGACAATGAGGAATAAAACACAGAGAGCTGTCCACTGAGATCAATTCTTAACCTGGTTCCAGTCTTAAACAAGCAGTCAGTGCCTGGCATGTCACAGTGTGTGTCTCATTCATTAGCCATGCTATCTTGGTACAAACAGTCCTCATTGTCACCAAACAACACATTTTATACCATCAAAAATCAACTGGAAATCAGAAATGTGATCAGGACACAAGCAGGAAGGAAATAAGATGACTATAAAGGCTTCTGTTTCATAGTAGTAGGCTACATTGCAGTATTATTCTTACAGTTAAACAAAACAGACACACTGCAATGTAACATCTGCCAAACACAGGCTTGGCCTGCTGTTTAGGTCTATATGTCTAACTGGATAATGTTGGATGCTTTTAAATCTACCTCCACCCAGTCTCCCTCCTTCGCTTGCTCTAATTTGTTCTTACCTCAAATTAAATCCCTGGGTTGTCTATTAATGTGACTTATCTCACATGCATATACATATATGAACGCAACTATGAAATATCTAAATACACCAACATAAGAAGAAGTAGACTTGGATAGAAGCCCCGCCAGTTTGTGTTGAATTCATATAATAACAGACAACAAGATGTACACATATACAACATGTTAATCATCATTTAGTATACGACCCAACATATCAAAGAGGTCAACACTTTACTGTACATACTGTATATACTCCTTCTCTTTCTCTTTTGTTTGCTTTCTATTCGGTTGTCTCTTCCTTTATCTCTCTTCTTCTTTCATACCAATTTTCTCTTTCTCTTTTTTTTTTACAAAACAGCCTAAATGGCGAAAGCCACGTCAGATGTCAGACAGACTGCCGACCACCCAAGATCATGCAGTACTGTCACAAAATAATGTGAGGATGTAGATGTGACCTCCAATGAACAATTGCAGACAAACGGAAAATTGCAGGAGGAAGATTAAGTATTTTATCATTTCATTTTATGACTTATAATCTCGCTGAAACACAGAAATGCAAATAAATATGACTCAGGATTTTGTTTTTACACTACCACCCACTTAACCACATCAGGAAGAAAAATACAGTTGTTCTTCTTCAAGTTTGATTGTAGTGCTTGGATTTGGATGCACAATATGTTCTTTTTTTGTCTCTGCTACATTCTGTTTAAACATCTCACAGATGAAAAGTATCCAGGCTGAATGTTCACTTGAGGGGTAATAATGGTTACTAAAACAGGCATGAACAGCTACAAATTGACATCACGTTGACACTTCCCAACATTAAATTAAAACGAATGATTTTCAGGACAAAATGGCTGCCAGACAATGTTTGCTAAGGAAACTGTAACATCAGAGAAAAATGTAAGAGGGAGTTATATATTTAACCTGTACAGTCACGACTGATTCATGATGCGCATCAAAAAAAACCCCAAAAAAAACAGCTCCAACGCTTCAAATTCACACCTGTGCACCCAAGATATACCAAGAGCTAATGTACCAACACAAAAACGAAGGCAAGCAAACACAACTCAAACGTACAATCAAGTGGAAAGACGTTTCCACAGGTGACCAGAAAAGAGCATGATGCAACAATGTGAAAGCCACTCAGTGTTGGGATTCCCTACCAACTGGTCTCTCACGTTGCTCTATTACTCACAGAACAGTCACGATGATGCCTCAATGCATACATGTGTCATACAAATTACACCTACAGGCAATGAACACTTGGGATAAATGACCATTAGCTGAAGGTGACCCAAAAACACTTAAGTGGTCAAATTTGCACAAATAAAGCAAAGTGACTCAATCAATCGAGCTCCGTTAGAGACCACACTCAGCCACACCGGTGATCGAGTGATCTTTAACCATATACGGCGCAACACAAACCAGCTTGCTTCCATTGGGGAAAGAATAAAAAAGCAAAACAAACTAATCTCAAGCCAGTACAGAACAAAAACTCAGCAACAAAAACATCTACTATTTTCCTAATGTAGACACACTCTTGATAACTGCAGTCTGGCCACTTATTCACACACACACACAGCATACACACATACACACAGCACTCATGTTTGTAAAATAATAACAGTCTGGGGAATTCAATCACAGTTGTTGGACAAATGACCTGTCAGATTTCACCAGGGTGGAGCCCCGCACTTGTGCTTGTTTAGTCTCATAGACACATTTACAGAGAAGTTGATACATTCCCATAGCATGCGTAAAGCCTGTTGGAAAGCCACCATTAGCAACAACTGGCTACATCATCATGTTTTGATGTTGGTTTTTCAATCAAGTGACACATCTAAGCCATCTAAGCCTGGCAATAACCACACGCACAGGACTGAGGACATATTTGGACTTAACAGTTGTCAGCCGGAGTTAGGTTTCCAGCATATGAAAGGATATGGGTTACATACGACGCGAAGACACCAGTTGCGAGGCCTTGTTGTTTGCTTTAAGCAGAAGAACGCCACGGGGGCCAGGGCTGGGTACGGCTGCTGCTCCTCCTCCTCGGAGACGCAGTCTGGATCGCGGATGGGAGCCGTGACGCGAACTCCCAGTGTTGGTCCAACTTCCAGCGCTGGTTCCTGCTCCACGTGCTCCTGAACGTCAGGAATCCACTCAGCTTCACCTTCTTCTCTCTGACCACTACCGGCCATCCTTCTCCTCTCCACCTCCTTCTCTTCTTCTTCCTGATCACAGCCTCCTGCAGGGTCAACATCATGATCCGGGGCATCATTCTGGTAGGCTGTAGGTATAGCGAGCCTCACCTCCTCCAGCACCTCTTCCTGCTCCTGCCCCTCCGGGCACTCTGCGTACTGAAAGCGCGCTCTCCCCTCGCCATCAGTCATGATAGAGTATCAGGCAGAGCCACTCTGAAGGGAGGTCATAAGGCAGAGAGGTTAGAGAGAGGTGGAGAGAGGGAGGCGTGGAAAGACGGTGTGACGAGAGCAGCAGAGATAGAGGCAGAGGAGAGGACAAAGATGCAGAGAGACAGTGATGGTGAAAGAGAGAAATCAACTTAGCAAAGGAGCAACTGGAGAAAAATCACACATTGAGCCAGATAAATAGTCAGGCAGTTTCCTCCTACAATCCCTCAGCTGCAAAAGTACTTATTTCCAATCAACATAGACACAGATTTTCAATATCTGTTTACTAACCTGTCAGCGCTCGAGGCTTTCAACAAGCATTCATTTCACAAAGCTCTTTATCAGTTCAAACATTTCCTCTTTCTGTGTCTCCAAGTGTTTGTGAAAAAAATAAAGGGATTTCACATAAATCAAATAAATGATTTAAAAAAAAAAAAGATAAATTAATATAGTAAAATCGCCATTGAGATGTATAATAATTTACTGTTACTGCAGTGACACACTACAGGTGTATCCAGTGCATTAATGTAACTATAAACTACTATAATAATCATACTGTGATACTGTGATATAGTGGGGATTTTTCTTCCCTCTCTCTCTCTCTCTCTCTCTTCCTGTTGCTATGTGATTGAACAGATGGACTGCTCTGTCTCTGGTCTACTGGAGGTTTTTTAGCCCACACCACGCAATGGTGGGCAGGGAATGCGCAAAAAGGAAAAAAAAAAATCAAATGTCACCCTAATCTTGATTTATAATAAGTAGAATAGCAGCGAGAACTAAACATTAGTCATCAGGATCCGGCTAAGTGACTTTTTAAAGGGCTTTTTTTTTTAATGGGCTTCATTGTCTCTCGTTTGCAGTCGTACGAGAGAAAAAGCGCATCTGACGCTTGAGGCAGTTGTTTGCTCTCCTGAAGAGACTGTATGAGAGAAAGAGGCTAAATATTAAAGAAAAATTAAAAAGTACTTACATGTACGAATAAACAAAGGAAATATAACCCGCCTGAGGTAATTAAGCGCCCGTCACCTGTATGTTTCCTTTTACTGTCATTAAAAGTGGACGCAAGGACTCAATACGTAGGCTATTAAAACATAATAAAGAGCAAAACTTTATTCTTTTCAAATATACCTTATCGAGACGGAATCGGAAGTTCCCATAAGCATGGTCCGTGACTTTCCGTGTTTCTAGCGGACCCAGCCTTTCTCCGCAACCTGGAGCTTTCCTTTCTTTCTTCCCTCTCTTCTCTGTCCAAAAAAAAAAAAAAAAAAAGATATCCTTACTTCTTTTGCTTTGTTTTTGTTTTTTTGTTAAAGATCAAAAGTAATCCGAGAGCCGTTAAAAATCACTGGAAGTAATCACTTGAAGCGGTCTTGGTTTGCGCTTTAGTGTATCCACCTATCCGTGCATCTATCCGTCCGTCCATCCTCGCCGAGGTGTTGGTTACGCAGCGCGGAGCGGAGATGCGCGGACTGTGTGGGTTGCTGCGCTGAAGCTCCGTGGACGATGTGACACGGGAGAAACTTGGCCCAGGACCCTGGAGGCCTGACACGTGACGTGATGCCCGACGATGGAGACGTAGCGCACAGCGGGAGACAAACACAAAGACGCGCAAAATAAATAAATAAAAACAGTCCAGACACAATGCAGTCAGCAGCAGATAATGGAAACGAAATGAAATATATATATCAGCCTTAGCATTATTATTTAAACAAAACCGATTAGGCGACCTATTAGAGCTCGCCTATTGGGCTATGATTTTCTCCTCTAATCCTGATATAAAAATGATTCTGATATTCCTCTCATTTGTAGTCAAATAAAAAGCATGCACGGTAATGAGGGAGTTTGAACGTGTCTGTATCTCCTGTGTGAGATTTCTCCAGATGCTAATAAGTACCTGTTGGCCTCAGTAGATGCTGTTTGGCACCTCATCAGGACATGTTGACGCAGACTGGGTGCAGAAAACAACAAGTTATGACTGGGTTTGTGTGTTATGGCCATAGTAGGTATTGCAGGACGTTTATCGATATGGGAAATTATTCTTTATATTATTATTTTTGTCCATTAGTAAATTAATTTTACTGAGTTTGGAGGGGTGTTTTTGTAAAAATCTGATTTAGCCAATTAAAATCATGTGTTACTACTTTGAATAACAGACCAGGCATTAATGTTGAATGTTGTATTAATATTAAATGTTATATTAGTTTTATATATTGTAAACCACATCCAACATTATTTGCTGGGAATTTTTTTTTTTTCCTGCTTTGTGTCACACTTTACACATGAAATTAAAGCTTGAATAATGGGAAACATTTGCTTTTTAAAATAGTTTGTTTATGTATTTACTCATAATCAACCTGATCTTTCATATTGTGCTTGTCATATTAGTTACGGTTCAGCACCTGTATTCAATCAGCCAAACTGCTGCTTCTGTGCTGTGTTAACATCGTTACAGGCAATCTGATGTGACAATCAATTTAAACTCCCATGCTGCCTGGATGATCGATCGCAAATACATACACTATACTTAATGAAGAGCGTTTTACTGCGATAAAGTGGGGGAACGAGAAAAGGGAAATATTGAGATGGAGGAGAAAAGGAATAATCACAAACTGAAGGAGACAGAGTTCTAGTTTAGCGCTGCACTTTTTGGATCCAAAGTAGCCCTACTGCCAGGGCCTACGCTGGTAAATCCTGCTGAAACCTGACAGTAATTCACTTGAGGATAAGCAGAACTCTTCAGGGTTCATTTCTTTCAGACCTGAGGCTGCATGTCATACAGGCACACTCCAAGATTGTGGCAGATTAGGAGAGAAACAAAGAGACAAAGTCACGCATGTGTTCCTGGTGGATCACACACTAACACGCAAAAATAAAAATAAATAACACAAACACCTGTGTGGACTGCTTTTGTTCCACCTGAAAAGTAAAGCAGTGGAAATGTGGAAGACTTCAGCTAAACGTTACTGCACAAACTGGGAGAAATGAGTCTAGTTGGCATACCTGACAAACAACTACTGGATGGTTTTGTGTCTTTTGCTCATGTCACATAATGGACCAAAGCAGACCAGAAAGCTAATCTCCACAACAACCTGACATAATCCTTTAATCTTTGTGTGTATGCATACAGATGGATATCAAATGTATAATCTACACACTTCCTGATCCTGATCCAGACTCTCAGCTGGGTGACACAATGTTTAAGATCACTGCCAGATCTATCATATCTTAAGGCATTGCTTTTACAGCTCACAGATCGCTCTGAAGCATCAGACAATGGAACAAACTGAATAAATGCTGGGCACACAGATGTGAAGCCACTGCCAACCTTCTTGTCACACAAGGCTACAGCTGATCAAAACAATAATTTGCCAAAAAGTTCATGTTCTCCTTTAGGACCCTTGGCAGTGGAGTCGTATCCCTCAAAACCAATCCAGGAATCATTTGAAATAGTGAAACTGAATCTAATCTATATTTGTTAAAAAGGAGGATAGCATAGGCCACCTATTCACACAATGTAGGGTTGCCAAAAGGGTATATATAAGGATATTTTTTTCTTTTTTCATGTGGCACTGATTAATACAGACATTCAAAGATTTTTCTCGAGTCCTCAGTCTTGCTTAATCACCCGTTCTGTAATCTGTCTGTGGAATGGGACATTATCTTAAGTAATATCAATCATGAAGACTTTGAGGTAAATGCTCTCTGTTTGTGCGTGTATGTGTGTCCATTCTTTCTCAGCTGTGAGCCGTAGCAGGCAGTGTGCTGACAAATCAAACTCCACAGCAGCACACACCCCTCTGACACCTGTCTCTCTCTTTCCCACCTGTCTGTCCCCACCCCCCCTTTTTTTTTTTGCTAATGCTGGATTCAGTTTGTTAAAAGCCTGTTTTGAATTCACTCTGGAATTGGCAACTTAACTGTTGACTTCAAAACAATCATATGTACATGATGCATTTAGTCCCAAATCCCACAAGAGTAGGATTAACAACTAGTGTTCTATCTCCAGGGAAGAAAACATCTCTCTTCACACTCTGGATTTAATTAATTTATACAATATGTATTGCCACCAGTCTAAATCAATAGGAATGCGTGTGCATCCCACAGATAATCAATACTCCTCCTTTAGCTTGTGCTCTCTGTCTTCCATTCCCTTGCTGTCCCAACCATTTCCCCCATCCCCCATCCCATCATCCCATATCCTCCCTTCCACTCCACTCCCACGCTTTCATCATCCAGCCTTTCTTCCTGCTTTTCTCATCTCCTTCTCATCAGCGACCATATCTCAATCCTACTAAGTGGGATTTCTGAAGTACAGTAGAGGGGGGAAAAAAAAAAAGGAACACTGTGAAAGGTTATTTCAAAATGATATATAAACCTGAAAAAAAAATGGGCCATGCAATCAGACACTGACAGATTATATTTTACAGCAGCTAACAAAATGCAACTGAATTGTAAGCCTGGATAGTTTTTCCTCAAATAGAAAAGTGAATCTTCAAGTGAATTATGATGTAAGGTGCATTGTGTTTGTTTGCAGCCCATATGAACTCTAAAAGAGGTTTTCCTCACTATAATCCTTCTTCCTGTTCATACTGGCTACTTAAAGATCTCTTTCAAATGCGTTTTCAGTGTAAGTGATGCAGGTCAAAAACCACACATTTCATTTTGTGCAAATAAGCATTTAAAGTTTATCAGAAGTTTATGTGAGGCTTCAGCAGTCTGAGTTAGTAACATCGAGCGGATACCTGCTACATTCACAGTCTTTTTAGTGTTAGATTCCCTGTTTGTGTTTCCTCGGTTTTCACTGTTGAGCCGCAGCGGAAGTATCGTAAGAAAAATAGAGACAAATGTTGAAAGATATCTATTGATTTGATTAATGCGATATCGTCAAATAGCATTTAAACACATTTTTGCAAAGAAGGAATCTTGTGAAATTCACTTACATATTAAGAGGATTATGAAGCGATCTTGTAATGGCAGGTATGAACAAGAGGAATGATTACAGCGAATAAAATGCTTCAATACACGTAGAAAACTGCAGTGGCTACAAAAAAAAAACCTTATTTGAGAGAAAATAAAATCATGCCTAAATGGGTCCTGCCTGTTTGGTTGGCAAGTGATCCCTTGAGGTGCGTAGGGCAGAAACACTACAAAGACATCAAAGATGTCTCCAAAATGATGAATAAAAGCAAAGTTTTCTTTCTCTTTTCTCTAGCTCACCTTGTCCTCTGATCTACCTTAGTTCAGTGTATATATAAACTATCTTTTCCTTATTCATTCCCTTCATTTCACTCTCTCTCCCTCCATCTCTTGGGACTGGAGTCTTCTCATTAGGCCTGCTGACGTGTGCAAGGAGGGGGAGATCCTGCATGTCTTCTTTCAAAGGTCTTCCCCCAGCTGCAGCAGCACAGGCACTAATGCACTGTACATATGCAGACATGAGAGTGTGTTTGTACTCGAATGTCACGAATGTATTGCACAAAGCCACTGAAATATGCACGTTTGATGTATTATTGAAATCTAGCTAAGAAAAGTAGAATGCGCCAGAGAGATGGCATAGTTAGAAAGAAAGAAAGAAAAAAGGATCAAAGATGTGTTTTGGGGTTTTTTTGTTTTTTTTGGTGTGTTTTCATCCCCCCCTTCTACTGTAGCTGCATGCCAAAGTAATCATTCTAATTAGGGTGTGGGAGAGAAAAAAAAATATATCTTTGCATTCATAAACACAACAGGAACAGAGGAAACGGTTACATAATGACACACAAACAAACACACACACACATACATGCAGAGTATGGAGCAGTCTGTCATGCCACGGAGTGCACAAAAACATGCCAACTGTATGTGTTCAACAGTGTCATGTGACTGGATACTTGGGTCTATTATATCAGAGCTGTGTAAGAATCGGTGCTCCAGTGCTGCTGGACGGCCCGTCTGATGACTGCGTTCTTCTGCTTTGACGTTATTTTTACTAGAGAGACTAGCGCAGAGCAGACAGAGATGTTTACGGTTGATTAAGTGCGTGTTTACATCCATTTATGGTGCGCTAGAGTAGAAATCAGGCTCATGCACATGTCTCCAAGTTCACAATTATTTATAAAAATACAACCATGCATACTTTATAAATCTGGGTTATAAATATGTGTATGTATAATTCTAGTCTCAAACCTACACAGTTTAGAGATCGGGACCAGTGATTTAGATGCAGTAGCATGTTTAACACAACTCACTGATGTGGCCATATTGCCTGTCCCTATTATGTCTTTTTTTTTTTTAAATGTATATTTCAATACTGAGCACGCATCTTCAAAACTCTTCACATAATCAACACAACTGCAACGATTATGGACCATGCTTAAGTCATTCAGTGAGTACAGCCTTCAAATATTCTGGATGCTTTTCTCACTCAAACACAAACAACAAACAAAAAGTGTGGTGTGGATCTGCAACCAATTTTGCAAATGTTTTCATACTCACTCGAAAAATATTTAGTTTATGTTCAAAAACATGTATTCACGGGGGCTGCAATTTGCAGGAAAAAATAAAAGTCAAAAATAAAGCACATCGATTGCTTTCCTGCTATTATCTGCTAGTAGTATTATTCTAGAGATATTGTAGTATTTACACAATGTACATATTTCTTAGACTATTAACAATAAAAAATATAGATGGGTGACAAATTATAGTAAAAACTTGAATAAATGAGTGGAGAAACATAACAAATGCAAATGTGGGCGGTATTTGGATGGTTTGGGTCCACTTGTCTCCTTAAAGGAAATGATTGCTGAAAATCAATACAAAGTTCCTCTGAGTGATCACCTTTATCCTGTGATGAGACATTTCCATCCAATCGAACACCTATGGGGGATTTTGGATTGACCTGTATGTCATCAAAACACCAAATGAGGGAATATTTTTTTGAAGAATAGTTTTCATCCCTTCATTAGAGTACAGAGAACAACACAATGAAACTGTTCTGGTGGCACGTGGGGGCCCAACACCTCACTGAGACACCTCTTTTTTTTCTTTAATTTGTCACTAGTCTGTGAGTAAAGCTGACTGTGAAGAGTTTAAAAAAAAAAACTCAGTATTGAACACTGTGTGTAACCAATTGTCAAAAAAATTAACAGAAATACACAATTAATACACGTAATGTAAAAAAAAAAAATGCTTAAACAATGACAAAGATGTAGAATGAGTTTTGAATAAAATTTATGAATAAATAATTGAAGTTGTTTATTGGAGGATTCCTGGCTACTGTATCTTCTATAATGTGATTTAATGTGATTTGGTTGTGTCTGTTTTCATATGTTAAATCATACGGCTGCCTGCTAGTCTCTTGAAAAAAATATAAAAACTCATTTTAAATACAAAGACCTGCAGGTTGCGGGGCGTCCCCACCCACATACACCCCTACTGGCAGACTTCAAACCAGTTCAGAGAGACAGAGAAGCTGAGAGCAAAACAGGGGAGGGTGTGATGCGTGAATAAAGGAATAAAGGTATACAAAGGGAAAGTTAGATGGAGGGAGGGCGAGGTTAAAAACAAGAGAGACAGACAGAGAAGGAGAGAGAGTGCTGCATGGATACAGGGAGAGAGAGAGTGATGTGTCATAGCACCGGTTATGACAGTAACATCTGGATTATAATATGGTGTTGTATAACAGCATCTGGGAGCCTTCTGCGTGACGCATATTAAAACATACATAGAAAACCACAAACAGAGCAACCCACCCTCCCCATACCTGCGTATAATACACACAGTGTCAGTGAAACACGTTGAACTTTTACTGCAAAAGCCTGAGCGTCGTGAATTCGTCCATGAATCTGGTTGCCAGCAGTCAAACTGACATGCTTGTGCATGATAACAATAACAAAACTTCACTTTTTTTTTTTTCTTCCAACATACGGTATGCATTTAGACAACTGACAAATTGCGACGTAAATAAACCGTATTTATAAATCTCACTCAAGTCAACTGTTCCACTTTCTGTAAGAGGTCTTTCTCACATTCGTCTGCTGAAGCAGTAAAGTTTCTCTGCGCTCACTTTAAATGTGAGTTCAAGCGGTCTACAGTACCTCTGAGTGTGATTCGTGACATCACGGCTGGTTTGGAGCCATTTGAAGGCCACTGTTGTAAAATGTGTGATGCGATATGGAAAGTTAAAGCCTACAGTGCGCACACACTGAGAATAGACTTTTCATTGAAGTATAAGAGACATCTTATACCCAGCTGTTAAAATGTTGAAATGAAAAATATCTGAATATTCATAGATTCAGGATTTCCAATACAATACATGATTTTTTTAAGGATTAATTTAATATAATTGCTTAGTGGAGGTTAAATCTTTTATTGGGATACAGCTGCAGTGTGAACAGAGTCTAACTTTGATATTAATAGGGTCCTATAATTAGGAAATAATGCCATTTATATCTATTATAATGCTATTAAACAAGTAAAGATGTGCAGATAACTTGTTTCCCCTCCTTTGCTTCTTTTCCGTTTTGCCACTTACCATCTGTCATTTAAACCAGCCCTGTGTGTTTCTGCTCGACTTTCCACTCTATCGAGTGTGTCTGAAACAGTTGTCAGAAGAGTCTACACTGTCTGTCACATTATGAGCTCCTGCGGGAAGACAGATATAAAGCCAGAGAGAGACGGTAACTATGTGTTGAGAGTGAGCCGAACAGAGAGACACTAATAAAAGGTGAGACAGAAAAGAGGAGATGGTGAAACAGAGATGGAGCGGGGACTAGAGAATGAGAGGAATGACACAGAGATAAATAAAAAAGCAGACAGAT
The DNA here is from genome assembly GCA_036937835.1 of Pampus argenteus. Lineage (NCBI taxonomy): Eukaryota > Metazoa > Chordata > Actinopteri > Scombriformes > Stromateidae > Pampus > Pampus argenteus. The sequence goes on from CM072878.1 coordinate 8,728,057, forward strand.
GGGAGGAAGCCCACTTCCAGAGCTGACTCATACAGCTCTGTGAAGTCTCACCACACTTCCAGAAACTTCTGCGCAGTCTTCGCATACTCAGCTGTGGGACGATATGCGCATGCATTTGTGTCTGCGTCGCGGTGCAGCTGTGCATTCCAATCAGAGAGATTTAACCCTTTCCCCCCCGCTGAGGGCCCCACCCCCTCCACCAACTCGTCACATTATCCACTAATACTCTCTGCTTTCCTACCATCTGGACTGGTCGCTGATACCAGTCAGTGTATACAGTATGTGTGTATGTGTGTGTGTCTCTCCAGTCTCAAATCTCAGATTCACAGAAAAACATTTTTTGGCTTGGTTTAGGTCTCTCCCTGCTATCATAACATAAACCTGAATTGAAATACAGCCGGTTGGTTCACACGACTTACTGCTGACAAAACTGTGTTTAGATGCATACTATATACCTGCAGTTCAAAGGAATTAAGATAGCACTTCACCAATGAAGCACAAATGATTTGCAGATGTCAGTTTAAATCTGATCCAGGTGACCATACTGTAACTGTCACTTAGCCCAAAACAAAACAAAAAAATACTGTTATATCCATTTGTTACACAGAGCTGCAGCCTGTAGCCATAGGAGCCATTTAAAATTAAAGGAGCTTTAAATCCCTAAAACATTTCTCTTTCTTTAACAAGAGAAAAAAAAAAGTCAACTTTCACTTAGAACCAAAACATAGACCTTTAACGTCATCTTTATTTCTTCAGATGTTTTCAATTGCTTTTTAATCAGACAGATAAATACCACTTTGTGTAACAGCATTCATAATGCAGAGTGTCTGAGTGCATTGCTGGATATTTATGGCATCAGATTTAGAGACTAAAGCAAGTGTCCACAACCGCATGATCAACTATTGTTATTGTTATTAGCTTTTGAAATAAAGGTGATTCAGCTATCTAGGTTTATTTTGTACAGCAGCAGAAATGTGTAGGGGGGTAGAGCAGCATTAACTCTGCAGGTGATTGCGGCACACATCCAGAAATGATTATGAACAGCTTCATTTAAAGAAGTTATGATTCATTCTAGACGTGCTGCATCACCTCAAGTTGTGGTCTAAAAACAGTGAAGACTAATGAAGACTTGAGATAAAATTGAACTTTTGGTGGTAAATAGGAAAATGTAGTGCTTCACTCACAGAGAGAAACTATTATGAACTGATCTGAACCTTGGTGATTACAAATACATAAAACATTTTTTAAAAAAGTTACCCAAAGTTCTTCTTCATCGCTTTATTGGGGGTTAAATTGGGCTAGAACAAAATGCCATTTTGGTATTAACTAAACATTTATATTATATTTATATTATCAACAATATAATAGAGGACAATTAAATAATTAAGAGTTGGAAGTTACTGTATGCTAACAGGAAATGATCAACAGTTTTTTATTGTCATTTGCAAGTGTCTTTCTACCTCTGTTGCTCTGTCTTCACTAAACGTGCAGCTTAGTTTCATCATCCCTCCTTTTGTTCATAAAGCAGACACGCACACAAGAAATAAATCACACGTGACCTAAAACCCCATAAATATGGATTTTTAGATCTGACTGTCAAATATTACAGTCTGCATGTGTGTTTGTGAGGAGGGCGCACGTGCACATGCGTGTATGTGAGTTTGTGTACTCTGAGGATCGTGATGTTAGAGGAGAGGATTCCTAACAAGGTCTGGGGAGGAATCGCCTCGATGGAGCTGGCTTGACTGCACACACTAATGAGACGGTCACACACACACACACACACACACACACACACACACACACACACACACACACACACACACACACGAGTAGCACTTGAAAACATGGAACAGACACGGTGAATCACTATTTCATCCGATCTGCCTCCAAACAACCCCACTCACTAATCCATTCCCTGGCCTGTAAGTGTGTGTGTGTGTGTGTGAGGCCAAAAAGGTCCTTGTCCTGGCAGCTACTCATGGTTAATCCCCCCCATCTCTCTCTCGCTCACTTCACACTCTCCTTTTTCTCTCTCAGTGCTTCCTTCTTTCTCTATCTTCTAGAAAGAAAGCCTCGATTTTATCTTTTCTGTTGTTCTTTTTTTCCACTCTTGTCATATGTTTTGGCACATACAGTACACGGTGTGTGTTTGCATAGGATTAAAACATATGTTCATCAAAGAAGGATTACTGACCAGTGGTGTAATCTAAACAGAATACAGCCTTTGCAGGAGAATGACCTGCTCATACTGATCTCTCTCTCTCTCTCTCTCTCTCTCTCTCTTACACACACACACACACACAACTGTGACCTACAGAGGTTGGCTGTGCTGGGTCACTCGACCTACACATTGCCCAATGATAATCACAGTCCCATCCAGCTAACCAATCAGAGGGCTGCTTTTGAGAACAGATGGCATGGAATCAGTAATCTGGGTGTATAATTTTGTCTTGAGCTTTAAAATTTTGTCTTCCTTAAAGAATAATTTGTCTTTATGAATTTCCTGACATCACTACTTGTGGTAAAAACTTGCTCAAGCTTTAAAACTTTTAACCCGAGAGCACACAAGCATTTTAGAGTCTGTGTCTCACACATCTCACGAGGACGCTTTGATCATCCAATGCAACTATTAAGGGACCCCTCGCTCTACCACCTGAACCACACACGCATCAGAGTGACTGGGGAAATGTAAACTGGAGCCGCATATAAAGTAAACGTGTAATAAATCTCACTGACAACACTGGTTTTCAACATTGTGCCAATCCACGTCTGTTCCAGGCTTTCCTGAACTGTGTATGCATTTGTAGTGTTATTTATGTTCTCATCACTTAGACTGTAAACTATCTATCAGGCGGGTCTCCCTAAAACGTGGTGCATTCCTTTGAGATCTGTAACTGATGTGTGTTTGTGTGTGTAGCAAGAGAGAAAGAGCACTTGTCAGTTGATTTATGGGCTTCTGGAAAGCTGCACAGTGCAGCTGCTGTCATACCACAGATCAAAGGGGATTTCTAGACAGGAAGGGAGGAGGTAAAGAGGACATGTTGGATGGAAGGGAGAGGTTGCCGCAGAGAGGAGAACTTAATGAAACCTGCTCTGATCTTCATAAGATGCTTCTGCTCTGAGAAGGTGTGATGACGTTAGACCCTGAAGATCTCGTAGTCTTTAGCTGATCAATGTGTGTGACCACAACTTGATCTCAGAGCCAGAAGTCAGAAAAACCCAAAGCTCAGAATTAAAAACAACACAGAAAGGATTAGGGGGCTTTCAACTAGAATCAAATGTACTGGATTCACATAAGTCAAAAAAGCCAGAGCAACTCTCCCTGAGTTGCATTGTAGTTGCTGCAACAGCCCGTTATTCTCATGATGATCATGAACCTAATCTAATCTAATCTAATCTACAGAGTGATGCTGCTCTAACCTGCTGCTGGTTATGTAGCCCTTATAATCCAATTGGTGCTTCAGTTGCTAATTCTGCCAAACAACAGATGTTGATCCAGATGGCATTAAAAATCACTCCAGGACACCACAGTTAACCCACACACAGTAAATCATTTTAGTGATTTAGTGAAGAAAAATGGCCAGGACAAGAATTTCTGCTGAATATAGTTGCATAAATGTAAACAAAGAGGAAAGATGCTGAAGGTGCTGCGAATGGAGGTGAAGAAACATTTGTGAAACTGCTTGTGGTCACAATAAGAAATAAGCATCAGTTTCAGGGAGAAACAACCCCAGAGATTTGTAGCATTTTGCTAATGAGATAAAACACTGATGACCTAAAAAGCTTGGTAAAAAATGCCTTTTGCAAAGACTGTGAAACTTAACTACTAATACTAACTTATTAATATTATATAGAATGTACAATGTATAATGTTTTATAAAGTTAGTGTGCATCAATCATCATTGTTCTTCCATTTTGTTCAAACAGAAACGATTCAAGACATTGATGTTAATCCAACTGCAACTTTGAAATCACACTTCCAATTAAACTTCACAAAAAGAAATAAAATGATAAATGAATGTTTTTTTTAATTGTTGTTGATTTGAAGAAAAAAAAAACCTTCTTGGAGCTGTCCAATATGTTTTCATTTTTAGCTGTGCAACTATTTCCTTTGTGTAGAGGGACAAGAGTGTACAAAACCACAGTCAAACCACGAACAATGTATTATGCATACTAACATCCCAGAGTAAACTTGTTTAGTCACTTTTCAAGTGTGATACATTATATCGTCACTTACTCTGTCACTGATACTGAGATAACATACTATACCTTCTATTGATCATGACAGCACAGGACCCGCTCTATGTTTTATAAAACAGCTTAATCGAAACCTAGAGGTTGTTGTTGTTGTTACGTTTTATTGCTGCTTATGTTAGTGTACAGTATTTAGAACAATAAACACATATTTTAATTGTAATATTTCAATTATTTTTGTCCTAACTAATCATCTAGTCTTGTTATAAACAGGACAAACAGATACAGTCTAATCCTGCAGAATATAAATGTGCTGATACTAGTAATATAGAGTTAAGTGATGGCGAAGAGAAGACAAGACAGGAGAGAAATAAGAGATTATGTGTCAGTGCAAGACTTGACAACTGATGGGACCAGGAGGGATAGGGACAAAAAAAAAAAAAGAAGGAAAGCAGGAGGAGGAGACAAGGGACATACAGGCGTGTGCCAACTGCCAGGAGGACTGTGGAGACAGAAGTGGGACTGAGGGGTAACTTTCGGTCAGCAAAAAGAGGATGGGTCAGAGGAGGCGGAGAATGAGGAGAAGTAGAGGGTAAGGAAAAGTTTCCAGAGATACTAAGAGGAAACTGTTCCTGGCAGTCATTTACAAATACCAGATGGGCGGAGTTTACTGCATCAGATGCTTTAGGTTATATGCAACTTAAGACAATGATTACAGTCAAATATGTTCATTTAGTTCATTATGGTCCTTCTGATATTCAAACATGAGGAATAACCATATAACATAAGAGAAGTCCAGCAGTGGGAGTGAAAGACAAAACTGTTTAAAATTAGATGAGCTCTATCTAATTTATAAACCTGTGAACCATCAAAGGAGTCTGACTCATATAATGTGAGAGACAGCAGAAAGTGCCACAGAGACAGAAACACGACTGCAGGATTGATGGTCAGGTCCAATTACCGGGAAATATACTCCTTCAGGCAGATGACGCTGTCAGTAAATACTGCTCTGACAGGTGTGTGTGTGTGTGTGTGTGTGTGTGTGTGTGTGTGTGTGTGTGTGTGTGTGTCAGTGACAGAGAAAGCTGAAGACAGACTGAAAGAGCCGGACGTGCGTTTGTGAGTATGTGCAGGTGGGTGGGTGGGTGGTGCCATTAAGGGAGTAGAAACTGTGCGTTCATATATAGCTTGTGGTTTTTTAATTTATTGCTCATGTTCTTTCTGTCTGGCACCAAACTGTTCGCACAATTTCCTCTGACATATAAATGTATTCTATTAAATAACGTGTTTGTGATTTAGAGTAGGATTGTATTTCTCCAACAGGGAGAGGGGTATAGCAGACGTATTGTGCTGATGCCAAAAGGTTTGTCTCATTCCAAGTATTGCTTGCCTAATTGCTTTGGATCTTTAATTGCGTTTGAAATTGTTTTATATTCATACTTTGCAACGAGTGTGTGTGCAGTGATAATAACTCTGTATCTGGCAACATTTCACCTTTTCAGTACATGATATTAAAGTGCATACTATCTCCCTCAGGCCCTGTATCCCATCCTACCCCATCACTGGACAGACATGCTGACCAACTAGTACAAATCAGTGGTGCAGCAACAGGGAAAGAATCGCGTGCCATCATCACATCATGAATACAGCCAGCTGAGCTTGCTGGAACCAACATCAAGGCCCGAGGCACTGGTGCTAGAAGCTGAATCCCGTTTCCTGCAGTGGTCAGCGAGCCTTCGTAATCTTTATATTCGACTTGATAATTCAGTGACTACTACAGCGACCATTAAAATTAAGCAAAACAACCACTGATACTACAGGAAGCCCCTAAAGAAGCTTAATGAATGTGTGTAAAAAGGTGAGTCAAGCTCCAAGCTATGCTGGGCAAAAGCGGCAGTATTAACAGCAACTTTACGACACACACTCAGAAGGACACCTGCACACACACACACACACACACACACACACACACACACACACACAATTCATTCACATGATAAAAGGCATAAAACTCAATTGAATGCACACATAAAGCTCCTGTGCAGGAGCATTTTCCCTTTTATCAGCTTTGTGTTTATTTGTGTTATACAGGGTATGTGTAATGTGTATTTGCTGCGAGAGTGCCTGTCACAATGGATGAGACAGATTGAAGGGCAACACGTCACTGCACTGGGCCACAATGGAAAACAAACCTCTGACACTCAAATGTGCTGCTCCACTGGCACTATCAGCCTTTCTGACATAAGCTCGGGGTGATCAGAATTCAGAGAAATGATGTGCGGCCACAGGACGCTGGCTGCTTGTATGTGTGTGTGTGTGTGTGTGTGTGTGTGTGTGTGTGTGTGTGTGTGTGAATGACACACAGATTTACACAAAGGCTACAGCTTTAATTATCCTAATTATGAAAACATCTCAAACAGGCAGTTTCTTTTGACCTACTGATTTGGTGCGTCTCCACTCGCATTAAATCACAAAGAAGTACTGCAAGTGTAGGTGTATATTTTATTTCATGCTACTACCGTATATAAAGCAGTCAAAAGCTTCTCCTTGGCCAACTATAAGATTAAAATGCTTGGTATATGTTTGACATTAAAAAAAAAACAGTTATTGTTTTCACTATAATGACAAAGTTTGTCATAACTTGGAGGACTTGTTTATTGTGCTCTTATAAACTAAAACCTCCCCCGTCAATTCTCTAAGTGATATCACTGTATGATAGTGGCTGTCATGGTTACTTGGAACTGCACCTTCACAAACCTGTACGCAACGGATCTAAGCTAACTATCCCTTGTGTTGCTACTCAGCATTAGCACCCCCATAGAAATCTAGTTTAGAACCAGGTTGGTGCAGGTATGTTGCTGAGTGGACACATCACTGAATTTTCACTCAATTAGCCCGCTGATACCTCTGAGAAACTCAGCAGTAAATTGAAGCTTAAGAGCTGTGCATTGTAAATCAGGATTTAGGGGATTTAAAGAGTGACGGTGAAGTCACCAGAGTTAGGGGCTGTTAATAGTTCTGACAGCTATCCATGCTTTCGCTGACAGGCCTTCCAGCCTGCAGTCTTTTTATTTATGTTTCTTACACAGTGTCAAATAAAATCAATCACTCACTTATTCGCTCTCAAACACACACACACACACGCGCACACACAACACATACACTCATGAAACAGAGGTGGGTGATGTCATTCCAGTTTCTAGGCGACCTGTCATTGAACCCTCGGGCCGCTGGTTACAGTAGAGGTGGAAAGATGTGGTCACTCAGCTGTCAATAATAAATGAACTGTAACTAATGGTGTGTGTTAGTGTGTAAACAGGTTACATACAGGAAAGAGCACAACACAAAGCGGATGTGTGTGTGTGATTGCAAATGTGTGTGTGTGTGTGTGCGTGTGAGTGTGTGTGTGCGTGTGTGTGTGTGTGTGTGCGCGCGCTTGGGGTAATTAAACTGAGGTTTATTGCGTGTGTGTGTGTGTAAAACAGTTTGAGCACAGCGGGACAGTAAAATCTCTCAGAAACCGTTTACCTTACCTCAACACATCACTCCCTTGATTGCTTAAATCTCTCTAATGGAAGTGTGTGTGTGTGTGTGTGTGTGTGTGTGTGTGTGTGTGTGCGCAGTGGGATTTGAAAATGTATGTGTGTTCTCATTAATCTGGTGGTGAATGCTTCACATACTGAAAGCTAAAGAAGCATTCAGTGCTGTGAGTCTAGCATACATTTTTGATGTCCAATAGCATGGAATAAACATAATATACTACGTTTATACACACACACATATATATATATATATATATATATGCACTCAAAATCAATACCAGTGACTCAATCATTATAAATATATATAATGATATGATATGATCAGTATTAATCTTATTAAGACAATACTCTGGATAAGAATATTTCGACTCAAATATAGACACGTGGAGTAAATATTACCAACAATATCAAGAATTTAAACATTTTTGTATTGTATTTAAGTCACATGGCAACGTTTCTGCTTGATATAACATGCCAAACACACCTCGTTTTTGTCATTCACAGACACTCCACCACTACTAAGTACACACACATTTCCTGTGTTGCCATTTTCCAAGTGGAGTGTGGTTCCCAAGGGAACCATCTTTACCTGTGCTCTACTACAGTGCCTGAACCAATCTGTATCTGTAAAATAAAGCATACTAAAACAAACTTCAGAGGCAACAAGAACACTGGGGTCATCTCTGACAGTGTACTGCCCTCTGATCAGGGTGTAGTTACTTAAATGATTGTGTCATACAGGCAATTAAATGGTTTTAGGTTAGTTTTAGGTTAAACCCACAAAATCATCTCAACTGAAACACAAAATAAGGCCATGAGTCTGCAGTGATAACTTCATCAGATGCTAAGATCATTCACACTTGCTCTCTCACCTAAACTTTCAAACAATGTTTAAAGCACATGGCTGCTTTTTCAAACTTTAACTGATGCGTTTGAGCAAAATGTAAAACGTCCCCTCCCCCAAACTGGAGACTTCTCCAATAATGTATACCCAGACCTGACCTCTACCTGTGACCCCAGCATTTCCACGTACACACAAACACATGCAAGAACTTAAACAACGGGAAACACTTGACTTGGGGCACATCCAGCCTGTTGGATGAGGTGGACGTTTAAAAGGGTAAAAAATTATTAGATCGTTGAGGTAGACAAATTATGGTTGTATATAAAATAACTTTTAACATTTTGACTTGCTCAACAGAAAAAGCCCATACTGCCATGTAGTTTTGTCTGTGCTCAGTGTACAGTGCATCACACAGATTACAACATGAAATCGTAAGAGGTTCATCCGGATGAATGTCACCATCCATCCATCCTAAAGTAATTGTGCATGAGTTTTATTTATTTAAGCTGAGTGGCTGTGCATTCTAGCTGTTGAACTGTTATTAGTCTCATGCATAGCCACTTTATGACATTATTCTTCTGTATTTAACTGTCAGAAGCCAGATTAGGACCAAACGCAGACCAGGAAATCTGTTCTTTGTTCTTCCTGCTGTGACAGTTGTTACGTAACCTTTTCTCTTCCTTATGTAAGTGTCATTAGTCAGCTGTAAATTTGTAAATCTGTTAAAATGTGTTAGCAATGCTTTTCAGGTTAATTTCTAGAGAGCCAGCAGGATAGGGTAATGCAAAGTACAAACAAAGAAACAACATTATTATTTATTTCCTCTTATGCTGACACAATCTCCCATATAGTGTAAAATGTATAAAAATATTGTAAATGCATAAATTTGTAAAGTTTGGATGAGTTTAGGTTTTTTGGAGGATATCAAATTGTGCAGCTTCACACCACATGTCAGTACAAGTCAGTAGCCACCTTCTCAGCAACACTGCCAAGGCTTAGAAACAACCAGCTGGTGCACTGAACATTGTGGCCAGAACCACGTGGACCAGCAAATTTGCATTTGTGTGTCAAACTATTTAATTCTGCTCCCTAAAGTGTGCTAAGTCTATAAAGTAGTAACAATTACATTTAAAGCCACAGTTCGGTAAACCAGGCAGGACTGGAGGCATACAGATGGCTATTAACTCAAACAGATGGAATATAAAGTGATTAAGGGAAAAACTTTTTTCTACTGCACTTCCCCCCCCCCCCCCCAAACATCAAACATTAATGCCTTATAAATGCATATAAATGCAGGGAACTTTACTCTCAGGAGGATTTATCAAATGAACAAAAACAAACTTTGAGTGTTATTTATCAAATCAAGGCAACCAATTTTATGCTAATGTACAAGATGGGAAATCTTTCTACTTCAAGCTGAACAATCAATAAAAACCAAGTGGCACGCACGTTTAACGTCTTCCCTCAGTAATATACAGTTTCTTTAGTTGCAATGGTGTGTTACAATCCTCAGGGGAAAGAAGAAACAAACATCTGTCTCTACAGCACCGATAATCTGCTTTCTGCTCTCATTTTGTTCAGGTTTGGTAGTTCTTAGACTCAATTATCTGGCAAAAATCCCTTCTGAGGGGCTGTCGCAGTGGGGATTTGTGAGTTTGTGAATTTCTTCACACGCTGTCAATCTCTACCTCTTAAAAAAAGGCCCTCTTCTCTTGTTTTTTTATCTATAGCACTTCTCTTTTGCAAGACCATCATCTTTTCTGTCTTTTCTGGAGCAACAAGGCCTCATCTGATATGAAGTGGCAAGTGGGGAAACAGAACAGCTTGGGTTTGCCTTCTCATGGTTACTAGCCTCCGAGTGTGTCTGTGTATGCAAAGTGAGAGACTGCAGCTTAAGACTTTGTTTTGCTCTCTCTTTTTAGAGCTTTAACAGGTTCATGCATTAAGTTAAAATGGTACAAATACAAAAAAAATGAACATCTACTTTATCACTTCTGGGTGCAGAATATGTTGTTTTTCTTTGATTCTTTCAATCTAAGCTTACTCTGCTGAACACATCTCAAAAATTCCCTCAAGAAAAGGAAATCAAGTTTAAAGGGTAGTTTTTGATTTTAAAATGGAAATGGTATCTGACATTCTCAAATTATCAGTCAAAACCATAAACATGGAAAGCAGATAAACACACTTGAATAACAGAATAACACCTGAGTGCATCGATGGACGGGGAGGAGAGCAATGAAGGCCTTCCTAAATATGCTTAAGTGAATTATGATTGCTTGTTTGTGTTAATTACCATTACTTATGTCATCATCAACGGTGATGTAATACAAAAGCGTCAGCAGTATATGCTGATTTGCACTTAGTGCTGGCAAAGCTCACTGAGTCGAGCGTAAGTGATCTAAGATGGGTGGCAGGGCGAGGGAGGGGAAACTGGATGGAAGAACTTCAAGAGAGAAGAAGAAGGTCTGAAACAGGGAGGAAGGGTGTGATGGAGTGATGGTTGGGGGAGAGAGAGAGAGAGAGAGAGAGAGAGAGAGAGAGAGAGAGAGAGAGAGAGAGAGAGAGAGAGAGAGAGAGAGAGAGAGAGAGAGAGAGAGAGAGGAGAAAACAACATGTTGGTGTTCAGCAGAAGACAGGAACAGAACATTCCCTCTGGTCTGAATGAAAGTGAAGATAACAGCATGTGTGTGTGTGTGTGTGTGAGTGAATGAGTGAGACAATGCGAGGTAAGAGAATGTCTGCTCAGCCCTGCCATCATGCACCAATCCCTTGCAATATGGGTCAGCATATCCCTCTATATAAACCCAGCAGCATGACGGTGTATTACACTTCATGCTATTGTGCTTGACTTGGGAAAAAAGTATCCAAGACAAACTAATACTATGTTTATATATGGTTCTACTAAAAGTTCGTCATCATTTGACCCATTAACATTACGCTGGATACTAGATGCACACAAATCATTTTATATTTCTCGGTTTGCTATGGAGCTACCTATTAACTCCTGTCCGCCTATACGTTTGCTGACACGGCGAATGTGATGTCACTAAAGCAAATAATGAGCTGTTATGTGAAATGTATATTGCATTCAATAATCATTTAGAGGGTGGTGGTGGATAATAGGAAAGTAAAATGGAGAAGCGGTGAGACTGGCAGAGGAGAGAGAGAGAAATGAGGTGTCCTGCTGAATACAAAACCTGTGTTTATATCCTTTCCTGTTTTTGTCTCGTCATTTCTGCAGTTCTGCTGCTCACGTGTTGTGTGAAACAGGTTCAGAGACCTGATGCTAAGGCAAACACACGCATACAATAAATGCAGACTTTTGTTTCTATACGACTAAATCCTATTCCTTAAAAAAAATAAATAAATAAAAGGTTTACTCTAAAATGTAAAGGTCTAATATCGTATATACATAAAACTAATTTGAATTCAGTCACTTAGAATAACTGCAAAATCAATAAAGACTTAAATGTGGTGTCCCCTCAAATTTGGAGCAGAATAAATCAGGGGCATTGTACGTGCGCACACACACACACACACACACACACACACACCAGAGCAGAACTGAATTATTGCAAGTGTCTGTGCCAACAAGTAGCTACAGGGCAGTAATGATCAATGGATCAATACAACCAGCTGGGTAATTAACACATAACCAGTTGAGCAGCAGGTTTTCAATTTAGAAACAACTATGTACCCTCAGTTCTCCTTAGCATGTTTTTCTATTTACATTACGTTATTAGTGAAATACAAAATGAAAAAGTCAGAAATATATAACTACATACAATATAACGTACATTCATGCTTATAAAGGCAGAACAAACATCTACATATACTGCAACTGGTGTGGACTGAATGAGTTCTGTTTTTATTGGCATTCACAATATGCCAATAAAATTCAACTCCGCATCTGTACATTGAACCAAACGAACACGTCGCAGCCTCCTCGTATCCTAGAATTTTTCCATGGCAACTTTATTGACGACTGAATATCAATTAGTTCAAGTGGTTAATGTGCATTATCTGAGCTAACACAGTGGCTAACACTTGCTTGTTTTAAATAAGCCCCAATTTGGTTATGTTTAATTCATGAGATGCTATCACACTTTCTGGATTACACAGTGGCTGATGAATATGTATCAAGGCACACGCACACACACACACACACACACACACACAACTGAAACCAAGCAGTAACTCAGGGTATTAGAAACCTTTCTGACACTAACAGCCCCACTGAGTAACTTTTCTTGTTTGTTTTGTTTGCATGTGTCAGGTGGGTTTTTCTGTGAAAAACTGCCATCACTACAAATTAGACATCTTACATTTTTTTTCATTACTTTTCTCTGGGTTGTTTCTGACTTTCTGAGTGCACAGATCCAACTAAACAATGCATGGAAATAAACAAAAATACTAATAATTAAATAATTGGATTGAGAGAAAATGAGTAACAATTGCAAAAATTGATTAAATTTTTTTTTCATTAAAGTAGCTCTTATCAATATTTTAATATTTGCAGTGGATTAAACAGATGCTTATGTTGCTCGTTGGTGGCTGGTTTTGTAAGTAGCTGTTTGCTAACATGTTCACTATGTCAGCTTAATAAAGTGATCATATGTCAATGTTGTGATTACAGCTTATTGTACTTCTCACGTGTGGTCAATAAATCATTTTCTGCTCACAGGATCGCTTGCTTTTCTTCATTACGTATCATTGTTAATTGATTGTTTGGGTCATTTGTTAGGCACTGGTTGTCAGTCAAATTAAGCTCTTTGGAGACATTGCCATGACCTCTTGCCTTGTTATTATGTCACAATGCTTCCCACAATAAGGAAATGCTGGAAACCAAAAGCATAAACAAATATAACCACAGCAAAAAGCTTCTATAGGTACAAACCATCTTGAGTACAGCAATATGTCGAGTCATTAAACCCACTGTTTTCAGGTTATTATTGCTGCTATGAGCTGCCTTTTGTCTAGAAAGCATGTCTTTATGCAGAGAAATGTAGCTGACAGTATTAGCATTTCACCAATCTTTGTTTTGCCTTCCTTTGGCAGGATTTAAGGATTCACCTTTTTATTAATGTTTGGATTACTGGGTCATAACAACCTCTCTGCTGGCTGCACACTGAGATACCACATACAATCGTGTTTATCTAAATCCAATCTTCTCATATTGCCAAATGCACAAAAAACACACAAAGCATTCCCTCCCTTAAACACACCGAGCAGACGCACGCAGCGCCACATCTGCAAACACACAATTACACCACAGATATACAATAAGCCAAATATGGAGCTGTATTTGTGTGGATTCACTGTTTTGAACCATGTCCATGATTATACTCCATGTCATGATTACTGTTAAATATGGAGATGATGCCTCTAGGCAGCATGCGTCACTCATACATCAATATATCAGAGCATCTTATCTGGTGACATGGAGTCAAGAGGATGAGAGAGACTTAGTTTTATAGCATCTGTATCGTACAGTATTACATTAGCTGCAGGGGTAAATGAAGAAGTTACGCATATTTCTCTAACTAGGCCACAGGGGAGGTGGCGAGGGAGCGTGGGGTAGTCGGAGGGGTCGGGGATGTGGGGTGTTATGTGATTGTCAAGACATACAGAGACTTTGCGGTGTGAGCCGAAGCTGTGTGCATGTAAGAAATAGGGAGAGAAGAAAACGAAAGAGAGAGTATGAAGAAAGCGAGAGATGAAAAAGTAAGCAACTGCATAAGAGCAGGGCAGACTTAAAAGCCCTCACTGATATTCTGAGAAAAAAACATCAATATTCACCCACAGTATAGAGCTGAACTGCAGGCTTGATTTAAGTTCCCGTCTCTCTCTCTCTTTTGGTGATACTGCAGAGCTGGGAGGACGACTTCTTCCTCTCTCTCTATCTTTCATGTGTTCAGCTCTGTAGAATCCATAGATAACAGGTATACATAACACACAGAAACACAAACACAAACACATACACATACACATACACACACACACACGCTGTGGTGTCATTTAAGCAAGGCGTCGCAATCAGGAGTGTTAAGAATGTTTTCAGGTTACACTGTAGTTCAAACGCTCACACAGAGGAGGAGAAGAAGAGGGGATGGAGGGGACTGGGGGACTGGGGTGAGTTTGTTGCTATGCAACCAGACTGTGCTGTTTGAGAGCATAAAGATCCACTCTGCAATGAGTTAATGCATGCGTGCACACACACTCAATTACACACACACACACGCACCTACGCATAGGCAGAAGCTGTGGGAATCTGCACAGACACAAACACTCCAATGGTTGATTTCCACCAAGTGCTCAAAGACATTTAAATATCTGACGTGCATCTTCACAACATATGTTTTTCTCTCTCTGATCCATCATGCATTCAGTGGCTGGTTTGACGATTGGTTATCAGAGATCCAAACCATTCTGAAAGCAGTCAGAACAAAGCCCCTTTCCTCAGCGTGATAAAAAAAAAATCCCCCCAGAGATAGCAATTTGCATCAGAAAAAAAATGTCCTAAAGCATATTATAAATTCAGTCTGCTCTCATGTGACCCACCAGGACAAATCATATAAATGCATGAATAGCTCTTATTATTCATTTCTATATTAGCATTCTGTCCCATGGTGTAATTTCCCAGGCATAGCAATACACTGCATTTGCATGTTTCAAAGAGCTTTCAAAAAGCTTTATTATCAGTGAGGAGATCATCTGAACACCCCTAATACATTTGCTCATATATCCACACTGGCCCCCTGTGTGCTGTACCTGAGTATAGATAACTTGCTATCATGCTACTGGCCACTGCTTCTGTCTGTTTTAGCATCCAACATTTATTATTCACATAATATTATGAAATGTTTTATATCACATATAGCTAAATATGGATCAATGGGAGAAGGAGAGTGTCCAGTTCTGGAAATCAGGATTGCTTCTCTGCTTTTAGCGGATGATGTGGTTCTGTTGGCTTCAACTCACAGTGACCTCCAGCAGGCACTGGGACGATGCCTGCTGTAAAGAGGTGGACTGCTCCCTCTAGGTTGGGAGTGAGTTGCTGCCACAAGTGAAGGAGTTCAGCTGAGCCAGAAGGCAAAGTTTTTAATTGACCAGTTAGTCTATGTTTCAACCCTCACCTATGGTCACAAGCTTTGGGTACTGACTGAATGAATGCAAGCACAGATATAAAAATATAATACAAAATTTCCTCCGGAGGGTGAGAGATTGGGTGAGGTGCGTCTTTGGTTTGGGCACCTGGTTAGGATGCCTCCCTCTGGAGGTAATCAGTCATGTCATAGTAATAGACCCTAGAGCAGGGGTCGGCAACGCGCGGTTCCAGAGCTGCATGCGCCTCTTTAGCGCACCCCTAGTGGCTCCCTGGAGTTTTTCCAAAAACGTGTGAATATATTTGGAATGACACAATTATTGTGTTTTATCACTCAGGTCCGAGGATGTATTGTGCGTCTGTTGCTGAGAATCTTATTTTCATTTTATTAATTTCGGCTGTTCTACTGTGTTGTATTTTTAAGCAAGCTGACTTTTAATTACAGGCTGTTTTAATTACTCATTTGCGATTGTAGCCTATTTATTTGTGTCTGACGCCGCGTAAGGTGGAGAATTAAAAAGTTTTATTTATTTTACTCATTTGCACTGACTTAGGCTACTTAACTTTTTCTGCATTTGCAGATAACTAAAGAAAATAGGACAATGCACAGAAATTGAAATTAAACTGTCATATTTTCATTTTATATAGCCTACTTACCTTTTCAAAAGGCTGCCGTTTTATTTTTATAATTTCAGGCTGCGTGTTATTAAACTCTGTTGCCCAGATATTTTTTTTTTCTCGAATCCTCAAAATAAAAAAATCTATTTCTATTTCTTGTATTTCTATAATTCAATCATTGCAACAAAACATAAAACATATTATTATATTATATATTATATTATTATGGAAGTTAAACTTGAAGCACCAAATATCGTACAGCAGCGTAGTCACGCGGTGCGTTATTCTCTCAAGGATGCGCTGCAGGGAAAATAAACATTTAATCATGAATGCGCATTTTGTGTTTGTAGCCTACTTAGTCATTTTAATAGTAGGCTTATATAGCTAATATACTGACAGCCTATGTTGCCTTCATATTAGGCTTATATAAGACAGGTATAGTTTTTGTTTTTTTGGGCCAATATGGCTCTTTGAACATTTTGGGTTGCCGACCCCTGCCCTAGAATGTACCTAGAACATGCTGGGGGGACTACATATCTCTTCTGGCCTGGGAACGCTTTGAGATCCCCTAAGAAAACGTCTGGGTTTCAGTCTGAAGCCACCGCGGTTCGGGCAGAAAATAGATGAGTGTCTGTTCTCGACCACGCAGACGTCTAATCTGATATTATTTTGAGTAAAACTAATTCTACATAAAACTCAGCAGCGGTTTTCTTAACAAAAAGACAACATTTTGTCATAGAGTAATTCAGTTTGTGAGGATTTTCATGTCATTCTTTGCACTCCAACAATACATTAACTCCTACCAAGGCAATCAAGAAGAACATGAATGTTATCAAATTAGAATACAAACTCATATCACACATAACAATAAGACTCAACAACAATCACTTTCACACCAGGCGCTTCGGTTTCATTACACAATGATTCAGTAAATAGCAGGAAATAGCTGATAGCTAATTAATCATCCGACGTCGGGAATAAACTATCTTTGAATTTATTAGAAACTGGATAATGTTGAACTGAAAATCTAAGTCAAAGTAATAAATATATAAACCGCTGCATCACTGAACATTAAACTCAAAGTTGTAAAGTGTGTAAATAAAGAAACTGGAGTTTACACTACAGCCCAGCATCAGTCTGACTCACTGGCTGCATAAAACATATTTTGGCCATTTTTAGCCAAATTATGACCATGCTTGCTAGAAAAACAGAGACGGCAGGCTTTCGGCAGAGCAGCAGCAGATGTACATCCACATGTAACTGGTGAGGTTTGTTTTCTAACTTTGACTTACTGCAAATGAGGGGGGAAACAAACACTCTTACTATATCCTTATCCATTTAATTTAATGACAGAGGCACCCGCCATTAGGTTAACCATAAAAGGAAGGAATTAGCTTTTACAACACCACATCAAAGCACATATTAATCTCAATATTGTGTTTGTTCTCATAACTCAACAGGCTTTTATTTGATTATTTTTGCTGCTCTGAATGAATCACATGGTGAGACGCTGGAAGTCAGTCAAAAAGAGTCAACATTATTTTTTGCACACATGTCTGTAATCTATGCCCTAACAAATACATAAGTGCGTCAGTGGGTTATTTGTAGACAATGACAACGAAGGGACAGTAGATAAATGAGTCATGATTTCCATTTAATCTGTTCTCTAATTTGCTGAGCAGCACTGTTTAATGCCAGCTATCATGTGGAGTGTTATTTTCCAGTGTAGGATCTGGCAGGATTGCTTCACCAGCACTTCTTCTTCTTCTTACTGCGTGCATCTGGTGATTGTTATGCCTTCTTCAACATCTTTCTCTGTTCATTAAATGTGTCATATTCCTCTGTGTCCTCACCCAGTCCATCTCTTACCCTCCAGTCCTTGGCCTATACTTCCAACCTCCTCCCCTTCACCCACCACCTCACTCACCGGCCTCTCCTCCACCCTTCCCCAGTAATATTGGTCTTCAAAGCAGCAAGCAGAAGTCTACAGCAGCTCTTGAAATATAGATTGCACTGCCTGTGGGACCCTGCCTGCTACTCGGTACATTTCTAACACAAAAACACACACAGAGATACAGCTGTATCTGTTGCTGTGCACGTGGTTTAACTCAAACACTTTCGCTTTCTCATCTTTCATTCTTCAATATGTTCTTTTATAATAAAGCTTGTATTCTTGCAGTTGTTCAATGTTATGATCTGATCATTTAGGAATGAACAACAACCTTTATTAATAACTTTCTCACCTCCTTCACTTTTCTCCGTACTTGATCACTAACTGTTTGCTCCCTAAAACACTTTCATGGCACGACCACTTGTCAAACTCATTTTTTCCCACCGTTTACAGCCCGCTGACAGCAAAGGAAGCCAAAGTTAATATGACTCAACTTGTCAACAAAAACACAAAATTAAGCTTTTTACTAATTAGTGGAGGATATGTATCGCCTGCATGAGGAGTAAACACAAAAATAAATCAATTGGCATCACAGACTCGAGCAAAGTCGGGAAAAGACGGCAAATGGGTCAAGCTAGATATAATTTTTTTTAATGCAGTTAGGAACAGCGTTGACATTTTCATGTTTTCATGTGTGAAAATTTCATGACACGATTACCCTGACCAAAACAATTATGATTCACAATATTATCCCAATAATCCTCAAAATATGCGGAAAACTAAAATGGCATTAAAACAAATCATAATCACTTTACTTACTTTTAGTTCGGAACGAAACATGTTTTATTGCATCACAGATACGATGGCAAACTAAATCATGAAATCCATAAAGGACTGTACGTTTACGCGAGCTAGACAGCTTTTTCAAGTCACCATTATCCTGATTCACAATTAGTGTTTTTTATTTTAATCCGCAAAAAATTTTTTATCCTTCAATCAGAACAGAGTTGCTAAAGAAAGCTCCAACACAATTTGGAAAAGCTGAACTTTTAAAAATCACAGAGGGTTTTTTTTTTTAGGATGATTATTTTACACCAAATTCTCTGTTAATCATCAGTATTGCGTATTTCGTCTTCTCGTTTATTCTGGGAGTCAGTCACATTGTTCCTCTTTAAGGAAAGTATGCCAATTCTTTTTTCTTTCTTTTTTTCCCTTCACTACTTGACTTTCTTCTTCTTCTGTTTCTTTATCCGTTTGTCTTCTCCTGTCACTCTCTTCTGAATTGCATTACTCTAGAACCCATTTGACCTGGGTTACAGTAAATACGAGCTAGATCACGAAAACATCTCGAGCACTTCTCTGTCCATCGTTGATAATGGAACAGATAATCTTACCACTGAGATGCTTTTTGTGAAAATGGGCTGTATAAGTCCATTGTAACTGCTCTCTATTGGAATCAGCTCTCAGGGGAGGTCTCTCCATCGCTCTCTCTCACTTTCTTTCCAGGCTTCCCCATTCGCTCACTCATTTGGGTCTTTCTCTCATTTCCCATCATTCCTTCTTTCATTATTGATTAGTTCAAAAACCTCTCAATCCCAAAGAGATGGCTGCCCAAGCTGAGTGGGGGTGTTTGTGTGTGCGTGTGCATTTGTGGAAGAGCTTTCAAGTGGGACTTCGGGGGCCTACTTTGCTACATTGACATCAGCGGTTGCCGGGTGTGTTCATAACTATGGTGACCATGTTGTCTGGGCGACAGCCATTATGTTGTCACGGAAGCACTCAGGGTAATGGAGGAGCCATATTAATGATGATGCTCTGCCCCTGCCCCCCACTTTCTCTCCGCTTCCTCATACACACACATACAGATATGCATACATTACTAATGGACTTCCATAATAAATGACTTCTCCATTCCTCAGACGCCAGCCATAAATCGATGACACTTTTACATGACCTGCTTTCCTTTACCCGTTTACCGACGCAGACTCAGACAAAATACAACAGACCGAGACACGGCGGCTCTGTTTACCTGAGTCATTTCATCTATTGATTGAACTTTTATTGAGGCCGATTATTGTCTGTAAGCAAAACGATGCAGATGTCTGCGGTTTTTATAGAGATGATGTGTCACTGGCAAACTGTACACAGAGACAGCAGATAGAAATTATTAGTCAAATCATGATTTTCTTCCTGTCGGGAGCTTTTTACCAGGGATGCATGCTAAAAAGCTACCCGCTGACAGTAGCGAGCATGTTTATGTGTGTGTGTGTGTGCTCACATATTTGTGCCTGTCTCTGGTTCCAGTCATTCAGTCGTGTGGTTCAAGTCAAATTGCTTTTCAAATTGCGTGTGATATTTATGACATATTTGCAATTCAGATATACACAAGTGTCAGTTTCTCCTAAAGAATATCATGTCTGGTCCAAATTCAGTTGAAAAACTGTTAGCTGTGAGCTGATGGAGTTTGTGAGATTTCATCATCAGCATAATTAACGGCTCTATACAAGTTTGGCTTTAGACGCGGAGGGACAAGGACCAGTTTAGTGTTAAAAATTGTTCAACCTTAAGGACACTGAGTCTGCAGATTTAACTATGAAACTGCAGTAGCTCTCGACTTGTATCTAACTCTCCCTGTTTGAATGTGTGTACTACTGTCCCCAGGCTGTTTGTGTAAATAAGATTTGGGTTCTTAAACAGTTTGACGCGGTTAAAAATCCAACACAGGCTTCCAATATCAAGAGTGCAGTGGCTGTACATGGGAATGGAGAAATTACACCACAAAACCACTTTAGGCTCCATCATGCCCCATTAAGCTGCAATGATGTTTAGATCAGGTGACTGGGAAAGTACCTGAAGACATTTGACATCATGTCTGGATTTATTTAGCTGTGATTCTGGGAAGGGTTACTGCATTTGAGTAGACTGTCAAGGTAACTGTAAAATGGTCCTTCAGAAAGACTTCAGAACTATGCACAGTGATAATACAATCAGATGATCTAACCCAAACCACTATAGATCATGTTGGATCTTAGTTATAGTTGAAAATGATTGTTCAAAACATTTATCTAACCATCTATGTTTTAAACCAGCTTACAACAAATTATTATTATGTCGTTGTAAGCTTTCACACTGGGTCACTCACAACTTAAAACTCTTGACACAGTCAACAGCAACAATTACGGACCACAGCGTAACTAACAGCGTTTGCATTGCACTTTTCTCTATCAAACACAAACAACCAACAAAACTGGAACTGAAAATACAACAAACACCAAAAAGGACAACTGTCAAAAATAAAGAACACTGAAAACCTTTGCTAGTGCATTTCTACGGCTCGTTCCTGTAGAATACATTGTAATCAACCAGCTTCATGAGGTAGTCGCCTGAAATGCTTTTCCAACAGTCAATCAATCAATCAATCAATCAAATTTTATTTATATAGCCCAAAATCACAAAATACATTTGTCTCAGAGGGCTTTACAATCTGTACAGGGAGTGACACCCTCTGTCCTTAGACCCTCGATTCGAGTGAGGAAAAACTTGCCCACCAAAAAACCTTTTAACGGGGAAAAAGGTGGAAGAAACCTCAGGAAGAGCCACAGAGGAGGGATCCCTCTCCCAGGACGGACAGACGTGCAATGATGTCACATGTACAGAACAAATCAACTCACACATATTGTACACTCACAATGAATTATAATGAATTACAATGGATGATAAAACAGTCTTAAAGGATTCCCTCATATGCTCAGCATGTTTGCTGCTTTTCATTCACTTTGCAGTCCAACTCATCCCAAACCATTTCAAAGAACCAAAAATCCCAAATATGGATTCATCAGACCAAACATGAGGCTTAGCTGTTCATTTTTTTCTCATATTGCCACAAAGTGCTCTGGTCTGCTGAGCTACAGTGGCATATCTGTGTATACATGCAATTGCATATATATATGTATATATATATATATATGAACTTTTTGATAATATTGATATTGATAATCACACTGTGTGTTGAGAGACGCCAACCAACCTGGTCAACATGTTACTTAGTGTTTTATCTTGTACATATATCAACAATTGAATTGTATTAGTGCTGCAAGTAACAATTATTTTCATTATTGATTACGGTAATCTATCCAAAATTTAAAGCTATTTCATTTGAGAAGCTGGAACCAACCTCACACTTTTTCTTGAAAACAATTCATCGACTAACAGATTAATTTTTTTAGCTCTAAATTACATACAATCACGTTTGTAATTTGTTAGTGTTTGACTTGAATATGACTCACTTTTAAATATAAATAATGGTTGCCACTGATTGCTAATGGTGATTGTAACAAAATTAGAATTGCACATTTTAACAGGTTTTAGCCCTGATGCATGACATTTTGACAGCCCTTCGTATTTGTTCCACTATTCCACTGAACATTACTTAGGAGTATAATCAATAACTCATCTATAGTAGATAATAGTGTGACACCACTCTTTGCAACCATGAACCTACATTTCATTTTATTACTCACTGTACATTTCATTTTGCAAGCTTTCAGGCAATACACTATACAGATAAACTGCATAACAGAAATTAGAATGTAGTGTAATTCCCTCTTATTAATAGAAATCAACAGTACGGCGCATATGACTGAAAACCTTTTCCAACAGATGCACAAAATAACCTGGAATAAAAAAGTAGCAGTGTTAGTGAAGCTGCTCCAATCTGATGGGCTGAAACACATAAAAAAAACCCTCTTTCTAGTAGCCTCAACCAGAGCCAACAGCATCATGACTTATTACTCCATCACTGGGGAGCTCAGTAGACCAGGCTGACCTTAAAGACTCACACCCGTGATGAATACCTAAATAACCTCCCCTCCAAGTTCTTCAAATCTATTGCTCCTCTTCTTTTTTCCCCCCCATCAGCTGTTTGAATTTCTCCTAACCCCAATCTCTCACTACTTAATAGTACTTTAAGACAGCAGTCTTTTTTAAACTAATACCTTCCTCGTTTTTTTCTCCCTATAACTTGCCCTTGTAACACCTTGTTCCCTCCCCCTCCTCTCCCTCTCTACGTCTCCTCTTCAGTGAAGGACAGCAGAGGTTACTGAGCTGTGTAGTAGCCAGCGGGCAGGACAGGCTCTCAGAAAGAGAAAGATAAGGTTGATGCTGCCTTTAGGTGCTTTTCTCACCAGTCGTGTAGATGTAGCTAATTTTACTGTCACCTAAATGCATATTGAGCTGGTTTGGGAGAGCAGGTCAGCCTTGTGCTCAGAAATCTGGCCGGTTTTATCCATTGATAAAGCAATGATGACAATCATACTAATATCTTATTGTAAGTTGCGGAGTAAAAATACCTTAACTTTTACTTCATTATCAAAGAAAAGAGAAAACTTATTTTTCCCCTTTTAAGCTAATTTTGTTGACCTGAGAGTGTTCTTTAACCGAAAAAACTATGAAAACCTATGTTTATGTTCACAACAGTTGAAAAGCAGCGCTTCGGCCTAAACAGACCAGTCTGTCGCTGGACAGATGGGCTCTTGGGATCCAAGAGGACTCTGAGACTGAGACAGAAAAGATGTTTGGGGAGAGGAAGAAGGGGGACAGCATGTGTAAGGAGAGGAGGGGAGCAGTTTAAAAATATGATGTGGAGTTTTGGTACGGCTCGCACAGGTCATGAAAGATTTAAACTGGGTCAAAGACAGACCACACACACTCACTCACTCACTCACCTACATGCATGAACCACATAAACACATACGCGCACACACACGCACCAAACTGTAGGAATCAGCCACACTAGAAAGCAGACAAGTAGGCGACTTAGACAAGAAACGTCTGCAGACAGTTTATCCATAAACGGAAGGAATGAAAGAGACAGAGAGGCTGACTGAGGAGGAGACAGCCAGGGGAAGAGCTCATTAAACTGAATGTGAAGGGCAGCAACAGACAATTTGGGGTTTTGTTTTTTATTAGACAGGCAAAGAGTATTGACTGTCGCAGGTATCATTACACACACAGCTGTCTTCATAAAGCCTCTGAGAGCAGCTGATGTGGAGCTACTAAATATTTCTTTGGATAGTGCAACATAATCTGCTTGGTTAGGTAGACAAGTGATAAGATAAGACATTTAAAGTTAAAAAAAAAATCATGTCAGTTGATTATTGTTGGTCCTAAAAGCAGCTAATATGCACACGACTGGTGTTGTGTAATATACCTGATGAACGGTGAATTGTGGGATGCTCTTCGCTCTGAATATCGCTTTGAAGAGGCGATATTCGACATGCAACAAAGCTAACAACATAGTGAGGGAGATGCCATTCAGTTTTTACATCCACAGTCTTGAGAAGAGGTTTGATCAGGAAACAAAAGACACCTGTGCAGGTGGATCACAGCCTCAATTAAAAAAGGTTCATTAACTAATAGTTTTAGTTTTATCTCCTCCTCCCTCTTGCACCCTTGCATCTCCCCAACCTCCTGTTCTCTCCTTTCCTTATTAATTATATCCTTCTCTCTTCCTGTTTCTTCTCTTTTTTTTCAATCCCCTTCCTTTATCTTTTCTTTTCATTACAGTCATTTCCACAGCTCCTTTGTTACCTCTTCCTACTTTCTTTACCGCCCACATTTTTTGTCCTCCTCTAAGTGTGCGCGCATACATTTGGGCAGCAGGATGAGTGTCGGGCCTTCTCTTAGGAGCAAAGTGGTCATGGACCATTAGTCACATGCAGTTTGAAACATTAACCCCTATCAGCACCTCTCACTTCTAGAAGCCCCTTTGTGTTTGCGTGTGTGCACCCACTTGAAAATGAGATGCTATGACTCACTGAATTATGCCTGTCATACTGTTTTTTTAGTGAACAAAGTCTATCTCTTCATGGTGTTTGTGTGTTTAAGCTAACAAAGGAAAGTAGCATCTCTCGGGTTTACCCCTCTGTTTCTCTCTCACTCTATTCCACCCTCCATTTTTCTCTATTTTCCTCTTATTTTTCATCTCTGCTCTGGATGAATCACACTCACCTAGTAGATACCTGTGAAGGGCACTTCAGCCAGACATTTTCTCCGAGATACTGCAGCCTCCAGGCATGAGATCATTGTGTGTTCTGTAACATAAAACAAATCTCCATAAAGAATAAATAAAGAAATATGTACTGTAGTGTTATCAATCATATAGGGAAATGCAGTGCACCACTGTAGCCTCTAGGTAGCCAGTAAAGTGTTCAGTATGATTAGAAACAGCACTACTATGCGTTATTATCTCCCATATCTGTTTCCAGGCAATAATGTGTATAGTGCCAAGGGATGAAGCCAGATTTGTATTACCATGTTATGAAATGATCATTTACAACATTTGGTTTTCAGGTAAAAGGTCCAGAGAAAATTAGATCCCATATGGGCCACATAACCCCTTTGGAAAAACAACTCCACAATGATTTTAAATAGGGTGCAAATCATGAGGCTGTCTGACTCAAATCAGGCGTTTGGCAGGAAGAAAGAGGACCACTGAGATGGAAGAGGAACAAAACAGGGTCAGGGAGACTGGGGGATGGTGCGGGGTGGGTGAGGAGAAATAGGAACAGGAAGGTTGTGGGAGGAGGACATGAAGAGATAGAGACATGACAGATGAATAAGAAAAGTAGATTGAGGGAGGAGAAGGAGGAATACTATATGTGATCAGAGGACGAGAGAGAGACAGGGAGGCAGTTGTGAGGAGGCGGAGGATAAGAAGAGAAAGCAGACAGGACATTGGGGAAAGAGGTGCAGGAATGTTGGCAAGAGGAGAGACTATGGAGATGATGGGAGATGAAAATGGAACTGAGGGATTGCAGGAGGTGGACATAAAGAAAGAGACACAATTTTGGCAGGTGGAGAAGGAGGAGGGCCAGTCAAGTGGTGGGATGAAGAGAGGGGAGGTTAGGGAAAGGCTGGGAAGGAGATGAAAAGTGACAGAGGTGGCGGGTGGTAAAAAGTATGCAGACAGAAAAGATACAGCATGTATAAGGAGAAAGAAGGGGGAGGGAGACTTAGGCAAGTCAAGAAGGGAGAGAGGGATGATACCAGGAGGATAAGAGGAATGAATCAGTTAGAGAAGGACAGGAAGGAGAGAATGAAGGTCAGGTATACAGAGGATGAGAGTAGGAAGGTAGAGAAGGAAGAAGAGGATTATAGGATAAAGCTACAATGTTGTCATGTGGGACTTTTGGGATGACTGATAGCTGCCTGCTGACTGTATCACTGGGGCCTATTTACTAATGCCAAGTTACTGCTTCTCTGACTTCATTATGGAGGGAGACAGAGAGTAAGGTAGGATGAGGAGGACAGAAAGACAAGCATTGAGGAGAGCAGATGAACGGAGAGGTAAAAGGGTGGAGGCTGGAAAGAGGGCCGCTGTTTGGGAAGCGATAAAGGTCAACGACTCAGACGACCCGTTGCTGTTTGACAGCAGGACACACAGCAACCTCTCAGAACAAGAAGGGAGGAGTGGACATTTAGAGAGATAGACAGAGGTGAAAATTATAGTTTGTCTTTGCCGTCTGTGACAGAGCTGATAGGAAGAGCTGATACTAAACTAAAACCAAGATAATTATCATAACAAAGGCAGCTAATGGCTACATAGCTTAATAATTACCCTAAAGTATATGTTATGTTGAGTCTATAATAGGTCGTGGTCCACACTGAAAATGGTGTTGTGGGATACTTGACAGAGAGCCTGCTGTAATTATTGTTTGCTACAGCGCAACATGTCATGTCATCCAGACATGCATAAATGCTGTCATACAGATTTGTTTAGCTCGGATGCTTTGGTTGTAAAGAAATAGAAACAACGTTGTACTGTGTACCAAGTCAAACATCTCTGAATACAAACACCGGCCAGCCTGAGACTTTAACTAGCTACTTTAACAAGTCTAAAAATTTATTTTATTTAATAATTTATATATTAATTTAACTGTTAAACTATAGTTTCTGTATATATGATGGTAAAAAAAAGTTTTTTTTTTCTCTTCTCTGCAATGCCAAATTATAAAGATGGTTATATAAATAATTTTGGTGGAGACATTTCCAATATGTTTTTAATAGTTACAATATTCAGTACTTTTTAATTAATCGTGTCCTAGGTTGACCTCAATGGGAAACAGCACTGGATACAGTTATCTACTGGGAAAATGAAGGAGAAATCTAGCTCTAATAACTGACTATTGGTCACATTCAGGAAATTCATAATGTTTGTATATGTGAGTGTTGTACAGTGTTGAAGTGCAGTTGCAAAGGGATGGGTTATTAACTCATAAATTCAAATGATAGGCTAATGACAAGGTTAGCTAGGCTACAAAACAAGCACAGAGACAATGTGGACAAGTTATGGTAGCTACATTTTGCTAAAAGCTATTAACGTCTGCTACATAATAATAATAAAAAAATGAGTGTCTTTTTGCTAACTGCTCACACAACATTTCCAATTGTTTTCCTCTCCCAAAGAGCAGAAAACTCATTGCCATGTGACATTTGCTTGACAAAAATACTGAACACAAGGTCAACTTACTTTCCGTCTCCAAACATTTCGACCAACATTTCTCGTGGCCTTCCTCAGCAGATAAAGTTGCTGAGTCATTATGCAAATTACTTAATGAAAGGCAGACGTAACCTTTCTAACTGAGACCAAGTTTTATTTGATTTCCCAGTCTGTGACGGCGACGTGCCCGCTGTAAAAAGGCGCTGTTTATTTCAGGTAGGGGAATTTGGCACACTGCCGCCATCTTATGGGTATTATCATTGTTTCGAAGTCGCTTCGGCGGTTCCGCTCAGTATGGCTCTAGCCGGTTGCCATAGGGAGGAGCCAGCGTCGTCCTAGCAACGGACAGGCTTTAGACCTTTAGGATCAATGAGCAACGGGAATCTTCTAAACTTGGTTGAATTTCTCGTAAAACAAAGAAGCCTTCAATTTCCAATTTACTACCTGAAGCTGTGATGGCTACAAGCAACCCGTCCGTGTTTCTTGTCACAGTGAACGGGCAGATTGACGGAGCGAATGTGAGTGGTGCTTCTCAGTTAGCTTAGCCTAGCTGCTAATTTCAGCGAACACTCGACTATGGGTTTGTGTTACGTTACTAACACGTATTGATATTCTTGTTGTTGTTCAGTTCCCAGAGTACGACAACTTGTACTGCAAATACTGTTTTGTTTACGGACACGACTGGGCTCCCACGTCGGTAGGTAGATACTAGATTTTGTTCGTGGTGTCAGATAAATATTTTAATGTTGAAAGCGGAATTACTTTGTATACTGTTAGTAATATACCACAGGTTATAATCTTGTTGCCTGTTTGTTTTTCTCTAGGGGTTGGAGGAAGGTATCACTCAAATAACCTGTAAAGGCATCTCTTCAAACAAATTAATATGGAACTTCCCTCTGGAAACAACGTTTAAGAGCACAAACCCTTCTGGATGTGAGCATTACACACACACACACACACACACACACACAGTTGTTTTCATTCAGGCTTTGAATAGTATTATTGAGGTTTCAACAGAACATTTTGGACCTTTTACAAATTATATTATTTATATCATGGCAGATTTTTTTTTCTTAAGTGTAAATGTCTTCATTTTCCAGGGCCTCAACTTGTGGTGAGTGTGTACGGTCCAGATGTGTTTGGCAACGACGTGGTGAGGGGCTACGGGGCGACCCACATCCCCTTTACACCTGGACAGTAAGTTTTACCTCATCCATTAACTCTCTCTTATTTACTTAGGTAACATACACCCAAGTCACCTGTTTTAATTGTACTATTTTTATGTTTTTGTTCTGCTTCACTGTCAACAGCGGCCTGTATAGTGATTCTAATGTATTTATATATCCCACCAAAAATTTCATGTCAATGTAGAACATACCAAAAAAAAAAAAAAAAAAGGATAAAAATGTTGTCTTTGCCAGACATACCAGAACCATCCCCATGTTTGTGCCTGAACCCACATGGAGACTTCAGAAATTCACGAGGTGAGATGTGTGAACACTGGAAGTACTAATTTTTCCACATGGTCTGGTAAAAGTAACACATTTCTGTAGGTGGTACTCTTTCTTGCCTATGCACCCAGACCAACTAGTGTTGTTTAAGATGGATACATTTACCCATCACTTCCTGGGGGGATTCGTTTTATGTTAAAAAGTCATATCAGAGTGGGTTGATACTGTGGAACAGTGGCTCACTCATCAGATGTGTAAAGAGTACACTGCACACTGGCAGGTTCAAAGCCTCGTGTCTCTTTAATTTTAATGCGTTTTCCTCTCTTGTGTAGTTGGCTGTTGGGACGACGGCCTGAGTACACAGACCCTAAAGTAGTAGCTCAGGGTGAAGGGAGAGAAGGTTTGTGCAGATTTATTTCTTGATTGTGCTCAAATTTCAAAAAGTGCATTAACACACTTTTTAGTGAAACAAAAAAACTCCCAGATAGGGATGGTGTAATTAGAGTTTTAGCCATCGATAATGTAATAATAACCCCTAAATAAGTGGAAAATGTTTTATTTAAGTAAACTGCCAAATATAACATCCTCATTATGTAGTCCATTTTATGTTTTACGTTTTCAGGTAAAAATAAGTATTCCTAACTGTTCTTTCTGGGTTTGTTTGTATTATTTTTGTGTTGCAGTGACGCGGGTTCGTTCACAAGGCTTTGTTACCGTCTCTTTTCACATCATGACCAAAGACATGAAGAAACTGGGCTACGACACAGGTCCGTCAAACCCGTCAAGCACACAGTCATACTCGCCCACATCTGGCTGGTCAACAGAGGAACAGCCGTACAACATGTAACGTAAGAGACCGTTTTAGGGACAAGCAGCTGGTGGATGTTTATACTTTTTCTTTTCCTCAAGGATGTTTGTTCTCCACCAAAAACAACAGCACAAAAACTCATGTTTACTTCCTGTTCAGTCACATACGGTCCCGTACTCGAGTGTTTTATAGTAAAAATGTGTAGAATTGAAATTGATATTTTAGCATACATTTGTATTGTTTTTTTTCTGTTTTTACTATATTTTATACTTTTTTTAAATAAATGTGGACTTCACAGAAATAATGTCTTAATGTTAAGTATTTGTAAAAGTTACTATGCATCTTTAGACATACATTGAATACACTTACACCCTAAAGTAATGTAAAAATGTCTTCTAGTCATGCTTGGATATTTAGTAAGAAAAAAAAAATAATCAAGGACACACTGAAACTGCAGTTACAGAGCTGAAGTGATACACATTTTATTTTGAACCAATGCAGCTACAGTTGTCCTCATCCAACAGGGTGCGGCCTGCTGCGTTTGTTTAGATGCCGTTAAAATACCACGGTGACTTTTTCCTACAAAAACCCATTACACAGAATAATAAGGTATACAGAAGAACAGTATGTTACAATAGTACAAATGATAAATTATATTATACAGTTATAATGCCAACGGGTTGAGCATGTATCCAATAAAAAAAAAAGCAGCCTGCTCCCAGTACTATGAGAAGGGTAAATAGACAGACAACGAAAGGAATAAAGGTTTATGCATATAAAGACAGACAGTCCATAAGGTCGGTTAGTCCTCTTGATAAAAGCATAGTGAATACATAGTAACACAGGGGGGAGCTCGCTACACACAGGCCACATTTTCACTGCACCATAGCCACGACTGTGAAACTGCTGCCAGGGATCAAGGAAAGTGTTCATCTGCAGTGTCATCCGACTGTTTGGGAGTGCGCTGAATTTGTTCAAGACAGTAAAAAGTTTTTTATTTTTCGCCAATGCTTTGATAACACAAACTCTTCCACAATCACTTAAGTAAAGTTTAAAGGTCAGGCCGCAGTTAAATCAAGGCCAGTGAGAAAGTGACACGTCTTAGCTAGAATATCATAGTAGCCTTTCGATAAACAAGACTTTTAGTTTGCAAAACACATCAAGCGTTATGTCTTATCTTTTTACTTTTCCAACTCCAATTTTTGCATATATTGAGATTAAAAATGTTTGCTGGTTTGCAAGTAAGTAAGTAAGCACCCATTCATTCAGGACTCCAAGCATAAAAATCTTCATCGCCACCCTCAGGGTCATCATCAAAAATCATACACACAGTTGGAACTGCCCCTCCTTTTGCCTGAGAGAAATAAAGGTCTGCGGGTCACGGGTCCTACGGTGTAGCCATCATACCACAGCAGACCAGGAGAGGGCACCAACTCACACCAAAGGAGAAAAGCAACATCCTTTCAACAGTAAAAACATTGGCAGTGATAAACAGAACTGAAAAGAAGGGGTACAGTGACCTAAAGAGAATAAGAGTCTAAATATCAGGCACAATTTATCATCTTTAGCTGTATTTCATCAACTCACTTTACTCGACCAATAGAAGTCAGACGCTCAGCTTGCAGTCAGTAATTGTGCCGATATTTAGCCAACATTAACACTTTCTTACACAAACTTCTGAACAAACTGTAAAATAGCTCTGAAACACATTTAAAAAAAAAACAGTGGGAGTCTGATGATATGAGCATCCATAAACATAAAAACAATTGTCAGTGAAGTGTGTCCCTACTGTTCAAACTACTAAAAGTACACCGTCCTCAGAAATCACAGTCGCTATGACTTTGGTAACAGTTGTGCTTCTAAGAGAAGAGAATTACATAGCCTACCCATAGGGTGAAAAAACTAGAACGACAGAAAAAAAAAGAGAAGAGAATGAAGATGATACATGGCTTAGCTAGTACACAGCTCCAAAACTTAGAAAGCCTTAGCTATGGATTGACATCTAACAAGTAAATAACAACAAAAAAATAACAAAAAGTAACCAACAAAATGAACAACTGCTTGTTTACATGACCTGTCTCGCTGTTTTGTTGCGGGATTCCCTGTGCTATCAATAGACCAGCACAGGTACAACCCTCTGTGTGTGTGTGTGTGTGTGTGTGTGTGTGTGTGTGTGTGTGTGTGTGTGTGTGTGTGTGTGTGTGTGTGTGTGTCCACCAGATAAAGTTCTTGGTGATAAGATTAGCCAAAGTAAATCCACTTGGAGGTAAAACTGTCTTCACGATGCCGAGTGGCTGATGTGCCCTTTAAACACGGAGCTTTCTTGGCAACCCTGTCACTATAGTAACAGTCATTGATATTCGTTTTTTTCTCACACACATGCACGCACACACACACACACACACTCACTCACTCTTAAGGCTGCAGATGTCTACATTACCACTTGTTTTAATTTGCAGTTTAGACTCTAACTTGAAGTCAGCTCTCTTCCACTTAGCTTAATTGAGAAATGGAAAAAACTTGCTCATTAAAGTACACTTGGAAGCTAAACATATCTCTCATGCAAACTGCACACATACACACACACACCTCCCTTTGACCCTAAAAACAAAAAACTATATTTACTATGATGTCTCACTGTGTCTGTGACTTCAGATGGCAAAATATTGATGCCATCACAGTTCATGTCTCTTTCTCTAAACACACACCAGGGGAGACTTAGTGACACATATCAACATGTGGCTGTTAGTATCTGAGCGGTACACCTGCAAGCACACAGAGCACACACATCCCAACAAAAATTGCGTCTACGTCATATTTTCAACCCCTTCAGGACAAGGGATTCATCATCTCCTTGGATAAGCGTTCAGTGTTAATCCCGTGACCCCCGAGGGTCAAAGTTCACGTAGAGGGGTCAGGGGAAAGGTTCGCAGTGAAGGGAAGTGACCAGACG
Source organism: Pampus argenteus (assembly GCA_036937835.1). Taxonomy (NCBI): domain Eukaryota; kingdom Metazoa; phylum Chordata; class Actinopteri; order Scombriformes; family Stromateidae; genus Pampus; species Pampus argenteus. The sequence continues at coordinate 8,760,965 of CM072878.1, forward strand.
AGGGTTGTGACCGAGTGGTACCGAGAGCCGAGGCAGTGTGTGTCGTCTCATCCTTTTTAGCAGTTATCCTCTCTCCCTAAACTAAGGTGTAACGGTGAGCCCAACAGGCGCAGAAAGAAAAAAAAAAATTTAAAAAAGCAAAACATTGTGCAAAATCCCTGCTTAGTAACACATACACGCACACACTCTCACAGTATAAACACATCTGACTGTCTCTCTCATCCATCCTCCAGTGTGTGGAGTAAAACCCACTGGAATATACACAGTGTAAAAGTACTAAGATGTGTGCACACACATGCACGCACTTTCAACTGACAGGGCTTATAAAAGATTAACTCTACTGAAGAGATAAGATCCTGGTGTTAGTACAGTCAGACTCTCCTGTCACTCCACCACAGAAGAAGAAGAAGAAAAGAGCAGTCCTAAGGGAGAGGAGGTGAGTAAATGATGAGAGGAGAGACTGGGCCCCGGCGTGCCTCTGTGTAAAAACTGTAAACACACTTGCTACTCTGTAAGTCTGCAGACAGATGCAAATGCTTCGTGGTCATCAACATCATCGTGAGATCAGTATGGAACACATGGGACTAGGCAGCTTGTAGCATTCAGAAAGAGAAAGAGAGAGGAGGAAGGGAGGGAGTCTGGTAAGGTAGGAGCAAGGTTTTTACTACGACCTGGTTGGGAGTTGGTTATAAAAAGGGATACATGGGATAAGACATCTCCTTGTTCATGTTGAAGCTTTGTAAGGAGCCCAAATGGAAGAGAGAAAGAGAGCAAGAGTAGGGGTTACTCTGGGTGGAAGTCGTCCCCCCAGTCATCCTCTCACAAAAGGAAGGGGTTGGTGGTTCCGGTGGGCTGTGTCCCAGCCTGGGGGGGCATGCTCATGAGAGGCTGAGGCATGGACATGGAGGCTGGGATCCCCACATTCATCCCCGCATTTGTACTGACCCCTCCTACAGCGCCGGCACCCATTCCGGGCATCACACGGCCCATGGGAGCCATTCCTGCCAGGGGGACCATGGCGATAGGCTGAGCAGGCAGGGAAGAAAGGGCCATTGGTTCAGCCATGCTGCCGAAGGGCATGGGGCTCACACGCATCTGGTTGAGGGTCGGAGGAACTGGCTGGCTCACTTGGAAGGGGTTGGCGTGGGCGGCTGGAGCCGGAGCAGGAGCAGAGCCACCTAAATAAAGTTGCGTAATGGACAAAGGAAGAAAGTCAATAATACTAAGCTCACAGAGAACCAGTATTGTGTACAGTACATGGAGATTTGAGTTCCAAAATGAGGTAAAAACTATTGTGCTAAATGGTATGTATATCAACTAGTACTTGGAATAGATGAATTATAACCTGCTTGGACTGCAGGCAAATAAGACGACAAATCAGCAAACAAACGGCTACAATGTGTTACTGTCATTTCATGAAATAGCCGATTCATCTCTCTTCCTGCAGATTTTATAGCTCGTATAGACAGGGCAGGGTCAATGATTCAACGTTAAACTGTGTCCCCCTGTGTTCGTCCAGACCTGCGCGTGTATGTCCACGTCTCTCGGCTTACTGACTACACTGCCGAGCTTGCCAACTCTTATCTAATCAGCACACGTTAACCAGTGTGTGTACCTGCCTAAACCCCATGTCTGCAGTGTGTAAGAATGCGAAAACAAAGTGGTAAGAGAAAGAACATTTCAGATTTTGAGGACAACTTCATATCTTTTCTTCATCTTCCCACCTGTCGAGGCCAAGAATGGGTTGACGACCGGGGGTGGCTGAGCTGGTTTGGTCACCAGAGAATCCAGATTAACCAAGGCAGCATTTGGACCCAGGAAGGACTCTGGAGTCTTTCTAGTTGGGTTTGTGGAGGCAGATGTAGAGGTGGGAAGGGGGTCAAAGAGGTCCAGGCTGCTGCTGCTAGCAAGGCTAGCTTGGGAGGGAAGAGAGGATGCAACACCCCCATCACCTGGGCAACAAAGAGCAGAAATAGGAGTTGTATTTTCTGATTAAAAAGACATTGCTACATGGATTTACCTTTGAGCTAACATAAAACATTTAGACATCATGAAATCAGGATGATAACATTTCCTTATTGAGTCAAATAGTTACAAAGGGCTGATAAAATTATTACTTTTTATTTTTCTCTTCAAACATGAGTTACCCACCTGCTTTTGAACATTCACATTCACCAGGAAGGAAAATGCAATGATGCAATAAAATGATCAGAAGATGCTATTATGAGAGGAGATCAGAGGCAGACAGCTTGGCTGTTTTTTTCAGCAGTCAGACAGCAGTGGAGACATTTAGTAATGAAGTCAAACATGGACACGCACAAAGCCAGCAAGCAAGCAACTTTGTATGCCTGTGTTTGTGTTCCTTCCTCACTTTGTCCTTGACTGTATCAGAGGCATTTGTGTTGAGTAGAAGCAAAAGTCTGACACCAATGTCACCCTCCCACACACAGAGACTGCCAAACTGCATACGAGAAACACTGAGACCTGCGCCAAGATGTTCACTGGAACCTTCTCACAGCTCCACCTGAATGAACTGTTAAAAGCTCAGTTCAAACCTTTGCTGTTGTTTGAGATGAACCAGACGTGATTTTTAAAAAGATCTGAAAAAAGGATCCACAAACTTGATGGCTCATGTCTAATAATGCATTTATCAGTACGCACATAAAAGCTGCATCAGATTACACCACCGTGATATGGGACCAGACCAGAGCAAATGGACGTTTTTCCACCATTAGATACGTTTACTGCAGCATTCGATTACTTTTGCAGTGGGAAAGTATCATCCACTTAAGAAACATGACTGTAGTGGCTCTAATGCCGTCTTTACTCAGGTCTGGTGATAATTACATACAAAGACAGGACATGTTTGTGTCTGTGCCCTGCAGAAACATTGTATCTGCGGACAGGTTAACTTTTCAGACACTGAGGAAAAAGAACACAGACTCCATTGTCAATAGAGAGACAAAGACAGGGTGAGTACCAGTGGGGACAGAGGAGGAGGAGCGCAGGTTGTCAAACTCTGAGAAGTCCTCTTTAGACGTACCGTTGGATGTATTGAACAGGTCAAAGCTACCTGGAGGGGGGAAACGCATACACACACACAGACACACACAGACACAGACAGACAACGATACACAGAGTGGACAAATGCACATTAACAGACGGCAGAAGCGAGCACACACACGCACATACAGACACATAAATGGAAACAGACAATGCAAATATGAATGAGTATGGACATTTTGGTAAATTAATAGACAAGTGAACACAATAAGCATATGAAAGCATGCAGATGTGCATCCATATCAGTGTTTGGGCAAATAAAGTAGAGTTGAAAATATAAAAACATGCTAAACAATTCTCCAAAAGACATTTTATACCCAAACACATCAGACAGACTAACTAGCTACCTTTGTTGAGGTAGTTTTGGTAGTGGCTGGTACACTTTGTGAATGTACTTAGATATTGCCTCCTGTGGACAAAATTGAGGAAAAAAACAAGCTACTTTTCCCTGATGGTCACCTGTGTTGGAAGCCTTGGGACGAGTGGCTGTGGAGCCCCAGGGGTCAGAGGCAGGAGTAGAATTTGCTGCCCAGGGATCATGGCTCTTCATGGGTGGAACAGAAGGAGGAGTGCCCCATGGGTCCACTGGGGCTGCTGGCTTAGGGGCAGACCCTGGGAGAGGGAGAGGGAGAGGGAGAGGGAGAGGCATGTGAAATCAAAGGCCAAATTGGAAAGGAGGAGCCGGAGGAGGGACAAAGAAAAAGAGCAGGATTAAGGTGAGGAAGGTGACATAATAGACAAAAGCAAAGTGGTTTCATGCCACATCTAACAGTTACAAATCTAACTCTCCACAGCCTCAGTCCAGGTGTCACCCTCCCTCTACACTTCGTTCCTGCACAATATCTTCCTCTAAAATCATCCTCTCTCCCTCCTCTCAGTGCTGTAATGCTGCTGGGCCAGCGGAACAGCATTCCTATTTAACAAAGAGTCTCAGTTCTAAGAGCTGCAGGTGGAGAACAGAGATGACACACTATGAGAAAACTCTCACAAAAATAACACAATACTTCCCCACAGCGACAGCCTGTGTGTAGTTAATCATATGATGTGACCATTTCCAGTGAACGTGTGTACTTGTGTATACCATAAGGCTGCCAGGGGTCTGATGATTCGGCTCCAGCACTGGCCACAGCACCCCAGGGGTCAGCACTCGCACTGGGCTCTGGGACATCCATCAGATCCATCAAAGATGACTGTGGCTAGGGAAAGAACAAGTGAGAAAGATTGACAGATAAGAAAAGGGACCAGTAAAAACAGAGAGGAACTAGAGGAGGAGGTAAGTCCTTCTGTTGGTCAACAGCACAAATAATATACATACTGATGGTGGTCATGTCATTATATGCTGAGCAAAAACATGAGCTATAGTCGTGCAGCCCTACTTCTTCTTGTTACTTGTGCTCTGTGCGCCCTCAACTCCAATCAGCCAGCTATTCAGGCAGAATAATGATGAGTAAACTAGGCAGTCTGCTGCCAGTTAGAAGCTTCATTATTGCTACTGAGGGAGCAGACAGGGTCAGGCAGAATAAGGGGACAGACAGAGACAAGATTATTTCAGAAGCACGGTAATGGGACAAATGAGTCACTCAAGTCCTCAAGCTCTTGTGTAGTTTACCTCTTTCTTCTTCTTGGCCAGTTTTGCCGAGCCTGGACCTTCTTTCTTACTCTCCTCCAAGGCCATCTGTAGTCTCAGGTCGTCCCCTCTGCGTATGCGCTCCTCCTGAACACACAAACCCAGTGAGCACATGCACAATTCGTTATATATAAGTTATATCAGAAACTAGACCTTAGTCTTGCTACTGTAGACTATATATTTCTATTCTTATTTTAAGTTTAATTCAGCTTTCCAATCTTCCATCCATTCATCCATGATAGTTCAGTCAACATCAAATGAACAAAACTGCATATCACCTTCCTGTAAAAAAAAGTTTTTGCATTTTTGCACGAAGCATGAATTCATGCTTTGTCATGTTAGCCATGCTCTGCTGTGTGTGTGTGTGTGTACCTGCTCTGCAGCCTCTCTGCTCATGGCCAGAGCCAGTTGAAGCTGTAGTTCCTCCTCTCCGCTGGTCTGAGGTCTGGCCTGCTCCAGCTCTGAACCCGCATTGGGAGACGTGGCTAACAGACACATGTAGAGTATATGTTAACATCACATCGCAGGCTGTACATAATCACAAGCTGTGTTGTTGGCTATGGAAATGGGAGTCAGTGAGGCAGGAGTCAGGACAGGTCCATTCAGTTTATTGGATAAGATCAGGCCATGTGGCAGCATAAACAGCACAGACACTGCACGTGGTGTAAAACACACACACACACACACTTTTCTATATAGTATGTATATATATAGTATGAATTGAAAAAATGTTAATGTAAGCATAGAAATTTTGTCTCCTTAAGCACACCTTTTTTCCTGGAAAAACAACAAAGACCAGTCATGACATGCACTGCAGATGATGTAGACAGCTCACACAAAAACATTAACTATATTCATACATCATATCATGATGTATGAATATAGTTAATATTATGCACAAGCATAATATTACATCATGTACATTAGGGTCCAAGACTGACTGACTGACTGTGGTCACTGACTGTAAATTGAAAACAGATGAGTAAAAGCTGCAGCACAGAAATAACAACAGTGACACAAATATGACATCAGGAAACAATGATGTTACTTTCACAATTAAAACACAACTAACCACACTTTGACTAACATCTTCCAGCTTAAGACAAGTACGTAAACAGATCTTACATTACAGTGAATTTGTCACTTCAAATGTTTCCATGACGACGAAACGCTAAGGGTACAAATACAATAAAATTCTCCAACATTTCCATTTACAATGAACAGTAAAAAGGCTCGGCCTCTGACTTCTCCTTCATATTAGTAAGTGACAGGATACAGCAAATAAAAATTCATAAACATTTTAAAAGCAGAGTTACAGCATAGCTACGGCATTTAGCCACAAACGGTATATTTCTTCAGTGATGCTCTTTTATTCATATAGTTTTCATAACAAGCTTGATAGACGCATTACATTTTCCATCAAATGAATAATATTCTCACTAAATCAAAGCAAAAGAATGAATACCAGCTGTCTTAAAGAGAAACTGAACTGGCAACACAATATAAAACCGTACAACACTAGATAGTAGTGAGTCAGCAAGACAAATAAACACAACTCAAAGCCAAGTAAAACACACCAGTTTCTTGCCCACCACTGTGGGAATCATCCATATATGGATAATCACAATTTACTGGCATTCCTCACAGAAGCTGCTGAGCCTGCGAGCAGAACATTTTCTGCATACATTTTTCGTGCACGTTTCCCACGTTTGTGCCAGTTGTTTAATCCAATTGTTTCTCATATCGTCATCTTAATTTTCTGTACCGCTATATTTCAGGAGTACTCGCTAAACCAAAACATAAACTTACTAAAAAAAAAAAATCAAACTATTCGGTTAAGACTCGGGAGCATGCAATTCAAGCTGAACTTTGGAGAGAGTGAAATGGAAGTCGTCATCTGTAGTAGATTTATGTGGTGATATTAGCACACAGGATTTCTATCACAGGGTGTCAACCGCTAACTACCCCCACATTTGTTGGCACTCTGTCTCTTGTCTCTCTCGATCATTGGTCTGACACCGAGTCCCCTGCAGCCTGATGAAATTATTGAAAAGGAAATAAAAATGAGACCTCTGCACTCTATTAAAAGACATCGAGCAAATTTCAGGCCCTTTGGGGAATATGCTTGCATGGGCGTACATTCGCACCCTGTCTGTGCAACAATAACCGGAACGTTTGACTGGAATCCCAAAAATCTCCCCTGGCACCACCCACATCGACGACCTCAGCCTTACTCCCATTGGCCAACCTCTCTTTCAATTTTCTCAACTGATGACTCAGCTGCAGAGCCACACACTCAGACATTACTTACATGCAGGAATGTGGGCCACACACACAAAGTAAAAGATGAACGCACGCTCAGAAGATCACGCAAGATCCACATAGGCTGAAAACACATGCATGGCAACAGACAAAAAAAATGCATACACACCCATAGTCGCTCACACACACACGCAAGACACACACGCAGCCATCCTACTGTGTACAAAGGGCTTGGGGTCAGAGGGTGAAAGGAATAGGCCAAGGTTCACTCTTTCATTTCTCCATTCTTCCCCTTTGTCCCTCTCTGGGTTACCAAACTTCCTGACTGTGATTTCTGGTTCTTTTCAACTCTTTCAGTCCATTTGAACCCTGCTTTTATGTCACCTTTCCAATGGCTCATTCTCCGTTGGGAGTAAGAAGAACTGTGTGCTAGCAGAAACTCGAAGGGAAACACAAGCACCGACCACTTATCACCTAATAAGTTTAAGGATCCCCTTCATATACTCATTTGTTCACTTACAAGGGAAAATTGTGTGATATGACCTTGGGTTAATAAACCTTAATAATTTTCTTACAATATCAGATTGATCCATCAATAAATTACACATACTACATACCTTTTTACTTATACATGTATGCGTGTACACTCTCCCATTAAACAGAAAAGACATTTGTTCTCTAGCCACTTATCCATGTCATAAAACTGCTTTCCATCATGTATCTCTCAGTGTTATCTCCATCTGTCCTCGTCTCCCGATACTATGTCTGTCACCGTTTCTACATCTATGTCCCCAACTTAAAAAAGAGGAGCAGATTCCTCTGTCATGTGGATGATAGAGCTTAGGGGGTGAACTCTGCTTCCTCTTCTGTCTGTTCCGTATGTATTTGTGTGTGTGTGTGTGTGTGTGTGTGTGTGTGTGTGTGTGTGTGTGTGTGTGTGTGTGTGTGTGTGTGTGTGTGTGTGTGTGCGCTGAGGAATGCAGCCCTACTGCAGGACTGCAAGCGAAAGACAGAACGGGGGGAGGGGAGGGTTTCAGGATGTAGGCCAAAGTTACACCAACAGAGACACAATACAGTGTAATGGACTATTCTGTATTACATGTGCTGCTAAACTATATGGAATGCGCTCTGTGTGTGTGTGTAAACAACTTGTGAAGTCATAGTAAGCTTGTACTCACAGCCATGGTAGGAGGCAGGTGATCCCTCTGACCTGCCGTACTCCTCGCTGTAGGAAGTGGAGAGATTGGGCTGAGATGAGCCTCGACCAAAACCCATCTGACTGCTGCCTGTGGATACCTGGGCCATACGCTCTTTGGTCTTCAAAGCCTGAGACCTATCAGGGCAAAAAAAAAAAAAGCATGATTAGTCGTCTTAACCCTAAAAACGAGATTCTTATTCTCTTTAGTGCAAGGCCCCAAAGGACAAATAAGCATGATATACAGGTGGGCAAAAAAACCTGTTACCTGGGAAAACTTCAAGAATCAGGTTTTTAGCCGTTTCAATTCTAAAATGCCTTGGCAAAATCATTAACGAGTATTAAACATGCTGCCAAACAAATGATGAAGCACCCTCCTCGGGCCAATTATTATAATTATGTAAGTGTTGCAATGTCCCAATTTCTCTCAAACTTACGGCACTGTGGATGAACAAACAAGCAAGTTAATATCGGAGAAGGAGACCGGCAGTACTGTCTCAATCTGAATTTTATTAAATGTAGTCATTGAGAATTAAGAACAGAGAATTATTGAAGTAGACAACATGTTCCCAGAGTGGTTTTTGCTCGACTGCTACCCTGGGAAAGACATTAACTCTGCAGCCATTTTCCAAGTGCACTTCTTGCCAAGATCCACTGTAACAAAACAACAAGTGATATGGTGTGACTAGATAAGGATTCAAGGATTCAAGGAGTTTTTATTGTCATTACAGCACATGTAAACATGGGATGCAACGAAATTGGTTTCCCCTGGTCCTGGAGCAGCCCAATTATCCAAGTATAAAATAAAATAAAAAAAAATAAAATAAGATAAGATAAAATAAAATAAAATATATATATACATATGTATATATAGAACATAAAATATAAAGCTAAGGCACAAGGCTCTGTGTTTTAGAACCAACAGGTGGGGAAACGCAATGAGCAAAGTACCTCGGCTCCCAGAGGGATAGTGGAAAAAACTATACCATCAGCCAGACAATTATTAAAATACTGGCACAGTCTAGTTTATAGAAATTAGGAAAGGTTATATGCATAATATTACTCTTAAAATAAGACAGCTGAGGCTGTGTCCTCTTGGTCAGCCTTCTAAACTGTATACAATTCAAGGGCAAGATATCAGTCTCAGCATTGTCTAACGCAAAATCAGTCCATGGATGCATATGTACGCGTTTACTCTAAAGTTTTATCATCTTCTGTGTTTGTTCTTATTACATTAGTCAGGATCTTACCTCTCTCCTTTGAGGCGGTCCTCATCTTTGAGTAGCACCACTAGCTGCTTGCTCTTCTCCCTCACGTTGATGCCCTGGTCTTTACCGTCTCTATCGATGTACTGGAAGTCCTTCAGAGTCTGGATGGCGAAGATGTTCTCCTTGCATTGCAGCGCCACTCGCTCTGAGCCCGTCTTGATCAGGTAGTCAAGCAGGGTGAGGGCCTTGTAGACGTGGCGCCAGTTTTTGCCGTGATCATTGAGCCGTTTCCAGATCATGCTCATGATCTCACTAAAGGCCACCACATTGTAGGTAAGGTCGGCAATCTCAGACATGAGCGAAGACGATGGGCCCCAGGGGTCGTTGGAGGTGGCCTCTCTGACTTTCTTCTCTGCGTCAGAGTAGTTGTTGACCATGTTCTTCATCTGCCGGCGGATGGTGGAGCTCGGCATTGTGGCGGTGGAGATGGGACAGGCAGAAGAAATGTACACTCTCACACAGGAGAGGAGCTAAGTCACCAAAAAGCTTTTGGGTAGAGCAGGTTAACACACACACACACGCACACACACAGAGTGTGTAAATGAGTTTGTATGCTTCAGGTGAAGCTTGTGTTAAGTGTCCGTGTGTATGCGTCCTTTCTCACGGCGCGTCAGCCGTGTGTATGTGTAAATTTTTTTCCGTGTTAAAGTGTGTGTTGTGTACGTGTTTGTTTAAGAGGCTTCTCCAGGCCAGTGAAGTGTTCCTGAGTCCTCCAGAACAGCGTCTGTTAAAACCATCTCCACACACACAGTGCTGGATGCACACATGACCACGCCATCACCTAGGACAGAGACAGATAACAGGTTAGTGGAAGGAGGAGGGGAGGGAAAAAAAAAGACATTTAGGGGAGGTAAAGAAAAAGGAGAAAGGCATGTTACATTACAGCCAAACTAAAGAACAGACCATAATATGTCTTTGTTCTATTCAGTTTTTGAGTAAACACCCACAACTGAATACGCAAACAGAGTATTCAAATTAGCACTATGACTATTTTTCTATGACACTGAAACCTTTAATGAGTAGCCAGCAGGTGGATATTCACTTCAAACTGAGTTTAACACTGCCTGTCGTCATCCCAATCCACAGCACGACAATAAGAGATATCACAAAGATCATTTGTATTTATAGTGTTGACTGTAGACCTTCCCTTTTTGAAATTAGAACAACAGGTTTCATATTTTCACACTTAGATAAGCAATTTCCACGAGTTGCTGTGAAAAGAGCCTGCCTCCTTCACATTAAAACAAGGCCAGGGTGGTTGTGAGACCTGTTTCCACTTCAGTAATTTTTACTTGAGTTTACAGTAATCTGCCTTGCCAGCAAATTAAAAGAAAGGGTGTTGAAAACGAATGATGTCAGAGCAGCCGAATCTTTGTGGTCACGCTATGTCTTGGCTTTTCAGAAAGCTTTAGCAGGTGAAGCTGCTGAAGTGGTTGGGCTTTGAGAACAAGACAATCGGAGAATTAAACACAAAACATTCAAAAGCAAACACAATAGAGGATAATAATGTAGTCATATACATTCAACATAACAAAAATGACAATAAGTAATCAGAGAAAACATGCAAAACTGTTCTTTAAACGACTATCCATCATCGAGCAGCTGTAACAGAAGAATGGTATTTCAGATACTATATTTAAAGTCTATAACTTACAAGGTGGCAGTATTCTGTCTATTAGATACACCTGTATCTTAGAACATAATGTTCAGGTTTGATTGACACAGACGTATGTAATAAACCTTGTATGTAAAAAAAATAACGTAACCTAGTGACGATTTGTTTAAATAAGCGTTTAGCCTAAAGACATTGCTGATTTAAGCAGAACTGGATTTTCCAATCACATGTGTGATCATTTTAAGCCTTGTTCACAAACGATTTAGACTCTAATGAGCCTTTATCTGTCTATTCTTTCCACACACACACCGCAGTATTAACATTCAGTACACTGCTATGAGAGACAACACAGCAATCAGTGAGTAAAAATGTGTTTCCACCCTTTGGTTGCGCGGCAGAAGAGATAAACCATTTCCAGTCTGATGACAACTAGAGGAGAGACTGATGACTCCTCTGTCCTGTTTCAAAAAAAAAAATAAATTAAAAAAATTTTTTTTTTTTTTTTAAAAATCAGCAGCCCTGCTACTAATCACTTCCTGACTGACACACACAAGAATGGAAAGAGTTTGGAGATTTACAGCCTACGCATAGAAGCTACATATGCACTTTTTATCACAATAATACAAAGTTATGACACACACATTTACCTGCTTGTGTCTTCAGTTTACCTTATAGAGCCCTTATGTTTGAGATATGGATGAGAAATGCTTGGAGGGGAAATTTAATGATTTCAGTGAAATCCGATATTGTAACACACAGTTTGAGCTCAGATTCGAACAGGAGGATCTCCTTGGCTTGATCACTTAGCCTGATTAGTACGTAGGCTGGTCTACTTTAATAAAGCCAGAAAAAAAAATGTGTTGACCAGATAAACACTTTCATCCCAAGCTGCTGTCATGCAACAGTGCTACACACATGAGCTGCAAACTCGTCACAACCTTTTTGTTTAAATTGTTGTTCTCAGTAAAAAAAAATTGGGCTTTCAGAGATCGTTTTGTGCCTGCTGCTCCTCTACCTACCATCTAGGGAGGCCTGTGATGACTTATCCCTAAGTAATCTGATCCCTGCACCAAGCGTGCACCGACATGCCCCACAAACAGAAGAGTGCTGAAAGTGATTAGCTGTTGGTCCAGTCTCTGCAATTGAATGTTGAATGCAACACTTCCTCTTTTTTTTTCTTTTTTTCAATTTCCAAAGAAGCAAATGGTACAAGTACAGTTACTCATGTGTATGTGTTTGATGCAGGGGGCTTCCTGCCTTGTAATGCCATGGAAAGACAGCTGTGACGAGGGTGAGGAAATGAGGAGTGCGAGCGTATGTGCTTAGGGGTAAGAAAACAAGTTGGCATATCCCGTAAATTCACTGAACGCCAAAGAAATGTGATTCCTGTGGAGCACGCCCACACCCCCCCCCCCCCCCCCCGTCTCACAAACGTCCCCTCGTCACCCTGCATCCGCATGAATACGGCTCAGACCTAATGACACATCTGCTGCTATAATCACCTATTCACCCATGGCAGACAGGAGGAAGAGAGGAGAGTCTGTCTCGTCCATCTCACCCCCCGGAACAACCCCCACCACAAGACGCAGCCGGCCCGCCTTCCTTCAGCCCTTCTTGTGCTAAGATCACTCGAGCCCCGAGCCCCAGAGGAGACAGCACACAGGACTTGTGTGTGTGCAGAAATACATATTCATGTGTCAATGCAGGTTTCATTATGTCCAAATGACTGAGCCTGTCATCATTCTTGTCTAACTGCCAGTATGCCTCGTCATCGTTACAATAAGAGGATAACCATAAAAAAAAGTATTGAATCCAGAGTCTGCCATCGGACAGCCATTATCTGCAGCCATCCTTTCAGTCTCTTCCTCTCTGTGCCTGAATGTCTCTGACTGACACACGTGGAGAATGAGGAAACAAATGTTTGTTCATCATCTCCCCCACTATCAGGCTGTCAAATTTATATAGAAATGTGTGACTTCAATGCTTAGATGGTAACATCAGCAGAAAAACAATGCTCACGTGTATCTATTATGACCTAGGAGTTGGGCTTCATCCACACACAGAGTTTTTGGATAGGTAAGAGAAGATACATCATCTAGCAAATAAACTACATAGAAAAACAATAACAACACACATAATACAGTAGTACGCACAGTTATATGCAAAGTCAGAACATTCAAATGAGCCCTAGTGTGGAATCCCATTTTAACCAAATGAGATACTAGTGAACTTACTTTACATCATATACTTTATAAGGAATGGCTTTTAGCAGATAATAACTGCACAATGACATGATAAAAATTCATATAATAAATCCACATCAAATCTTTAAAAAAAAATCTAAATACAATTGTCTCAGGTATGTCATGTGTTAATACCTGAACTGCAGGAACATTAGTGGGGCTGATCTCGGCATTATGGGATGGATCACATCGATATAAAGCCAGATCAACTGCGGATCCTATTTGCTTGCAACCAGTGTGCCAGCCATCAAAAATACCTGATGGCAGGTAAAACACAGGAAGCACCAGCGTGAATGCCCTACCGCTTTTACTATTACTAATTAAAATAAGTGTCCTTAGACCAATTCAACCTTTGAGCAGTAAGTAAGACAAGACGGTACTGACTACAATGGCCCATCGAGAAGAGTGAGCTAGTCCATGCAAGAACACAGTCAAAGTCAAGCCTCTCCTCTGTGTGTGTGTTTCAGTGTCTGTGTGTCTTGGCAAAACCAAGTTAACTGTGATTAGCATTAAGGGGTTGATCAGCAGTACACTGAAAGCAGATCTACCTTGCCAGGCCCACACAGCAAGGGTAAAGACTGATGTGGAGAAAGAAGGCTTGCACAAACATTGTACCTTCGTGTGTATTTGTGTGTGTGCTGAGACAGACGGGGAGTATAAAACAAAGTGACATCAAGTTATCTAGCCGGTTCTTTCACCACCCATGTTCTTTTAAAATTCACTCAAGTGTAAACGCATATACTAGTGATTGATCTTCAACCACCTGGCAGGGCAAGGAATAAGTTCCTACATGCCAAACTATGAACGGTGACTAACCCAAAGACAATCGAGGCAGAATCACATGTTGCAAAAGCTCTAAAGTGACAGTGAGGTGTGATGGCCACCAAGTCTAAAGCCATCAGGAAAAGGCAGCAAAGCACCTTCTTATTAGCATGTCACCCAACCTTTTGTCCTCCGTGGCCAGCTGAGAGAGAGACAAAGCCAAGTCAGGGACGGGAGGAGGATGGACGGTGATGATGCATCCGTCACCCACTGTGACTGACCGATCATCCCGACAATAGACAAAGACTTGTCCCTCTCTAAGACCACGTTTATATGGGTTCAGTTGAGCTCTAAAAAGAAATCTCAAATCCAAAACAGCAGCATCTCCATCTCCAATGCAATTAAAAACCTCGGCCACAATTTAGAGTCTTTCAGCAGACATGTATGGCTGCCTACCTAACAGGCAGGGTGAGCCGATTAGAAACCAAGCGAGTGAACAGACAGCGCCCATACAACGCAAAGACTTTAGTTAGTATATAGACGAGTTTCGCATTGTTAACACACAACTGCATTGGCTAACTAGTTCGCCATCTGTCTCAACGAAAGGTGATTATATAGTGTTATTAAACTCATAATTATGCCGCTTTTAACAAAAATATAAATCACTGCGTTTCCCTGAACTGATACGACTGATAGCACACGAGCTATAGCTTTAGCTAACATTAGTTGCTGAGGTAGTGAGGTAACCCGTTTCAGTCAAATGACCTGTTTGAATTGCAAAATATTGTTGGGTGTAGTAAAGAACTAGATTTGTGCAACGTCACTTTCATGCAGAAGGCGGAATAATGACTAGCCCCACTGCTACTTACGGTTAACGTACCGCTAATGTTAGCAAGTTGAGAGCAAACTTAGTAGCTAGTAATTGTTAGCTACCGAGCAACGTTAACTTACTTACGTTGATTTAGTTAAGTCAACTCAGCTCGTTGGGAAATATATAACCCGACTAAAGTACGCTTATGTCATATTCTGTACTGCTCACATTTACCATTGGTTCTGATAGTACGTCGGGAAATTCAGCCAATGACTATTTTCTAATACGCGATCAACACTTGTCTTTGAAAAAAAGTTGGATCAAAGCTAGCAGCGCGACGTTACGTTAGCCAGCCGCAGAACTTCTCTCTCGTTAGACTAAAAAAACTCAACTGTTGATCACTCAGTCTCTACATGTACGACTGTTACATTTACCATTTACTGGTTCCACAGCCTGTCCTACAGCGAAATATACATCAATTCATGTCAGCTCCCAAAGCATATTTTCTGTGCCAAGACAGCCATCTAGCATGCTACGCTAGTTAGCATTTCTTCAGCTAGTAGCCAAGACGGGAGCTCGGTGGAGACATCACCGGAGCGAGCAGGATTACAGGACACTCTGGAAAAACAAAACAACTCGACTGTCTTCAAAGCCGACATCAACTTACCATATCTTTTGAGCTGTGTTGAGTTCAACTGGTAGTCCTGGGCTATAAATCTATAAATGCTTTTCGTCAATTCCAAGTAAATATCAAGATAGTGTACTTATTTCGGCGTTCAAGGAGCTTGTTGCGCCTCCGCCTAGCTGTACGTTGCTAATGCTAAGCAAGCTAAACCCAGGCTACACGTATCTCCTCCTCCAGAACATGGCGGGCAGAGTGGGAGGGGGAAGCCGGGAAGGGTGTGACCAAGGCGGCTTGGCTTGTCAGGGGCATAAAAAGGCCATTCCCTCCCTGCTGAAAACCTGTAGTCATGTCACCCAGCAAGTCTTAATTTTAACATAACGACAACAAGACAGTCCTGTTTCACAGTGCATATAGGCTCACATATAATGCATATTTCATCTAGTTTTGTTTTTTTTTTGTTTTTTTGAGGAATTACATGCAGTGGAGCATATTACTGGAATAGTAGAACTACAAAACTGGTCAACAGTGTCTGCAAATAACAAAGAGAATCCTATTTAAAACACCTAGCCCCTGTCTCTTTTGTTTTACCGGTTTAGTGACACACCTCATTCCATCACTCAGACTTTTCCTCTATCTCTGCGTAACCATGTTTCATCTGCAGAGTTTTAAATAGCTGGGGGAACCCATTACAGGTTTTAGACATACCAAACACACACACATTGTGTATTCAAATCAAGTTCTATGAATAGAAACAAAAGGTTGTACAGTGAGTGCATATAAATAGATATTGTCACGTATAGATGGTGTAGCTGTAGAGCGTGATGCTTAAAATAGAGAGTAGGAGTCCAAATGTCAACACCTGAACTACGGTATATAGATGGACGATGAGGGTTAAACTTTTTCCTGGCTTTAGGTGGGTTTTTTTGTTTTGTTTTTTTGTACACAGTGTCTCACTGGGACTTTTGCTCACTCCCTACTATGGTAACAGCACAGGATAAGCCAAAACAAGCCTAAGCAAAGTTAATTTAGGTGTGTTTGTCAGGTTCTGTGTGAGAGAGCGACGGAGTTTCTGGTGTGAATGGGTATGAACAATACCTTCCTGTTATTATCCAAATTAGCTTTTAATTCAATTCAAAGTGTTTATTGTCATGTGAACAGCGTAGAAACACGTTTCTCCGTACAGTGAAATTCTTACTTGCTGTCTGAATGAATGCTGTATCAATAAGAATATAAAATAAGCATTAAAGTTAAAATAAAATACAATTAAAAATAACACACAAGTAACGTGGAATATAAATATAAACTGTAAGTAGGCATTTTATATTTATTGCATTAGACCTGGCATAATGAAATAATATTTCTTTTGTTTCTCTTGGTGTGAGTATAAAGTTGATGAGAGTCAAATCAAACGGTCAATACGGACTGCTTTACATTTGATTTCATTATGAAGCTATCAAATGGCTTGCAAGAAAGTAGTCGGTTTGGATTATTAATTAACTCGTGACTTTTTGCCAAAAAATGTTTTAGCGTTGTTTTATAAATAGACCTGGCGACTGATTTCATTAATGATTTATCTCGCTTCACATTAGAAGACTGCTGAAACACACCAGAACAATCGCTATTTAGTCCAGATATGATCCTATTCATGAGAAGATTATGTGTTAATGAATAATAGGTTTGTCCAACGACACAATGGGTAACAGGAGAAGAGCACGTTGTCTTTGTGCCATTAGATATGCCAAATATATTCCCCTCGAATACTGCAAAACATGACATCTGCAAACAACAAAACATCTGGAATTGTCTGAACAACAATAAATACTTTCTGCCTCCTCAGCGTGTCAGCAATACCTGTGAAGGTGCAGTTCAAGGGCAGGTCAGATTTCTGACTTTGGACACAAGAAATGTAAAACAAACACACATTAACATTTTTTTTTAAAGTCACCTTGGCATGAAACAATTACAGATTGTTGTTATTGCATTGTTTCATATATTAAGCAGTGCTTTCTTAATCATGTCTGCCCTAGTGTTATTTGCCTTAGTGCATTATCGAGTCTGCATCAGCTCACGCAAACCTGGATCGTGCTATTCTACAGAAGGCAAACAATTTAAAGGATCAGTGCACACAATAAAGGTGAGACGTGTCATTATCCCCCTGCAGTTTATATTTCAGCCAACAGAGGTCAGAATTGTTCTACTTTTTTTTTGCAGGACTTGTGATCGGAGGGTTTTTCTTCTAATGAAAGGTATTTTTGGGAGTCCCTGCAGCCATGCATATCCTTTAATACGTGATTAGCACTGGTGACTCTTGGACTTTAAAGTCATTAAAGCTAATTAACATTAAATGGCACAACACCGCCTGCTTTCATATAATTACTCTCACTCACAACACTTTTAGACCTTATTAGGCAGTTAGCTTCCCTCAGGTCTATTTCACTGTTCAGGGGTTATTCCTGATCCCACAGAAATATAATCATCGAGTATTACATCTACTAGCGCAGGATTGGTTGAGCAGCCAGACTATTTTACATATGCATCCGTTTAAACCACTGTTGTGTGAACCCGTGACACACGTTCATCTTCCACCCTGTGTGTCTTCAGACTTTTATTAAAGACTCCATAAGGTCAAAATAGAGACTGTTAGAGATTTGTAATTTAACCATTCGAAATCCGAGCTGTGTTTGTCACTGACCCACCAGCAATTCAGAGCCACATTAAATCACATCACAGTTACAAAGATACGAAGGCATGTGTGAGTCATATTTATGTGAATAAATTTAGCTGTATGTGTGAACATAGTGGTTTACAAGAAAACCCGATAGTTGCTGCATGAATAACTGATGCATCAGTTTCAAAACCTACAAAGTTCTGTAATGTAAAAAAAAGGGGGAAAGACTGGAAGGTGGTGTCAGACAGGGCCAAAATCAGCAGAAAGGCAGAGGGGAAACAAATGGTGCAAATGGTGATAATCTTTCTACAGGCCCGGTGGTGTAAATTCTACCTGAAGAAGGTGAGCATGAAGTCTAACACGTATCTACACATGTTTAGCACACATATGTGATATAAGTTCACCCCTGTGAGTACAACTTGAACCATCTCTCATAACTAACAATTAAAAACAGACAAAATGACATCTTCGGATCTATAATTCAGTGGCATTCACAGAATCAGTCTCACTCTTTGTTTTGCACACACACTGTAGTTTTTCAGCATATCGGTGTTATTAATAGACACCACAAAACTAACTGATGTGGTTTGAACATAAGACACAAGAAAAAAAAAAATAAGACACGAGATTCAGCACGGGCAACAAAACTGTGAGCTTCATCGGCTCAGTTAGTGAAAGAACTGAGCGGGAGAGGGAAAGGAAGAAAGAGAGCGGAAGAAGGAAGTGGGAGCAAATGCGTCATGGGGACATTTAACATAAGGAGAGGGGCAACGGAGCAGTGGACAGTGTGCCCACCTGTCTTTCTGTTGTCGCCTACTTGCTTCTGCTGACACACACACACACACAAACCTGTTCATAAACTATATCATGTCGTCTGCATCAGTGACCCTGACTGGATGAAATGATGTTAGCATCACTCATGCAGAAGAGCGCTGGCTTCATGCATACTAATTGTGTCGTTGCGGGTAGCACATGCCATGCGCTGCAACTGTACTGAATGTTGTTAACATGTATACAGAGGAGTTTATGTAAAGACACCCTTTTTTTTAAAACATTTAATGGATGTAATAATAATAATAATACTAATACAGCCACTTCCTGAAAGCTTTCTATACTAGAAAAAGGACTCAGGAAGTGACGTAGTAGTATCAGCTAAGGTGGATTGAATGGAAGAAAATGGCCTGAACAGTGATTACCACTATGGCTGAGCAGACAAAGAACAGAACCACCTACAGAAACTTCAGAAAATCCAAAGGACTGAACATAAGTACTGCCCACACTGTTTGCTTGTATCTACAGCAGGTTTGTCTCCTACATGTCTCCCTACATGTCCTGTGGAGGAATTCAGTTAAGGACAAGATTTTGTTTTGGCTGTTGAGCTGAAAGGAAGTTCAACTTCCTCTCCACTTCTTCCTCTTTATTCTTCCATCACATCCAGCCCTCTTCTCTTCCTCCTGTTGTCCCTCTTCTCATGGCTGAGTCAAATGATCAGCTGGCCGGGGATTTCCTGGACCGGTCATACTATTGAAATTGCAGTCTGTCTTTCCTACTGCCATTCCTGTACTTTCCTGCTGTTTTCCTGAGTTCTTTTCAGACATCTTCTCTTCTCTTCTCTTCTCTTCTCTTCTCTTCTCTTCTCTTCTCTTCTCTTCTCTTCTCTTCTCTTCTCTTCTCTTCTCTCTCTCTTCTTCTCTTGCAGAGAAGTTTCCAGACCCCTCATGTGGCCCATGCAGGCAAACACACACGTAGCCACCCACACGCATACACAATCTGATGGAAAAGTGACATACACACACTTCTGTGCTTATGAAGACCTTTGACTGATGTCACATGTGCTAACGTCTGACTTTTACCTCGGCACATGCTCAAATCTAATCCAATGTTTTTCTCATATATTATATTAGTAAAGACAGTTGTGAAACAATTGAAATTAATTGGAAGAGTCCTAAGAAAATCCATGTTTGATGCAGCTGGATAACAGCAGTCCTCCATAATCAGGCAGCATCATGCTTCAATTATATTCAGTTATAGTCTCCACAGTAATTGTATTAACATTAATTTCTCTTTGTGGTAGGGTGGGAAGCATGGTTTCATTTCTACCTATGTGAATCGTCGTCACTGTTATTATGTTCTGTGATTCACTGTGATAGAGCGGGGGTCGCAGTGAGCAGTAAGCTCTGCTAAGGAGCTAAATTTAGTTCCTGTAGGACAGTTTCAGGTGCTAAAACAGGGCTAGTCACTGATTGGTCAAACACAGACATAATGTTGTTTTACAATAAACAATAATCTCATGTAGAACAATAACTACTGTCTCTCAAATCTGTAGACTTCTGTGATGCCCACAGTATGTCAATACTATTTCCACCAAAGGTTTCAGGTACTTTGGACCCAGGAACTTTATAGGCCCTGCAGTGCAGGTGGGATTGCAAATTAGACCTATGAGGGAATTAAAAAAATGATGACGCAGTATTAACACACGAGGAAACAACACAGATTTGAAGCTTGTTCTTTGTATTTACTGCTGCATGAGTTGGATGTAGTGAATGAAAAGGAGAAATGCAGAAGGGGGGAATTGGAACTGAAACTAAGAATGTCTGTCTGCATATTACTGCCCACAGTAGTTGATTTATCTTCAGAAGTCGGGATGGATGTCTATTGTCCTCATGCCATTTATTCTTTTCTTTAAAAAAGGTTCACCCAGCTGTCCAATTGTCATTTCTGAGTGAAAATTGAAGTGATCGGTAAATTCTAGACGTGCCTTAACTTTCAGTCATCAAGGTGCAACAACCCTGGGTGGTGTGCAAATCTTGAGTCCACCCAAAGCTGCTACAAATTTGGTAGATTTTTTTTTTTGCAAAAATCAACAACTTTGGAACACTCACGTTTCATTACTGCCAGGAAATAATTTAAAACAATTACTTTTTTTTTATTTTTTATTTTTTTATTATTCTTTTACTTCTCACCTAACTCTGACCTTAACACTTCAGGATCAATCTAAAAAGTGAACATGACCACTTTTCACTGCCAAACTGTGAAGAAGAGAAGACAAGAAGTAATGACAAGCTACACAAGGGCACACACACACACACACACACACATCCATGCAGATGAGCAATTGAGTAAATATATGCACAAAATCCACAGAAACCACAACGATTATATGAGACAAATATATACACAGGAAGTGCCTCCCACTTCCTTGCCCCTACTTGCTGTTTGTCTCTCTCTCTCTCTCTCTCTCTCTGAACGTTACTCATGGCAGTGTGTTGCTGAGCAGCAGCCAGTCGTGTTTTTCCCCTCACTCTCTCTCTCTCTCTCTCTCTCTCTCTCGTCCTCTGTTCTGAATCTCTTGCGCGCTCTCTGGCTCAGCAGACAGACAAGACCTTCTCTCCTGCTCCTCTTCTCTTCCTGTCTGTTATTTTATTCTCATCCTCTTCCTTATTCTGTTGGGGTTTTTTTTTTCATTTCTCCCTCTTTCACCTCTACCCCCTGTGCTAGTGGGGGTCCCGAAGTGTGTGCGTGTGTGTGTGTGTGTGTGTGAGTGAGTGAGTGTGTGCTGGGGGGGTTTCAGCATGGAAGCAGTGGCACTGTATACGTTTCGTGCCACTGAGGGCGATGAACTCAGTTTCAACAAAGGAGACTTGCTCAAGGTAAGAAAAATCTTCTTTTTCTGTTTCTTCAACTATCCTTTATAGTATCTATCGAGACACACACAGATATACAGCACATGTCTCACACACATTCACTGTACTTCAGAACGGAGCAGTGGACCAACAGATTACCTGCCTCGCTCTTCCTCTCTCTCTCTCTCTTTTTCTCTGCCTCCAAAGTGATAATTACAACAATTATAACTTGAGTGTCTACAGCCTTTACAGTACAGTCTGTATTCAGGTGAGACTGTTGTAACCAAAAAAATGACCATGTTAAACTGTGATGCTATGAACTTGCATTGAAACATTTTCTATGGGGATATTCCCTCTGATGTCGCTGGTAACTGAACACATCACATGTGCAGAAGTATCTTATTTAAACAGGAGTAGTTTATTAAAAAAAAAAAAAAAAAAAAAATTGTATTGCATCCTATAGCAAGATTTTCTAAAACTGACCACAAAAGGCTAGCACATGCAGGTTTACTTACAGCAAAATATCATAGACGTCTCCCGGAATCACTCATTTCGTGATATGTCTTAAAGTATGTCGTTTGGGGTATTTTTAATGGATAAGACACCAAATATAAGTGCATTGCTGAGATAGTTTCTGCACAGCTGGAAAATCGACCCTCTAAAATATCAGCAGTAAAGCTCAGAATTAAAAAAAAAGCAAAAGCGTCTGTCTAGAGTTGCAATGTGACGCCAGCTGTTCATCAATCACACATGGACATATCCATCATAAAAACTAACATAGCAAGATACATTTCCCCCACTGGATATAAAAGCTTCAGTAGACCAGAGTGCAATGCTGCTGCTGGGGGTGTTAGAAGCTCCTTTCACTTCTTTATTTTCTTCCCCGAGGAGTTTGCAAGAGGGGCATTCTGGTGGAACCATGACATGTATTTGATCATGTGTAACATGGTAAAAATGCCCCAGGGTGGAATTTACCTTCAACTGTATACAGCAGGCTGATATATCACTAAACCTTGTCCTATTAGATGGCAGAAGCAGCTTCACTTCTCATCTCTGCTTTCTTTCTTTTTTTGTTTGTTCTTTTGGCAATGAGTGTCGACGTATGTCGCAGCCAATATAAGGTGACATTTGTTCTGATTCTTTCTCTTTTTTTATATGATTCTCCTGCAGTATGGAAACTCTAAATCACACACCTGCAAATCCTGATTAGTTCTAGACCTCGGGACGTCAACTCCAACCCTCTGCCCTATGTCACTGTAAAATATTGTACCTATGTTGATGGCTGGGTCAACAGTATCAAAGTTAAATGTTTTATGGCCACAGTGACTCATTTACCGTGGCTAAAAATGGGGCTAACACTTAACGCACTGTTCGGTTTATGTGCCACCCTTTATTTCCTCCCACTGAGACAAACTGCTGACTCGTCTCAGCCAAAACAGCTCTGGCTAAGAGTCGGGTCAAGCAGTACTTTTAAATAATTCTTCACATTTGCTCATATCTGTTTGAAGCGCCAGATGGTCTGAGCTTTACAATATCATTAGAATTCAGATAATGTTATGTAACTTTTCTACCATTGACTATCAGATATCCCTCTGTGCATACTTGCGGGTGCTCATTTCTTGTGCTTTTTTCAGTGCCAGAAAAATGCCCTGTTATGTTTTTTTGGTTCCAGAGCTGCAGATAAACATAGAGTTTCATCTATGTCCTGTTGTGCAGCAGCCATGTGGCAGCGGATCAATCAGGCTCAGTGGAGTGTAGATTCACGGAGAAACGATAAAAATAGCTTAATAGTTAAATAAATAAATAAAAATAGTGTTTTAAACTGGAAGTCTGTGTGGCCAAGTCTAATACAAAGGAACATAAAAGCAGAATGCACATTTTTGTTCTCCAAACCTAAACACATGAAAGTGACAATTTGGGATTAAATGGATTTGAATCGGTAGCCAGCTAGTATGATAAAGCTCTTATTGTTCTTAAAACAATCTTACATTCAGCTATCTCCAGAGCTGTTGTATATCATTCATTCCCATCACTAAATAAGAAGCATGAAAACTTATTCATCATCTATTATTTTCAAAAATACATTGTGCATTTTTCCTCCTTGTTAAGACTTTTATTCTGATTTTTACAATCTACAGTAGATCCAATGCTTATGTTGAATCATTTGCATTTTTTTTTTCTTGATGCATCGTACAGTAGGCTTGTTATTTTTAGAGTTAATTATGTAATTATGACTTGACTTGGAGAACGTCCTAAATTTAGGTTTTATATAAGTTTTCACAGAGGGATTCTAGCGGTAATATGTCTTTTCAGCTCCTGTTACAGACGACGCGGCAGCAAAAGAGGTTAAACTGCACCTGATAATTACTCAAATTCAGGTGACAATCTGTGCACGTCAACAGGCAGAATGCAAGACTGACTAATGAAGTAGCAAAAGCCACATTTTCAGAGAGAAACAACAGATATAGTAGCATTAGTTATAAAGCATGGAAAGCTTCAGAAGATGTAGATGTCTTGTCTGCAAGAAGTGAAGTATTGTTATTGCATTGAAGATAACCGGATGTAACTGTAATGTACCCTCTGGAAATAAGAAGCAAAATCAAAAAGGGAACAGTGAGGAAGTGGCAGGTGAAGTGGCAAAAGGAAGATGGTACTTTTCCAGTCACACTTTGAAAAACAGAAAAAAAAAAAAAGCTTCATGTGAGTCACAGAGACAGAAACTGAAGCCACCAAGTGTTTGAAAAATAAAATCATTCACTTCTGTGAACTTCCTTAAGGCTGAGGGGAATAGGGTGATTTTGTCAGAAAGACAATAGCACAGGGAGTTTCCTTATCAGATTTAACATAGAGACAATGTGCTAAAAAAAAAAAAAAAAAAAAAGGTTGATATGAATAATTCTTTCCTCGGCAGCTCTTCTTTTATCTGCACCAAAGGTTCTATGTAAACTGATACAGGTAACATCAGTCATATGAAAAAAGAAACGAATAAGTTGTGACATTATGATGACATTTCCGGGTATGCAGTACATGTCAGACCTGTTTGCTGGCTCCCGTGTGTGTCTAATCATGAGGGGATTGATGTGGCATTTTGAATGTGCCAATAATCTTGTGCGCTTGAAAATTGAGGCCCCTCGGTTCATGCGTTCAACGACGGATGAAAGTCACTGTAGCGGATAATAGAAAAAGAGAGGCAAGGAGAATGATATACAGCCAGAGAGAGAGAGAGAGAGACAGAGGAATGATAGT
Source organism: Pampus argenteus (assembly GCA_036937835.1). Lineage (NCBI taxonomy): Eukaryota > Metazoa > Chordata > Actinopteri > Scombriformes > Stromateidae > Pampus > Pampus argenteus. The sequence goes on from CM072878.1 coordinate 8,785,973, forward strand.
GGCCTTTCACCCGATAGTAATAGCCTGCGTCAATATCACAATGGGCAATATTTCATCTTTGTCTGTGTGTGTGTGTGTGTGTGTGTGTGTGTGTGTGTGTGTGTGCTCCTAGATCACCAACATGGAGGATGATCCGAACTGGTACACAGCGGAGCTCCACAACAGAAAAGGCTTTGTGCCAAAAAACTACATCAACCTGCGGCCACACGCGTAAGTACACACACACACACACACACACTCATACACACATCTTCAGCACATCAGTAAATCTGATGAATACTTTTCACACATCCAGCACTGCTCCATCTAAACAGCTCATCAGTGAGTGTGTGTGTGTGTGTGTGCAGCTCCGGGTGTTTTCTGCTCTGCTTTGGACATCTGCACTCTGGCATACGGCTGCCTACCCAAAGGGACACACTCATTTGCTGGCTTATGTAATTGCACACATGATACAGCCGTGTGTGTGTGCGTGTGTGTGTGTGTGTGTGCGCGCGCGTGTGTTTGCAGTGAAGCTGCTGGTATACCCTCACATTAGATGGTCATACGCCAGCTGGGTTCTACTTGTGACAAACACTAAACTACCAACGCAGCCATTACAGCAGAGGCATGTTCTTTGACACCTTTGTTGTTACATGTGATCTTAACCAATAGGGTGCTATAATTTGACCACCGTATTGGATGTGCTCTCGCCTTTGTGAGGCATCAAACAGACTGTTGTTGCCTCACATCCAAACAAACTGCTCTCCTAAGCAAGAATAATGAGCAAAAAAAAAAAAAAAAAGAAAAGAAAAAGAAATTAATAATGACGCTATTACTTCCGTTTCACAGCTGACAACTGAAATCCAGCATTTTGGGAGTTGTGTTGTGTGTGCATATTTAGCAGCATGTTCACAAATAACTGCACAAATGTGCTAATTCTACATTCTTTCTTTCAACCTCTCTTTCTTTATTTTCTGTCAGCGCTGATCTGTGCAGTTCACATGCATGAAGAAGAGTAACATCAATGATCTTCTACCTTTGTTTTCTAAAATAACTCTTTCTTGCCACCAGCTGGTTCGCCGGGCGCATATCCCGCGGTGTGGCAGAAAGTCGACTCAGACAAAGGGATTGTGGAGCTTTTTTGGTCAGAGAGAGTGAGAGCGCTCCTGGGGAGTTCTCCATGTCCGTCAGGTAGGAAAATCACTTACACTTACACACACGCACACACACACACACACACACACAATACATTTTGGATGTGTGTGTGTGCATGAGTGGGTGCATGTAGTGTTCAGCGGCGATTGTGTGAAGGTGGCATGGGATCAGAGGAACAGCAAAAGGAGGAGGCTAATAGGATACGGTGTGGGGCGGAGGGTAAAAGGGAGGATCTGCAACCCCTCTGGCCTGATGTGAGCTAATCCTGCGTGGCACGCTGAAGCATCTGGATCTGCTGATGGGGCCGATTGGCTGTCTTGTCGAGGGTAATGGTTATGGATGCATAAAAAAGGCTTGGCGCTGTGGATCCTTAGGGCTGTAGATCATGGGGGTTGAGAAGAACTGGCTCAAGTCAGGGGTTAAAAGTTGGATTTGTGGTTGGCTGTAATGTTGTCCGGCCATCATACCTCTCTTCCGGTGTATTTTTTGAAACATCAAAACAGTTTGTTGCTTAATTTCTTCATTTTGGTGACTACTTTGGGGGAAGGAAAAGGAAAAATAGGTTACCCGCATGAAGGTAATTGGAAAGGGATAAATTGCAAAGAGGGAAGGTAGAGAATGGGGTGTAAAATAGGTTTGCCAAGAAGGGACAGAAGTTGGGTTGTTTGTTGTCTCTCTGGTTGTTGCTGCTGGATGGTGTAACTGCCTAAGAATTGGGTCAGTGTTTGTGTATGCGTGTGTGTGGTCTGTGTGTGTTGACAGCTCTCCCGTCAGAGGAGACATCCTGACTGAAGTAACTGCAGAGACTCGGCAGTCTCGGCTCAGCTCGGTCCGGCTTTGACGTCAGTCTGTGAAAATCAGATCCACTTTCACAGCCGTGAATGGAGCCAAAAAACGACTTGATTTGTTGGAAAACTGCTGGTTAAGTTAGACATCTTGTCATTGCCTTTTTGCGTGCTGGCATTTTAGTTTCTCTTGAGTCTAATTTTGTTTGGGGGTTTTTGGTTTTGTTTGCGCTGTTTTTTTTGCACTTCTTTTCCCTCACACCTCCGTACCTGCCCTGCATCACCCTCGCCAGCCCCGCCCTGTTCTCTCGCAGCCAACCGCCCGTGTTCCTGCCCGCTCACCTGTGGCCCATTTCCTGATTAGTTCAGCTTGTGTTTCAGTTCTGTTTTTCAGTTCAGTCTTGTTGGATTTTCTCTTCTGTTGGCTTTATTCTAGTTTGTGCTTATGTCTCGCCTGCACTCTTCAGTCAGATTCTCAACAGATATAATTTCGTCTGTTCCTGCAGCCTTCATCTCTTTCTGCTCCTCCTCTGTTCTTTTACGTGACAGTGTGAGGTTCATAATTTGGAAAATTTCCACAATAATGAACATCTTTTGTTGTAGTTTTTCTTCCTTTGAAAGGAGGAAGTACAACAGATGAGACAGCTGGCTTCTGAAATTGAAAGTTGCTTGCTTCAAATTGCTTTTTTTTTTGTATTATGGAATTATTTAGTGTTTATGGTCTATGTGTAATGATTATATTAGTTATGATATATCAGTACTTATTGAAGGTTTAACCTGTCACAAATAATAAAATAAAACGTTTTTGATCAGAAAGAAAATAAAAGTGGCTTCAGACTATGAAGTGAAACTGTCCCAATGGGTTATTTATTAACTTATTTTTGGAAAGTGGAGCAAAATGATGCCAACTTACACTTTTATACAGAGAGAGAGAAAGTGATGAGGAATCCAATTTGCTTAGCTGGCTATTTACACTTCTCTGTCACTCTGCAGCAGCAAATGCACCCAAATGATGATATATTCTGTCTACTCTGAATGCTGTAATATAATGCTATATCTGTTTAGAAATAAAAAATAATAATATAATGTACATAAACATTATTTTTGATAAATGACAACTGTAGTCATGCACAATGAGGGAGAGTGGGTACGGCAACAACATCCCAAGATGAGGCCCACCTTCAGTCATTTGTTTGCAGTTATACAGATGCAGATAACCTCTGTTACTCTTCGTATGTGCGGAACAGCGTTTTTTGTTTTTGTCATTTGACCAAAGTATGAAAGCTGACATCATCGTCTCTATTATCCTGCGTGCTTTTGTCGTGTGATATGTAGAGCTCAGCGGGGTTGTTTCACCACAGCTCAGTCATGCTTTTCACACATTTTTTATCTGAACATTTAACAGTATGTGGTCAGCCTATGCATGCAAACACCCCCACGCACACGCACGCACACACACACACACACGCACGCACACGCACACACAGTTTGGGTGGGTTTTAAAGGTCATGCAGAACAAAAGACAATTTATTTGCTTCTTTAACAGCCTGCCTAGTTGCTCTGTGTGTGTGTGTGTGTGTGTGTGTGTGTGTGTGTGTGTAAAGCACCTTGTTCTCAGTCTTGTTGTTTTTTTTCCTACCATTCATTGTATTGTTTGAATGGTATATTTTGGACATGGGCTGATGGCTCATGCAGCACGTTCTCGTCATCAGTCACCATTAGTCCCTTATCAGGCTCATTACTCCAAAGAGCAAAATAAAAGGGAACTACATACAGCCACATAATCTCGTATAAGCTTTAAGTAATACGCTACGGATTTGGCGTCCCATGAATGTCATCAGTCGGGGGGCAATTTCACACCAAGTGACTCATGATAACGCTCCGATAAAAGTACATGAGCTTAGTATAGTTGGACATGCTAATGCATGGGGAGAAAATGTGCCAAAGAACTGCATGACGGAGTGAGTCAGTGAGTTGTGTATCATCGTTTTGGAATAAATATTAATGCAGGGAGCAATAAGCTTACACTTGCTTTATGCATTCAAATTAGTTTGCATGAGATGAATGAACAAACAAAGAGGGTGTAGAGATGACTTAATTTAATTTTCATTCGTACTTATTATCGCACTGTTATTTTATTTTTATTTATTTTTTCAGTTCTCTAGTTTTTCCACAGCTTAGCCCAGAGCTCAGTGGCCACAGTTCACTAACCAAAACACAACTGAGGGAGATATGAGAAGGAGAACTAGAGAGAGAGAAGATGGGAAAATATCAAGAGAGATGAAGAGAGACAGATGGAAAGAGCAAGCTGCAAATATAATAGACATGGGAAGGAAAAGATTATGGTGAGTAGGGGGTTGCACGATTTAAGTTTTTATTTTTCACTATTTCACAGACACTGAAGCTGAAATAAAACCAGCAAGTCCTCTGGGACATTGGCCCTCTAGAGGCTCTCCTCTTTTTTCTTTTTATTCAGTTCTTCTCACTATTTTATTTTTTTTACTTCTTTCATCCTTTGCCTTTTCTCTTTGTCCTTCTCTCTTCTCTGGATCTGCTGATGTAGTGGTGCATAAAAACATTGTGTGAAAGAAATAAGTATAAAGAAATAACCTCATAATGCACAATTTAGAATAACGCATAATATAAGGAGTTGTAACAGGGGTGGTGTCTGTAAAAAGACGAAAAAATGACTTTATGCTTTCATAAGTATAATCAGTGTTTACTTGGATAGTCTGTTGCTTTCATTATGATGAATTTTGAACATCATTTCTGTGTGAAAGGCGCCTTATTGAACCGTCAACACACTAAATTGCCTCCATCAAACTTTTTTATTCTTTCCCTCATTCCCTTCATCACCTTTTCCTCCCTGCGCTCTTAGAGCACACACACACACACACACACACACACTTCCTCCCTCCATGTCATCATCCTACCAAAGCAGGTGATGGAGATGCTTTATTAATGCTCCAGGAGGAACTAGACATCTCACTCACTCACTCACTCACTCACTCACTCACTCACTCACTCAGTGAACTCTCAGCCTACATGAGATACCCCCCATGGATGGACAGTGACACACACCAACAGACACACGTAAAACAAATGATGTAATGTGATTTACAGCAAGCACACAGACTGATAACTCTTTGACAAAGCCATCAGTCACTGACTGACACACACAGACACACACACAGTTAAATTGACAGCTGGAGGTGTCAGTGTGGCTGTGTAAATTATTTCAGACATCTGCAACGGTTTAGAAACTGAACAGGAGATTAGAGAAGGGGGATTTGGCAGAACGAGAGACAGCGAGAACAGGGAAGTGAGAACAGACTGGTGGAGGAAGTCGAGAGAAAGCCGACGACCTTCATGCATCTTGAATTTTGCTGGCGCGGGATAAAAGTTTTTAAAAATAATTGATGTTCTCGTCTACAATACATCTCACTGTGTTATATCTCGACATCTATTTCATTTTTCTCCCATTCAATATCAGTGTCTCTCACTCACATTCTTTGTCTTAATCTCTTTCTCTCTCTCTCTCATTTCCTTTTACTAAAAAAAAGAGAACATAATCTCTCCATCGCTGTGGGCCTTAATTACAGTGGATCAGGGAGATGAGAGGGCACTTGTATAGTGTAGTGTTGTGTGCGTGTGTGTGCGTGTGTGTGATCAAACTGAGACAGATGCTGTATGTGTTATGCACGCTCGTTCTCCAATGTCTCTGGGTAATAATTAATAAAACCGTCAATGTGACATCACCTAGCACAGGTATAGCTGCAACATTACATCTGCTGTCTCTCCTCCACCCTTCCCTTCCTTCATTAGGCACTTTGTTTTTGCTTTTGCTAGACTCAGTTAGAGTTTGCGTTCGCCTCAACATGACTGACTGTTGACCTCAGTGGTCAGCGATCGTAATGACATTAACAACTCCCAGAAAAATTTTTTTTGAGATGAAACATTTCAGAACAGCTTTTGCGTCGCGCCTGAAGCTGTGGATATACATGGACCACGCTTCATTATCATTAGATACTATCTGTAATTCAATGCCCACATAGATTTAAGAATGCTAAATATTATAATAATACCTTTAGTTGCCACTCCAGAATAAATGTATGTACTATAACGTAACCTTACCAGGGGATTTGGCTTGTGTTTGTAAAATATTGATATTTTGATAGCTTGGATGCATTTCAAATGCATTATATATTCACAAAGCATCCCAAACACATTACTGCTCACATCACATTAATAATAATAATAATAATAATACCATCCACATTACTCAATGACATTAATATCTCCCAGAGTCTCAAACCAGGGAAGAAAAAAAATAAATTAAACATTAGGTACTGCTGTCATACTTCTGTCTTCTCAATAGTGAAGTCTGATAACCACATTAAATTGTTTTCATAACTCATAACATCATGAACATTATATATATATATATATCTATCATTTTGTGATTTCTTTAGAGATATTTTCTCATAACTATGACATGTCATATGTGTATAATTGTGATATGAAGCCTTCATTTGTCTTTGCTTTGGTGCATGTAATATTTACCCCCATAAAAACAAATACTTGTACATACTGTAAACTTGAAAACATTCAATCCATCACACCATCCACGTAGTTTTCCATTTTGTCTTTGTCTCATGTCAGCGTCTCTCTAAAAAAAAAAAACTAGCATGGCAAGCACGCACCAACTCTACTGTGGATGATGTCTTGTTTCCCTTTTCCTTCCTAAGTATTTAATGTGTTTAAGTCCACGAAAGTCCTTGCACACTCAACATCCTGTCTTTAATCTCCACTCCTCTCTTCACCTTTCGCCGTATCCGTCTTCCTGAACCCTCACTTATTTTACTCTTTGTCATTTGTTTGTTGAGGGCACTGCGGCCAAGGTAACAATGCTTTGTCTCATGCCGACAAACAGCTGCACAGGTGCACAGCTGGCGGCAGTAACAGAGCCCCGCTAGTAGTTTGCAGCAGAGGGCGCCACGCAAGTACGGTACAATTACTTAAAATCAAGTAGTAACATTTACAGAGCTGATCACAACTTTGTGTTACATGTGCGAGTCAGTGGAGGGGATGATAAGGCTGAATCAAGAGAGTCTATGGAGACATGGTGGAGCAGATAACAAGAGGAACTGCGATAGGGAGGCAAAAGATAGATAGAAGTCAGATAATAGAGAAGAGAGCAGCAGACCCATAAGAAAAGCAGAGGAGAAAAACACTGCTGCTCAGAAAGAATGAGTTAACATGCAAAGACTGCAACGGCTGTTACAGTGTCAATCCAAATAAAAAGGCGAGGGGGGACTTTACATTTGTTTTGGACGAATATTCTGAACTAAAAAGCGCCCTGATGTTTTTTTTTTTATACCTCACAGTTTCATCATTTTTGGGAAAAAGGAGAGAAAGGACGGATGGCAGGGCGAGACAGAGAAGGCAGAGAGAAAGAAGGGCAGTGTGGAGGAGTAGCTGAATGCCATCCAGTCATCAGGGAGTCAGCCCTGCTTGTTTTAGAGAGCTCAGCGGCTGAATAGAGAAAGGAACTGTGGGTGAAACAGGCAGGCACTCAGTTTGGATCGGTCCCAATCAGACAAGATAGAGGAGGAGGAGTTTGGAGAGGTTAAATCACAGGTGTCATATTGTTCTTATTCGTATATGACAAACAAACAAAAAAAAAAAAGAAAAGATGATGTTACGACTCTTAAAATACAGTTTTCTCGACTGCGTTATTATCCTTTCCAAACATGGGAAATTAAATTTTAAACAATCATTAACATGAGTCTAACACACACCTACTCCTGTGATGGGTTTAGAAATATGGGGGTGTTGTATTGACTTCCGCTGCATATTAGATACGGTTATGTAACAGTACGATCATGGTGAGATGTCCAGATTTCTAAAGATAAGCTGGCAAGTTACTAAGCAACCACCACAGAGCAGGATAGGGGGAGCAGGTATGATTGCCAATGAAAACGGGCCAAACTCTCTTTAATCATAACAAGTCATGCACTCCAACACTGCGGCTATCATCTTTTTTTTTTTTTTTTTTTCTTAAGGATTTTGTAGCTATGCTGAATTATTTTTTTCTTACATCAACGCTATTTATAAAAAATATCACATCACATTATCTGCTTTGCACAGAGTCCTCGAGACCCGGAGAGCAACCCACGGAAATGTCACTGTCTGCTCTTTTTACTTCCAAAAAAAAAAAAAAGAATCACAAACACCAAAAAAAAGAGTCCATTAGTAATTTCCTTTGTTCTCTAGTAATGATATTAATTTAGATTTTACTTTCATGTGGGTTTCTCTTACTAAATATGCTGGTTATGTGAGTTTATATGAACTATTTTCCTGTTTTAGTTTTGTCTTATCACCTGTCCTGGCTGGGTTTCTCACTTGAGACAAAAAAACAACAAAAAAACCCAGAAACAAAGTGAGAAAGAAAATAAGATTTACTGCAGTGTAGGCCAGATTCAACAGCTGACAGCTGTGGAGTTAAAGGGGAAGCAACCCAAAGCTGTTGCAAATGTTATGTATGCAATGATGTGATGATGTCCGACTGTTTGTGGACCCAGTAACATCTGATTGGTGCAAACACATCACGCATCTGAGTTTATTATTTGCAAAATGTATGTTTCTAAATTGATTTGGAGAGGGGACGGCCCATGCAGTTGCATTTCAATCTATCATTTTCTTTTGGAGTTTTATGTATCTGACCATGCTGAACCAACAAACTGTTTTCTCGAAGGTCCGATCAACCAGCTGAAAATACGCAAGGCAGTCAAATATCATCATTAATTGTTCTTCTTTGGAATGAGAGAGATGAATTGAACATTTCCCTGCATCTGTTTTTGCAGTTATGGGGACCATGTTCAGCACTTCAAGGTGCTACAGGATCGCTGCAGTCAGTACTACGTGTGGGACGAGCTCTTTTCCTCTCTCAACGAGCTGGTGGAGTTCTACCATAGCAACAGCATCGCTAAGGAGAGGACCGTCTTTCTGAGGGACCCCGTGCACTTTGCAAGGGTGAGCAATGAGCATTATGAATATTTGGTTATGTTGGGGTTTTTTTTGCAATTTAAATAGTTTTGACATGTTTATTACCACCCACACTTAGCATTTATTTTTACTTTTTTTTTTTAAGACAGACAACAATTTGCAAAAGAAAAATATGGCATTAAAGGTGAATCATTAAAACACTGTATGCAAGCCATCAGAGACTAAGTGAAGTAGCTGATGAAACTTTAAGTAGACAAAAACTGCATTTTGGCAACAATTGAACTTTGCAGTCTGTTGTCACATCAGTATATGTCGGGTCAAACATAACAAGCTGCCCAGGTGTTCATATTTCATTTTGCTGTGACTTCAAGGCATAATCAGTGTTGTTTTTTTTTTTTAATGGAGCTGACAGCTATGGGGACATTCCATATGTTGGTGAAATTTCTCGTGCTGCGACTTTGGCAGCTTGTAATGAAAGATCACAGGACAGCCAGTGGTTTGGAGCAGGACCAAATCAGTCATCTCAGGCGCCGAGGCAGAGGGAGAAAACTGATCTTAAAGGCCGTTATTTGCATCAGTAATGACTCAGTCTTGTTGTTTTTGGTCCAGTTTCCCCTCTAAAATTCATACATCTAATGAGTCACCTATAAGCAATTCCACACATCCGCTACATTACCATATTACTAAAGTGGCAAGTAGATTAATCACCTATAAAATACACAAGTACACAATAATGCTGTGGTAGGACAATAGTTTCAGTCAGGTTTTGGTGAGCAGAAATGACAGACAGTTCCTACGATGGTGTCACCACAGGAGATGTTGTTGTTGTTGTTGTTGTTGTTGAAGTCATTATCAAGTTGCATGACAAGTATTCCTGGGAGTGACAGGAAAGCCGAGCCCTCAGGCGAATCCTATGGAGGGATTTGATCTACAGCGATCCGGACAGCATGTTCGTATCCCCCACGTTACGTGCTAATACTTATCACTTCTGAAGCGTGGCACCTGAGAATAGAGCAACATTCATTAGGGAACGGAAGCAGCGGTGTACGCTCATAGTTTACAGGAATGCAAAGATGACACTTGGTGGTTTGCTGATGTTGGAATGCGTCAGCCGGGTCAGTCAAGTTCATCTTTCTGTGGTAACATCCAGGAAACATTATTTTGAGGTCTTTCATTAAACACTTGCCTTTGTTTTTAGACACGCTCAGGTGGAAACATGTGGCCACCTCAAATTAAGTTAGAGCTACTAGCATGATTAGCTTGTTAGCTTATGTTCCTTACACACGTTTGCATGATACTGTCAGGAGCTGCTAATAGATAACAGTCTTTCATTTTACCTGTGCAAACAGACATGCAGTCATATAAAGCTGAGCAGTCTACAGCTGAATTAGCTCTTCTATAGACACATTCATTCACACACACTCCCACACGAGAGCTGTAACATCAGCATACACTAATTCTCAAGCCCTGTGGGTTTTTTGAAACTTGCCCGGTATTAATTAATAGAAGATATTCCTCACGAGTAATTGACATTACTGCACTTAGATGTATCTTCGTGTCATTCTGTGCTTCCTAGCGTGTGTTAAGGTCGCATTGCTCATCAGATATGCATTTTATCACTTGTTGTTGACTGGCTCATTGCTCTTTTACGCTACTCAACAACATTAATATTACACGTCACAATTTCACATCGTACCAGTTCTTCAACGCATGTATCTGTTGTCAATAGGCTGGCGGCCGCTGCTCTGTGGTATTTTGGAGGTGATCAGATGGGATTTGCATATAGTTTCCTGTTTGTTACAGTGTTCATAAGGTGTTTCTGTTTTATTTAAAGCCGGTATTAGTATTTTTAGGCAGCATGTTGCTTTTTTTTCTTTCTTTTTTTTTTCACTTTCTTCCTATCTGATTTGTATTCTGCTTCTTGCCAAAAGCTTGGAGCAGAATGACTGCAGTCATAAATATCTGTATAAAAATATAGAAAAAAATGTATTAAAAAAATAAAGGTAAAAGAATGATTTTTAACTAGTTAATATACTTTATACTCTATACTTTATACCCTCATGCATTGTATTAGTGTTATGAACACATAATACTAATATAAATTCCTAATTTCAAAAAGAAAAGCAAAATATCAGTATAGACTCACATTATTCAGCACTTGAAGAAAGTCTGACTTGCTGAAATGAGCCTGTCTGAATCTTACACTCTTTTGAAGATGATCCACATATATTGATCGTCGTGATGCATGAGCTTTACTTCAATCAATCTGATCCTTCAGATGGAGGGAGCTCTTTTCCTCCCTCTCTTCTTTATACTGCTGCTGTCTCGGTGTAACGGAGTAGAGAGCGGTGCTAAAGACAGCAAGATTTGGGCTTTTTCATTCACTTCTTGTTTCGTAACGTCCTCCCTCTCACTAAATCACCCGCAGCGCTACATACTGTAGTCATATGAAATGCAGAGGAGCAGGTGCAAGGCAAGAATTTTAGCTCTAGGCCGTTATGATGGCTGTTAAAAGGAAGACCACCGTCCCATGGGAGAATTTAAAAAAATACTGCCACAAACTAAATTCTGTTTAATGCGAGCAACTAACAGGAAAACAACAGCAGGTCCTTCTCAGCGTTTTTGGTTTTTATTTCCTTGCATAAACTGAAGTGCTGTCATGATAGTTGCCCTTTCCATCTGCTCAAACAGCTTGTTCAAAAAATCTGTCACAATCATCTCCTTCACTATAATCTACTGGTCTGCCATGACAAACTCACAATGACAGTTAAACTGGCCACTGGTCTGCTTTCTTTGATACACATACAGATGCTGCGTTCGCTTACTCTTTGATAGGTATTCATTTCAGGTATAAAACAGATGTTCATGCTTATTAATTTCATTGTTTTTTCATACTGTATTTATTCATTTTTACTGCAATGGCGTTCCTGGTTAGTTTTGTGTTGTATGAATAAGCATTAGCAGTTATATTTTATATAAAACTATTAAATAGCAGGCCATCCTGTTGCTCTGTCATGGCACCACAACATGCCCATGAGGGCGGTGTGCTGACACTGCTGCGTTTACCTACATGGCTACGTAGCCTTAGAGAAAAATGTGACTCCCCACATCAGATCACAGCAGCTTAATCATACTTTTATGTCTGTGGCTTTTTTTAACTCATTATTTTTAACGAGTGTCTTAAGGGGTAAATTGGATAGTAACATGCATTGTCTATAAGTAGGCACTGAGACAAACGAGTCAAACAAAAAGGCTTTAAATCTTTGACTTAAAGGGAATAGGTGAAAAGAAAATTTGCGTTGAGAACCACAAAACGGCTTCACAGCAAGTTACAGCAAACAATCTCTTTTCTCCTATTAATTCAACAGCTCCTTCAGATTATTAAATGAGCGCATGAAAACAGGATTACAGAGAAATGATGTTAACTTCAACCCATGTCGTGTAAATGTTTCATGAAAATATTGCCTTAAAGCTGATTACTCGCTCTTTTACTTTTCATTTATCTTCACTGTGTCTGACATCACCCCTCGATCATAGATGATTTTTGTTTGTGACAGCACGTCTCAGTTTCAGATGTAAACTAAGTCTGGTGTGACTGTCGAGGACTGGCTTAGTCTCAGTCTACGCATTGAGTCGCACTACTTTTTGTGTTGTCCCTTCCCTTTCCAAACTAATTCCACATCAGCTCATTACATGGCCACGGATGGCTTCTTATCTTTCTACGGCAGGATGGGAAATAATTCTCTGTGGTTTTTCTTTTCTTTTCTTTTTTTCATCTCTCCCTCCAACATCTTTCTAATGTCCTTGTGTCTCCTGTTCATGCAACACTTCCACCTCTTTTTGACATCTTGTCAAGTGGAAATGCAGCATCAGAGGCTATTTTTTTTTCTGCCTTAAATGCCCCATGTGTGTGTGTGTGTGTGTGTAGAGAGACAAATCTGTACTGGCGCAGTACAAAGCTGTAGTCCATTGAGGTTACAGAGTAATTTGTTCCACTGTCAGTGCTCACTTTGGGTCGGAGCGGGCGCCTCGAGAGAACATTGATCACGGGGCAGCCGAGCTCAGCTGATAGGAACGCAGCATATTTCTTCATCCAAACCGTTGCTCCTCACAATCTGGCGCGGGAAAATTAATGTGTTTTTTTTTTTCCTGCACTGCACTGTCACCCATATATAACATTCAGGCCTGCACAGACGTGCTCACTCACACCCAAACATAAAGGCACATAGGGTAGCTGCATGCCTATACACAGGAAGACGTCTAGACTAGATTAAGCAAACAATAAAGGATGACACTCTTAGGATTTAGACTGAGTCTGTGTCTGTGTTAATCCTAATCCTGCTTTCTGGTTAGTATGCACTTTTGTACATTTGTGCATGTGCCTGCCTATGCCTGGTAGCTATTATATTGGGCATTAGTCTAAGACAGACTAGTCTACAGCAATAAAGGCCAGTTCGTATCACATCCACTTTTCTCTGTGGGTGTGCAGTTGACAGCAAGGAGGTTAGTTAAGTTCAAGACGTCCTCCCTAAAATAGCCGCTTTTATACTGCTACACTCTAAAACTGCTTTTAGTTCAAGAGTCAGAGATCAGAGGAGGCCGGCTATCAGGAAAGATGAAAAAAAAAACTCAAAAGGAAAACACAGTGAGACAGAGAAAGCACATCATCTGCAGATTGAATCAAAAGCAGTTCACCTTGTCACAGATCGCTGTCGAACATCATTTTAATTTAACAGCATGTGTTGTTTTGGGTGCGTGTATTGTGTGTGCACTCACTCACACTTATCTCACCCTCACACACACACACATCATCCTGGACTTATACGCCTCTCCGTCTCTGTCTGCCTGTCTCCCTCAGTGTATTTCTCCTTCTCTTTTCTCGTGACCTTAACAAAATGACTTATTTGTCATGTATTCTATATGAAGCTGCTCTGCCCTGATAAAAGCCGTGTGTAGCCAAATAATGAACAAAGCTCATGAAGGGAAGAGCTACGTAGTCTGTTTTTATGTACCAGCTTTAACCACAAGGTCCGGTGATCTTTCCTAGTTGATTTGGCACTATTTGAACTAAATAAACTCTCGTGACAGGTACACACACGCTGAAAATAAATCTTAAAGGTCGCATCTGGTGACTCAAACATAATGTGTACATAATGGGTTCAGTTTATTGACGTCATATTTCATTATTTTCTGCTCATGCATGTTGACTATGGGAGTAGACAACATGTCCAAATGCCAAATGTAGATTTAAAAGTGTCCAATGTAAATATGACACAGTTGTCACTTACCTGTGTCACCTCCTACTCACTCTGTCTGCCTGTCAATGTGTCAGTAATTCAAGCTTCACCCAGCAATGCACGGCTATATACAGTATGTAATTCCATGCATCAGCCTTTTAGGTATTATCATCATCACACACTCCAAAGAAATATTTTCTTTGCTATTCTCAACGAGTATGTATGAGTCAGACCTACGGCAGGTAATGTAATCCATCATCCGTTAATCATCGGGCTATCAGCGCTATACATAACCTAGCTGCCACCTGTCAATCTTGTTGGCAGAGCAGCATTCAAAGTCAGCAGCTGTGATGAGAGAACCGGTTAAAACAACTGTTTCTATGAAAAGATTTATACTATTTTCATGTTTGTATTATAAATATAAAGGTATCACCAGCTGCTGATTAGCTTAGCTCAGGACAAAGACTGAAAACAAGGGGAAAGGGCTTACCTGGTTCTGTCCAGAGATAATAAAATGCGTGCTATATTTCTGTTTTTTCTATAATTAGTGCAAAAGTGTAAGTGCTTGCCTATGTCTTAGTCAGAAACAGTCACTTCCTGGAATCTTGTCATTGCCGTGAGATTACCAGGCATGTCAAACTATTCCTTTAATTTTTAAGGATAGGCATGTATTTTTTTGTGTTTGAAAAAATAAATAAATTCTCAGGACTTAAGGGATATGTTTTTGTTTTTTTAATCTACTACTAGCGTGTCGTTATGTACGGTTCCACATTCCTTCTGTCTGTAACTCAATATAAGGTTTCTATTGTTTTCTTCTGAACGTTGAGCACTGTGAGAACTACATAGGAATAAGAAAGAAATACAATACTTTTCTTTTCTAGTTTCACAAGTCATACATACATGATATACCGTACAAAACAATGCATTATAGCAAGCCTCTGAAATATGCTTGTGTAAACAGTTATGACGTAATAATAATGCATGTGTTTTAGATAAAGCCTATAGATTTAATAGGCTTTATCTAAAACACATGCATTATTATTTTTTTGGTGAACAGATTTAGTTCACCAAAAAAAAAATCCACTAGCTTTAAACTAGTCAACATGTGCAGTCATATTTCATATCAACAACTCAAAATAGTCAAATCCTTTCTTTTCTTTGCATGAACATAAATAACAGTAATGCATACAATCAGTATGGCGCTACTGCCAAGGGCGCTAGTTTAAGAGTTTCAGGAAATCAGCACTCCTTGTTAGCATGCTCGCTAGCTTGTCTTGTGCTTCCTAGTTTAGCCCTTTGAAATAAATAACAATTTATTTATTTGTTATTTGAAATAACAGAATACGAACAACATAAAGGCAACAAGATAAATCACAGAATAAACTTGTTTCTCACAGAATACAAGTCAGAAGTCTTTTCAAAATAAATTTGCGGAAACAAGCCACAGAGGGGCACTGTAGCGCTACATCATTTACATTATAACCTACTGTATGTAAACAACCCACGTATAAGTCATGTACACTTTCCATACTGGCCTTCAAGCGATTATCTTGGAATGCAACTACACATTTCAAGCTAAACAGTCTGTAACCGTAACTTTGGATGATACCAACTCGTTGAAGCTAACTCAGACCGTTGAAGCCTCATTTTAGCTTGAACCCAACTTTGGGCAAATGTTTGGCCCCCATTTTTTTGTTTGCTTGTTACAGCGAGCAAGACCCACGTACGTATCGGCATGTCTTTATTGTATTAAGACAGACTTGAAAAACCTAAATCTATCCTTTAAAATACATATTAAAGAAGAGCTTGAGGCATTAATCATTAATAGAATAATGAATGAAGAAACTCTCAAACTCTTGTTGTTTTTATGGTGATGACGCCTGACTGATGATGATCTTTACCTTCCCTCCTCCTTCTCCTCCCTTCCATCCTCCTTCTCCTCTACAGCGTCCTCACCATGCCCACGCCCTCTTCGACTTTACCCCTCACAACCCCTCCCAGCTACACTTCCTGCGTGGTGATGTCATCGAACTCATTGACTGCTCCGATTCGCTGCGCTGGAGGGGTCGTTGCCATGGACGTGTGGGCTCCTTCCCCCCGGAGTACGTCCAGCCCATTTACCAACAATGACCTGATGCAAACGCACAGCCATTCCCGCAGTCTTACCAGTGAGCCATCTTGACCCCTGTCTCCCCTCACACTGCTCCCCTGCTCTTCACTTGCCCATTAATTTTTGGAGCGGGCTGAACTGAACTGCTCTTTATGTGACTGACTGCTCCCATTTCCCTGTGATGCCACCTGTCAATCACAAGCCTCACCCAATCAGCTGCTACAGGCTCATTAATCGCTTCCACCTGACTGCAACTCCAAACATGTAAAAATATTGTAGATATGAACCTATACACTGTGGAGAACTCATATATATATATATATATATACACGCACACAGACAAACACTCCTAGGCATAATCGTTTATTACAGCTTATCAGCACTGGTGCAGACTAAGTAAAGGCACTGCACACACACACACACACACACACACACACACACCAACCTGATGAAAAATAGGGTGAATGGTTTGTGGGAGCTTGAGTTTTTTTCTTGCTGCAGGTGGACAGGATTTGCTCCGGACCCGGTGACCCGGTGAGAGACAGAGAGAGTCATTGTGTGAATATTTAGGCCAGACACTCTGAGGATACACACAGCAGATTCCTCTCTCTGGGCTGGTGTGTGTGTGTGAGAGTGTGTGTGTGGAGGGGGTTGTGTCTAAAATGTGGGTCTGAACACATGGAAAGGTATGTTGTGTGCTGATGAGGAAGTGAATGTGTGTGTGAGTGAGATGAACACTGCCCAGACACTGATTTTAATGTAATGCTCACTTACATTTATGGATCATTTGTTTCTTTCCATGTATTTATTCTTATTCTTCTTATATGTAATCTACATATATTTCAAATAAGATTGAACACTGTATAAAGGTTTTTGGTTTCTGTTTCAATAAATAGATTAATAGAAGAAAATCGCATTTCATGTGATTAACAGTAAGAAGTTGGACTAGTCTTCCTTAACCTGTAATGACAAATCATATCAATAAAGTGAGAAATGTACCTTTCTGAACTTGAAGCTCTGACATTACTCTACAAAAGGGGTTGATTGAATTTGCCTGAATGATAATATGAATGACTGGGAAACATAAAATAATATATATATATATATATATATATATATATATATATATATATATATATATAATTTTCAATAAATTGAAATTAAAAAATAACCATTGCTAACACTGATATAAAGGTGGGTCATATCAAGTTCTTCTTAGTCATAATTGTTATTCTTTTACATATACACATAGCCTTTCACCAACGTACTTTTACATTTTGTGACCTAGTTTGTGGCATCATGCAATTTTGTCCATCTCTTTTTTCATGCTACATTGCATGTTGAAAAAGCAAATATCATGGTACTTTCTATATTTGACACTTTCTGCCATTCTGAACATCACCTTTCGATGATAATATGATAAAAACCAAGCTTCACTCAAAGGCATTTAATATTACGAATTAACGTGGCGATAATATTGTAATTAGTGACACCACATATCTCATGGTATCTCTTGTGGATAAGCCAGGAGAGATAAATCCCACTGTGTTTATGTATTCGCAGCTGAACAACAATTAATGAAACGTGTGCACATTACATATCATTATGGATGTTACAGATGACTGGTGCTATGTGAGGAATGCGGCGCTGCCTCCCTCACCAGGATGTTCGAAACGAAGCAGGAAACATGTTTACATCCCATAATTTCCTTAGACTGCATCTCCTTTTCTTCTGTTTTTTTTTTGTGGTTTTTTTTTTCTCTCTTTTGTCTCCTCTGACAGAGTCGCCTCTGGCTTGAAAATGACAGTTAGTAAATACACCAGCGGCATCCAGCAGGGGAGAAGAAGAGAGGATGTGGTGATGAGTTAAAGGTGCACCAGAAATAGTTCTGCTGTTTTATTCCTCTGCTCTTTTTAAAACTGCTGAGCCACTCTGAAGTATGTGTGTGTGTGTGTGTGTGTGTGTGTGTGTGTGTGTTTGTGTGTGTGTGTGTTTGTGTGTGTGTGTGTGTGTGTTTGTGTGGGATGGATGGATGAAAGTGTGTTTGTGAGAGAGACAGACCAACACATTTCATGCTGACATATTTGTGTCATGCACTTAAAGTGAGACAATATAAAAATACTTCATCACATGGCGCTGTCACTAAGCAAAAACGCACAGTGAAAAAACGGTAAAGAGTTCAGGGCTAACAGTGAAAAGCTAGAGACACACTGATGAAGGAGGGAGGCAGGGTGAGGCAGTGTGTCTGCGAGCGGAGGTGTGCGGGCTGTGACATCAACGATATTCAAAGGCGCAATAAGCAAATACAACAAAACTGTTAAACCAGTTTGACCGATGTCTCTGATTGTTTAAAGCCCTGATAGAAACCACCTGAACAGATTACTAGATGATTAGCAGCTCCATGAGTCAAAGGTAAAGTGGACAGTTAGTTAGTCACCCATATATGTCACTAAACAGGTAAAGATGGAAGTATTTGAAGTAATGCCCAGATAATGCTGGACATCAAGGAGCCTGCAATCATTCAGACCCAAAACAGCACTGTGTTTAAAATTATTATATTACAGTTTTACTAGAGGGAAAAAGCAATACTATGTATGAGTAATATATTAGATACTTAAACACTACTACACTTTTTAACTGTTACTTACTGTTATTTAGTTTGGCTATTTAGTTGATTATGAGACACCAGCTCATCAAAACTAATGCTGAAGAGTTAAAACATCCAAAATCTTGTACAATACATATTGGTGGTCTGTTACTTCCCGTTATTGTCACCCTAATCTCTCCATCTGTTTTTGCTTTAAAACAATTATGTGCCTCATATCTTATCTTTCTTTTCCAACGCACAGGCCCGGGCTTGTTCATCCTGGCGCAACAGAGACGAAACATGACGGAACAGGTAAAACTGCATCACGCGGTTTTTTCACGGATGCTTTTCAGATGACATCTTCACGCTAATCATTTAATGAGGTTGCAGCATTTTCCCCCTTTCACATACAGAGGATACGGTGCACAGTCCTAAAGGTCATGTGACATAGGTGTGTATGTTTCTTTTTGTGTGGGTGTGTATTTGCCCTTTTTAGTGACACCAGCGGCGTATTATTCATGCCGTGGCAAGCTCTCAAGCCGAAGTCCTTTATTCGGTAACGGGAAACATAATGGGCCGCTGTTAACGTGTCATGGCCGGTCACAGGACTTACAAGGCTTACCGAAGTAGGAGACTAATGTACACAAACTCTTCAGTCAAACTTTCTCGCAGTTTTAACCACAGACGAGGAATTGGAGCTCGTTAATGTATCTTTAGGAGACGAAAACTGTCCAGTGGAACTTGTTGGATTTTTTTTATATAGTTTATTTGGGCTCCAGTCATGGCTTTGTCCCAGATACAGTGTCTGGATGAATGCAACGTGAACCCGCGGATGCACGAGTCCAAACCGGATTTCTTCTACTGCGAAGACCAGCGGCTCGCGCTGGAGGCTCTCATCCAGGATGGTCGCGAGGCTTACTTCAAGTACCTGGAGGCTCGCGACGTGCGGAACTTCCTCTCAGAACAAGAGCTGGAAACTGTGGTCCGTGCGGTGGAGCCCTATAACCCGGGCTCGGATATCTTCCAGGACAGTGCCGGGTACAACGAACTCCCGCTGTCACTGCACTACTGGCCGGACATGTCAGACACGTCCATCCCACAGATGGACATGGGCTGGCCAGACATCGATTCTTATCGGGGGGTGACACGCGCTACAGTATACGTGCAGCCCCCGGTGAACGGTCAAGCCCACATCAAAGAGGTTGTGAGGAGAATGATTACGAATGCACAAAAGGTATTTTTTATTTTTATTTTGCCTGCTGGTATTATCGGACAACATAAAACCTTTATATGCACACAATTCCAACGTCAATTGAAATGCCATCACTGTTATGAAGCATAAAAAGCCAAACAAAATACAAAGCTAATAATCATAAGCCTCATGAAGACTTAGAAACTTGAAAATAGTTTTGCTCTTTTGCCCATGCAACTCTTGTTTGAGACAGTTTTTACAATTGGCTGAATAAATGTTGGTTTTTCTTTCATTTTAAAAATCACAAGAGTATAGCCAAGGCTCTGTAAGTAGTGCAGGTCAGAGGTCACGATACAGACCGTTGATGTTGATGTAAATGAAACGATCGAGAGTAAAGTGCAATGTGATGCTTTATCAGGGATTACTGAAAGTGCTGCACACTAACCGCGCACCATGTTATGCTGGATATTTGCATGTGCATTACTGCCAGGGCGTGTGTCTGTTCATGCAGTTCACTTATCTGAAGGCAAACGTTTACAATATGCTTTACTTCTGAGCAGCTGTTCTCATTGCTGTTTATTATTTGACAGAAATGGGCATTTTGCTTCTGCCTCCCCAGACTGCTCCTGTATTAGTATCCAGTTGTGGTGAATCTGAATGTTCTGTCATTCATGTTAATGTGACATTTTTCTTTTGCACTGAAAAAAAACCTGTGTGATCATATGTTATTGACACTTGTAGAACAATTGAATCTTGGCAGAAGAGGGTAAACACTATGTAATGTTTGCATGTACAAGTATACTGACAGTGACTGTGTGTACTGCCGTGCATGCATAAATTAGGTGTGTGTGTGTGTGCATCTGTATTTCCCATATGTTTGATCTGTGTTTGTTTGTGTGTGTGTGTTCAGGTCATAGCAGTGGTGATGGATGACTTCACTGACGTTGACATCTTTAGAGATTTGATAGATGCTGGTTTCAGGAGAAACATTTCTGTTTACATCCTGCTGGAAAGCACAGCGCTGCCTCATTTCCTGTCTATGTGTCGGCGGGCCAACATGCACCCCGGACACCTCAAGGTAAGTTGTTTATTTTGTACAAGTAAAAAACTGTGACTACAATAAAGAAAGGGTTAAGGGTCCTGAGAACATCCATAACAACATTCATCTTCTGGAGATCGTCAGTATTTTTTCTGTTTCCGTTGGCTTTGTTGACCACACATTTGAACAGACTGACCAACCAATATTGCCATGTTCAGGCTCCACCATTGCAATCATCGTTAATGATAAGCAGAATAATACCCTGACAGAAAGTCAAAGTTCATTATCAATTTTATAAGGATGAATTGTTGTAGTTAGTTTATAGAGTCTAAATGTTTCACTGACTGGGAGAGTGATTGTTAGACCTTTGTTTGCTGTAATTAATAGGTGTTTAGAAATGGACAGAAAACACACTTTAACTAAAATCTTTTATGCATACAAAAATGACAAAAAAAAAACCCACAATTAGTACACATTATCTTGTTTTAGTGAGACAAGCAATTGAAATCAAGAGATTTTCGTTGCACTTGCACAACCAGCAAACCTGTTCAGGTGGCACTGTATCACAGATGAAGCTTTCGAGTCTACCTTAAGTGTTTTAGTTGATAAATGGCTGGTAACCATAAAAATCAGATGCTAAAAAAACAACAGATTTTGTTCTTGTTTGGACACGTGAAAGTGAGTTTACAGGAAAAATGCTGCTGTGTCATCAACGACTTGTATTGTTGAAAACATAATTACTTTGATTGAAATGCCAAGTCATTAAGCATTACTGGTTCGATTCTGTGTTGAAGTCAGCCAAAGTGAACATACTCAAATAAGGTGTGATAAATTCAGCAGAAAATAGGCCACAAATACTTTTACTTACTTGCTTCTGTGAGTTTTTCCTCTCTCCTCTGGGGAGATTTAAAAAATCCTCCATATAGTATAAATAGGGTTGGAGAATATCCACAAAGGGTTTGTGCGTGCATATAAAACTTAGTATTTACTATATAGATATAATGGCCTGTATTTGGAAGGATGCGCTGAAGCTGCATGGGATTTATTGTGCTCCTCAATAATAGCTACACTGCTGCTCTGATTCATTGGGGAGCAGCCCTCAGGAGCAGAGCCTATTCTACCAAAGAAAAGTGAATAACCATTTATGGTATAAACGGTCCTGTATCAAGTCTGTGACAGACGCTTATCACTGTGGTTTCTACATGGCATCTCCAGTGAGTGTGATAGCTCAGGGGATGACTATACAAGTGGTTTATAAAACCAGAAACAGTGAGGAGGGTGGGTAATCTCTAAAAGTGACAGGTGTGTCTTGGAGCAGATCCTGGGCAGAATGAGAAGATGGCTGGCAGAAAGAGGAAAGACAGGTGTGACAGCTTGATGACAGGGTTTTTATTCCCATAAGTGACAAGAGGGCGGAGGTGAAAAAAGGAGGAGTGAAAAGACAGGATGGGAGGGGGAGCAGATGAGTTGAGAAACGAATTCGCATAGGCCAAGTGCCGCATTCTTATTACCCTTTTAATTGCCTAAGAAGATTTCTGAACATGTTTCTAGCTGTAGTCTGTAAGGTGGTTGTGCTTTTACAGCGCTGTAACATCTGAGGGCCCATCACACATATCTGGAAAAAAAAGAAGATGAGAATAAATTGCAATTTGCTGATTTTATCTGCCAGTTAACCAAAGGAATGCACTGAGGTAATGAGAAAGTGAACAAAAGGAAAACATGTTGGCCGAAAAATAACCGCCTTGAAACTGTGCTCCTCCACAAATAATGTAATGCAATTTAGTGTCGAGGTGTTCAAGTCATTAAGTCACACCTTTGTAGTTTATGGTGACCTCAAACAGCGAGAAGACTTCCAAACAATGTACCAAGTTAATTATATCCACATAAATAAAATGTATCCAATAACACTCTTTAATCACTACAACCAGACTGCTAACGACAATAAACTGTGGAGGTTTTTATTTCCAATTGACAGGGTTCCTATTCACCAGCAACATAAAACAAACACCTTGTAAACAACGATCATATGGTGTTTTTCCAGACTGTTTCCAAGAACAAGTGCGTTTTCTTTCCATTTCTAATGGAATTAGCGTTTGAAATGCAGACTTTTGGAGGATCCAACCCCTGATTTGCTGTATAGCACGAGTATTCTTCTTATTCATTATATGCGGAGTTCACTTAAATCAAATGACAATAAGACAAGTGAAAAAAATCAAAATCAGAATGAACATGTTGTGGTTGTGTAATATGTGGTTAGATCTGCACACAAAAAATACACACAACACACATATACATAGTCCTAACCGGTATCTGTCTACCTAACTGGTACAGTACCACACATATGATTGTGATCATACTGTTTTATACTGTAAGAGCATACACACGTTTATGGAGTATCCCTGCCTTCTTTACACACACCCCTGACCATCAATCATCCAATAAATATTTAAAAGGAAGATGATGTTCAAATCTCAGAACAGCAGATGCTATAAATATTTGTTGTGATCTTTTACCTTTACTGTATTTTTATCCCTCTGTAAAGCACTTTGAATTGCCACAGTGTATTAAATGTGCATTAAAAAAAATTAAGCTGCCTTGCCATGTAATTCCAGATTAATTTTGTTCTCTCATTCTGTGTGTGTGTTTGTGTTACAGCACCTTCGTGTACGCCGCATAGGGGGAACAGAGTTCCACACTCGAACCTCCACAAAGGTCAGAGGGCGAATGGGACACAGATTCATGTTCATCGATGGAGACAAAGCTGTGTCTGGGTCATACAGGTCATTGCACTTTATATGTTTGTGTGTGTGTTTGTCAGTGAGAATGTGAGAAAGGAATAAAGTAAGAAAGACTGAAGTGACTCCACCTCTCTTTGTTTCTACGTGTGTGTGTGTGTGTGTGTGGCGTGAAGAGATGTGAACAAAGAATGCGCTGCGCGTATAAATGTTCAGCGACCTTCTCTACATACCTGACAAACAGGTTGCAAATGCATCGTGTACAAGAGAAATAAATGCGTGTTACGGTGTAGTCGCAAACAACAACAACAACAACGTGTGGACAATGACACATTTACTTAAAGTGTTTACATCGACATAAGACATGCTTTTTGTATGGTTGTTCGCATTTCACTGTTCGCACAAATATCTTTTTAATAAATTACATTTTAATAAAAGTTATCATGCTTGACATTGGGTTGTAAAACAGTCAACAACTCATGAGTTGGTATCTTGGCATTTCAAAATAGTCAGCGCTTTAATGTCATGGCTCAGTTTTACTTGCAGTGTTTGTTTTGCAATGTCTAGTTTAAAGTGGTCTAATTTTGTATTTTCTTTGTGTTCTTTAGTTTCACCTGGATGTCATCACGGTTAGACAGAAATCTTATCACCGTGGTTACAGGCCAGGCAGTGGAAACTTTCGACCACCTGTTTTGCTACCTTTACATGAGCTCCAGCTCCGTTGACCTCCGGCAGGTAGCCACAGAGCCTGAACCTGAACCCGAGCCAGAGCCCATCTCTCAGCGAGCCATTGTCAGCCCACCTCCTTCTGAGATTGCTAGAAAACTGTACAGTCCCCTATATAACCTGGTTGCTGAAGGCGCTGCTAGCACTAAAGAGTCCGAACAATTCAGGAAAGAACAGAAGAGAGCTGTTAAAGAAGCCATAAATGAAGTTCCTCCAATCCATCCTGGACTGGTCAATCTCGAGAAAGCGTATTTGATCTCTTACCTGCCAACCTGGCCTGAGCCTGATCCCTCCAGTGACATAATTGGGTTCATTAACATTCGGGATGCCAACAAACCGATTCAAGTCAGCATGCAGCGCTCGGAGATGTTTGAAGTCAGTCACGCGATCAGGTTTAGCAGTCCGCTTACAATGCCCGAAGAAACCCTGCCAGAGGTCACCAAACCGAGGCAGTTTACTGCTAAATATGAGGAGATGAAAAAACCCCAGACAACACAAGAAAAAACCAAAGCTGCAGAGCCTGTGGTTAAGACAACACAACCCAATCCAGGACTCAATACAGAGATCAAAACTAAAGCAGAGGAACCTGACTTTGACAAAGGTGAGTCTCTCAACACAGGCAGACACATAGAAGAGCACACACAAACAAAGGCAGTGCTGCCACATACAGATTCACACACACAAGCTGTTCACATGCAGCCACAAAGCTCCTCTGAAATTGCTCCTTCTTCTTTGGCTGCTGCCGTGCACTCTCAGTTTGTCAGTTCCACCTCCGTTTCTGAAAATTACCACCTGCCCATTACTCCAGCAAGCCTACCCTGCGCTGCTTTGCTCACCAGCAGCTCCACATCCTGCCTTTCGCCTCCTTTCACTGCTTCCTCTACAACTCCCGTTCGTCCCCTTTCTTCTGCTTCTGAATCTTCTTCAATCTCAACTCCTCCCATCCCTAAACCTCGCACTGTCCACCTGGTTACCAAAGATAGTAGCGATGGCCTGGACCTGGCTAAGATCAGTCTTGTCATGAAGCCTGAAAACCTGGCAAACACAGTCGCCCACATTGATCTAGAAAAAGTTGAGCAGATACCTGCGGAAAAAGAACCAGAAACTGTCCAGAAAAACAGTGGTAGCACAACAGGAGCACACAAAGATGATGAGAACACAGAGAATCCCAGAGAAACTGAACAACAGAAACAGAGTGAAACTTCATCAGAGGCAAAGGTTGATGAAGCAGTTGGATTAAATAATGACGGAGCAGAAACACAAATGGTTGCTGGGACCAAACTACAAACCCAGTCAGAGGTTTTGATTACTGGTGCACCAAAGGCAGACAGTGTGAATATTCAAGAAATTATTCCAAGAGAAGACGAGCCAAAGACTTTGATGTCAATAGACTGCAATATAACCCCAACAAAGTCAGAGACCGACTGTGTAGCCACAGCACAGCCAGAAACCGAGGCAACAACAGAATCTCTGACTGGCTGTGAGCTTGCTCAAGTGCCAAATGAAAAATGTGAGAATGTGACACAATGTGAATCATACCTTGCCAAAGCAAATGAACCTCAGATAATACCATACTGTGAATTGAATCCACTGGATGTGGGTGTATTAGAGATTGTGGACTCTTTAAAAGCACCAACAGACAGTCCTGTTTCCACCACACACAACCCACACGTATCTGAAGACAGCACGGATAGCAGATCTGCTGTAGACATACGTCAGTGTTGTAATCCAAGTGTCACATCAGAACCAGACGCAGACAGTACACCGAATACCTCAGATAATAACACGGAAGGCATCTCTCAAGAAACCCAACAAATACCCAAAGTACGGGAAGGCACGCACACACCTGAGAAACCCCTGAGAATACATCTGTCGGATACGTCTGTACTAGACTTCCGTTCGCAGATACCAGCAAGTGAATCGCCATCGTTTACTGCTCTTGTAAGCACTCCAACTCCGGACGGACTTCCGCCATCCACTCCCACCTCAGACTCGCAAACAAACTCTCCGGATTCGCAGCCCTACACTCCAGACTCTCAAACAACTACGCATGACGTGAATGTTGTCTCACAGAGGGATGATGTTACTCCCTCAACCTTGGAGGAGTTTTACGAATGTAGCGACTCTCCCATCTGTGACCCTGTTTTTGACCAAGTCGCTTTTCCGAGCCATGGGACTATAGAGGATCCTGTTAATAGTGCACAAACGAATACTAACACCACTGTCACTAGTCCCGGATCCATAAGTCATACCGCCTGTGGTTCTACGTCAGGCTCTACAGACAGGAATACATCTAGCAGTGAAACACAGAGTTTATCTGGGTCTGCTGGAGTTTCCCCTTCTTCTTCTATATCTGAGAAAAAAGAGAAAACGAGGGAGGAAGAAGAAAACGCAAATGAAGAAAACGGGAGAAAGCAGGATGAAAAGGAGACTCTGTCAGAGAGAAGTAACAGGACAGAACAAGATTCCCGTATGACAGAGAGGAGAGGCAGCGAGGAAGCTAAGAAAACAGCAAACTGTTTAAAACAAGGTAGAGAGTCGACAGAGACAGTAGTAACAGAAAATGAGAATCGACCTCATCCCGCGCTGACCAAATCAGTAGAGACACTGAACGACAGAGATTTGTATGCAAGAAAATCATTTAATGAGGGAAGAAAGCCAAAGCGATGGCCAACATGTTACCTTCAACCACATAAAGTCTCCTCTGAGGGAGAGGGATCAGACAAAGCGGCAGTAGGACCCAGCAGCATGGAGAGGAAAGACAAGCACCAGCCATCCAGAGAGGACCAGAAGGTAGGAACAGTAAGACAGATATATCTTTATATTCATAATAATCATCACACAGCACAAAATGATTGACAGTTAAAACCACAATGTAGGCTAATCAAACCAAAATCATTTCTACTTCATCATTTTCTAACCACTTTGCAGTATTCTGTTGTCTACCAAAGAGGATTAGTGTCCAATGTGAATGCGTGTCAGTTTATCAATCACACCAAATGATATAATAACATTTATATTAATTTTTAGAAATTATGGATTTTAACTTTAATGGAACTTTTCCTTATTTGCCCATTTTTAGTAAAATGAGCTATAAAAGTTTACATGACACAAGTGACAAGTTTGGCGCATGTTGTATGTCTTTTAAATCTAATTTGATCATTAATATTTTCCTCTTGACGCTCATAAATATGACTTATTTTTAATACACATCTTTTGAATCATACTAGCCTTTGCTTTAACGTATTAACCCCAAATTACCTGTATGCTAATACCATACATAATATATATTGACCATATACTATTATTCATGATGTCAAATATTTAAGAAAGTGAGTCTTTAAATGTGTCTTTGTAAATGCAACTCAGCTTTAAATAGAGTGTGTGAGGGGGGGGTTTATCCATTTTTGTGTGTGTCTAGGTCTTGAGTATGCACCAGCTGAGCGTCAGTAAGTTGAAATACACGACACTTCTTCATTATTGAACAAGGAGACTGTGTGTGAATTGAAGATACATACTTTTAATGAAGTGTGGACGCTCACACTGATTTAACATTAATTCATTGTTTAAAGATTGATAGTTTCACTTTTAATGCCTGAGTTAAATCAGTCACTGTTGACCTGAATCTGCTGCTTTTTATCTAATAGTCTGTTCGAGTCAGTGAGGTGGTGTTGTTTGCATGTTTTACCTCAGCTCAGTCGTGTAATATTGACAGTAAAGCTTAAAACTTGCTGGAAATAGGAGAGTAGCATGATTGGTCAACCACCTAGCGCCGCGGTAGAGGCGACTGTTTTGACACGTGCTGTTTGGCGCTAGTGTATATTCACCTTAAAGCAGATCTCACATTTCCACATAGTACTCTTTATCATTTGCAGCAATTCTGTAATGTCTCAGCGATACTGCGCCAAACAAATAGTTTCAAAATGTAAGATTTTATTGTTGTTTGTGAATTTTGAATAACTGGGTGGGCTGAACGCGGGTGAGTGGTGTGAAGAGATGGACAGGATAGAGATAGAAAAAAAAAATCACTTTGATTCCACTGTGAAAAACCGGAAAGGTGAACCATGTGAAATAACCTTGCTTCTGGCACTGCAGTTAATTAAAACACACTTGTCCAGAGTCAAAAGCACCTGCGTTGCTTCCACTGCGCTTGCGTTGCTTACACTCCACCTGCGTTGATTTGCACTCCACTTGCGTTGCTTACACTCCAGCTGCGTTGCTTTGCAATGCGCCTATGTCGCTTGCCGCTGTAGCTTGGCTTCTTCGGCGACAGAGTGATTCTATTAGTGTCGCTAAAGAACTACATTGCTTGTGACTTATTGCTTTAATGAGAAACTGGTGTTATGACTGGTATTATAAACCCTATATTTGATCCTTTTCTTCCCTTCTCCCAGCCTTTAACTCCACATGGACAGCATCAGCAGGACGCTGGCATATCCTCCTCCCCTGGATCAGCACCCAGACCCCTTTCAGACTCCCAAGCTTTGGGCCGTTGTCCCAGGTCAAGCCATCTACTAAACCAGGCAGAAAGTAAGGTGCTTCAGAGTAGTTTACAGACTGCGGATGAAACCTCATCTCCTGGCAGGCCACCATCAAGACCACCTCCTCCAATGGCAGCTGCCCCGAAGCAGTCTAAAGTCTGCCACAGCCGGCAGAGCCCCCTCTCTCAACACCCTCCAGCAACGCAAGGCAGAACGCAGAACCAACATCCTCACCCAAAACCCCATGCCTCCTCAAACATGCAGCAGCTCGATCCTCTCCCCCAGAACCAGACAGTATCAGTGCAAGATGAGCAGGAGGAAAGAAAAGTTTCATTTGGCTTCACTTTCAAAAAACTGTATAGTCTCAAAAGCTTGAAGGACAAGATGAAGCTGCCAGCACAGAGCAAGAGAAGTAGCACCAGCTCGCCAGCTAAGAAACGCAAGAGCACAAGTTAGCTTGGTACTTTCAGTTCGTCATAGACTCATGGTTTTTGGACTCCTTGTGTTTTTGTTTTTTTGGTTTCCTGTATTTATGTGTTCTGTAGAGTGTTTTTTGTGTTTGTACTTACTTTTTTGGGGTTTTTGGTTTTGTGTTTTTCCCCTCCTGTGTTCTGCGCTCCTCCCCCCACCTGCTTTTTCCCTCCACACCTGTCCTGTGTGATCATCATCAGTCCTGCCCTGCTCCCTGTGTTTTCCCCTCTGTCTCTATGTTTTGGTCCATTCTCTGCTCTTCTTGAGACAGTCATCCTTTTTATGCTTCTATAACTAGGAATAGTTTGACATCAGACTTCTTCTCCCAAGAGGAGCTTCTTGCTCACAGGGTTAGTGAAATAGAAACTTCTGTTTGACCTTTTGTGCTTTGACTTGCTGCTGTAGGACACACTTAATTTTTTTCTACTTGGTCGCGTCCTGCAGGAAACCACATAAAACGTAAATCTCTTTTTTAAGTTTCTTTCTCTCTTGTCTCATTTGTAGAGATGGCTTTAAAAGATTTGAATTGATGCATCTCAAACTTTTGAAATTCTTTCCACATTTAACCAGCAACCTAACTGGTTAAATTTTGTCTTTCAAAGTGGGTCATGACATGAGTTGAAACCTTCCTCTGATAAATTATATATTGAAACTCAGGAACCACCAATGTTTGGAGTAGTACTTCCGGTTCCGGTTGTTGTAAATATATTTTTGGTGCTTTGCGTCCTTAGATTTTTGATACCGTATTTTCCGGACTATAGAGCGCACCTAAATATAAGCCGCATCCACTAAAATTTGAATGAAATATATATTTAGTCACATATAAGCCGCATATAAGTCGCCGATATCCAGGCTGAGAAATAAGTTAT
Organism: Pampus argenteus; assembly: GCA_036937835.1. NCBI lineage: Eukaryota > Metazoa > Chordata > Actinopteri > Scombriformes > Stromateidae > Pampus > Pampus argenteus. Next base: position 8,816,347 of record CM072878.1, read on the forward strand.
TTAGACAGAAAGATTTTGTACCATAAGTGTTCATTCATATACCTGAACTGATTGTTTCTGCATGAAAATACGGTAGTTTCTTTCGCTAATTACAACTGATTTTGTATTTCCAACTTTCGGATTATCTACTCATCTTATTATTGGCTTTGATCAGCACCTGGACTGCGATGCCAATTCTGTAACACAGACTCGAAAGACAGATGCTGGTGAACCTGCCAGCTAGCTCAATCAAAGAAGAATTGTGCAATTACGGACGAGTAAGTCGAGGAGATAAAGAAATTTCTCAGCAAGAAATTACGACTGTCTCTAAGCAGCAGAAAATGATGAGTGGATTTGATAGGTGAAATCAAACAACTAAAAAAAAAAGAAGGAAAGGGACAAGACGGCAACGGATGGTGGGGAGCCCACAGAGCCTTGAATTGGACTCCATAGAGCAAGAGGTGATTACTTTCTTCTATAACAAATGGAATGACGTTGATGCATCTCATCCTTTTCCTCTGAAAAGACAAAAGCCATAATAATTTGTTTTACAAACAGAAAAAAAATGACTGCTCTTTCTGACACGGGAGAAAGCTGAAGCGGTCCAACATTTATGTGAACAAAGAAAAATGCTGACTTTGCCAGAAGGTCACCAAAAGGCCTTATTATAAAACGTGTATGAACCCAAAAGTTTGTGATTTACATTAGGCTGAATACCAACTGTACATGACTGGAAGTCATCAAAATGCACATTAATTGAGACTGATTGTTTTTTGATGTCTCGTATCTTCATTTAGTCTGTTTTGTAGTCTGGTCACTATTATGCTGTATATAAAAAGACTTGATTTATAATTTGTTTACACAAAATCCAATTTACATTCAAACATTGGAACAGCAACTGTGCCCAAATAAAGCATAAGTTATCTGCAGACGGGTACAATAAACAGCACATAGGCCGGACCTGTTACTCTGAAGACATACAGATGATTATAACAGCGTACAAGATGCACAAGATTGAATTTCTCTGAAGGAAAGTGGGAGAGTTGCTGTTTGTAGGATAAATAAGCATTGATGGCATCTGTAAAATAGCTGCTAATTCACTGCAGAAAAGTAAAAGACAGTAAAAGAAAGATTTTAAAAAAAGTTCCATTTTGTCATGTTGTTGTGGGACACAATGAATTTGAGGATTTTTTATTTTTTTTGCTTAGCTTTGCTTTTTGCTTTATTTGACTTCTTTGAGTGATTGCATGCATTTTATTTTAGGATTTTGATGTCCTAGTCTGTTCCCGAGGAAGGTATCAGATGAAAAAATATTTTTCATTGCAAATTTTTTTTTTTTTTAATGAGTGAAAGGTTGAGAATGACCTGTAGAGCTCTGAAAGGCCACTCTGCATGATATCATGCAAGCTGCCGAGCATAAGAAGAGAGGAAGCGCTAAAACCTCTGATAGAGTCATCTCTGTGTCAAGATTCAGGCCTGTTAAAAACTCTGAAATAAGTGAGCAGAGGTACTATACGGTACTATACAGTCCCACGATGTCCCACCTCTGTGGTTTTGGAAGCTCCAGCTTCTTTTTCAATGTTCATGTGAATTGTCACAAATTTCCATCAGTAAATATATGGAATCAAATAACGGTCGTTTAAATATTTTGAGCTTGCGAAATAGTTTGCGTATGTGTTATCAAGTTTTGCACCATTAGAAATACTGCTTGTGCTTGTATGAAAAAGTTTCATTCACACATATGATTTGCACATACATAAAAAAAAAAAAATGTTTTGCGGCTGTAGATGTATTTTGTGCACGTGTAACTAAAATTTGAGCAGGAATGTTTTCAAGAGTAGGGTTTCACAAAGTCTCAGAGACGGACTCACAAACTTCCTGCTTGTTACAAGCTTCAAGTTACGAGTGCAAACGTTGCCTGAGCTGACTAACCAATCAGCAGATTGTTTCCGGGTCCGAGGCTCCTGTTTGGGCCTTGTAGTTTTAATATAGCTGAGTTGTAAAACTAATTTATGGTTCTTCAATACACTTTGGTGACGATACTGTGCTTTCATTTTTATCAGCAACTTGTTTCTGAGCAATGCTAACTAGCTTAACGTAAGTATGCCATGCCATTAAATGATCACTTATTTCAGGAGGTTTGAGCTGTGAAAATAAATGAACTGAGACTCGCAAACGTCCCCTCTGTTTTTAATGCTTTTAGCAGGAACATTGAAAATATTTATATTTATTAATAGTTATTCACGGTATTGCAGTTTATGCAACATATCTCAACCAATGAGAGTCAACCAGTTCACTCTTTTGTTAAGCCAACATTCAGAAGAACTCTCCAACATTTAATATAAAACATTAATGACACTTTGTTTATTTTGCCAGCTGTTCATATTAACTTTGTATGTTTTTGATCAGGATTATTTAATGCTTGCTAATTTCTGATCTAGCTATTTTGAATATTAACGGTGTCAAAGAATAAGCTGCCTTTGAATCATTAAAAAACAACACTTTCAGTTCATGCTTTGGCTAAAGGTTTCAGTCGTCTCCATGGTAACCAGTCTGTTTCTGTCGTTTTTAGTGAAGCGTGATCTGCACAGACAGCAAATAATGCTGTATATGTGTTTTGAACTTATTAACCGTATCGACGTTGAATGATCAGCTTACAGTCTATCTATGAGTTTGCCTGTTTCACTAACTTTACAGGCAGATTCACCCTCACTCGCTACACTGGGCCGGAAGATAAAAACCAATAAATACAAACACGGTTGATTTCTGCCTGCAGAGCTGACACGAAAACTATTTTGGTTCAGTAAATTTCTTCTGTCAGTCAGCCTGGTGAAGGCAGTTTGTCCAGCTGCTGCTGACTGACTTTACAGGATTGTTTTATTTGAAACATTAAAACATTTTTTGCTTCACATGACTTTGTGTCAGTGAAACACCAGATTATGTTGGAAATAAAGCATTTTTCAAGGAGTGCATTCAGAATTTAATTCAGGACACAGATTCATTGCTGTGAAAAGTCTCTCTACTTGTAAAGAAAATAGAAAGTTTTTAATCTCAAACACTGCAGTGTTAAGCAGAGACCTGGGTTATATTCTGGTAATTTGTTACCTAATTTATTCACCTGGATGTCGTCTGCTTGTTCGGATGACAACAGACACATCATCTCACACACTGCATACACATAAAAAGCTTTAGTGATCGGTTCACTTAAGGTTTCATCTCCTAAATAGACGCAGCTATAGGCAAATCTACAGTATCCCACCACAGCATGTATAAAGAGGAGATGGTGTGTTCATTGCCTGTGAAACATGCAAAATAAAACACATACTTTTTAACATTAGTGCTTAGAGTAAAGTTACCATGAATTATTATTTTTGTGACTAAGATATGTTCAAACAACAACGGAGAAGTGTTTGTAGAACAGACCCTTGGACCTGGAAACAAGGTGCTGATTGGTCCGTCAGCTCAGGTGCAAAAACTGGGTCAAAATTTGCACTGGCAACTTGTAGCTTCAGGGTCTCATACACAGGTAGGAAATTTGTGACACCTTTTTACACGTGCACAAAATATTCCTACAGCTGCAAAACTTTTATTACGCATTCACAAACCATTTTCACAAGGTCGACACTTACACAACCAACACTATATGATTCCATATAAATAGTACATTCAAGATGACATTTTTATCAGACGTTACTTAATTCAACAGACGGACAAGAAAAGGTTGAGTGAGTTGAGCATAAAAAATAAGCAGCCGGGATTTTCACAATAAGGGAACTTATTTCATGTGTAAAACAACAGGCAGGCTTTGTTTAAAGTTGTTTCCTGGTACTTTAGATACTGTAGCTCACAGTGGCCGATTGACTCGCCTGAATTTGCATGTTAACGTAACAATAGGGTAAGAGTTGCAGGGTAGGCTGGTGCACGCACACGCACACACACACACACACACGCAAATGTTGTACATGCACACACAATAACCTGCTTATCATTTCTAATGTCAAGCCTGTGACTACACATGGCTGTGACTCATTGGCTCCGCACAGGACTAATGTCAATTTAAACCTGTTTTACTATTCAACAATACGTAGACCCGAAAAAGGGCAATAGGCAATATTCAATTATGATATACTGTGTGCAAATTGTAACGACGAAGAAATGAAGTGTCCACATTTTGTAAGAAACAAGAGTGACGGATGGTACAGCTAAATTATGAACCAAAAAAATATATATATATCAAGATAAAACACGTAAGATATTATATGCTTTATGAATATGGTTGACACATTCTGATTCATAATGAGTCAGACACAGTCAAATAGACGCATCACACACACACACACACAACAGGGGAAGAGGAGAACAATGTTTGAGATGCAGAGATATAGAAAGAGAGAGACACAGTTATCTGGGATGACTGAGAGGCAAACAGAAAGAAACTGAAAAAAAGCATGAAGCAAAGAGGAGAGACAGAGATGTGCAGCAGGAGACACGGGAACATGACGTCTGTGAAAAACACTGTAGACTTCAGCATGGGCGGTGCTGACAGGCTTCTTCATGGCTTTACACTTTAACATTTCTGTTTAAATGTCATTTCCAGGTGCTATAGCTCTACTTCACCAACTACTACTGACTGCTCTGAATTGCTCTTTTCATACAGGCTTTGCTGACAATAACAACCAATATATAAATAATAAATTAAAAAAATCGCCGTCATCATCGCTGTTGATATGGTGAGGCAACTACTATGAAAGAGGATTTAGGGTTAGTGAGGTAACTTGAGGTTTAACCCTGGATATTCAGGGTCATGATGGTGGTTCACATCTTACCATGGTCATATGCTGCAAACACCGCTGCCCCTTTTATGTGATTTTCATTGGGAAAATCTGGGTTGACTTACCAAGTTGATGACCACTGTCATTTGGCTTAGCGTGATTGCGGATGTCAGGCTTACTTAAGCCAGATAACAAAAATCCTGGGTATGTTGAACTTGCTTTGTAGTACAGGACCCTGGATAGATTTGCTTATGTTGATCCAGGACCATCATCGCCATGTTGATCCTGGATGGGTTTGACATATATTAATTAACAACAAAATTAACCACTTTAACCGCTATCTCTCTGATAGTTTATGTTGATAATACAAATAGACATATCGCTGACAATGTTATGTCCTTTACAGCAGCTGTTGGTGTGCTAGGACCTCAGAAACCTACTATGAGGCCACAACCAGAGAGTCCGGGAAGGATCGTCCTCTACGTTGGACTGACAGCAGCAGCAGCAGCAACGATACTCTCTGTCTGTGTCGGACTGATGAGACAGAAAAGGTAGCGGTATAGACGTTGTGTTTCACAGAGAGCAGACTTATCTCTGTCACTGCCTCTTTTTATCTTCTGGGTCCATGAAGCTGCTTTTCCTTGTCCACCCAACCAGTCCTCTGTAACATGAAGGCCAAAAATTACCGTTTCAAGAGGGCATCAACGACTGCTGCTTTTTAGAAGTCATTAACTGCTATCAAAAATGAAGCACAGGATATATATCTGGGTTTTTTTTTTCAGTCAATAACAATGATCAATTTGTGTCAAAAACATATGAAATACAGCCAGTAAAGGTAGTTATAATATGTATAGGCAGTATATAAAATATCAGAGTCCTTAATTGACTCTGAGTTGCTGTTTACAAATAGCCACGATCTGATTGGACAACCCCCAGCAGGCTTGTCTGAACTGGAGATACTGTTTGACTGCAGGATTAATGTGACAGCTTTCTGCTTGTAAAGGATAGCTGGAGCCTTCCGTTATCTAAATACCGTACATTCTGTTTATTTAGCATCACAGAACCGACCGTTTCAGGCGCTCCCGTGAAGTATTTCCACACCGTTGACTAAAATCGGGCCACGTTTCACCCCGCCTCTCGCTCATGCTTTATTTCTGCTGCTTTAGTGCCCCTGCACTCAACACTGCACACTGTAAAGTCACACGTGACAACTATGACTTGTCACCAACAACAAATACCCACAGCATCCCCAGCTGGATGTCTGCTGCGGATGCATTGCCACAGCTGTATTACTGCACCATGCTAAAACCACAGATGAACGATTAGCCTACATTGATGTCGACTCGTGGGTTTGAGCTTTTCGCTTTGTCTGAAGATGTGATCTGGAACGATAGGAGGATAATAGGCGCTAGAATCAATCAAGCATCTCATCTGTTTATCGGGTATCACGTACTTGACATCATTAACTCGAATCATTCACTCGGCATAACCTCGTGTACCAGGTTTATCCTTTCCTCTCGTGGCTTATTTGTAAAAAAAATCTTTTTGCTGAAGTATTAATCATAAATGTGAATGTAATTAAAGATGAACTCTGTGTTTTCTTGTGCTTACATTTCAGTCACTTATACTTGAAAGCCCTATATTGCCTCACAAAGTCAAAATTTAAGATTAATATCAATTATAATTATAATGCACCTGGATCGACATAAACAAATATATCCAGGGTCAACTTGCAAAAAAACTGTTTAGAATAGGTGATATAAAAGGAGTGAAAAAGTATTTATTGCAGGTCTTTGTGTGTCTCACAATGGTAAACAAGTCTAATGTATTTTTATATTTTTTTATATGTATATATTTTTTATTATTGTCATCACGGCCTATGAAAAAAGCAAAACGTGTTTCTCTTATAAATAAGATGAATTATGCTGACCAAAGCAGAATTAGGCCTGCATAACTTGTTATAAATATAAAAATATATTTTGTAATGCAAACTGAGTAAAATGATGCGTCTGGATGATCCTGCTTGGAATCATGCTTAAAAAAATAATAATAATAATAATAATTGCATGTTTTTCTATTTTCACAGGCCACATTGACAATATAGCAACTGCAATATGATATTATCCTTACTCTGTTAGTGAACAAACAAAGTGTGTTATCTTCAATTTCAAAACCTTTGCTACCTCTGAAGAAGCGCAGGAGCAGCACACTGATGATGTCAGAGGGCTGTGATTGGTCGAACGCAATTTTGGTCCAGGAATGTGTCGGGAACGTGGATAAATCACATTGTGCCTGAGGTGGTAGTGTATAGTGGGGGTTTTTTTCTGAAAGCAGCTGCCTGCTGTGGGTTCAAACAACACTATGAAAGAGTGAACCAAATCAGTAAAGTTGTAGCCAGACAGCTAAACGATGAGCTGAAACCTGCTTTTTAAAGCTCCGTAAAGCCAAAGGAAGCTGCAGAGTCACTGAAAATGGTCAACTTCCTCTTAAGAAGCGAGATTTCATTAACAACAGTTGCAGCACCATGTGCTGTTGAGAAAGGACAAGAATATACTTGTCCTGTCTGAGCGATAGGACGGCGCCTGGATGGTATTTGGGTGGGACAGACAAGTGGCCAAAAGAAAAAAACCAAGTTCTGTAGAGTGAAGCCACGGCTACCTGTTCTCTATCCAGCTGCAAAACACTACAAGGTATCATTAGATCTCCTCTCATCTCAAATATCATGCATCTTTACCAAGTGAAATACACACACATGCAACCGCACACACACACACACACACACACACACAGACACACATTCCTCGTGGATGTCATGTGATGATGGTTATGTTTGTATCATAGTGGTGGCATCTTCCCAGAATAGCTCACCATACACATTCAGACCGAATCCATCGCCTCTCCTTCAGGCCGTTTATACGGAGATGAGAGACTTGGTTACGAGGCGGACACAAACACACACACACACACACACACACACACACACATCAAGTGGCCTGTAGAGCTCATCGGTAACGTCATCCATTCAGCTGAGCCCTCCAAGCTCATCATAAATGATAATGCCTGACTTCCACTCAGCCTTGGGGGTTGCAATACAGACAAGGATGACACTCACATACAGACACACACATGTCGGGGTTCCATCTCTTCTATCTGTGTATTTTGTAAATCTCCCTCTAATATATGTGGATTTGAAAGGCAATCAATGACTATATTTATGAGTGTGTGTGTGTGTGTGTGTGTGTGAGCCACCTGGCAGTTGAAGGACCCTAGGGGATATCCATAAGGGAGAGAGATGGAAAAGAGGGCTGAGTCACCGCTTTGTGTGTGTGTGTGTATATGAAGGTGGACTGGGGGTTTAGCCAAGACATCCCCTGATGTCAACAGTTTCTGACACATGACATGAGTCATTCTTTAATTAGCATGTTGTCATGCTCATTCGATTCCCTGGGTAATTAAGTGTCCTATTAGCCAGTTTCAAGCCAAGTCAAGTTGTGACGTCACAAATCCTTGAAGATAATGCCCTTTAGACTTCCATATGTGGTGAGCACAGAGAAACCTTCTCCCTTCAGCGTTAATGAGAAAACAGCCTTCTAGAGTCAAACTTTTGCATATACATTATTCTGAGTCACAACTTAAACCAACAACGACATGCACAGTTTAAAAGCATCCATATACAGCATGGACATTGAAAAAGAATCAAATAAAAATGTAAATGAAGACAACAAAACATTTGCAATAAAAACAGTATTTTTAAGGTTCCTGTGCAGTTACAGTGAAATGAAGCTTTTTTCTTTGTTTGTTTGTTTGTTTGTTTGTTTATTAGTGGAAATAGTTACCAAAATGAGTCACCTTCAGAGACTACAATACTGCTGACAGTCTATGGCATGAGGAACCATCAATCAATCTATTTACACAATGGAATAGTAAAGAAAAAATGAAATTGGATATAAAATAAATATCGACTGCACAAAGGAAATATGGACAAAGAAATGGATTGTATATGAAGGTGTCGAGAGCAAAAACAAAAATGTGACATGTGCATAAATATTTAAATTATATAACAAGTAGAGGTTTGATATGCAATTGACAAGGGCGAGGATTAAATGTGGAATGTGAATGTAAAAGTCCAGTTTGATGACCTCACCTTGATCCAGTTTATGTGGCCATGAGTCATAGACGCACACACACACACATTGGTTGCTTTATTGGATGACATGCCTCAATATTAATTGAGGTAGACTCTTGTCTAGACTATGTCTGCTTCACATTTTATAATCACAGTCTGATGGCAGACAACCCAAAAAACGGGAGTCCACCCACAACACAATGCTCTTCCATAGCGTTCCACTATCAAAGACTGACAAAATAAACTTTATTTCTCACAATCAAAGGAGAAATAATTTAAACCGTTGGCCTTAACATTAACCTGTCGTATTCCTGAATTGTCAAAGACCGTGTTCGTGTTCGAGAATAAAAAAAGAATGTCAACCATTTTGTTTGTTTTTGTTGTCACGTGACAGCACATGCCTGATAACAGACCTACACTGGCTCATTGAAATAAATGGGTGAACCTAGTAAGTTTAGTAGATTCAGTAGGCTGATAACAGTGAGATATGGTAGCTCTGGATGCTGTACATGTCATAATTTCAGCTGACAGTGTCCATTAAATGTAAGAGAAAGACTGCATATATATATATATATATATATATATCCTTCCTGTAGTGAATAAAATAGATAAAGCAGTGGGACTGAACTGCATTTCACCCAGGTGAACACAGGTATGTGTCAGGATGCGCTGGGAGGGAGGGTGTGAGGAACAGTTTACATATTTCACAGGTCACTCAGGTGTGTTGGCTTGTTTCGAGCCCTCTAAACATGGCAACTTGAATGTCAGTTCCTTCCTAATAAAGTACTACAAATCTGGTATCTTTCAGTTTAATTTATTTGAGTAAGAATAATATATTTTATTGAGCATAAGAAAATAAAAAAAAAGGTTAAGTAACTGCACGTTTTCTCACAGTTAAACAGTAGAAAAGTAAATGAGCTCAAATATGATTGTAAGATGTGCTCATGTTATAGGACACGTGAGCTTTTACATTAGATGCCTAATTCACTCCACTAAAGCAAACAGATTGTTTATTTGCTTTATTATGTTGCTTTCTAATTAGTTTTGAAAATTAAGATTTGCTGTTGTGAAGTGAATAAATAAATAAATAATTCAATTTACTGGAATGATTCAGTTCATTTTTAAAGAAAAAAAAAACTCATCTCACTTTTCTCACAAAGGTTTCCGTTCTGAAAGTTAAACCAACTGTTTGTTTGAAGCTTTTTTCTTTCTGATCCAACCACAATTTGTGTGTGTAGAAGTAAAAACCAAGTTCAAGTTGCAAATGTTGCAGTAAAAAGTGTCATTGAAACATGATTCACTCCTAAAGCTTTAAGGTGACTGACACGTCAGCTCTAAGCTAGAACATTGTAGAGTGGGTCACACCTGGTTTTAGACGCTGCGGAGTCTTATCTGACATCTAGAGACAAGCTAAGGCTAACTGACACACGATGAAAGCTTGTTGTTTTATTGCCAATAGGATGTTGTAACATTATAAATATTCAAGAGACAGACAGGGATACTTGATTCTGGATCTGTTGAGGCAGAACAGTAGGAAGAGTCCTGGAAATATCATTTCCAAAATCAAATATCATGCACCTTTACCAAGTGAAATGCACACACACACACACACACACACACTAGTCACTGGCCTACTCCCTCCTCTGGCATGCAGCTGACTGTTGGAGTGGCAGTTAATTATTCCTGTCGGGAAAGGTTAAGACAAGGAAGAGAGATGGGAGGGAAGAAAATTAAAGACAGAGACAAAGACTTCGAATGGCGCTCCATGAAAAACAATGAATATCTCTAAAGCAAATTGGTTTAGCTTTACCACTGTGAAGTCACAGTACACCTGAATTCAATTGTGTTTGCATTCCAAAGGTGAAGGTTAGTGATGGCGACGTTATGAGCTTTCTCGTAAATCTTACATATGTTACAGTCATTTTTGCAGCTTTCCTGCCATGGATCTCCGGTTTTAAGCATCCGAATCCAGGTGGTCATGTGTCAGCTTTTTCCTCATCGAATGAAAGAGGCCGAAGTAAACATTCACATCACAGACCTCAAGATGACAACGGCACTAAATGTATATGCAGAGTGTGTAAAAAAAAAGTTGACATGTGTTCATATATTCACATGTATGTATGTCTGAGACACAGCGCAGCGCAGAGGTGACCTTCAGAGTGAACAGCACTGCCGACAAAGACAGGACAAACAACGACAATCTGCGGCTTCCTGTACAATGCTTCTGCACCAGTGGATGCTAAATGGGGCGCGCGCGCGCACACACACACACACACGAGTCACTTCAGAAATTATAAGTGTATTGCCATCTGCAGGCCATCATGTTTCATGGACTGCAGGACCAGTAATTAGCTGCCGGTTTAATGAAGGCACACCTGACAAAAATAGATGCAGTTTAATGAAGCAGCCCTGCAATAAATCATACTTTCATGTGAAGGTTTGGAGTCGTGTTTTATATGAATTTTATGCTATGATATGTTAATATGAGGGCTTGTGAGACGTTTGTGAATTTCTGAGTAAACTATTTAATAGTTCACATTTTCAAACTGTGAATTCAGACACTTAAATGAAAAGGCATAAAGTAACCATAACGCACAAGGTCATTATCAGCGAAGTAATTACACACACACACACACACAGCCTGTGTCTCCACCTAGAGGAGAAAGAGGTGAGGTGCAGCACCTCGTTGTATGAAATGGGTAAGAGAGAAGCACAATAGTTTTCTCTATGAATATGTTTATTGAGCTTTAAAAAAAAGAAGAAGTCTAGAAATTACAGTAAAATCAAAAGGAAATGAGGAATACCTGGTTGTTGACAGCCAGTACAATGATGATAATAATAATAACAGCCTTTAAAACCTAGTCAACACTTTTATTTTTTTTCTTCCAGAGAGCTTCATATATATCATGAAGAATAGAAAATCAGCATCTTTGTGTTTCGTAACGTACCCTGTACAGATCAGAGCGGCCTCAGTGTGACACTGATGCACACCAGTAGACCTTCGCAATGCTAAAATGTGAGAATTTCAAGTGATATAATATCATGAAAAGGATTTCTAGGATAATAACTAAGGCACTTTTTCCTCTCTTCTCACTTACTTACTTTTTTTTTTTTTTTTTTTTTACAGACAGTAAAACACATTCAACCATACTACGTGGATGCCCTGATCTACAGCATAAATAAAAAAAACTGTTTATACCACCACATTAAATATCATAACAACAAATAAAAATATCTGTTATTTATTTGTAAATCACTGTATCGTCTTGAGAGATTTTTAGTAAGTTCGCAGAAAGGTTTTTTAAAACTTTTGTTATATCACAGCTGTCAGTGGGATACACCAGCAGAGTACCATAAATTACCAGCAGTGTAACGACACCCTATGCCAAAAATGTTATTATTCGCAGCTGTGTTTATGCAACAGTATCTAGTAAACTTCTCCCATGATGAATTACAATAAGATGGATATTGGCTTTCGTTCATGAAGATATGGTTGAAAAAATGCACTCCTGTCTCCTGCATCTAATCTACTCGTGAGCAGTAAATATGAAAATAGCAGGAACGAGGCGGCAGCTTGAGGAGACTTGTGTTGTGTAACATATGGATGTATTTCAGGGTAACGCTTTTACTCTGGGGTCATTCAGTGATAGGAACGGTCCAGCAGAGGGACCCCTCACACCAGATATCTGCAGCCCTGACAAGGCGTTTGCATAGCTTATTTTTACCTTTATTAGATGCATTCGGTAATGAACAGCGTATGTATGTATGTATGCAAACAAAACAGGCTGCAGAGCACGAGAATGCACTCGAAGCACCTGCATAATGTCACTGAGACACAGTATTGAGTTGTAGCTACAAGTATTATGCAGGAAATGTAAATGTCTCCGGGTGTAAAATCAAGTTACAGGCAAAAGTTGGCACTGCAGTGAAAATGGGAACCCAGACGTACAGATGATAAGTCTACCTGACTGTAAATGTGCTTTCCAAAAATGTCATTGTGTTTTCTAAAATTGTCAATGTGCAATATGTTTGGTTTTGTAAATGTGTTTTCTAAAAATGTTTTTTTATTTGTTGATGTGTTCTTTGGTTTCATAAATGTGTTTTTTTTTGTGTTATGCTATTGTGTTTCTCAGTTTTGTTTGACGTGTTTTCTGATTTGTTCGTGCGTTGTCTGACATGACATACAATGTGCGCGCCGTCGGCTCGTTGCTTTGACTGAACTTTGTTCATTAAAACCATGACAAGCTCGTATTCATCATTCCTTTGTACCCCGTTAGTCTGTTCTTCAGTTTCAGCACAAGAGGTGATTTTGTTGATCTTCATATATCCTTCATTCCTTCTTTTTTTTTTTTCTTTTAAATCAACAGAATTTATCTTTTAGGTCAGCAAAGACAACTTACTCTACGTGATGATATACAGCTGCTGCATACCTGTGGGTGTTGCAGTTCTGGTGTGGCCATCATGACCTGAAATAAACTGGGAATATGTGTGTGTGTGTGTGTGTGTGTGTGTGTGTGGGAGGGGGGGTTTAATGCTAACATTACCACTCTCCTCTGCTCCAGTGCACTAATGCTCATCACCACACCACCGACAGTGAAAAAAAAAAACTGGTGAAAAAGGCCACGCACGGAGAGCAAAGCACTCGACTCCCTCCAGCTTACATTGATCGCCTGATTCTCAATATGCAACGCTGACTGGCCCGGTGTGAGGCCCTGTATTCGTGGCTTTTTGTGTGCTTCAACACGTGTCGAAATGTGTACGCTCGGAAACTCACTTAAAAGCTTTCGTTTGATAAAGAGAGGAAGAAAAAAAACTCTGTCTAGTTGTATATTAAGGACACGTTAGGTGCTGATGGCTCATTAACCAAGAGAAGGAGAGAAAGTACAATCCTAAGATGGCAACAAGAGAGGGTATCATATGCACAGTAGCAGGCCATGCCCCTCCCCCTCACTAAGTGCTGCAGAAATGCAAGGGAATTTGTGTGTGTGTGTGTGTATGAGCATATGTAAGGAGCTGTGCATAAAAGGAGGGGGGATGGGCATACGAAAGTAAGAGACGGTATTTGAGTGTGTGGTTTTCTACAGTTGCAGTCAGATGAAGCGGGACGGGACAGGAAATGGATCAGTGGTGGAGGTGTAACCTCAGCTGGCCAGGTTTCTCTCTGCCTGACCAGCGCTTCATGCATTATCAGCTGGAGGAAGTTTTCTCCCACAGAAAGGAGGAGGAAGGGGGGGGTACTAATATTTGGTGTGACTAGATCTGGTATTGTTTGAGATTTTCTATATAAACTATGCAAAAGATTAAAGATTTGTCAATCTCAAATCCCCAAAGGATTTATTTCTCCTCAGTCAGAAAGCTGCTCTTTATCGGACCGTGTGGGGGTGGTGTGTGTGTGGGTGTGTGTGTGTTGGGGGGGGGGGGGGGGTGATGCCTGGTATACAGTGGGGTCTTTTTTCTGCTGGAGCTTCTCAGGCTCAAAGGAAAATGTGCTTCTCTTCACGTGTGTCATGCTTATGAGGTCCGACAGCAGAGTGCACAATGCACTCCTCACCATGCCGCTATGTACCAAAGCTCCTCATACACAATCTCACACATGCACATAAACACACACAAAGGTCTCTCTCTCTCTCATGCACACAATCCCTCCCGATTTCTCTAAGCTGGGACCAGCCAGCCGCAAGAACAACAATCCATGGCTTTGACCCTGAATCGAAAACTGAGGGAAAGAGAGGACGGGTGGGGTGGGTCCATAAAAATAGGACAATTTGTTTCTGTAGAAAAATAGAGGAATTTCCAGAGGCTGACACAATGTCTTTGGCACTTCTGAAAACACACATCATACATAAAGAAACTGACACTGAGTGTAAAAGGCCAAACTGAAAAGCTCTACAGCCAGAAAAAAGATTAAGATAATCCAAGTTCATCCATATATGAGTCTGGCCAGTCCTGGGTGGATTTGAGCCTGAACAGGCCCGTACTCCACCATCTCTCCATCCACAGTGATCATGCCTTGTGGAGAGATGGGCTCCAGCCGCAGGGCCTTCACCTTCTCGTACACCAGGTGTGGGCAGCCGCACGCCAAGTGGGCTCCTTTCTCCATGGCAAGGAAGAGGCGCAGGAGGGCGGGCCGGGAGATTCCCGCTGTCACGTAGAACAGATGAATTATCCCGTCGTCTGCCAATGCACCAGGGACTGTCCACAGGTCTTCAGCCAGGTGAGACTGGTAAATAGCCAGCACCAAGACAAAGTCCTGCTCCTTGACAACAGTCCAACTGTCAGGGACCGGCTGGTCCAGGCCTGGGAGCAGAGAGTCCACCAGCGCTCTGGTCTTACCGTCACTCTGAGTTTCAGGTCTTTTGGTGGTGATAGCGTTGTTGGAAGAATTGCTGATGGTGTTGTGGTTGGAATTTGTGCTGTTGCAATTGTGGCGAGAGTTCTGGTTTGGAGAGGTGTTGGGGATGAGCCGACAGGGGAGAGAGGAGCAGAGCGAAGGGTGCTGAGGTGTGGAGGGCAGTTGGTTAGTCTTGACGTTCCCTTTCGAAGGTTTTGGCACTTCCTTAAAAGGCAGGTACGCTAACCTGCCCTGATACACTTTGAGGGAGGCCAGGCGCACCAGAGTTCCCATAAGGAAACGGATCGCTCCGACATGGCGGTACTTCTCACTCTCGATGTCAACGTCAGCCACAAAGCCCCAGGCCAGGGACAGAAAAGAGAAGAGGCGCTGCCTTGAGGCCAGGTGGATTGACACCAGGTCCAAGGAGCCAACCAGACCCTTGCACAGCATGAAGCCACAGCTCAATAGTAGCTCCTCGTTCCATGCTGGGGCCGACCTGAGGGAGGTTTATGCAAATCAAGAGTCAGAGAGACAGTGTATACACACATATATATATATATATATATATATATATATATATATATATGTATCCAAAATAGCTGGGCACTGTAGTTTTTGACAAAATATGAGAAAATAGAGCATTCATTAGGGACTATTTTCAGATGTGGATTCATTAATTAATACACCCATGTCCGTAGAAGAACGAGCTGCGTGTGCATAGATTGCAGATTTAGTCTACGGGTTTCAGTCCCTTCCAGGTCTTAAGTCACACCAAACTCACACCTAAATGTAGACATTTTTCCTCTTATATCAAAATGTATTGGTGGTGATGCCACACCTATGTCTTAGAACAATTCCAGTTTTGTTCTTTGCTGGTGTGCAAATAAACAACCAGTAGGGGGAGATGACACCCTGAATATACGATGGGCTGATAGCTGCACTCTGAATTAAAATCACTCATAATGTGCCGCTTTTCTAAACTCATTACATCATTCCTTTGAGACTTATCAGCAGCCTGAAATGACCTTGTGCTGCACAGTGAAGCAGTTCCAGTCTGCTCCACTGTCTCTATGTGCCCAGTCAGCCTTTGGCATACTTACACAAAAATAAAGATCTTTTTTTTTTTTTTTTTTTGCTCTTCTTTTGCACTGTAGGTCCATGCATTTAAATGACTCATTAATGGACTGACTCACTGAGAGTAGTGGTGGACGGAGGCAGCGAGGGCGTTGCCTGAGCCACCTGGTAGAATACCCAGAGGGGTCTGGATGGCCTCTTGCCAGTCCTCTCGCTCCATCAGACCATTTATCACCTGAACAAGAACAAAATATAAAAACAGTATCAGACCACAGTCCTAAAATAGAAAGTATTATCTCGAAAACATACAAAAACATTCTTTTCTTTGATAGCTACAACTTGTGGGTCAAGCATGTTACTGTTGACGAATTTTAAAGGAGAAGCATCTAGAGAAGAAAGATCGGGATTTTAATACATTACTGCAGAGATTTTAGCGCTGGAATCAGTGGCACTAGGCTCTTTTGTCACGTCTGGATGCAAATTAAATTTTTACAGGCCTATTCTGAAAAGCACTAAGAATAGCAACAGTGGTATGAGGGTGTATATCATTTCCATTGGTGACTAATTGACTACTGTGTCACTAAGAAAGAGCAATAGGCTGGTTATAGGCAAAGCACCTCAAACAGAAGCCCGTCTCCTGACATGATAACCAGGGCGTCCCATCGTGACAGGTCCGCTTTCCTCACCAGCTCCCGTGCATGGTTCTGGTGCTCTGAAGGACATAAGTGGAAAAATAAAAGAACCCCAAAACCTGACAACAACAAAAAAAAAAAAAAAAAAAAAAAAAACAAGGGCAAGGGCAGAGAAAGATACACGCTCCCTTCATCGTGAGTCCCTGGGGTAGGATCAGGGAGATTAGGCAGAAAAGAGATTCAATTTCCCCTTATCAGACCAAACATATCACATTAGCCCATCCAGTGGCTACTCAACAGCTCTGAGGCAGCTAAGCTTCCCTGCAAACATCTGCGACTGACAAATATCAGCATGTGTGTGTGTGCGCGCGTGTGTGTGCACTCATTGGATGCATGCGAGTGTTGGTTAATGCCCCGGCAGAGGACTGAGCTCTTTGCTCAGCCTACATTTATTGGCAGCGTCTCTGAGTGAGTCCCTCCGCAGGGGGTCTCTGCAAGCTCATCATCTACCGCCGAGACTCCCCCGGCGTAGTGGTGCGTGTTTGTAAATGGAAGAGAAAAAGAGACAGCTTTAGAGAGAGAGAGAGAGAGAGATTTTTCTGAAATATGAAAAGGTCTCTCGTTCCCTTCCCTTTGCTCAGCCTCTACCTGTCCCTTTTCCCACTGGCGCTGTTTTGTTTGTTACCGTATGTACTTGGTGAGGCTGGAGGCGGTGATGCAGTGCTGTGTTGACAGACAGAGGCAGAGGGAGTAAACTGCACAGCACAGCTGACTCAGCACTTGGAGCTCGCTGGAGCTCCGGCTGATGCTTTACTTCTCAGCCACTTCCTTATTCAAGGGTCACCGCCAAACGCAAACACGCCAACCTCAACATGGGCTGCTCGCGGTTTTCATACATCCCATTCATCATGTTCAACTTCTTGCTTTGTTGATTCTTCTTTGAGCTGCACAGATGCTGGCATACATGAATACACGTGTGAATTTTCTCCGGGGGTGAATTAAAAGTCGTTTCACTTTGAATGCAGCGGTTTTAATCTTCTCGTTACACTTTTCTGCCATCTCCTGAGGTTAACTGGGGTAAAGACAGGAGAGGCTTGGTGCACCGGATGCTTCATACAGTATGTAAAAGGTACATGCTGACACAAGAGGCTCCTCCACTGGTACTTGTCCTTCCTCGGGCAAAGGCTGTGTGATACATTCATCAAGGAGCTGTGCGCGGGGGTAAATGGGTTGTGCCAGTTAATCCGCTCATAGTCACATCTGACTGGCCACCGTATCCAACCACTAACACCCTTAGCGACCCATATACTCTCTCGTCTCTTCTGCTGTGTTTTTCTTTTGGCCTGGGTCGACACCTGTAATTGCGTCTTGTCTTTTTTCATCACCATCCAGCTGCTGACCTTCCTTTAAGTCCCAGGAGTCGGCACAAAGAGCCTATATGTGCATCGGCACTCTTTCTCGAATAAACAAACGCAGATTCTCATCCTCCTTTTCCTCTACATTCGCTGTCATATTCCACTTTTGCTCTGAGCTGTATCAGATATTCAGTTGAGGTACTGGCGAGCTGATGATGGAAGAGACAGTTTATTCCTACCTGTCAAGTTGTTGATCCTGTCAAACAGCGCTGAGGTTGGAATGGAGGGTAAGGGGTTTATTTTTTTGTTTTATTTTTAGATATTTTAGCATTTGAGCCTTCCCCTGTTCCCCAGCTGCTCCTTGGTATTCAGAGAGGTCACAGATGACAATAATCAACATGCAACATGATTTAAGGTCACAAAATGCCAACAGCAACTCATGCAGAATGTGAAGCAGTTGAGGTGACTGACTGAGGTGAAGCGCATGCAGAGGCGTGTGTGTGTGTGTGTGTGTGTGTGTGTGTGTGTGTATGGGTGTGTACATGTTTGCTGAGCATGTAGCTAGTACATTTTTTACATCTTTAATGCATAATCACTGCAGAGATTAAGGTTTGTTCATGCCAACTTATGTGTGTGTGTGAGTGTGTGTTAGAGGCAACTAGCATGGCCTACTTCTCATTATAATTGTCCCATCCTGAGATTGAAGGTTTAATCCCCTCAACCCCATTTGAAGTCAAGATGATCTTGAAAAGAATGTCATCTAAATGCATGAAGAAACGTATGTGTGTGTGTGTGTGTGTGTGTGTGTGTGTGTGTGTGTGAGAACGCCACCAACCTGTGATGACGAGCGTGTAGGGAACAGCAGCCTCAGTGAGCATACCCTGCACGTGGCCAGTAAAGAGCTCCAGAGCCTGGCCGCGCCCGCTGTGAGGGTTCACTAGTATCATGACTCTGCAAGGTCGACGCACCTCCGTGTTCGCTACGCCTGAGAGACACACACACACACACACACACACACACAAATAGAGAGAGAGATGGAGGGAGAGATGGTTGTCAGTGAGTGAAGACCAGGATAAAGATGAAAGCGGGAAGGCCAGATGATTTTATGTATAATCATATGTTTCAAAGAACGTATAAGGACAGCCTTCTCCTTCAGGCTATCTGCGGCATAGAAATGCACTATGAAACAGTAAAGTCATAGGCCGTGACAGCTTTCAGATAGACAATGCTTAATGTTTATATGACGTACTTCTTTCTTCAGTTCAATTCTATTGCATGATGGATGTTTACAGACTCACCCAGTTTCAAACTGCTTCCACGCAGTGTATAATAGTATATAATATGCAGTACTTACAATATTTAATTGACAATATGTAAAATGATGAAAAGCATGTAAACCCAAGTTCATGAAAATTCATTCAATAGTTGCCGATTTTCCCCTCAAAACCACAGATATGAATATTACGGTGGTGCCAGAGAAGTCGAGTATTCTCCAAAGGCAGTCGGCTTAATCCTCTTAGAAACATGAACGTCTGTACATGACTGTGAGTGTTTCATGCTATTTTTTTGGGGGGGGATCAAATGGACTGACAGACTGACATTTCCATCTCTGGAGCCATGCCGCTAGCTAGGCTAAAAAAAAAAGTAATTATTGGATTAAAAAAGATAAATTAAATGACATCACTTTACTGTAATGCAGCTTTTAAACCCAGGAAAAGACTTACACTTATATGCTAGTCACATATCACAATATTGATGTAATATTGATATATTTCCCAGCCCTAACATGGAGCAAAGAATATTAGTAAAAAAAAAAATATATATTTTATGAACTGCATTAATGGGTCACATTTGATTTAATGTGTTCTATAACAAATAGTTCCTATTCTTTTCCAATACATATTTGTGTGCAGGATTAGCCACTGACTGCCACTAAAAGGATCTGTGGCAAGAATGAGCTTTTTAAAAGTGAATTTGGAGAGAAGCTTTGTCTGTCTGAAGGTAGATTTTGTAGCAGATGCCCTTGACCTTTATAGCAGACACAGACTCACCAAACACCATATCAAATGAATCAGAGAGGGAAAAATCATAGGCCAGAAACCCAAGTATCAGTATAGTATTTCCACCATAATGATTTGGCTGCAGGTGTTGCTGACATTTAGCATCTGGTGGACAAAATTGTCAGAAGACAATGCATTTGAGGTTTACCTCTTTTCTGTAAAGTAAATGAATCAAGAGAAATCCAGTCATTTCTGCCAGTTCAGAGCTGACTACGCAAAAAAACAAAACCCAGATGCCTTGTATTGACTCACTAACGTCTGTCTACTCTGAGTGTTTTTCTTCCTGGAGCCTCAATTACAACATGTAATGTACTGCTGCTGCTTCCCTCTACTCAGTCGGCCCATGTTGATCTGACACGACTGAGTTACCAAAATATCTCAGCGACAGAAGTGTAAACCCAGCAGGAAGACTGAGGAGAGAGTGTGAAAACACACAGGCACATGGCAAACTCTGCCTCCATTCACCCACACAGGGTCTCCATTGTTTTTTTTTACTTGTATCAGAGCACAATGTGGCTTTTTAGAAAAATACCCT
The DNA here is from genome assembly GCA_036937835.1 of Pampus argenteus. Classification (NCBI taxonomy): domain Eukaryota; kingdom Metazoa; phylum Chordata; class Actinopteri; order Scombriformes; family Stromateidae; genus Pampus; species Pampus argenteus. The sequence goes on from CM072878.1 coordinate 8,837,214, forward strand.
CTCCACACTTCCAGAATATCAGCTGCAACGATGGAAACTGGCTTTTGACAGCGGAAGAGCTTTAAAATCAGGTTTTGCACTCAAACCTGAGGCTGAAACCTTTGTTTCTTGAAACAAACGCGGCATCTTCACAGCACCTCCGGCATCTTTCCCTGGAAATCATTACATCTAAAACACATGTTTTTCTCTCTTGCCCTGCGTCTCCAGCATACAACACAATTTACTCTGTAGAAGAAGAAGAAGAAGAAGAAGAAGAAGAAGTGGGAATTCTGATTAGTGGTAACATACAGTACAAAGGTTTCAGTTGAACCATTTATCTGTCAGGATGTTTGATTAAGAACTGCTGACTGATTAGCAATAAATTGTGCCTTCATGGGGTGACTGAGAGGTTTTTTCAATGTATTCACATGCACATGTAAATATGGCGGAAGACAGTATTAGAAACAACTACAACAACACGCCTTCAAAATGACCAGAAAGTCTCTCTAAAACAACTTAGACAAAAACATTATATTATTATATATTAGAGAGAGAGAGAGAGAGAGAAAGGCAGAATGCTAGATGCAACATATGAGTATGGTGTATTAGAAATAGTACTGTGATGTGAAGTCAGATTCCTGTGGGCACATCCTGCCTGTCACACTGGCAAGCAAACTTTAAACTGCAGTGTGTGTATATTTCACAGTCACAAGTGCATAAACACACACACACACACACGCAGGCAGGCAGACGACAGATAGACTGGATGTGTCAATGTGTCGGTGCTAACAAGTGCTGAGCTGACAGAGACGATCACTTCAGCATCTTGTCGCCAGTGTGTCGCTGTGCAGATTATTTTTTTTTTAATGCTAAATAAAGATAAGATGTGCATCGCTGTAGATTTGTTAAAAATATGAAACCATATGGGGAAAATATGGGTTATTCCAGTGAAAGCTGTCTCATTGAGAAGCAACACTATATTCAGACTGCAAACAAGCTGAATTCCAAGGTTGATTGAGTGTTTGCTGGAGGGGAGGGGAGGAAGGTTGAAAGATTATAAACACCACTGCCCACTGAGACATCAGCAGACTGGGAGGACAGGGAGGGGATGGCGGGGCAAGAGTTGACAGGCCGTCAGAGCTGTGTGTCACAGAGCAGGAGACAAACGCTCCAGGGGAACTGAGAGTCTGGTTGGAGGTGAGAGGTTATCTGGTGACGTGGTTAGCTCTTGTCTCCTTCACCCAGGAAGCCACGGCGGCTTCAGCTGAGCCCCAGGGAGGAGAGATCACACACAGTGACAGACGCACACCTGATCCCACAACTGCTGCGGAAAAACACAGGCTATGATTTTGGTAGGATCTGAACATACTGCTCTCTCGTTCCTCCCTTCCTCCTCTTTAGCATACTCCAATTTCATATGCAAGCATCATGCTATTACTTGCACTAGAGTAGCTTGAAGGAATTTGCACATTGCAGGGTTGTAATGGTTTCAGATGCACAAATGGAAACAAAACAATTTTACAATGTGTAATCTGTAACTGGCATCCTACCAGCTGTTTGAAAGACAGAAAAGGATACAGCCAGTAGCAATGAAAGCAGTCAGTAGTAGGAAAAGTCAAAGCAAGTAAACATCATCTCATTCCTTTTGCTCCTTTTGCATGCAATCTAACTGTGGAGCCTCTAAGCATGGGAAATACTGTAGTAGACCATTAGAGTGCGCAGGACTGTATCATAGCGTATGCACTTCATTATTTACGGCTCATTCATTCCAATGAGCCTGCAGTGAGAGTAAAAACAAAAAACCCAGTGAGACTATCAGTGTAACAGATTTCAACACACAAACTAAATCGGAGTGAAAAGTGAAGTTACAACCTCATTGCGAGCAACTAGAAAAGGAGCAAACTGCATCGTATCATCTTAATTCAGCTCTCTCACTAAATACAAATCTGCAGTTGCACTTTTAATCCAACATGACATGCAATTAACTTAGGGGTAAATGCACTACGACGGGATTAGTGAATCACACTGACTTTCATACAACCTCTAACAACAAGGCAGTAAAGCCACACATTCTGCTGCATGTATTAGCGCAACATTACTCATTTAAAACACATCATATATTCTGTTAAATACTATTGGCTGGCCTGGATCTGGAAGAGTAAAACAAGATTATAAATGAATGATGTGATCAAATTATCATATCAAGATGCAAAAAAGAAGGAAAAAGGGACTATGTTATAAACTGTGAAAAGACGGCTGAACTGCTTCATTTAGTATGTGTGATTTGAGTCTCCAAAGCTGGAGCTCTTTGAAGAGTCCAGTAAGAAGACAGTGACAGTCCCCCTTTCAGGTTACCATCTGCCTCCATGCCTGCCAAGCAGGGCCGAAACTCACACTTCTGCTGACTGCAAACCAGAGTGATCACACAAAGCCTAATCTCTCTCTGTGTGTGTGTTTGCAGTGTACACCTGGAGGCTGCTACCAGGAAGGCGACTTCATTGCTTCCAACACTTTCCTCCATCTTTGGCAACCAACATTCCAAATTAGTCACTGCAAAGTCAAATATCGGCTTTTTTTCTTTTGAACATTTCTGTATGAAGAACGGATATTACCTGACCTGACATGCTGGATTCAGAATTTGTACCCACATTTGAAAGATTTGCCTTATTGTCACAAAGTATCACCTCATCCTCCCTAATGAGTGATGGGGGAAATTAGCTGCGTAAACACTCCTCATACTGTATATGTGTTAATTACTGTCTGACTGTATACCAGGATGAAGCACAGAGGATGTTAATGAGATCAGAAGACAAAGGAACCTGAGGACAATCCGCATTTTAAACAGAAGAGGACATGACAAGATCTAATTAGACGTGGCTGCTGAGAAGCGGGATGAAAAACAGGCTTTGTTTTGATGTGATTTCCCACCCATCAACAATAAATTCTCAGTGGGAAATGACTGAGCAGAGATAATGAAGCCTGAGCAGCGGCTACACTCTTTGCTGACAGAGGATCGGTTGAAAATCTACTGGTGTAGTAGTTAGTGATCAGCTTTATGAGTGTGTGTGTGTGTCCAGAATGATGACGCATATGAATGAATGAATGCATGAATGAATGAATGAGACAGCTGTAGTTGCTGCAGTCAGGTGGATCACCTTTCATGGCAGGTAGAGCAGGTTGGTGACAGCAGAAGGAATGTATTCATCCTCTGCCAAACTGTTTTTTTTCTTCTTTTTTTTTGGCAAAAGAATGGTGCACCATTGTTCAAGTATCATGTAGGACTTTTTGAGAGTCATCTTACTTTGCTGTTCCCTCAAAGGCTCACTTTACAAAGCATGGGAAGAAAAAGAGTGATGGCCATCAAAATATTCACCAACCTTCTTATAGCCTACTTTGTGATATTTTATTTTATATATTCACAGCATAATATTTCATAGTCTACTGTGATTGTTATGGCATATAAGCCTATGCCTATAATTTTATTTATTTATTTATTTTTTCAAAATGTGTCCCCACACTACTTACTCACCGTCTTTCCTGGGTGCCTGCAGCGCGGAGGCATCTCTGATGGCATGAGCCCACCTCTCAGCCTCCCGGAGGTTGGCGAGCGGGTCCTGGACCAGCGCGACCCGAAAGCCCTGCTCCACTCGCTGACGGGCCACTCCTGCGCTCATCCAGCGCCTCTTGAACGGGTAGAAATAGGCTGTAAAGTAGGCGCCGACGTCCGCGCTGTCTGGCCCTCGGTACGCCCGACTGCCAACACAGTCAGTCAAGTTAAAAACCAGCTTGGTCCGGCCGGGTGACGCGGAGATCCTCTGGATGGTCAGGGCGCTCTCCGTCAGGCTCACCGAGTACCGGACCCCGTCGTTGAGCGTGTCGGTGAACTCCCCGTACAGCACGCCCACGACCCCGTTCCGCTGGCAGGATGGGTCCGGTTCAGAGGCGTCTTTCTCCATGCCGGACGGAGAGTGCGACGCGTCCCGCAGGCCAGTGTGCGGATGGCGGTGCAGACTCTGAACACTATCAGCCTGCTGTGGGACGCTTTGAGTTTGATAACAGCAGCTTTCCTAGTTCAGAGTCTCTCCCTAGTGACTGAAAGAGGAATGACAGTGATGGAGCTGCTCTGGCACTGCTCCTGAATTTCAACACTTTGTGTGCAACCTGAAACCAGCTGATCTACATTTTGAATCAACTAACGTGTTGATTTCGAGCTCGTGATTATTTGCAAGTATGCAGAGAACATTTCATCAAGTGTAGAGCATGAAAACTCAACCAGATAGACTGCATTATTTGATCTAATTCTCAGAAAGTCATATTTGCATAAAATACAATAAAAACACCTACTCAAGACTTGGAACACAGGTAGGTATGTTTAATGGCCATAGCAATCACATCTCAGTGTGCTCATCCACATCACACAGGAGAGTGAAATGCAGTTAAAAGGCCTGGATAAATCTAGTAAGTGGTGCTTAAGTTACAACTGTTGTTGTTTTATGGCCTTTGATAAGACGTTGTAGCTCCGGTGTTTGACTTGATGCTCTGTTTTATTACTGATTTGTCCATCTTTGATGTGGAAAGTGGACATACTGTAATTACTTTGATTAAAAATGAATGTTCTTCATGGTAATGGGATATTTGACCTTTTTTTGCCCTTTCATTTCACCAGGAAAAGTACGGGACAGCAGGGTACAAGTATGAATATATTTTTGCTTGATTTAAGCCAAAAAATTTTTCCATCATTAATCTGTTAAATATTTAAATACACCGTATGCCCATGCCCCTAAATGTCCTCGAGGAAAAATCACAGATTTTAGACTTTACCTATAGGATAAGATCCCAACTATCCTCAGTTCTACATTTCCTTGTGAATAAGTTATGAGGCCGGTAAACTTTGCACATCTCTCCAGCAAAGCAGACTTGACAGTAATTCATTCATTTTACTGAGGGACTGAAATAAACATGGACCCATAAATTGCCACTGCAGTTAGTGAATTATTAGAAATTAGGACATATTCCTCTTCTTGACATATCTGACATCATATTTATGACATTTGACATGAATTGGCATGCTGACATATTTGTGATCAAACTGTAGAAAGGTTTTCAGACACTGACTTGTGATTTGACCAGCTTATCTAAGTAGACATTTGTCTACTTAACAAGGCTGGTCAGCACTGATTAAATGCAATTTCAAGGCAGCCAAGAGTTTCACATAGTATATTTAGAGTGCATACATTGATTTGGTTGATGGAGCAGCTTGTCAAAGATAGCCCTGTAAACATTAATATAATGATTTTTGTTTGCTAATGTTAGGCTCAGTATTCAACTATTAAGTAGCTAATGGTTAATCAAGATGTCAGTTTTTAATCAGATATTTTTGCTGCCATGATACCTATAAGTTCTGAAGTTGGGCCTAACAGTTATTTTATCATTATTATTATTTTAGCTATTGATCATCTTAAATGTATTTGTTCAAAACCTTTTGATTTAACCAGGGAAGAACCTCACTGAGTTTAATAATAATTTAGTATATTACTATATTTACTATATATTATATACTGTAGGTTCAATTCAATTCCATTTTACTTAAAAACTTTCTTTGAAGAAAGTTTGAATGGGACAAAAAAAAAAAAAGAAGTCCAAGTTTTTCCACGCCCAGTCTGAATCACGTGGTGTGTGACGTTAACAACACATAAAAACGTTTCACCGCGATACTTCCTGTCTCGGTCTCTCTCATTGGTGTTGCGTGCTGGGAGGATAGCGGAGAAGCTCTAACGGCAACATGCAGTTTTCATATGTGTTGATGCTTTTCTGTCTAAAAATAGAGAGTACTGCAGACGACCCTCCACGAACAGGTAATGATTTGATGAGTTATCAATGAGACTAAAGTATGTAGAAGTCTGGAGGCGGTTATACATGAACTGTGCTAGCCAGCTAGCTGTTAGCTAGCTATCAAGCACGTGCAAGAAGAGCGCGTGCTGGGCAGAAGTTTTATTTCACGTGTTATTGAGAAGCTAAGTGATGCAGGGAAATAGAATAGCATGCTTTATACTCATTGTAACAAAGTTACTATTTACGTTTTTAAATGTCATTTTTATCATAATTTAAGAGAAGGGCGGACAGAAATGTGGCCTTCCTTTGGTCGCGAGCTAATGCCCCGAGGTGTCCGATTACTGATCAAATGTGACTTAATTTTATTTAACTTTTTACAGGCAGGTTTGGCTGATGTCGTCTTCCCCTTACATCAGGCTTAACTTTTCATCATGAAAGAGGTAAAATCCTATTGTTTTTTTTACTGTTTTCCTTACATCTTGCAGTGCATATGATGATTTTTGTTATCCCTGTCTGAAGAACATGTGTGGAAAGCAATGGTATCTGACTAGCTGCAGACAGATATGTAGATATATACTGCTGCTCCTGAACCATCACTAATGAACGGTGTTGTTACAGGTTTCCAGCTCTTTCCTACTTTGCTGTGGCCATAAGAAGTGGGAGACGTGAAAAGGTTTGTACCACCCCTCGCTGTGTCTTTTAATCCTGGCTGCCAGTGATTCAGTGATGAAAACTGCTGCATAGGAAGTGCCGTCTGATGCGATAACTGAGGGCAAAAGCTGTTTCTGAAACACATTGCCAAGCATTTCTGCCTCTTGGTGAGCATGAGCTGAACACTTGATGATCTAGATGTTCAATGTCTCTTTACAGGTCTAATGAATGGCAAAGCAAGACTATATGCAAGAAGATGCATGGGCGCTGAGATGACATGAACAGGTAAATGCTGGAAGACAGACACTCTGAGTTGAATTAAGTCAAGTCAGTGATGATACATGTTATCCCTGTCTGAACAATATAGTGTGGAGTCATGGTAACCTGAGGCTTGACTAGAGATGCAGCATGAACAGTATTTGCTGTATTTTACCAGAACTGTAATGTCTCTTTTCTTTTGTAACTTTCAGATGAAGTTGATGGAAAACTGAACACTAGCGGCTTGGATAAGAACCAGATCTCTGATTCCACACACATCTTAAGCAAACTGTTTTTTTTAATGAGAAAACTTTGACAATACACTGTATAAAATTCAAGTATTGAGCACATTAAAAGTAACATGTATCCCACTGCAGGATGCCCAGCATGTCTTGGTCAGTCTGTGTTTGAAAGATCATCTGTAAGATTTCTTCTTCAAATTGTCAAGGAAGATCTGCTCTTCTTGGAGGTATTCACGGTCCTGTGGGCAGATATTTCCAGGACAATTTTATGAAATGAAACTATAACTATCTACTGACAAAAGCTGTCATTGTAGCTTTAAGTGTGCATGTGTTGAAAAGCTGATGGTGTCATTGTGGATGAACCATAACACAGTTGTACCTTTCAGTTTACAATAAAGCCCTTATTGTAAAAACCTACATGTGTTCATTTGAATTTACTTTTTTTTGGGGGGGTGGGGACATAGTTTACTTGGTACCATGACAATAATGTGCTACTAAATTTGACTTGTGTACTATGTAGTTTTATAGTTCTACAAGTTTAATATTTTAAATGTGTAATTCAAACTAGCAGGCAGTTGCAAAACTATTAAGTTATTAAATTTATAATTCTCTGCCTCTTAAATCCATCTACAATGCTAGTTAATGAACCAAGGAAAATACATGGCAACTGATTAGGAACACTTATAAATCAACATGGTGACATACACTACCTTTTCTGCTGTGTACTTCCACAGAGCCAGGCTCGCCTGAAGCGCCATGGACTGCGAGTTGAACAAAGTTGGAGTGGAAACGTTTAGGGTCGATGTGAATTCAGGGTTTGGCATCACAGAACCTGAATCTACAGATAAACATAACCCTGTTACATTTTGCATATTGAATAATTTTATTTTTACTGGATATGAGGAACTAGTCTTGAGTTTACGTCACCTGGTAAAAAGGGTGGAACAATTTGTGGTAAAGAGGTTATTGGAGGGTCCTGTCTCAGCCTCTCGGTCTCCTTCTGCAGATTATTTAAACGCATTCGCTCCTATGACAAAAATTGTTCAGGTGTTACCATGTATGTGCTGTTTATATTTTTTGTAAACGCACAATCTAAAGAGTATCTGACTAACACACCTGAAGGATGCGTTGCTCTTGCTGCCTCAGCCGCTCTGTTTGGGAATGGATATTTCTGAGCCTTGCCTCGTGTTCAGCCTCCACATGTTTAGCGTCCTGCAAAGCTCGCTCTCCCTCTTCATACTTCTCTGCAGCAAGCTGCAAAAACACGTCAACTGTATAACATACTGTATACTCCAGGTGCAGAGTCTTACTACAATACATAGAAGTCAGTGTGACGCTAACTTACCTTACTAAAGGCCTCTACCTCCTGGGCACGTGTTTTGAGTCTCACAGCGGTGCTGCTTATTCTCTCTTTGTCTCTGTCCACTTCCTCTCTTAGTCTTTCCAGAGTCTCTCTCTCCTGTACCACAGCCATCTCTTTCTGTTTCAGCTCTGCCGTACAAAACTTCAAGTCAGCTTGTTCCTACAACAGAAACAGAGAAAAAGTCAGACCAGAATACTTGGGATAATTGAGCTGAAAATAAATTCTTAAGAAATATATTCTACTCTATTCAGTGGTGTAAAGATTGTACTGTCAATATAGTCAAAACCAGGTGCAGTGAGTACTTCTCTACTGTAAAGCTCACCTGTGCCAGACTGATGATGGAGCCCTCTCTCTTCTCCAAGAGACTGTTGACCTCACGTTCAGCCCTCTCATGTCTCTGCTTCTCCTGGGTGTGGAAGCGTGCCCACTCTGCTGCCAGCTTCCTTCTCTCCTCTGCACAAAGCTGCATCACTGACTTCTGCTCCTCCAGTAGTGCACTCTGATGGAAACAAAGATAGACAGGAGATGTTAGGAGATGATGCACAGAATCAAGATATAGCTTTTGTCTACCATCTAAACTGATGGTTATCAGCCTTGGCTCACCTTGGCTCTTTCCAGCTCCTCTCTCTCTATATTGATCTGCATGCTGAAGGAACGCCGCTCTTCTTCCAGGCTTCTTTGGCTTGACTCTGCCTTGGCCTGTTCTGCTGTCATCTTCCAACGCTCCTGAAGCACGCAAAAAACATGTTCATGTATACATTCCTGCCAACTGCGGGTTGCCTACAAATAGTCTGTGCCTTTGACCTTCTCAAGCTGTCTCTGCTGCTCATTGAGCTGAGTGTCCATCCTGGAAATGACTTCCTTGAGACAAGTTCTTTCCTCCGCCATGGCTTTCTGCTGCTGGGCCAGACGGTCCTGCATTACTGAAATGTACATTTAGAGAATGACCTTAACCCACTTGTAAATAGTTACAACTATGCTCTCATACTACTTGTATCTTGACCTATTTGTACATCCTGTTATAATTGTATAAGTGTGTGTGTATGAGGTACTTCGAAGCTGTTCATCTCTGTGCCGTGCCCCCTGCTCCAGGCCATGGGCTGTGTGTTCATGTGTGCTCTCCACTCGAGAAGAGAGTTCTCCCAGCCGAGAGGAGAACTGCTCCATCTGCTCAATCACTACCGTAAGAGACCTGGACAAAGATTCACGATAAAAAAAGGCTCACTTTTAAGGTAGATTAAAAATATTTTGTTGTTTTTAAATTTTAAATGGGGGGGGTGGCATTGCCTGGTCTGAGATGTCGCACTTGTGACTGCATCAATCTCTTCTTCTTTTAACCTCTTCAGTCTCTGGACTTGGTCCTCGTGGTCTTTCTTCATCTCCAAGATCGATTTCCTTGACGGCAATATATGACAAATAAACATCATTAATTTTGTGATCATTTATTTATTATGTGACCAACGAGTTATTTTGATATCTTGGTTGAGTGAAAATCCAGAGCCCAAGATGCAAAATTGAGGGGATGACGTTTTGTTCAGTAAATGTGAAGTATTTCCTTTCTACTGAATTTTCATGACACATTTAAGTATAAATCATATGCTGCCACAGAAACAAAGTATATGAGAGCAAGCTGTAGGAAAAGACAGAATTTAAAGACAGGTTCACCTCTGAAGATCTCTCAGCCTCTCCACCTCACGGTCTCTCTCCTGCTGGGCCTGGGCCAGTTTCCGCTGGTACTGAGCCTGCAGTTCTGAACGCTCCTGCTCAGCCGATCGTGTTACTATGGACAGACGTTCCATTAGGTCTTCACACTCCTGCCGCGCTCGTGTCTCCCTCTGGGCTGCCGATTCCTCGAGCAGCTTCACACGAGCCCTGAATATACACAGAAATACTTGCGTGTTAAGCATACGGACACATATGCTGCTTGAAGTACAGGGAATTATGCATAATGTATGTTAATCGTGTTCACGGGTGATGCACATTTTGCACTACACACACACACACACACAGAGTAAAATGATTTTTCAGAGAAAAAAAACCTACTTGTGTGCGTTCTCCATGAGTTCCATATCCTGTTTATGTCGCTGCTGGACACTCTCTAGCAACATTAGGGTTTGGTCTCGCTCCAGCTGCAGGGCCTTCACCTGGACAATAACACATAGCAGTTTCAGGCGAGGAAAATACATGGAGGTAGCAAAGAAAGGGCAGATGAGGGAGCAGTGAAGGTTATTTTCATTTCCTATAAATACAGCGTACATATAATTATGTTTTCCTCTCTTCACAACAAAAGCATTCATGTACCTGTCCTTCCAGCTGGATAATGCAAGCCTGTAAAACTTGATGATCTTCAGGTTGCTGCTTTTTGTCTTTGAGTCTCTGTAAGGCACCCGTGTCCACAACAGCCCCGAGATCCAGCAACTGAGACTGCATCATCTTTAGGAGGAGAACAGCCAAGTTGAGAACAAACCAGGTAATACATGTGTTCTTATATATTTAAATATATCTGCAAGTAGAGGTAAGTTAGTTACCTGCTGTTGTAGTAACTGCTGCTGCAGAATGTCTGCTGAAAATGTCACCTGTTCAGAAGATGTGGAATCAATTTTAAAAAAAAGGGCTTATTATAGCTTCTCCCGAATAATGATTGCAGAAAAACGACAATACCTGTTGTTGGACAGATGCTGACGTGTTTTGCATTTGGTTTTGCTGTGGAACTGCTGAAAAGAAAGCAAACATGAGTAACAATCATGCTGCTCGCATTGCATATTATTATAGCATTGGTGAAAAAATGCTGCTGTATCTAAAACTACTTTGTGTTTCCCTAAGATTACCTACACCCCATTGAGCCAGACAGTACAGTAGACATAAGGCTGGACAATGTCTGCGGTTGCAGGGTTTCATCCGAAACGTGCTTGTGCCCTCCATGAACCCTGGATTCCTTATTGGATGGGAAGTGATGAAGTAAGGGGTGGCTAATGCTAGCAGCAGGGACTGGCAGGGAACAAGTAACTTGAGGAGGGCAATCTGAAGGATAAGATGGACTAAGAGGATGCCCGAAGTCTACTTTAGCACAGAAAGCGGTTGGTGAGGATGGTGTTAAGGTGGGAGGGAGGTGATGCTTGGCAGTGGGTGTATACTCAGTAACTATAGGTGGGGATTGTGGTGGAGTTGATGGGTAAGTGAGAATGGTATCTGTATGAGAGGAGGAGTAGATATTATGATTGAGTGGAATGTGAGTTGAGGATCTGCTAAGATTATGAGCATGACATGATACAAGACCAATAAAGTATTAGTGTAGTTAGTAAGAGAGGAAAGTTTGTACGTGTGAGGAGGGACATGACTATAAAAAATACAGCTGTTGTGCATTTTGTATTTATCCTATTATAATAGGAACTAAAGACTAATTATTTGGATGAATCACTGTTTGACTGAGTGAATACCTTGCTTGGTCCTCTCATCTCTGACAGGGGTGGAGTGAGCAGCGGGGCTGGGCTTTCCAAGAAAAGTGTTGCTGCACAACATACAACAAGAGTGATAAAAAAACAGGAAATCATCTCAATCCATATATTGTCATATTGCATTTAATGTACATGGAAATCCTACCCAGTTTCCCCGAGGGACGCAAATGTGTCGTCTCTGCTCCTTGGAGCTTGTGAAGTGACCTGCTTACTGAAAAAAGAGCAGGCAATCATTTAGTACTGAGGAACAAATTGTATAACATTGCCTTCACTGTTGTGCGTGCTTTTCACAGTACCTAACAAACGACTCTAGATCCACATCTTCCCCCAGGCCTCCAGATTCTCCCTGCTTAGAGCTTTTAGCCTCAGAGTTTGACACTGACTGAGTCTTCTTCCTGCTCAGTGCTCCTGCTAACCAGTCGTCCTCCTCTTCTTCTTTCTTCTGGCTTTTGGAGACCTCTGGCTTCATTTGTTTGGCGATGTTATCAGTTGGAGCTGAGATGTCTGCTGTCACTTTTGCATGACCACCTGTCAGTGACGACTTTCTCTCTAATAAAGGAGAGGATGGAGCCTTTGGAGACTCTATGTGAGTCTTTTTCTCTTTGGCGTCATCTTCGACATAGTCGTCGTTAGTCTTGAGGCCTAGCCAGTCGGCTGAATTGCGGGATCGAGTGGAGGTGGGGGTGATGGGTTTGGGTTTTTTCTCAGGTGTGGAGGCACTCACATCTTCTGTAGAAAATCTGGTGATACAAAAAAATGTCATGTACGTATTTTGCAAAAAAGCCTACTTCAACACACACAGATTGGACTTCACACACCTGACAGACTGTCTACGGGACTGGCGGCCTTCAGGGGTGGATCCCAATGTGGGCTGATAAGACCCAAATGTGAGGTCATCCTCTAAAAGTGGGTCTGATGAATGGTAAATAAAAAAAAGACAACATTGGCTTTTGTTGTTTCTTTCCTTTGAAATAATACTTTCTCAAAGCTATGCTAAGCTGTTACCTTTCACATTGAAGGTCTTCTCCTGAGACTGAGGCTGGTCCTTCCTCTCACCTGTGGGCGGTCGCTCCAGAAGACGAGGCGAAGTCAAACTCTCCAGAATCTCATCTAACCGAGTACGAGCTCTCTGAGGAGGCTCATTCCTGAGATTAATGTTAAAATACAAACATTTGCTATCTTTTACAAAAATAAGCAGTGAAGTGAAAGCTAAGCAAATATGTTGTTTTGTAAAAAAAAAACTGTCTCAGCAAATCACATCTGTAACAGTGAGGCAGAGAAAGTAGACACAAATCTGTTACCCTCACCTGTTGGACCAAAGCACATTATCTTTTTTCTTGTTTTTATCACTGTCAAATCCGAGTGCATCCATTAGGTCGTCCTTATCATCCTCAAATGTAAGATCACTTTGTTTTTTTGCTACATCGGCTGATGAAAAAGAAAGAATACACACATACTCACATACATATGCACACATGTAAGTACCTCAGTATGTTGTGATTACATGGAAAAATTAAAAGGAAAGGAAAGTGTAAAATGTTACATCTCACTTGTTTTACTCTTTAGGATAGGAGATGCTGAAGGAGATTGCACAGATTTTTCAGGCTTGGTCGGCCGCACGCTAGCTTTAGATTCTGTCTTAGTTTCATCTGGAAGCAAGTCGTTAAGCGGGTCAGCGAATGGGTCGTCTAGATCTGCAGAGAAAATTAGATTATTAACTGTTTTTTTTACTGTGTTTGGACACGAGGCTGTAAGTACATGGTTAGACTTATATTACTTACTGTAAATACTTAGGATTATTCAAATATCACATACAAAAATATATGTACATGTTCAAATATATCTAAATTGCAGTATATTCTGTGTTGTTTTTTTTAATATACTGTCACCCTCCTGTACCACATGTAAATAGGCTGGACAAAATATTAGAAATACCTTTTTATTATAAGATGAAATCTTCAAAAATATAGGATTTATTGCAAAGCAGCTGTATTGGATTGTAATCCAGATTTTACAGACGTACCTAAGAAAATGTAACTCAAGCGAGTAACTCAGTGAACAGTATATGTTAATACATTGTTTGGATAGTTATTTTTGAGTGATGTTTTTTTTTTTTCTTACAAGCTGAAGATAAAAAAAAGCACAATATTTGCTCTGCCATTTAATTTTTTACAATAGGGGTATTTCAACTAAGCCAACTAACCTCCAGGTTTGTAAATTTGAGTGGGATATCAAACTATTGTCACTTTTTTAATACAGCAATGTACCTTTATTGTAAGGTGTCTGGCCAAGACCTTCATCATCACGACCACTGTCTGAATTCATGTAATTTACGGTAAGAAAAACAGAGCAGAGTTATCAGTGAACACACTGTTTTCCAATTGAGACTGGTTTTTTTTTTTCTTCTGTTGAGTCATATAAAGCTCCGTCTCAGAGATGGATGAAAACGGGAGGCTCACTCACCAGAAAAAGTGAACTTCTTGTAGTTGCGCGTTGTGGACGAAGGTGCAGAATTTGGCTTCTTTCCTGTTTTTTTCAGTGAAGTGGGGGAGACACAAACTCTCTCTGATTGCTGCTTTTAATGTAAACTTCAAAGGCAGTTATAATGTGAAGCTAATAATTATAAAATAATTTATGCACGGTGAACTGAATTACCTGCTCCCTCTGGTTTTACATTACTCTCTAATGCAACAGAGTCTTTCTTTGGCCCTTCGTTACCAAACGGCTTTGTTTGTGCAGGAGCTGAACTAGGTTTTTTCTTTGATGCGAAAAGATCAGCATCCATATCATCTATGTCCTGTACATGGATAGATAGAATAACAAGAGGCACTGTCAGTTAAACATGTGGCCAGGACAAGACAGTTTTGTCTCTGCTTTTCCACATTTTATAATAACCGACCTTCATATTCTTCAGTATGTCATTTGGATCTGCTGCCGAGACATCAGAGTCCTTGGACAAAAATTATAAAATAATTACAAGAAGACAATAAAATCAGAGGCTGCAAATGACGAAGAAATAACATGCGTCTATGTTTCCCTTCTCTGTCTACATACCTCAGCGTCCCCATCATCCCTCTTTACCTCCTCTGCTAGCATACTGAAAATGTTATCAGTGGCGGATGATCTGGAGAAGAAACAAACACTAACTACTTACAAACAGGAGTGAAAACTGATCCATTTATAATGTGTACCTCTTTCATTCTTCCAACTAACCGATTTACTGATCCACCACGAGATGATCTTCCCCTCACCGCAGGTTCTGGCGAGTAAATTGTTAAGAGAAGACATTAAAACACAAATATTTTACAGTTATAATAACACACATAACTGCAGAACTGAGCTTACTTACTGTTATCGTCAAATAAGCTGTCAAGCAAATCATCATCTCCGAAGAGACCTTGAGAAAAGCACGGAGGTGGGATACACTTTTACACAAGCTTGAAACTCTTTTACACTTACACTTGAATTTGACTTATACTAGCACTCATACAGTAGCTACCAGCTCTGACATGTCTGGCTTTGTTTACTGTATTCTGTATTACTAATGCTACTGATACCATTGATATTATGTAGGCTGGTCCTTACAGTGAGTAAAACTGTAGTGTGCAGCATTCATATAACATTGGAGGAACTTACTTTTGGATGTTTTCCCCTTCGGTTTTGAAGCCTGTAAAAATCGATGAAATGTAATAAAGTTATTTTACAGCTGGGACAGTGTAACTCCTGGGTCCACAGCAAATATCATTGTATAAAAATACACAGGAGATTGAAACACGCATTTAACTTGTTCAATTAACCCTGATAAATATTGAAATGTTGACAATGGCCATTAGTCTGACTGACTCACCATATTTGAATCCTGCTGGTAACGTTAGCCGGTTAGCTAAATCTGATTAGGCGTCTCCCGTCTCCATTGGTAACCAATGTTATACCGGTGAACTTTCACGTTAAGAACACAATACTGTCGTAAGTAAATATCTCTACAAGTCGTATCATTTCGTGCTTTTAATACAGTTGTGTTTAGTATTAACGTTTATCATTTAAAAAAAAAACTGGTCAGTTGACTTGAAGTAACGTTCAAATGAATCAGCGCTGCTACACACCTCATCGATATGTTGTTTATTAGCCGCATTGAGCGCATAAGCTAATTCATTCCTGTAACACAAACAATATGATTCACATCACAAGGCCTCTGCTTTACTCTAAACATCAACCACAAGCTTCAATGTTTGAACAATTTACTGCATCAATAACGTAAGTGTACAAACCCGACCGGCGCGAGACGTACGTTTCCTGTTTATGCGTCTCAAAGCATCATGGGTAGTGTAGTTTCCAGGAAGAAAACTACTTGCATCTTGGACAGGACAAGTAAAAAGGTTTGACCTGCTGGTGTATATTTGTGCCAAATATGAAATATTTTCAGAATCAGTAATCAATAATAATAGTACATAGAATATAACAACACAGTACAGTGCAATTTAAAGAAAACAGTGCTTTTTTTCTTCAGAATCAAAGATTAAGCTGCTGGAGGGCAGGATGAGGTTGTGGGGTTGATGGTTTTATGAGGGTCCTTGAGTGTGTGTGTGTCCGTGGCTGTTTAGAGTCCTGATGGCCCGGGACCTCATGGTGGTGCTATAGAGCAGTGGCTCTCAACCAGGGGTCCGGGAACACCCAGGAGTCCTTCAGGAAGTTTTAGGGGGTCCTCAGAAAAATTCACTTCATTCACTATAGAAGTGAGCCCAATGTGAGTAAGAGCCATAAGAGTGACTGTTCTGACCATAGATTTCACTTCCTTTTTTCGCTGTTATCTTCTCCATTATAGTCTAGGATTTGAATTGCCTGTTGTGAAGTTACCTGTTTTTGAACTTTGACGCCTTTAGCTGTTTGCTTACTTTGTGAAATCTACCAAAACACTACTTTGCCACCAGGTGGCATCAGAGCTTAGACGATTTGTCGAAGCAGCTGTTACAACAAAACATGAAGAGATAAATAATTTGTCATCTGTAGCCTATATTTAATTCAGCGAGGTCTCGGCCTGATGTTGCACCTTTAATTGGCAGCAGGTAAATCACCGTCCAGTGAGCACATTGCTCAAAGTGCTCAAACATTCCTCACAAGGCTTCAGCCTTCTTGCGCACCTGCAACGCAAATCACCTCAAACAGGTTTTACGCGTGCTTCAGAGTTGGGATTAGACAGATGTGCCAAAATTGCTTGATTGTACAATCGTCTGTCTACAATATCAGTCCTGTACATGTAGCCATATTTGGTTTTCCTAGTAGTGGGTAATAATAATACATACATCCTCCTCTGTAAAGTCAAATCTTTGTACTTGACACCATGTAATGTACATCCAGGTGATTTGCAGTGAATTATTTTGTAATGTATGCCATGTTATTAGCTTTTATGTTCATTCTCAGTTGATCTAGTATACTTTAAAAGGAATACTCAGTGGAAGACAAATGCACATCATTGCTTTATTTAGTTAGTCAATGGGCCCTGTCTGCCACATACAGTATAATACTTGCCCCTATTTTAGAAGAATTCAGGTCACTTATGAGATGATACAAGCAAGTTAAAAAAAAAAAAACAAAAAAACATCCAGTCGAAGCTCACTCTGTCCTCATACATACATTAAACACAAATGATTACATTTTACATTACAGGGAAATCAAATAAATTATTGTGTCTGGTTTTTTTTTTCTTCACATGGAGGCACAGAATGTTGTTTTATCACTTAAAACCTTAACTGTATGTTGTACTTTGAAGTGACACGTTGCCTCTAAATCAGACAACAACATAAGTAATGTTGTAATTCAGTTCACTCAGACGCTGTTTCCTGTTGCAGTAATGAGAGCATCTGTAGCCCACTTTTTTTTTTGTCTTGATAGCAGAGGCCACTAAAAAACAGAACACAATACGTTAAAAAGAAATACATTTAATAGATTATCAATAGGTGCAATATGAAAAATAATAGAACTTACCTCATCATGCACACCAGACTTGAGATGACGGCCCACTATGGTCTTAGTTCCCATGTATAGGTGAAAGAAAGCACAAAGGAAGTGAAAGCTGAGGTGCAAAGTCATGAATGATTCAGGAATACAATTATCCATAAACAAATAAACCACCCTGGCTGACTCAATTGCATACTCTTGCCTCCATGAAACAGATAACCAGATAAAAGATAACATGTTAAACAAAGGCCAATGACCTGCATTAAAACGTCTGAGTGGCGGTTACTACAGGTGCAATGGTCAGTGAGTTTATTACTACACATTAAGGCTCCTAACAGCTAGATGGTATGGTTGTGGGGAGGTAATGTATTTATAGTAGAGATGAGATGATGGATTGTTGTTCTGCCTCTAAATCATTTAGTGTTAGCAATGTGGCAGTCGGTGCTTAAAAGCTAAATGTGGGGCAGGCATCTTAGCTCTTTATGCATCTGTGCCTCAGTAACATGCTCCACTGCTCCACTTTCTCCCCCTTGTCTGGAGCCCCTTCTGCAACTCCCCTCTAACACAAAACAGACAAGGCACGCACATAACATCCACACAACTGTCAGTTTCAGTACATATATATATATATTTACAACTTATTTTAGCTTTTTACAATCCATTTTTATACGCTATTGGTTTCCTATTTGTATTTTTAGTTTTGGATTAGTTCGATAATTGCTTTGATTACATTTAGCATTGAAAAAAATTGTTGCTGAAATAACACGTGTTTTGTTCAAATGTGGGGGATCAAGGGTTAAAGTATAAAATATTCTCAAAGAGGCACTCCAACATTTTTTTCGTGTGAATAGCGTTTTTTTTACTGGTCATGAGAAAGTTTACTCAGCTTGTGAAAACAAATGTATATTCTCTTGTGTTCTGTCGCTCTGACAGGTGCTTTTATCTCTCAGTATCAATAGTGGACAATCTCATGACTTAATGCCTCATTTCCAACATTCAATGGCAATGTAGACAGAGGTGTGCCCTTTTTTGCGTAATGCGTGGGAGGCGGATGGGTGTGTAGTGCATCAGATTCAAACGCAGACCAGAGTTTGTGTTCCACAGTTAACCTGCATTAGTCTGCAATGAATTGCTTTTTTTATTAACCACGTTTAATTAACCTTAACATTAAAAGTGTTTTAGTTTCCTCACCTGAACCCTACATTAACATTGAAAGTATATTTGCCATAACGGCCATCATTCCTGAACTTAGTCATATCATAGTTATCATCTGCAGATACAGTAGAAAGCACTGAATGTAATATTTCTAAATAAAAAGGCCTCCTTGACCTCTGCTGATTGGAAGTGCAATACTAAACCACTTAGTATCCTTTAAGGCCTCTGTGGCTGTAGTGCGTTGCTCAATCGTTTCGTTGTTTTTCCTTACCCATTGACGCTCACTGTTGTCATTTTTGGATTTCTGCTGTTCCATTGCTCTTCATGTATGGCACCTCTTCCTCAGTAGTCTCTTTCTGTCTGTGAGAGGTGATAAAGAACAGATTACTAAATATGTAAAAAATGCTACACATTTATCCTCATGCTCCCTTTTTGAAGGGTCAATTAAACACAAAGATATCTGGAAACAGTTTAGGACAGAAAGGATGTGAAGTCTCTCTGCTCGGTTGTTAATTCAAAATAATTGGGTGCGTTAGCTGTTGCCATGCTCCATGGTGCTGCAGCCGCATGGTGTTGTTTGCCATTGCTGTGTGAGTGGCTAAGCAGGGCCGGGGAAGGGGGGGTGCATGAGAAGATTGCACTTTGAGTCAATTAGTGAGCATGAACTCAAAAGCTCTGATGCCTTACCCTCCATTCATCTCTCCATTAAAAAAACACTGTTGTTATGTATCAAGCCACTTGATCCACACAATGTTGCTCAAGGCAAACCCTCAAATAATCACTAGGTGATTTCAAATCAATGATGCAGATAAGTCTCTCCGTACCCGCCACACTCTCTCTCTCACACACACACATATGAGACAAACATGATCTTTCAAAAGGCAAAACCCAACAAATCAGTACTCACGGTTTGATTTTATTGAAGAAGCTTTTATTGACGAAGGTCTGCCGCAGGATGAGAGCGATGGTGGTGAGGACCATCATAGTGGTACACATGGTATCCCAAGGGTGTCCTGCCTTGGGACTGCTGGTGGTTAGAGCACTGAGACGTCTGCTCCCATTAAAAAAAAGGCTTGAATGGGAAAGGCAAAGTTTGTGGTATACCAAACGGACTATTCTTGTCTTTCCTTTTGGCTCTCACTCATGATTGGGGAGATTAGCTCAGAGGATTAGCCAGGATCAAGGAGGAGGGTTAGATCTTGCTGGCAGGACTAGGAGGTAAACAGAACATGCTGTGTATTTCTATTCGGGAAAACAAGCACTTCGCCGCCACGTCTGCCTTGATATTTTTGTTAAGAAAAAGACAGAATCGTTTTAAAACTGGTTTTAAGTGGCACTTTGTCACACGACAGCGAGGGTTTACAGTAAGGATTAACACAAACCAGTCAGTCCGTACATCTAGGCAATACAAATTTGCTCACTAATTCGCTACTATTGTGCTCAAATTTACTAGAAATCATGGGGGAGGCAGCTAAATATACCAGGCCCTCTAATGACACCACTGCAGGCCAAGTGCAGCGTTCCTACAATATATTATGAAAAGAGGGAGAGCATAGTGGGATAAATAGGGACTTTCAACAGCTGAGCCACCTATACTTAGCACTGCTGACTCAAGCAGAGAATAAGGGAGCAGTAGGCCAAGCGAGAGACACCAAAAGGTCTAATTTTGTCAACACGATCCTGAGTAGAACAGCAGAGGAATTAGTTTAAAGCAGTCGTATAGGTTAAAATGATCACACGTTGTGTCACATGGTTTTCTTTTCTTCTTTTATTTCAAAATGCTGTTAAGTACAGATACAAAGGTGAGTCGTAATGACAAAATGTACAATTGCTACAGTTAAAAATGTAAAAATGTATCAATATCCCATAAGGTGTGCACGAGTGGCTTACAGACTGGTAAAAGGAAAATCATTGGAGAAACATCACAAGATATTTAGAAAGGATAGTATATACATGGCAGTTTCTAGATATACACATTCGCTAGAAGGCACATCCAAGTCAAATGTGACCTCTTGTCCACTTTGTATATTCTCTTTCTTTGCTCTCTCTCCTTTAAATGATTTACAGTGGTACAAATTCTCACTTTCTGTTTTCTCTTTAAATCTGTGAACACACACAGATACACACATAACATACCCACCCTACACACCCTAACTAACCCCCACCACACACACACACACACACACACACACAGATAGCCATGGAAAAAGCATTGTAGCCGTTGTACTCTTAGCCCATAGCCCATGATTATCTTAGATCACATTAAACTGTATTCCCCAGATTTTAAGTTCTGTAAAGACAAATTGCTTTTTCATCAGAGATCAATCCAGTCAATTGATCTGTTTCTTATGAGGCCAAACAATTAAGAAGTCTCTGGCTGTGCATGGTCTTATAACTACAGACTAAAAGCTTTCATCCAGTTGAGGTTGAGAGCTTAGTCCAGCCCACTTCCTCATAGACAGCTGTGATACTGCAGTAGATCGTAGCCAAGAGTTTGGTCCATGCCGCGGCCACCTCTGGTGTCACAACCTCTGGGAACTCCTCTCCTAGGACTTCTAATATCACGCCACTCAGGATCTGGGCAAGACACACACATAAATGCAGAATAAAGCTCAAAGTTGCACCGAACTGTTTTGGTTTTGCGGGTCCATGAGGTTTGATCGTATCCCTCAATATCAAACATTGGTGAACTATTCTATTCTCACAAGTCAACATCCCAACCTTCACCTTAATCTAATGCATGTGTGTGTGTGTGTATCACTTGCCTATTCTTATATCTCGGTTTACCTTGAAGTACACAGGGTCCACCTTGTGTCGGAGTGCGTGGGCCTTGCCGAGCACCTTCAGCACTGAGGCCACCTTGTCTGAGTTGTCAATGCTCTCCACCAGTGTGTTGATGGCATTCATGACTCTGCGTGCATGCTTCCTAAGCTGGGCACTGCGCTCCAGCTCCTCTGGATCCTCAACGTGCTTAAACTGGCTGAAGTACTGCTTAGATGAGGGGAAGTTCACAAACAGCCTGCAAAGGGAGGAGTGTTTAAGGAGAGATAGGAGTGTGAGCAGCTGCTGTGAGGCTCCAATAATCTCATTGCCCTTCGACCTGTGCCTGCTCGATCATGCAAACCCACTCTTTTTTTTTTTTTTTTTTTTTTTTTAGCTGGTAAGATACCATAAGTAAACAAAAGGCACTCGCATGAAAATGCTGCATATTTTTTCTTTAAATGTGTAGTTTAAGTGAAGAAACAACACCCAGCTGCAGATAAATATTCAGGCTAAGATTTAACTACACACCCCATAGATTGTATGAGTGTGATGAATTTATCAGTGCATCCTCTTGTGTTGACTTAATTGACTTCCTTCTGTATACGATGTAGTTACCAAGTAAAGAGATAAATCTTTCAGGATCTGATAAAACGTAACAGATGTTTCTCCTGACGGCTGAAGGAGAAAATTGTCTTCCTTAACTGTTTCAGCTTCAGTTTTGACAAATCTATGTATTTGGTTTGTTGAAAGTGATCTCAGTGGGGTGTTTTCCGAACACGTTATTATAATTATTGTAATAAATGAGTGCATAGAGTTTGCATAATTGATTTTAGAAGAATCATCAATTGTTAATTAACTATAAGCACCCTGCTATCTGTACCATTTGTTTGATTGTTGCTATTTTCTCATCAATCTATCGAGGTTTTTTTCATCGTGAACCTGTTGGTCCGGGTGTCTGACTGGTTTTGCGTAGCTAACATTTCACAATATGTTTCAGGTAAAATTGTTAATATTGTTCACATTTTTTGTTCAGGATTTGAATATTTCCTCACACATTTCTGACTCACGCTGTGCTCTTTCTGACAAACAGTCAGTTTCAAAGACATTCGTCGTTGATTTTATCCCTGCTTGACCCTTTGAGGTGGAGAATTAGCAAAGAGGAACCTAAAAACTCACCCCCTCCCACAGTCTGGGAAGAGGGCCAATGCATCTGGTTGCTGGCTATCTAGTCCCATCTCCCTCTCTCTCTCTCTGCAACACAAAAAGGAAGTGATTTTTTTCAGTTAAAATACTGTTAAAAAATACAGCTACAAAAAAAAAAAAAAAAAAAAAAAGCTCTCTATAAAGTGTTTCACTTGTGAATTTAAATGTCTGAAAAGGGAGAGGGAAAGCAGGTGGTGTATTAATCTCTTAGTTCTTTCTGGGTGGAGTGTCTCTGCAAGTGCCGAAGCAAAGTATTCCTAGTTTCACTGCAAACTAATGAGGAACTGTAGTGTTTAATCTTTCTCTCTTGTAATTGCATGACCCGTGGTTGCATATAAATAGCCTCATTAGTATTTTATATGGTCATTGGTCTCTTAATCCTTCCTTATCTATTCTGCAAGATGAACTGAGTAGCTGAATCCGGAGAAAGTTTCTCATTTCAGAGGCAGTGCCTTAAATTTGCCACTTTGGATGTTATCTGTTGCCATGAAAAGACATTTTGGTTTGAATGTTATAAGTGAATGCTGAGGCTCATCTGAGTGACTCCCTCGCTCTTAGAGCCAAAAACGGAGAATTTTCTATGTTTGTGCTTTATCGATCAGCTATCATTCCTGAAATACCAGAAGGTTGCAAGGACTTTGTGAAGGAATGTGAAGACATTTTTTTGTGTGAAAAAAAAAAAAAATACATCATCCACTAAAGGTGACATCAAATTTCACCTCCTGCAAACATAATCAATCAATATAAAGGCATGCTGTGTCATGTACGTAATCTTGCCACACAGCCAAAAAAACGTCACGTCAGCATGTGATAGATGGTAGATCTTTGTAACAGTCTCTTTCCCTCCAGTGGTTTCAGTGTAAACACTACTGTATGCCGGCCATTATTAGATAAAGTGAATGTTTAAATGAAATAATGAAACGGTGATACACGTGATAGAAAACTCATGTCATACTTTGTTCTTTTTGAATGTTTTAAAGGTCTGACTGTCAGTGATTGAGTCATGCTGCTGTAGGTTGCCTGGCACTTCATATAGGTATTCAAAACATGACGTTCCCCAAGGGAGGGAGCCCTTTGAGAGCCAACAATGTCTGAGTGAAAGATTATAATGTTTATCCTTTGCCTATACTATTTGATGAATAGGATTTAAGGGGGAAGTGGTGAGATTATCTCATGTGAAAACATGACTGACTGTGTTCTTTTTGGACAGACGGAAAACTTGAAATATAGACAGATCATTTAGGTTTTAGCATCGGGCTGCATTCCAACATAGAATAATCCCACAGTCTGGACTGGATTAAGATACACATTTTTTGCAGTTATTGTGTGACAGAAAAGCATCAGTAGGCCTTGAGGCTCCAGCAGGTGTGTTATTACTGAGGCGTAAAAAAAAGACACAAAATGCTAATTTGACCTTATCAGAAGTGAAGTAATTAAAGTTGCAGAGATAAGGAGAACACTGATTAGTCCCCAAAATACTAATTACATACTACACATACAGTTATATTTTTTTTATATATTTTCTTGGTACAAAAAGCAAAGAACAGGGTGCACATGAATGAATACACAACCAAATTTGTCAAAATTTGTCATCTGTGTTATTTGTACTATTATCTAAAAAATATCTTCCTAACTCCATGCTCAAGATGCATTCACATTGCAAACAACAGGAGAGTAAAACTAATGAAAGAAATACCTGACTAGTATAGTCACCCCGACATCATCACAGTTCTGGTAGACTTGTGCCCAGGAGTCCTGGATCATCGCCCGCTCCTTGTCAGTCAGAGGACTTGGTCGCTCCAGGTGATCAACCTCTCCTTCTCCTTGCATCGTCTCCATCTAACACAGTTGTGCTGAACTGAGCACGTGCAGAAGGTAGTGTTAGTATGAGTCCCCCTCCTCCAAAATAAAAACTGTTTTTATGTCTCTTTCTTGGTGAGAGAGAGAGAGAGAGTGTGTGAGAGAAAGACAAATCTGTTTCCCTTTCTATGCCTCACACAGTGAGAATCTTTGCTCTCCACCTCTGAGTCTCTGCTGAACGAGAGTGAGTGAAGAACAGATTGAGGAAAAAAAAAAAAACACAAGAAACACACGCAGCGAATGAGGAGGAGCCTCTGTACTCTATCTTTTACACTCTCCCTTCCCTCCCTCTCTCTTTTTCTTTCTCACCTTTGTAGGTGGTGTTTGATCAAAATACGATGAGATAGGAGCCAAAAAAACAAACAAAAACAAAAAAATCTCAACTCTTTAATAAGAGTCAAATATGTATGTGCAATGTGCTATCTTTGATGCAATGTATTATTACGGTAAAAAAAAAAAAAGATTAAAGAGTCACACTCACACTCCTCCAGATTATCCAGCAGATCAATCTGTAACCTGTATTTTTCACAAAACCCTGCTGACATAAACGGGAAAAAACCACTTTGCTGACTAGTAATTACAATCCATTAGAAACACATCTTCTGTTACTTTAGAGGTGTTATGTGCTGCATTGAGATACTGATTATATCAGCACGCTTCCAGTCTGTGCTATTCATGTTAAGTTCACACCCTCGAGAGACACACACACACACACACAGCTCTCACTGCACTTTTTTTTCTTTTTTTTTTTTTTACAAAATATTAACTTTTTTTGACCTTTGTTGTGACAGAGGTTATCTGAAGGAAGTCATATCTCATTTGCGTATGTATGTCACAGCTGAAATCCTGAGAATGTTTTTTGTCGAAGTTTAATTGTAGGTGGGATAATGAGGGTCAATTAGCCAGGAATCTGTGAGCTAGACCTGTCAAAGAAAGGGACAATAGGAGCAGTGAAAATGTATTAGATACTATAAGAAAAGCTGGGAGTGACGTGATATTTACTGCCCTTACTGGTGAGGTACAATGTACCTGGAGTTGTGAACAGCATACATGTGCACGTTAAACATTGACAGAGTCCCTTAAAGTATTTGAATCAAGTGGGTGAAAAACTGTGCTTAAGGTAGCTGCATCTCATGTTTCCTGGCTGTGTCTCGGATAGCAGATATTTTGCAAGCAGTGGTATCATCTTTCTCAACAACAGTACAGCAAAAAAAAAAAAAAATGATATCCATCAATTGGACACTCTTTCTCATTAAAGTGAAAGGGAAGGTGTGTCCAAACTTTTGACTGCTGCTGTATATTTTAACTAACAACTATAATTAAATCCATCTAAAAAAAAAAAAGATTAAGATCAGATCACAATTCATGTACACTTCTCATTGCACGTGGTTAATGATCAGCCAACCCGGCTTCAGATTAGGTTGTAATGGATCGGTCGATCAAGGAGACGAGGCCATTTATTGCAGATCGACATGCTTCAGAGGAGCCAAGATATATTATGTAAGTACTCTGCGATTATCTACTGCTGAGTAGAGTAATGTTACACCTTTCACCCACTTTCCTCAGGAAAACAAAAGATTATATTTCATGCACAGGCTTTACGCCACTCTGTAGATACAGAGCTAATGAGTAATGACATCTAGTGGAGAGCTGAAGTAATACTGAACTCAGAAATGCACCCTTGAGATGGATTTATGTATATTATTTATAGAAAAAAAAGACATTAACATAATAGTTGCCCTCAAGGAGCCAGATGTTACTGTAAAACAGTATAAATGTAGCATAAAGTAAATCTAACAACTCCTTAAAATGTTGTTAAATAACTGCTTCTGTATTTATTACCTATTCAGTTTCCAGATATTACATTATGTATTTGCATAGATGTAAAAAATAAATGTTGCTCTGTTATCATAACGTAAATATTTTTCATTTGTCAAGTGAAGAAACTTTAATATTACTGCCTCAATCAACAAATAAGCTGTTCAATTAAATCAAGAAAAATCATGAAATAAAAGTTATGACATTAGCTTTTGTTCTGAACTTGTGCTACAACCAACAGTTGCTAACATTTGTCTGTATGAACACATAAACATACATTGATACACATAGAAAGTAGCATATGTAATAAACTCTAAATAGCACAACTATGTTGATCAGGTTTTACATGAAGTTGATCAAGAGATGCTGCTTTTGTTTCGACACACCGAGTAGATCTCCTCTCACGCCGCGTTCTGAAAAATAATAAACACAAAACAAAATGCAAGTAAGTAGATTTTATTATATCAGAATCAGAATCAGGAGATGTTTTATTGCCAAGTAAGTTAAAAACTAACAAAGAATTTGTTTTGGTGATTATTGTCGTTCAGGGAAGAGTCACAAACAGACCATGACCCGGATGGAAGGGGTCAGCTGTGATCCTCTGGCTGTGGCTGGGTTCTTCCTGAAGTACACACCCATCTCTACAGTTTTTATGGCATTTAGCACCAAGTTGATGAGTCCGGTGAGGGTGGTGTCATCCGCCAACTTCAATAGTCTGTAGGTGCAGCAGTTTGTATAGAGAGACAAAAGGAAGGGGGAAAGAACGCAGCCTTGGGTGGATCCGGTGCTGATGGTCCTTGTGTTGGAGACGTGCATCCTCAGCCTCATATGCTGCCTCCTGCCAGACAGGAAGTTTGTGAGTCAGGCACGCCCAGGCATGGGAATCCTGAAGAAGGGCTGCAATGATGTTATTGACGGCAGAGCTGAAATCCACAAACAGGATCCTGGCATAGGTTCCTGGGGAGCCCATGGTGTTGGAGGATAAAGTGGAGGGCCAGGTTTACTGCGCCATTAACAGACCTGTTTGATCTGTAGGGTGAACTGCAGGGGTCCAGGTGTTGAGTGGTGATGGACCTGAGATGTGGCAGGACAAGGCACTCAGCGGGGGTTTTGTTTTTAAAAAAAGCCTCCTGACATCCCCCTCCTAGAGGTGTCAACGAGGCAGAGGAGGGGGGCATGAGTGAGGGTCTCTGCTCGGCTGGAGGTCTGGGTGAAGGTGTTATGGGGGATGGTTCCAGGGGAGTCCCATCGCCTTTGGACAATAGCACTCATTCAGCTCGTTGGCCAATCGGGAGTTTGTGATCTCCTTGAGCCCCCTCCAGACAGAGGCATTTGGTTGAGATTGGGTTGACTGAGAACTGCTGTTTAAGTTTCTCTATGTTCTCTTGAAGTTTCTCTTTCAGTAGGTTTTTAATGATCTGTGCTTGGTCTTGTTTAGATTCATGATTGAAAACATTTCCCGATGCTCCCAAACACAAACAAAACACCGTCAGCTGTGGCAACAATCCAGGGGGCTGTAGACGGTAAATATCCTGGAGCTTTGCTCTCACACCACTATCGCTGTGAAGCTCAATCAGCGCCATCTGGAGGTGATGAGGCGCATTGCAGACATAGGTGCGGAGAGGACTGGCCCTGACTGGCACCGTACTGATGTGGAAACACTGCAATCTAGTGGCCATATCGCTGGAAATATAATCAACATGCATTATGGCAAATGTAGTTTATAGTCAATGCACATTTTAAAGCAGCATAGACTTGTTCTCAGGCAATTATACAACTTTTAACCTCTCGAGGGCCACACTTGAGTTTGACATATGTGCACTAAATTCACCAATGAAAGATGATGATCTGAGACCCCAACATGCTATTGTTCCAGTGATTAGTTGACACGGCCGATTGGGAATGAGACACTACTGGAGGGTTTTTGATTTTGAATGCATAGTGTCTGTTGGTAGATAACTCCTGCTGGTCTTGGTGTGCTCAGAGCAGTTCATTCACGACAGGAAGTTCTCCAGTTGCTCTGTGTTTGCTGCAGGTATTTGAGTCAGTACCTCCTGTAATCCAATCAGCCTGCTGCTGTAATCAAATACTGTACGTCTCCAGGAGTCGAGGCCGGAGAACCACTGAGTGATGTGCTCAGCTGGAAGGCAAATGTCTCCATAAGCAAAACAACTTAAAGTGATATGATCAGACGGTGAACACTTACGTACGTTTCAGAGATATTAGCCTCAACTGTCCTGCAAGAGTTGATAACACGCTGAATGTGAGTCAAACCGCTCCGTTCACGTGTTGCTCACGTTGACAACCCGACAGTGTGAAGACATTAGCAGTGGTGAAAAGTAGCTGAATGTACATTTACTCAAGTACAATTCTGAGGTACTTCACTTTGTTGTTTTACCTCAACATATTTCAGAGGGATTTATTTTAATTACTTTTTAATATTGATTTTTATTTTATTGCACATTTATTTGACAGCTGTAGTTACTGTTACATACATATAAAATGCTAGATTTGCAACTGTATCAACAGTAACATCAGTCACAGGGACCATTTTTCTGTGGAATAAGTACTTCTAGTTTTGACATTTTATGTATATTTTGCCGATAATACTTTTTTCTATACCTAATTAGGATTCTGAATGCAGAACTCTTACTTGTAATGCACACTTGAATACAAACCCTTTGGCCACCTTCGACAAATAACATATTTTGGTTATTTTTTTTAATTGAAAAAATGTAAACACACTCTCTCTAGGATCTAGAAAAATACACATTATCATCAAACATTAATGCATAATTACTTTTTATGTCATACACAAAACAAAAACAAAAACAAAAAAAAACACCATTGTGGCATCTGGCAAACGTTTGAGCACCGTAAGTGAAGTCTGAAGTCTCACATTTGTTTTACAAGGTCTCAGACCTCAATCAGCTTGTTAGTCCTGAGGCATGTCAACAGTTATAGTTAGGAAATGTCAGTTAGTGCCAATTTCTCTGACTCTTCAAACCTTGTGTGAACACTCAGCAACCATGGACTCCTCTACCAGCTGTGTAAGACTCTGAAAATACAAAAGTCATTGATGCCCACAGTGCAGGGAAAAGCTACAAGAAGATAAAGCGCTGTGCAGGAAACAACCTGCAGAAAAGATTTAGCAGACTCAGGGGTGATGGTGCACGGCTCCACTGTGCAGCGATGCACAAACAAGACCTTTATGGAAGAGTCAGTAGAAGAAAACTTTACCTTTGTCCATATAAAATCCAACGTCAGAAGCATCCAACGGAACATCTGAAGAAACAAGTGCTGCGGGCTGATGAAGTTCAACTAAAACTCTTTGACCACAAAGAAGCAGCGTTTCATTAAAAGAGCATCGTGCCCAGTGTCAGAATGGGGGTGGATCTATCATGCTTTGGGGTTGTGTTGTAGCCAGTGGCACAGGAAACACCACACGGATGGAGGGAAGAATGGATTTCACTAAATACCAGCAAATTCTGTCTGTAAACAAGCTGAAACTGAAAAGAGGATGTCTTCTCCAACAGCATAATGATCCTAAACATACCTCAAAACCCACCATGGACAACCTCAACAGACACAAGCTGAAGGTTTTGGAATGACCATCACAATCCCCTGACTGAACTGAAAATATCTATAATTTATAATAATTTAAAAGAGCTGTGAATGCAAGACGTCCCGTGAATACTGCAGAACTAGAAGCGTTTTGTAAGGAAGAAAATCCCAAATACATATTATAACATATATTATATTCTGTTTATAAATGTAAAATAAGGATAAGGAGGATAAGTGAAGGTTATCTGTGCAGTGACAACATAATTAAAGATACACATGGTCGGCTTCACTTAAGGCAAGCCACCCTGATTTCTAACACCGGTCGCCACCAGTTCTCAGCTTTTCCCAGTAAGGGCGCGTTATTATAACGCTGGTCTTCCATCCACTTCCTTCTGGTAACTGAGCGAAACCAGTAAAGAGTCGTTGCAATTAATGCTGAATTTTTTCTTTCAACAACCCACTCTGCATGTTGGATAACTGACCCTCCACAGCTTCTCATCCTCCAACTCCGCAGAGTGGGTGGGTGGGAAGCATCCTGTTTTATTCTCAGTGCTCCTTCCATCACACTGCACATCTCAGAGGATACAGCCCTGTAAAGTAAGAACATATACATTGCATGAAAGAGTAGAAGAACAGTTTATTCTGTTAAATGTCACCGTGATGGGACTCGTTGTTGCCAGGATATGTTTAATATTTCACACACCCACTCTTTAAGATGACTAGTCATAATAAATGTTAATTGAATAAAACCAGATCTGGATAATATTGTTGTACCACATATCACAACCTCTTGGCTTCGTACCACGTTGTAAATTTCTCAAAGAACATCGATACATGTGGCGTCTGTCTTATATGGATCTGCTCTGAGTCTATGGAGCCGTTTCTAAATATGGAACAAGGAATATGACATATCAGGCTTTGGATGCCCACTTCATATTCGGATGAGTTAATTGTTGATTTGAGTCTGCACGTGGAATTTGTTGACAAGAAGAAAAATATATAAAATATCCAACCATGTCTTTTAAATGTATAATTTCTACAGGAACTTTTAGTAAAACACATTCAGCAGAAAACTTTGATTGTGTCTTTAAAAGGTAAATAAAGAGAGAAAACAGTTGTTGGTCATAACATTACAATAATTGTCATATTTTGGTACTTTGATTATAGAATTTAGTGTCATGTTATGTTGTCATGTGTGTGTGTGTGTGTGTGTGTGTGTGTGCGTGTGTGCGTGTGTGCGTGTGTGCGTGTGTGTGTGTGTGTGTGTGTGTGTGTGTGTGTGTGTGTGTGTGTGTGTGTGCTCTTTTCCAGTGTTCAAGGTTACATGGCAGCGAAATCAAGCAGCTCTGCCAAGTCTTGTCTGTACATATGCAAAGACATGCCTGATAGGTTGCATAAGAGTGAAAGAGGAGACCTTTGACCACAACCAGATACCCCCCCGCCCCACCCACCAAATCACAGCCATAAATCACACTCCATTCCTCTCTGTTTATCAAACAGCTGGCTCACACGTTCCTTCCCCGCTGCACTTATTTGTTATAACTCAACAACAACAGATGCTTATTGTTAAATTAACCCTGTACTCACTGTCTGTCTACCATGAAGGAAACAGACAACTGTTGGCTTTATCTGATATATTTTATTTATTGTAGTAATCAAGAGATCTTTTTTTATTATTATTATTATTATTATTATTACTTGTCTGTCAGTCTATATATTGTTGTCTCATACAACAATCTAAACCCTGCAAGAAGAAAACAATGTGCAACTCAGTCAAGATCACTTTAAATGCATTTCGTGGAAGACAAGAAGAGTTTTTTCAAGTTTTTCAAATCTGTAGATGTTATTTCAGTCCATCAAGATTTCCAGTTTCCTGCTTTGTTCTAGCAACTTATGATATTAAATCATGTATTACTACTTAGCTACTCTATTCAAGCACAAAGGTCATATGACAAAAAAATATGAATAATGTTATTTACAATACAGGCCTGACGGATGTACAGGTTCCAATAATTTCCTCTTGTCCCGTGTTCTGCTTTTAGTACAAATGGCAATAGAAGCACCATTTGTTTTCTGGAGCATGCCTATTCTGTTATATTCAGCACAGGTCAGCAAGATATATATACAAATGTGTTGAAAATGTGCTGAAATGGCAGTCAGGTGTAAAAGATAACCCACATGGGGCTATGTGGAGGGGAAAACTAAGTCATTTCACCTGGGATCAGTGATACAGTGGTATAAAACCTGACCTAATAAGAAAGAAAGAAAGAAAGAAAGAAAGAAAGAAAGAAAGAAAGAAAGAAAGAATTTATTTGTAGCTGTGTGTAATATATCACAATAAACAGGTTAAAGCTCTGTAAGAAAATGATCATGATTAATTTTGAGTATTCTTGAATTCAATTTTTTTGTGTATATTATTTTACTAAGAGTTGAAACTTAATATACTTAAAAGCGTTATATTGTCCTTTAGCGACTTTCAAGCGGCCACAAAATCAACTCTGTAGAAAATATGTGTGTCAGGGCTTCTCTTTGGCCAATATTTGACTTTTTGGATTTGGCCTTTTAATATAGAGCACAGATGTGACACAGTATTACTCCACTCAGTCTCCCACAGGTCATTGATGTGACAGAGTTTCATTTCAGATGACTTTAATTAGGCTCCTCTGCTGCCTGTGGGGGGCCTTCCAAAATAAGTCTTTGAATACCAGTATGTGAGGGGGTTACGCTTACACATCTTCTTGCTGTATTTGTACGTCGTGGGGTCACAGAGAGGCCTTAACTTTGAGTGACTTTGACCTGCAGCAGCACATTTATGAGGAGAATATGGCTCAACTGTGAAATATAGACTGTATGTATGTATGTATGCAGAATACATACCACATCAACTAAAGTAAGTTGACCATTGGCACATTTTTCAGTGTTTTTCTGGTGACAAAATTGCCTAAACCCAACCAGAACCACAGCATTGCCATGACATAAAACATAATTTTTCAACTAGTAATGGCCATTTAATGTGGCGAAAAGTAGATATTCAACATATCCGTGATTAGTAACTAGGTAACTAAATAAATATTTATTCAATACTTATTTGATCAGCATTCTCTCAAAGCCACAATGTCAGTTTCCCATTGGCTAACACATAAAGACAGAGATTAATAGTTTTCCCTGTTAGTATGCATATATATATATAATGCACCATCAAGTTTGTTTTTTCTATATATTGAATGTTTATGACTGTACCTTGTCACGTGTGCATCAATCCTGTATGTATGTCGGTTACTGACTACCCAAGTCATTCACTGATATTAGAACATTCAGAGTTTTACTGATCACACAAGTTATATCATTGCGATGAAAATCCACTGCAGATCTACACTTTTTTTCCAGATGGAAATAGGAGAATTATTATTAGGAGAAATATTCCCAAGGTTTGCTTTTCTGTCAATTTCACTCCACACTCTTGTAAACTGTATATTTGCGGACCATGAACAGCTCCTACAGACCGTTCCACCAGTTATCAAACATTTTTCAAAATATTCATACAAAATGATGCTATTGTCATGCACTTTATTACTAGGATCACTTGCAACTTACAGCTCAATAACCATCTCAGGAAAGCAAAAAAGCTAAAAGTTTTTCCCAACGATGTAATGAGATTTATTGTTGCTTGCATGTTTTGAGATCGGTGGCAGCTGCGGCAGAGCCATTTTCAGGTGTCCTCATGTCTCAGTAGTAGACAGTCATTGGTCTCTTCATAAATCACATGATGCTTGGAAGCAACACTGATGTTCTGGTAAGCAATTACCACAGGTTATATCTCCGATTCTCTCCGGGAGGACACTTGTGATGAACTCTTCTTGTCTTCCTCTTTCTCTACGTCTCCCTCCTCGTCCTCGTCCCTGCTGATGAAGGCCAGCTCGTTCTCGTAGCAGAAGGAGTTGGCGCCAGATGTCGGAAACTTTCTCTCCTCCATATCCTTGGCACTGCATCTTGGGGTGGATGGTACTTCGAATGTTTTGTGAAAGTAGGCGTAATCTATCCTGTACTGACTCTTCTCCTCAAAGATGAGGGGCTCAAAGCGGTGACCCCAAAGGATCTCTGAGGGCAGGTAAGAGCTGCGCGCCTGCGTCGTCATGGCCGTGGCCTCAACCAAACCTTCAAGTATGATCACTATCTCAAAGTCTGATGTTTCCAGATCTTGCTTGCTGATGCCAAACAGCGGACTTTCTTCATCAATCTCATGAATGACAATGAGAGGTGCAACCAGAAACATGCGGTCTGTGCCATTGTCATAGCCTACATTCATGTCAATCTGATCCAGAGGGATATACTCGCCTTCCTCCGTGTAACGAGGCTTGACCAGCTGGGCTCTGACGTGAGCCTCCACTATGTGGCTTTTCCTTAGATTCGCAACCCTGAACATGAAGCACAACTTTCCGTCACGCATGGCGATGACAGCATTGTGACTAAACAGCAGCGTCTCTGCGCGTTTTTTGGGTCTTGCCATCTTGGCCATGATGGCACCAATCATAAAGGCGTCGATGATGCATCCCATGATGGACTGAAAGACCACCATGAAGACAGCAGCAGGGCATTCCTCAGTCACACAGCGAGCGCCATATCCAATGGTCGTCTGGGTCTCAATGGAGAACAGGAAAGCTGCCACAAAGGTGTTGACCTGCATGACACAGGGAACAAAACCGTCGTCTCCTCCGTGATGGTCCATGTCACCATGTAGTAGGCCAATGACCCAGAATCCCAGGCCGAACATTAGCCAGGACACCACAAACACCAGGCTGAACAGCAGGAACATGTATCGCCAGCGGATGTCCACACAAGTTGTGAAAATGTCAGAAATGTACCTCTGCGACTTCTCATCCATGTTCGTGAAATGGATGTTGCATTGTCCAGCCTTGCTGACAAACCGGCTGTGGTATTTACGTCTTGTGTGGATCTTGCCATTGCCGAAGCTGCCCACAGCAGGCATGGTACTTAGTCTCAGGCCTTCTTCTTCGCAGGATACAAAACTGTGGTGGTGGGCCCTTCCCACACTCATGCCTCAGTGGGGACTGCCACGTGGCTTCACACTATCAGCCTGGCTCATACAAAACTGACCAGGCTCACGGGAATTGCAAAGCTCCGTCCAACACAGACTTGGCATCGACTGGAATTGAGGCGTGAGGCACAACTGCAATTAACTGTGAAGGAAGGACAGAAAATGTTATTGTTATTATCTGTCCACACTTACATTATGAATGCTTATGAATGTAAATGTAAAAAAGTATTAAGATTAATGTCATGCATTTATTTTATACATTTCCACAGCCAATGAACATAACGTACATGTTTCCTTACATATTTCTTCAACATGAGATTAAACCACTTTTCTGTACAGTTAAATGCTCTTTGTCGATCTAACTTAACAGGATTTCACTTTCCAAATGTTTTGTTTTTTGTTTTTTTTAGGCACATTTCTAATTAGGGGTCCAAGCAGCGAAGCTATTGATTATTATTTTCTTCTTGTGCCCTGAAGGCATCATTGTCTCAGAACCTGTAACAGCTACAGTTCCCAAACTTGGCTGACTTGGCGGTTAGAAAAATCATCCTCTACTTGGACAAAACAATTGGCCAGATGGTGGCGCTGTGACAATGAACTGTACGTTTTTAACCGTTTGTCTCAGAAACAATATTGCGCCATTTGCACCTAGATAGACTTTCCACCACTTTGAATTTTGTACAAATCTTTTTTTTTCTTCTCTACCGTATTTTATATTTTATATGAACATTGATGAATCAAAACTGACTTAAGCTATTGTGACCACACTTGGTGCGAGTGTTCAGTTGCTATGTCCAAGCTTTGCTCAATGTTGGATAAACCGTCACCAAAATATATATATAATACGACCATTTAAATTGGTGTGAATTTTAAATAGACAGAAATACCCATCTGGCACATGCGACGTCACTGCTTCATGTTGTGAGAAGGTGTGTGGACACAGTGTCCCGCCCAGTGGTGCAGTCAGTAAGTCACCTTCTCCGGGTTTACAAAGTTTCAGGTGGCCAAGTCCTGCTTGCCAACAATGTAGCGATTCATTGCATGTGGTATGTTTTCAAGTAGGGTCACATTAAGTCACCTCTCGTCAATTAAATAAGAAACTAGCACCCAAGTGCTCGGTGAATGACCTCAATCGTTGCGTCTTGAGGCCGTATTATTAATTAATTGATTGAAAATGATCTAGACGTCTCTCAGGAGCGAATGAATTTCACCCTGTTGATTTACTAGCAACTTTTTTCGACAGTGTCATCGACGATAATTCGCTGTGTGTTTATAGCTTGTCTTGATATCTTGTTACATTTATGCTGCACAATTTATGACAAACATGAAAACTGATAAAGTTATATGTGGACTTTCAAACTGCCCTCTGTGGTGAACATTTGGTTTATGGGAAATATATATTAAACCTTGCCTTAAAAGATACTAGTTAATCTTATACATTTAATTTATAATATATACTTTCATAGCATACATTCAGTTTTCTGTCTTACCTCTCTCTCTCTCTCTCTCTCCCCTGCTCTCTTGGACATATTCTGGTATATACAATACATGTGTCTCTGATCAACAAGATACAGAAATAGCCAGCTAATCCAATGCCCTGCCATTTTATGTGACGTATTTTCTGTTTCTTCCAGCTGGCACAGCTATTAGAGTCACTGGAGTACTGTGATGAGGCTATGTGACTCCCCTGTGAGGTTGTGCTGGAAAATAATACAGGCACAAAAAAAGATGGTGCAGAATCATAGCGTATCATAGTAGAAGCAGCCAAAATAGTTACAAGGATCAATGACAATCAGACACACGAATGGAGGAAATATTTATAAAAAAAAACCTCTTAAAAATTTATTCTGATCTGTCCCAAGTGCTACATTGATGATATATATATATACGTGTGTGTGTGTGTGTGCATGAGATCCAGCTGTTTCACACAGACAGTTTGAACAGACACAAACTGTTCATTAAAGGTATGACTTGTAATTTTCTGGCAGTTATGGGTCTCTCAATCAAAACAATAACAAAAGCCAGATTTGTTGTATGGTTTCTCTCAGACAGATGAGGCTCTTCTTTCAGCGTCAACAGACTAATTAAGACCAGTAAAAACACTGAATAAAGAGGTTTCACGTTAAAATCAGTGTTTCTCCGACACCGACACTTGTGGTGGATAACAACAATACACATGAACACATGAGACGCTTAAAGCAAAGGGCGTTATGGCTATGACCCGCCCTCCTCTGTCTCTCATTGGCTCTGACCCTGATCATTTTACCCTCCTAAACCTACACCAATGAAGGCAACGAGTCTGAGCCAATCAGAGACAGAGTAGGGCGGGTCTTCGTGCATATGAGGATGTGACGTCATCGACAGGTGTCCAGATGAATGAGACGCTAACTTGATTAAAATTACAGATTTCTCCGGACATCAACATTGTTGGAAACATAATAATACACATAATAAATAATGGGATAATGTAAGTAGACAACCCTACCAAATATTTAACAGGTTAAATATGTAATATTTAGACATTGTAATGCAGAAAAGCTACTTTCAAAATCCACAAGCTTCTGTGCAAAAAATGTATTTAAAAGTTTATCTGAAGTCAATATGAAGCTTCAGTTGCCAATTAGTCAAATCAAATCATAGTTACAGTCTTTTATTAGTGCCAAATGTCCTCTTTTTGTTACAATATTATCAAAGTTAAGATTCATTCATATCTAATGAATGTTTGCACCAAGTTTTATATACCTGCATCAGCACCAGAGTTAAGAATATATTAAAATATGCTGCATGAAATGTCGTCTGTTATTGAAAAATGTCGCTTCACTGAGGTTCAACTGTTTTGGTGCTTTTATATTAGTATACGTTTAATCTGTTTAGTCTGATAGAACGTCACTCATCATTTCAGGTGTTAAAATAAGACGCTGCCACATCATCACGATGGAAACTCAGTGGAACCAGAGGAAAGCACTTCAACTAGCGGTCAGCACAAGGTGACATATTGGTAAACAACTGGCATTGAGTGAGTTGAAGGTGACGTGTTTACTGTAAACTTTATGTAATTATGTTGTTGTTGATCTTTTAGAATATCTAAAAAAAACTACTAAAATATTCCAAGATTGATTGAGTGCACTTAAGGAAGGTTTGGTTATAAAGCAACCGGGATTTGATCTTTAATAAAATGAGGTCAGAACAGCAGCGGTGCAGGTTCATCCATAACCGTTAATGGTAGATAGACATTGATATCCCACAGAGGGAAGAGAGCAAGTAAGTAAACAAACAGTTTGTACTAAATATGTCAGGAAATTAAAAAAAGAAAAAAGTAGGTGATGAGTTTAAAATACACTGGTTCGGTTCAGATTCAAGTTGAGGTATCTTTAAAACACTCAACCTGGATCACAGACTCCAGGATGACAATTTTTTTTTTACCTATGATTGAGTGATTGTGCGTGCGTGCGTGTGTGTGCGTGTGCATGCGTGCGTGTGTTACACAGCAGTTGCTCAATGCTGTAGTTGCTAGGAAGCAGGATGTTGAGTGTCCAAGGGATATTAATATCTAATATTCTGTGCGACTGCTCCTCAGCTCTCTCAGGAGCCACATGCTGCCTGCTGGGCTGTGATCTTAACACTGGAGCAGAGATGAGTCTCTGCTGCCTTTTTAAAACGACATCAAAACACGTTTGAATTGAACAATCATAAGACATAAGACAGAGTCAGTGATTCTACAAAAAGGTATCAGCTACAGTATAATAACATATTTAGCTTTCCTGGTTCATTGTACAAGAGCAAGCAGCTTACCTTGTGTGCAAAAGTTTCCATTGAATGTTGACTTTCCTTTACTCTCAGGTCTTTTAGCCAAACTGCTGCATGTTTCTCTGCAGGTTTCTTTAACTCCTCTCTTCCGTTATGGGTAGAACCACTCTATTCTTGTGCGGCAGAAAAGTAAATGGCCACAGAGTACCTTCATGTCTTTCCCTTCTAGTTTTAACGTGTCTGTTTTTCCATTCAACGTGGAGGGCATTACAATCACTCCTACTGTCAAGTCCTCCAAAAGTTACTGCTCGATTGATATCCGGTCAATCAGAAACAGACCAGAAATCAGAAAGTGACTTTAGTGAAGCACTGAAGTCATAATTTTGCCTCCTCAAAATAGCACAATGAGTTGATCACAGCTACTCTGATATCCCAAATTAAATGTAAATAGGGCTCACGTGGCCTGTAGAGTCCAATCCAATCAGAAACCCAGTTCCTCACAGCTCATTCTGGAGTCATATGCAGTCGACAGTCTCTCTTCTTCCACGTGTTTACACTTTCTCAGTATATCTGCGATCTGATCTTGTTCTGCTGCAGATCCCACTCTGTATCCCACATCCAGTGAACTATTGCTCACTGCTCAGCTCTCTTCCTCCCCCTCCCTTTCACGGTGTCACTGTAGATACTTGGCATTTGGAGACAACATGCTCTTCCCTTACCAAGTGTTGCACCAGTGCTGCAAAGATCGTAGTTGAAAGAACCAGTAGTCGGCTCGTTATGTTAAGACTGATGTGTACTGCGGAGCCCATAAATCAATTAAACATTTACATATTTTTAAAACTAATTTATTCATAATTTGATTGGGTTTAATCGTTTTTTTTCTACAGTGTTTATTTTTTATTTTTTTTATTTTACTCCGAGACAGTGTTGTTTTAATCGATGGATGAACCACCAATATGTAGATGAACATTTCTGTTCAGCTTCACTTTCTTCAGACACACAATTGGCACGTTAAGTGTATTATTGGTAACAGAAGTCAAATCTACCCACTATTGAGAAATCTATGAAAATAAACATATGTAATTCACTACTTCATTCACGTCTTCATTCATTCATCCTGGTCTTCATTTTGACTCATTCAGAAAGTAAGGCTGTTGAACATATACTACTGAATATACACAGAGCAGGACCTTTGTGATGCAAATCTAAAGTTACTGTAATACTGAATTACAGTTGACGGCGATGGGATTTTTGGTTGTTATATTTAAATGTTATATTTGAAAGACATCCTGTCAATAATTGAGGTGTCAGGCAAGTGGAAACTTTGATCTGCTTTTGGCACTTAAAATGTCAGGACATCAATCAAACGTTCATCCTCTGGGGTCCACGAATGTCTTCACAACATTTCATGGCAAACCATCCGAAACCTCTCGGAATATTTGACTCCGGACCAAGGCTCAAGACAGACAAGTGGACTGTACTTCTGTGTAACAATTCATCCCCAAACACCCCCGCCTGAATCAACAACAACATACGCCATGCTTGCTTTTGAAAAACCCTCCACTACACTGCTCTGTAAGTTAGTTTCACAGCACAGAAACTGAATCAGTGGTTCCAGAGAGCTGGGTGGAAGGTGTGTGTGTGTGTCTGTGTGTGTGTGTGTGTGTGTGTGTCACTGCAATATGACGGCGTCTGTGGAAAATAAGACAAGGTAGTCAGGGTATCAGTTTTCAGATTATAACAGCAAGTAATATCTGACCTTTTGAGAGTATGCTGTTGGATTTATGTTTACTGCATGTGAGTAATGTTAATGTACAGGAGTTATGAAAAAAAAACAAAACTTAAGAGACAACACGGTGCAGATTTATCATACTCTAAATGTATCTAAATTGTCATATTTGTTAGGAATAACTTTTTAAGTGCTATTTTTTCATTTCACTCCTAACAGACAGAACATTCATTAAGTAAAGTCTTTATTCTAAAATGTATTAAATATAACTTCATGTAGGTTATAGCATATTTCAAACCAAAATTACAGCAAATCTAGCTTGATATCCACTCTATGTTACTGTTAATGTACTGTTACTATGATGTCAGAGCTGTAAATAGGTTATGGGTTCAGTTAGGAGATGGCAGACCAGATGGGGATTTGAAGTGTGCTATCAGGACAGAGAGAGCCCACAGCCCGATACCTCGTACCCAGTGAGTTATTTAAAGGCTGCCTCACTGCGGCAGGACAAAGTGGGCCAGGCTCGACCACACTCGGGCTTGATCACACTCGATCGTCTTTCGAGATTAACTCTCCCCGATTCATTTCAAAGTGTTATGTCATCTTGTGGTTATCTATGTGTGGTATAAGACATCAGTCAGAGCACAGGATGTTTACTCAAAGCTCAGTCAGACATGAGCGTAACTGTTTCTGGCAGGACACTAAGGATCAGGAGCGTGGCAGGTACTCCAATTATACAACTGTGTAGCCGTCTGTTTAGTTCAGTCATAGTAGCACTCCTGCTGTTAATGCTCGCTTGCTTGTGTTTCTGCACTTCCTGCTTATTGTTCTGTTATCTATAGTTGTAAGTGTTGGTCTGTTGATGGTTGAGAATTAAAGCAATCATCAATCATCAGTCAGTTGACTTATTTATTCACTGTTGTGTTTTTTAAATCAACTCTTGCGTTATTGGTTCCATCCTAATAGTTTAAAAAAAATCTATTGTTATTGTGAAATATTTGAGTTTTTTTCTTAATTTCTAACTTATATTTCCCTTTCAGATGGAAAACCTGTCACACATTCATAATGACCTACAGTGACAGCCATCGTGATCTCTCAGGTGAGGCGGCTTTCAACTCTGTACGCCTCATTTTCATTCAAAAAATGTTGCAGTTTATTATGTCTTTTATAGTATAGTATTCTTTACAAATATATATACTAATGTTTCAAAGGTAAACTACTTGAGCATCAAAACTAGGAGTTTCTTATTTGCAAAAGCAGAGGGGCACTGATATTAATCATATCAATGCATCTTTTTAGCAAACGTTAGTGGAAGCGCTTTATATTGCAACAGAGTAACAACAGGGTATCAAGGGGGTAATACACTGGGGGACAACCAGGAATGATGTTACACTAAAACTAACAACGATGTTTCTCTGCCTAAAGAGAAGAACTTTGACAGTATTGAAAATCATGAAACTAGTATTGCTGTAATTTATTGTTATTAACACATTGCCTAATTATTATTACCTCTCAAGTTCCCTCATCTTCATCAAAGTATTACCCCATCTATTATAACCTCTAGTATTAGATGTACTTATAGTAGTTACACAGATATTACTATAAGAAAGAATTAAACATCATATAATCAATGAATAAATAATGAATATAAAAACTTGTTTACCATGTTATTCACCGACCTATCCCTGTGACAGAAATTAAACACCAATATTACTGCTAGTAATGCGTTGTTGTTACTAGCAGTAATATATATATATATATATGGATAGAAGATTGTTAAAAATAACAGCAGATAAAATAGTTTCCAAAAACCTCAAACAAACAGGCTACAGGCCTGTAAAACAGAGCAACGATCTCAAGACAGAAGAGAGAGAAAAAAAACCCACAAACGCTACAGATACTGTAGGGAGAGTCTCTCTTGGCAGCCAACACTGACAAAAACACCCTGTGAGTGGGGAAGAGAGGCGTTGTGCACCCACCAAACAGAAGAAACGCTGCACTTAGACAAGACACAGGACTTTTTTTTAGGTATCACTTATCTTCCTGCTCCAGTTAGGAAATATTCTCCAGATCAGCCTAATCAACATCCTGCCTGCCTTGTAGTAATAAAGAGCTGTTAGAGGACTGGAGGTTGAACCCAGGCGCCTATTGCTGTGATGCCACATCTGCAAAAATGTCAATTAAACCATTCTAATATGAAATGGTGGTTTTGCAAGAAATAAGTGTACAGACATTTTTTGCTAATAAGTAATGCAATATTAATGTCATGGTCTGGTCGTGTGGAAAAGTTAGTCCGTCCTTGGCAGATCAGCAGCTAACCTATCCTCAAACTGATTTTGATTGGATCGTTCGTACGCTTTTTATTTTTAAGATGTCCGTGATTTTACACCAACCAAAAGTTTCTTGTTTGTTTCTGACTCATTCCAGTTACAGATCATACAAGAATTAACTTTGACAGTGTTCCTCAGATACCAATCAGCCCTGTCGTCCTCCAAGGCCAACTGATGTTAATGCCAAATTTTCTATTTGTATCAGGTGAACAATGTTGGATTCATCCATTGTCATGGAAACGCTGACAAATTTTAGTTTAAGCAAACTAAAATTTGGATGTAGGCCACATGCCGCTGGGGCTGATTTTTGTAACACTGTGATGATCCAAATCAGGATGAGAAATAGCTCTTTGCTGATTTGAAAACACGAACACAGACCTGTGTCACATGCGAGCGATAAAAGCTGTAGCTGTAGTGTAAACAGGACTGAAGTGTATCATTGGGTAAGAAGGCTGTATACACTGATCGGAGCAGCCTCTGTGCTGGTTGCAGTAATCGATCTTTGCATGAGTAAATGGGCCACTTATTTTTACAGTCCGAGCAGGTGCACCTGTGCGCTGGTGTTTCTACATCAGCAGCTGATCAGTCATGAGGACCAGGAGCGTTTGTGGGGCAGCTCGATTCAGAACGAACCCTGCAGGTGCACGCACGCACACACACACACACACACACACACACACAGACCACCATACTTCACCCACAAAGGAATGCAGAAACCGAGACAAGTTTATATTTTCCCAATAAACTTTACTTTCTTCATTCTGTTTAGCATATTGCAGTATTTAAAGTAAAAGTAAAAAGAGTATTTTCATTATATCTTCCCAAAGACCTTCTTATCTTCATCTTTAAAAAGACATTATTTTTGACTGTAT
Source organism: Pampus argenteus (assembly GCA_036937835.1). Lineage (NCBI taxonomy): Eukaryota > Metazoa > Chordata > Actinopteri > Scombriformes > Stromateidae > Pampus > Pampus argenteus. Next base: position 8,881,046 of record CM072878.1, read on the forward strand.
AAACATATTTTTTTTATTTCAGTTGGACCTTGAACTCAGGGTCGACTAACTATCAAACACGTCTTATGGTTACGGTTTTTGTCAGTGGATCAAATCTCCAGATAAAGCTCGTACCTGAACATTAAAATAATATAACGTTCTGACAGTATGTCTGCGGTTATTTCCAAGGTCGAGAATGATTCCTCATACATGCAACTTTGACTCTTTTGGTATTGTTCAGTCCAGGATTTCATGTTGTTGATGTGTAGTGCAGGACTCGCATTTACTCCTGCACTACACATTAGTTTTATTATAGTTGTTTCATCTGTCACAGTTAACCAGAAAAGCTCACCGTGTGCAGAATTATCCACGATGGATGACATTAAGAATCAGCTTTGCTGTGTCAGCTCACATGACTGGAGGTTCTCATGCAGGAGTCACAAGGAAAGGAAAGTTTTTAATGAGTTGTTGGTATTTAATGAGGTGCAATGTTCTTCTTTTGGAAATGTGACTCCAAAGAGCAGCACAACACCGAGGTTAAGTCCTCTGCAAAGAAGCCCGATCTCTGGAGACGTGATCGCTGATTATTATGGATCTGTGATTAAATAGAATGAAGTTGGACAGACTAAATTACAGTAAAACAAGAAAAAAAACGCTCCCATTGTAGCATTCTTACATAGGTTCACATATATGAAACTGTAACAGTATCTCAGGAGAGCTGTAACACATTTCTTAATTTCACAGTTGTGCGAAGCTTACATGTGCTTACATGTCAGCACTGCATTAAAAGCAATAGTAGTTAATACGACACACATTCAGAAGTGATGATAAGTTATGGGTCCGTCTGCTTTGGAATCAGGGACTGTTTTCCTTCTATATGTCTCCAACACCCGGCCAGCTGCCACGTTATCAATGATGTCATTCCCAGGCTCTGTGCAGACTTGATGCTCCACTAATGAGGTACTACAGTACACAGTAAGCGTGTCCCTTGTGGGAGTGGACATCAGTGTTTTTCTGCCACCAGCTTCCTCATTTGCTGCGGGGCTCTGTGTCACACACTGTCACTGCACGTTGACATAAGCAGAGTTATACATGATCTCAACCTCCATATAAGGTGCGTAGGCTAATAAAGACTTTAGTAACATACCAGGATCATATTTACATCCTGAAAGCATACTTCAGACCTACATTGTTTTTGTTTTTTTTAATTTTCATGCTGATGACTACTTGTTTGAATTGTATACATCAGAGTCTGTTATACATTACATTTGTCACAGTTGTTATTTGTTGAGGCTCACTTAAGCAGATACAAGTAAGACATAAACAATGTGCTTTGGTACTTAACAAGTTGCTTTCCAGGAGGATTTACATGGTAAATTAATTTGTCCTCGTTTTTTATAAAATATATTTTTATTGTTTATTGCGGAGTGCATTTGTGATTTAAAAGTCCCTGTAAAATTATTATTTTCATATTCATATTTTTTTGAAAATAATGACATCATCTTTGTCTTACAACTGCCGTCCTGCAGGGTGTGTAAATGTTGTATTATGCTACATCTAGTGGTAAAATACGTTAATCGCAGTTTTTTTAATACAAGTGGTGCAACACTATTTATTATTATTACTTATTACTTTTAATAAAACTCAGGCAGTGTGTCTACAAAGTATAAAATCACAGTGCAATGTACTGAGCAGCGGACCAAAATACAAATGATCAGTTCACTATGATCACTGTTACATTTTATAGTTAACTATAATAAATGTTTATCTAGAAAAGACAGTGTTTGTTGCACCCTCTAGTGGTACTCTGATACAGCTTTATCTTTCTTTATCTCTCTCTCTCTCTCACACACACACACACACACACACACACAAACAGTATATACATACAAAATCTTGACTCCTCTTTTCCAAAGCACAGAGGGCATCAACATCAAATCAGACAACAACAGCAAATCAAGCTTTTACACAGTAAAACAGTTACACATAATAGAACACATATTGTGTAACAACATAAGTTACACATAATAGATTTTTTTTTTTAAAAAGCATCTTTCTTTATTGACCGAACCGCAGCTTTACTCTGAGATGCTGAGTTCACCATCTCATCTTGTTTGGATCAGAATGACTCAAACAGCTTCATTCTTTCTTGGATAGAAAGGCCCTCTTTCAAACTCTGGAAGCCAAACAAAAAAAAATAATTAAACATTAGATGTGAGTGAAAGTTCATCATCTCTAGTTAGAATAACTGAAAACTTTCACTTTAAGGTTTAGAACATGTGATTAGATGTTACAGTGCTTAAAGCTACGATCCAAAGTGAGTATGGATATATATACACAGAGCCCAAAAAGCCCACAACTAAAACAGATTTTCTCTGCTTTACATACAAAGTTCAGACTATTGTCACTTATTTACTGCAAATGTTTTTATTTTCTGCTGTGGTAACGTTCCTTTTGCGCTACATGACTTATCATGTCCCTACATTTGCCATGTAAGTCTGTTGAAATTAAAAAAGAAAGAAAGAAAATCTAAACTTAAGTGTGTCTAGAAACCTTTTGATGCAGCAACACATTTCACCTTTGATCTCACGACTCTGATTTGACGTGTGAGGGATGATTTTTTTTTCCTCGGAAAAGCAGCACTACTTGTGTTTGTCACAGTGTCGTCTGAGAAAACAAAAAGGGTAGGAATTAAACAAGCGTTTAGTCAAACGTGTTGACAAAAGACATCAAGTTAGGCGTCGCTGTTCACTAACCAACTGATGAAACGCTACACAGTTGAATATATGAATATATTTTTTTGCGTTTCATAAACATGTCTCACCGAGGTTTTGTCCTGACGTGTTTCTGCTGGGAGGCCAAGTGACGTCATCATCCTGCTCAAACTTGTTTCGGGCGTATATTTTATCCTGTGATAAAACATTCACATATATGTTGGAAAGTCTGTACTTATTATTTTGATTTAAAAAACAAAAATAATATGTGTATTTTTTTATGCAGCTGCCTTTGTCAAGTTAAATTTATCAAGTTATTGCCTCAGCCTTTAGTTTAAATGTGTAAACCGGAGGAGAGATTGACTGACATTTACATATCTCCAGTCATTTTAACTAAAATAACAAAATAAATCCTTTTCTTTTATAAAAATAATGATAAGATTTCATTGAAGAGTTTCGAAGAGACTTCAGTACCATTCGAGCGATCTTTAACTCTTCCCTGAGAGAACGAGCTTCCTGTCTGAGAAACTGCATCTCTGCTTCCCTCGCCCGCAGAATCGCCTGCAACAGAGTAAAATACAGTTTAATACAGTACAGATTACAGTTCTCCATTGATGTATATTATAGTAATGAAGAGATTATACGTGCAAACATTTACTATAGTAAATAGAAATGTATACTTTTTTCTTAGCATACTGTATATTAACATTTATATACAATAAAACTCCAGATTGGATTCATCAAAAGTGCAAAAGATTAAAACTGTAACTAAAGCTGAAATATAATTAAATCACTTACAGCATCACAAACAAATAAAAAATCATGTTGCTAATTAGATACACAGCCAGCATTGACATGAATATGCTACCGTTATTAATATTATCACTACCTTACCTACTAAAAGTTTCAGACTTAAACAAAGACTTTAAGGAGAATAGAAAAGTCGTGATACAGGCGTTGGTGAACATATATCTCATCCATATTCATGTCAAGTATAGTCTATAAAATACCTTCTTCTCTTTGAGCTCCTGGTTTTCTTTCTGGTACCGCATCAAGGATTTTCTCTCGTCGTGCAGCTCTTGACTCAGCTGAGAGTTTTCCAGGCATTTCTGAGTGTGCTGATGCGACAAAACCTCGAGCTCCTTGTGCAATAACTGGATCCCCTTTCTGCAATAGCAAAGCAGAAGAGCACATAACTATCCCAGGTAAAGAGTTGGGAGTGCTGAAGTTTTGATCTCATCTGTCCCTGGAAATCCTGGAATCCTACTGTAACCTCTGGCAGGTTTTTTGCACCCACCATATTCCATATATAATCAATACAATAGCCTTGCAATAAATGCTGCAGTTAAAGAGCAAGCCAATGTTGCTAGATCAAAAATCACTAGTCAGAGGATCACTTAAGTAAAGGTTTATCCCATCCAATCCATCTAATAGTCGTCATGTCAGTTGCCATGCGGCTAACGTGGATAAAAACAAGCGTTGTGAACGAGCCATTGGTCACTCACTCATATTCATTTTGCAGTCGCGTGATGTCAGCACTGTCCTTGATGTGTTGAGACCGTCGGCTTTTCTCCAGTTCCTCTTTATGGGCTCTTCTCATTGCTACAATTGCTGTAAAAATAATAATAATAACAATATGACAATTTATAAACTGCAGAATTGTTTACCATTGTTCCGCCCAAAGTAAAATCTTAGTAACTAACTAAATCTTCAACTAATTTTTTTCAATGGATCTTGTAAACAAATGTCAAAGTCCCCCTTTTGCTGATTTGTTTGTATGTTTGTTTGTTTTTTTGATGACTTTTACCTGCCATTGTGGCAGCTGTCTCTTCCTGCAGCAGCTGGTCTTTCTCCTTCAGAAGTGCTGCCACCTGTTTCTGATGCTGCTGCTGCAGATCACCTATCAGCTTCCTGTGCATTTCCTCCATAGCACTGAAACCTTGGTCACAGGATGCCTATAATAAAATGTAGAAATAGCATGTGTATAGAGATGTGTCAAAAAAAGTGTATATAAATGGTTATACAGTGATTGTGTGTACAAATTAATGATTTTCAAAGTCAATTTAAAGTCAATGTGAAGGCTATTTGTAAGACAAGCTCCGATTCTGTAGAAGGTACCTTCATGGTCTGGTCTGATGGAGAGGACGCTTTTCCATTCAGCTTCTCTTTGGAAAAACAAGACTTGCTGTAGTAACCATGCAGGTGTCTCATCTCCTCTTCGTGGATCTGCTGTAGTTCCCTTATCTTCTCTCGAAACTCAGTTTCTAGTTTTTGCATCCGTTCCTCGTGGTAATCTTCAATTTTCTGTATGTCTTGTAGGAGTCTCTGGTTCCCAGTCTCCACGGAGATTATCTTTTGCTCAGCGCGCTCTAGTTCTTCTCTTAGTACACTGTTGTCCTCCTGAAGCTGACATAAGGTCTGATTAAAAGCCTCCTGCTCATCCATTAACGAGATATCCTGCTGTTGGCACGCATCTTGCAGTTTGCCCTTTAACGCCTCACTTTGCTGCAACTCCTGCTCTAAATCTAAGTACAGCCTTTCTGACAGATAAGTCAACTTTGCCTGCTCCTGCAACCAATTCAGGTGTGCGGCAGAATCATTTTCCCCGTTGTCATCCTTACTACACGTTAGTCCATCAGTGTCCATCTCCTGGCAGAGTTGGTTTAAGAATTTAGCCCTTCTTTGCAGTCGGGATATAAGCCTCTCCAACCAGCCTGGCTCTTTTTCTGCCTCTAGCTTTATGCTGTCAGATTCATCCTCGTCAAGTGGTTTCGCAGCTCCTTCTAAACCTCTGCTCTGTCCCTTCGCTTGCTCCCCATAACGAGCCAACTCTGGAGGACTGATATTGGCCAGCCCCTCCTTTCGAAGCTCCACTTCTTGATTATTTAGTTGAGTTATGCTCTCATATTGCTGCTGTAACTTGAAGGCAGTATAAATGAGCTCCGCTTCAGCACAGACTCTGACCGTGGCTCTTTCACGGCTGTCACGTTCTTCTCTCCCTGATTGAGTGTTTCTTTCAGTTTTTAAGGCTATTATTTCTGAGATTATCCTTTTGTACCTGTGTGCAACATCGCCTTCATCTTCTCTTGGCACTGAGGACAGTTGGCCAATGGCATTTTGACTCTGAAGCGCTGACACCATTTTTTCTACTACAACTAGTTCTCTCGTTAAACACTTTGCAACACTTCCCATGTCATCCTCTGTGGGTAATGTGTCAGGAACTTGACTTTTCACACTAATCTTGCTCTCAGCTCCAGCTAATGTGTTATCACTGAGGATTTTGTCCTCCCCTTTGCTGGCATTCTGTGACTCACGCTGCTGTTTTTCTGCGTCTTTCTCTCCTTGGTGAAGGTAGGCAGCGACGGTGGCTAGTTGCCTCTCAAAGTTGATAATATCAACGGCGGCGCTGGCTTTTCTCGTTTGAAGCCTCTCCCTGCAGGCTTGTACGATGTTCAGTGCAACGTGAAACCGGCCAGCCATCGTCCTGCAGTGGTTCTCTGTCTCCTGGGCAAAGCGCTGGCTCTGCTTGGCCTGGCTGTGGAGCAGCAGACTGAGGTGCTGGGCAGTGGCTCGGCTCTGAGTGAGCTGGGAGCAAAGGTGGGGGTCCTGGCAGCTGATGTGACTCTGGTGTTCCTCCAGTCTTTGCGTGATGTCCCGTAGCTTCTCCTCTGTTACATAAAGCTTGGTTTCAAGTAACTGGATTACAGACATAAACCTTTCTGGGCCGTCTCCTTCTGTGATAATGTACTGGTATGATGCGTCAATGGAGCGGGACCGGGTTCTTGCGTGATCTGCATGAGAATGGTTGTCATTTATGTGGACATCTATGTCAGTTGGACTGTTAGAAAACTGACCGTCATCTATTGCCTTTGACCTGCTGTGGTTTACAGTGAGAGGCTCAGTCATCTGTCCTTTGTTATTCTGAGCAGGATCTGAAGACTCATCCTTTAGTTGAGAAGAGCCACAGGTGCAAACTTCCAACGCCTCACTCAGCTTCACCTCTGTCTCCTCCAGACTATTACCTAAGACCTCCATCTTTAACAAAACTTCACTCAGCTCTTGCTCCTTCCTGTCCAGGAGTCTTTCGTAGCCTTCTCGTATGTCCTGTGTTTCAGACTCCCTTTGCTGCACCTTTCCCAAGGCCAGCTGCAGTTCCTCAGAAACGCTCTCATATGAGTGTTCAAGATTGTAGTAGTGTGTCTCTTCAGTTTTCAAGCGGCTCTGCAGCCTGCTCACCTCCCCATCAGCCTCAGACAACTGCTTCTGCAGCTCCTGACAGTGACGGTCCAGCTGCTCTCTTTCCTCTTGGAGCCTCTGCACAGCAGATACCGTGCGTGTTAGCTCCTCTTGCAGCTGTTGTTGAAGCTCCTCAATTTCCTTGGTCAATGTCTGACTCTTAGTCAGGCTCTCCACCTGCTGTTCAGCCCTATCTAGTCTCTCCTGAAGGTCTTGTGAGTGTTGCTCAGCCTGTGCCAGGCTAGTAGCCAAGCTCCTCCGTTCTCTGTCCTGACTCGCTTGAAGGAGCACGAGGTGCTTCTGCAGGTGAGCATCTTTTTGAGTCTGTGCTTTCTCGTTATCATGAAGCTGAGTTGTCGCATCTCGGAGACGTTTCTGCAGCTGATCTGCTTCTTGCTGTAGATCATGGTGACTCTGTAACTCCAGCTGCAGCTGCGTCAAGCGGGCTTCAGCCTCTTTCCTCTGCTCCTCACTGACACTCAGCTGGGCCTTTAAGGAGGCCGTGCAACGCTCCCACTCCACCTGCTGCTCATGAAACCGCCGGCGATCTTGCTCCAGATGGGCTTGCGCAAGTGCTGTGGCATCACCTGTGACCAGTAACTGTGCTTGTTGAGCTAAGAGATCTACTCTTTGCCGTAGTTCATTTTCCCTGGCTTCCTCCTGACTCCTCTTTTGTGTCTCCAGCTCAAAGCGGAGGTCATGGTTTATCTTCTGCAGGCGCTGTAAAGCCAGTGCTTGTTCCAAGTTGGAGTTTGTAAGAAGCTCATTCTACAGAACAACAAAGATTAATATGAATAATAATAATTAGGATAAAACAGTACTTTGCATTAATTAGTGTAGATGCCAAAATAGTTTTTCTCAGTCACCTAAAGGCTCCCAAATCATGTATTTTTTACAATATATTAAGGTGGAATGAGTGCATCACCTTGACACTGAGTAGTGCTACTAAAACAGCGAATAGGGTCTTCCTTATTATACCTGTGGATGAACCCTTGAATGAATCTCTTTCTCTTGTTGTAGCTCATCTTGTAGATTCCTGTTCAACTGCTGCAGACGAGACAATTCCCTCTGTGTTTGTTCCAGCTGTAGATAGTAAAAAGGATGGAACAATAAATAAACGCGTAATTCATGTTTTAATGAATTCAAGTGAACATGCTTTGATCACACCTTTTTAAATACATTTGTGAATTTTATCCATTGTTCACACCGTCTCTCACCTCTTTGACAAGTTGCCCAGTTTGCTGCTCATCACGGGGCAGTTTTTCCTTCTCTTTCGTGCACACGCAGCGGCCGTTTATCGCTTCCTGTTTCTCCTCCCTTTGGTCGGTGGTTTTAACTTGCTGCCTGTTCCGCTCTGTTTCACTCTCCACGTTTGAATGTTCATCAATACTCTCATCATTCAATAGCGCCGTTGTGGACGTAGAGCCGTCGCTTCCGGCTCCTTCAACACACAATCATATCAGTCATACCTGCTGCACAGAAGCCATATGCAGAAATAGAATAACATGATTGCAAAATTGAAGCCGTTTGCAGTTGTGGAAATTAGTAACATTTTACAGTCACATTAACATTCAGACCCTGAATTTCAAATTCAATCACTGGGGAAAAAAACAACACATTTTTTGAAGATTTAGCTCAGAAGAAGCACCTTCACCCTCCTGGTGTGCAGGATTGATGGGAGACGGAGACAAGGAGGCGGAAGGTGAGGACAGATGAGAAGAGGAGACGGCGGATGATGCAGAGCTTCTGTCATCAGAGCTTTGCTTTGTCTCTGACTCTAGTTTAATCGCCTCTTCTTTCCGGACAAACTCAGCTGACTGCGAGTCTGCTTGCTGCGATTTCTGTTGAGTGTTATGTTCCAAAATAGAGCTGTAAAGAAACCGCACACAATGGAGAAAATATGTGTGTATAGAAAAGATACTACATGATGTAAACCCTCAGTGAAATCATTTCTACATATATGACAATCAATAGTGCATCATACTTAAAAAATATATCTAAATCTAAATCTATTTACCTTGTGATATCAGGTGTGGGCTTCACATTCTTCAACACTGCCTGGACCCAGTTGTGTCTCATGCCAGAGGTCATGGCGCAAAGTGTGTACACTCCATCTCTGGTCTGTGGAAAGAGAAATACTATTGATTCAACAGCTAATAGTTAATGGAAGCGAATCCATTGGCTTTAAAGGCTCGTTTGGTGTATATATGGTCATCAAGGGTTCAAAGCAATTTTCAAAATGTGTATTTGTTTTATAGATTGTGATAAAAGGGTGTCTTGTGATACCATGTTATATAGTATAGTATGCAATAAGCAATATATATAAACATAGAAAGCTGGGTTTGCAGATAATACTCAATGGGTATTTAAAAAAATGAACCGTTGCTATATGTAAGAGACTCAGAAAAGTCCAAAGAGGGTAAATAGCAAGTTATGGAACATGATCTTGGGATGATGGATGATTTGTTCAACTCAGAATCAACCTTTTTCCAGACTATTATGGCCCCCGGTGCAGAGCAAGGCTTGTTTACATGCATCCACCAGGTATACAGACTGGGCCGTCTCTAGATTGGAGGGAAAACTTGCTACAAATGAAAGTTCAAAGTACCTGTTTCTTTACTTTGCTGCAGCGATGATGACACGTGGTGTTGGAAACCACACAGGAGGAACAATCCAGTGGCTCAGATGGACTGCCTGTTTCCATTTTTTCAACATTATCACCATGACACTGGTCTTTGTTATCCCTTTTGATGACAAAAACATGAATGGGTTGACAAAATCTAGGTATTATAGCACAGATCAGAATAACATCTGAATCATTCATTTTGGATATCACAATAATGTGTTCAATAATTGCAGAGAAACCGCAGAAAGAAAAATACATCTGAAATTCTTAAAAAAAGCTTTATAAACAACAAACAAACCTGATTTGCTCCTCAGTGGAGGACACACAGTCCAGGACCTTCTTTTCTACGGATTGTTCTTTCTTTACTTGTGAATTGTCTGAATCCGTTTTGGAAACTATGTATGAAACAATTCAATGTAATAATGTAATAATTTAGTTTTGAAGGGTTGAATTAAGACACAAAAACAAACATTAAAATTAAAATAAGATTGGGAATTACCGTCTCCAGTGGATCTTTGGTCGAGTCTGCTGAGAGAGCGGCTGCTTCTCATGAATGGAGCAGCGGTGAGGGAGGAGGTGTGGAGGGACGAAAAGCTGCGGCTGCTGCAGAGGCGGAGAGCTGGTCTGGCTGAGTGAGACCTTTGTCTGGTACCCTGATGGCCAACACAGCCTTGGTGGCCGAGGCTACCTCTTTTCAAACTGCCACCAACATTACCGCCAGTGACAACCGAGTCACCACCTCTGCTGCCGGGGCTGTTGCTCCTTCCACAGCCCAAAACAGGTTTAGACGTTCTGCTGCCAGCTGGTTTACTTCCACTTGATGCAGGAACCGTTAATGCCGCCGGGTCCTTTGGGAAAGTGAAAGAAGGAGAGATACAGAGCAGAAGCTTAACAGTGATTGTCTAAGAAAACGAGTCATAAACTCAGTCGTGGTGTTTCGGTTTTGAGGATGACAGTCAAACATAGAGGTCCCAACATGGACTCTTTTACACATCCAAACCAATCACTACTGAAGAGAACTTTTTAATCCTCACAAGATCTCTTAATTTGCTTAAGTACCATCTGACCAATGCTGTGATTGCGGACACACACACACATTAGCAGAAACTTAATCACACTTGAGCATTGGAAAGCCATCCGACCCAGGCGGTCTATTCCAGTCCAAGTAGATGCAACATCACCAACTGCAGAGGCAATCAATCTGTGGCTGGACTACATAACAGAGAAATCAATTACAAGAAGCTCCAAGAGTACTGACTTAGCAGCTTACGCAGGTCTTAACTGCACTGACTTGATATTCAGCCATTAATAGCTACATAAATCAAACCAAATTCAAGTGCATCCAGCAAAAAACATGCAACCCTCTCTGAGGAACGCCTCCATAATAAATGAACTGTTATGTGACCAGAGTAGGACCCCAAAGCAGAGACGGATCACGTGAAGGTGTTTAACCAAAAATCACTTTAATCGTAGTAAAGTCCACAAAAATGAAAATCAAACAAGTAGAAAGGCACTGCAAAGAGCCAATGTCCTCAACAAAACAAAAACATAAAGCGACCTTCTCAGGTGGAGAACTAAAGCCAAGGTGATCTCTCAGGAGAACAAAGGAAACAGACATGCGGTTGGAGCACACGGGAAGTAATACTCTGGCGCTGCAGTCAGGGAAAGCCAGGCCTAAAAGGAGGAGGGAAGAGGCTGATAGGCTGAGGGGTGAGTCTGTAGGCGAGTCTGTAGGCAGGAAAAGGGAGGGGCCAATCACACCTCTGCACCTGCAAGAGAACAGGAAGGAGGAGGGGAGAGACAAGGAGCACCAAAAAGGGAAAAACAACAACAGCACAAAACAGACAGAACCAAACCATGACATGAACAACACGGAACATTGTTAATGCAGTCCAATAGTTAAGGGTTGACATTAGCTGCTTAAGATGTTTTACCAGATCAGCAAAGCTGTCATCATTTGTTGGCCATCACTGATACAGAGGCAGTTAAAAAGAGGTTGAACGTGTCAAATGCAGCACACGTTTGGCCTTTCTCTCTCTGTCTCTGATGTGGCATTGTTGATGAGTATAAATTTGGGACTTGAAGGATCATTTAACAAAACAACTTTTACAGTCACATGTTACTTCATCCTCATGTCCTTTATCCATATTCATAGTAAGATTAAATGATGAATGAATGTAGTTTCAACAGTGTTTTCAAATCAGTGTAATAAAAGAGACAGCGTGTCTCTGAAAAAGCTCCTTCTCCGGATAAAATGTTTTACTTAAGGTCATCAGCGTCACTAAATCACCTGACTAGACTTTTTGAAATTCTACATTAATGCAGTACCTACCTTTCCCCCGTTCTTCTGTGTTGGTTTGTTGGTTTTGGTGTTTACAAAGGTCTCATGCCACCTGAAATAAAAACAAAGTAGGTAAAGTTACAAGTCAGTGTAGGTGTCCGACAAAATACTGTAATTACTCATTGAGAATGAAGTGATCATTGTGATGTTTTATCTGTGTCCATAATTTCACTTGAAGGTGTCGCAACCTTTTTCCTGATTGCCCAAGTAAATGGGAATAAATACTGTTATTGATCATGAAATGTATAGGTCTCTCATTTGCCTGACAATATGATCATCGCTCCCAAATGAGCCAACTGAACTGGATGCATAACTGGTGGTCGAATAACAGCTGCAACCAAACTGTCTTTCTCTGCTATCGCTGGTTATGATACTATGGAAGCTCTGGTTAGTAGTGAGCACACAGAGTCTACAAAGCTAAGATTGTGTTGTTTTTTTATGGTCACAACAATGTATTCATTATTAACCTGCTGTTTGGGTTTCATACTTTCAGTCTCATTTCTGCTCTACTCGTGCAGTCATTTATCTGGAGGTGCCTCAGTTAAATTCAGTGATTTTTCTACCTTATACAGCAAATAGATTGATAAGTCTTACCTTTGCTTCTTGGACATCTTCAGAAATTCACTGAAAATATTCTGAATCAGACTGTTAATAAAGCCAAATGTGAGAACTTCAGGCTGGTTCTATTATCCATCTGCAAAACGACGTTACTCTGGCAAAAACCAAAGAGAACGAATCACAAGCAGGTCTATACAATACACACACACACACACACACACACAGACTCCATTAGAGTTTTGCAGGATTAAGCCAACATCTTAACAGGATTACTACACAGTAATTTCAGTGAACTTGACACACCTGTTTATGTCATGAAATACTCCAAATGTCTATTAGGTTTTTAAAGGGACACGGTATTTATTTCATATCAACACAGTCCACAACAGTACTGTTGAGATCAACACATGAACTAATTTACAGTGAATCCAGTTGAGAAGGATTATGGCTGCTGACTGTGCCTTTGCTCTGTTCAAGACACACAGCTGTCACCGGGGATCTGAGCGCCGTGACCTGACCTGATCTGATCTGTCAAAGCCAATTTCTTAGATACACTACATGCCTGATTAAAATGACTTTTGAACACTAAGAAAAACAATCATCTACATTTTATACACCAACATTGTCTAAATTCAAAGATCTTTCATATATTCTGACTATACATATCAATTCATTCTCACCAAAAATGTGTATCTTTCTCCAAATCTCAACCTATAAACCTCACATTTGAATAATTCAACTACAATTAAATAATACAATATTACGTTTTTGTTTATTAATTATGAATTAAAGTAATTTAAAGTTGTTTTCTCTAAGTTTCCTTCAGGTTTCCTCGCTGTAATCATTCCTTCTGTTCATGCTGGCTGTTTAAAGATCCCCTTCAGATGTGCTTTCAATGTAAGTGATTGGGGCCAAAATCAACAGTGTGTCCATACAGTCATTTTGTGCAAAGCTGCCACATTTACAGTCTTTTTAGCATCACCTCTCATCTCTCAGATAGTTCCTATTCTTATCATCAACTGTAATTCATTATTATTCATTGTACAATATGTGGAGTGTACAATATGTGTGTGTTGATTTGTTCTGTACATGTGACATCATTGCACGTCTGTCCGTCCTGGGAGAGGGATCCCTCCTTTGTGGCTCTTCCTGAGGTTTCTTCCACCTTTTTTCCTGTTAAAAGGTTTTTTGGTGGTCAAGTTTTTCCTCACTCGAATCGAGGGTCTAAGGACAGAGGGTGTCACTCCCTGTACAGATTGTAAAGCCCTCTGAGACAAATGTATTTTGTGATTTTGGGCTATATAAATAAAATTTGATTTGATTTGATTTGATTTTCCTGTGTTTGAGCCGTGGTGGAAATAAACAGGGATTTTCACACTGAGAAGACTGTAAGGTATTGACTTGATTTGACTCATATGACCAGTCATATAAGATGACTGGAGCTTCATATTAGCTTCAGATAAACTTTTAAATACATTTTTGCATATTTTTCCAGTAAAAACCAAAAACATTAGCCTTATTATATACACAGAGCTTTATTGAGAACACATTCAAATATACAAACAGTATAGATATACGTTCAATATAATGGTATACAAAGAAACCGAGGATATGAATTTAAATAAATACATTTTAAATGATAATAACTGTACACACAGAGCTTCCGGCGCTGTCTTCCACCGCCGCTGATTGGCTGGATGTCACGTGACCTCACAGCTGATTTCGTTAGGTGTTTTGCTTTTTATCATTTCATGTAGCCATTTCTGCTCAGCAATCACCGTGAACTTTAGCCAGCAGCTACTATGGCACAGGCAGCACAAGCCTTCGACGCAAACTCTCAAATCCAGGTGGAGCACGATAGAAAGCGTCGGCAGTTTGTCATAAGACTGAATGGTACGTTCAACGTGTAAACAAACATTAGCTAGCTAGCTAGCTAGCCAGTGTTAGCTCAGAGGCTGGCGTAGCTTTCCTTTTGCTGCTAACATCTTCGTCGTGCCCTCTTTGATAACTCCAGCTGCCATTTCAGACAAGGGGCTGTCAAGGCTTCATTCTGACTATTTTTTGGTGTCAGGGGGTGAAAAGATAACAATGTCTGGTCGAAGTTTGTAGGACTTAGTTAACTTTAAACTTCACACCAGCGTTGTTGATTTTTTTGGGGGGGAGTTTGTTTTTTTTGTCACGACGAAAACATAATTTTCTTTGTTCCATTACTGACAGCAAATGTGTAACCTTTAGTAGCATCCAGTCACAAAAAGAAAAGGTTATTTGGCAGCTCTCAGTAATTCTTCTGAGACAAAGTTCCCTTCAAACAACTTCCTCTCCCCAAGCCACAAATGTCATGCTTAAAAGCCCAATGATTGCTGATCCCGTGGTTATACATCCGTCAGACTTATTTTTATTTGAAATATCGAAGTAGGGATTCACACATTTTATTAATAGCCTTTGGTTTTTTTTTTTGACATTTGGCATCAGCTTTCAGTTTATGACAATATCCAGATATACGGATGTGTTAATGTGTGTATTTTACAAGTTAATGAAACAGCCTTTAGTTATTTAAAAATTTAGAGGATGTAGCCCATTACAACTGTGTGTGTGATGTGTTCACAGCTAAATGGTGGATGCTATTATTTATCAACCTTCCTCTCTCCACCCAGCAACACTCATCTTTTTCAAAAGCAGTTGTCTCGGTGGTGTGTTATTTTCTTGAGGTTATAGGCTATTTGACTGTAGCACCAGATTACATGAACTCAAACCAGCGACTGAGAGCTCACTACTGAAACAAATCACTCCTGTGTTGTATTATTGAGCAGCTATGTTGTAGTAATATATGTAGATTGCAAGCTGCAGCTGCCAACTAGATCAATAATTTAGCCCAGCATAAAATAATGTGGATGTCACGTTACTAGTTTGCCTTTATGTTGTCGAGTGTCAAAGCATTATCAGTATCCCCCAGTAAAATGGGGTGAAGAAGCTGCATCTAAGCTGTAGGAAACTAGATATAGACAAACTTGTCAAACAGATGAGAGCGTTGACTTCTGTGTCCCTTCAGGTTCTCACGATCGAGCAGTTCTTCTGTATGAATATGTTGGGAAGAAAACGGTGGATCTGCAACACACTGAAGTTCCAGATGCTTACAGGGGGAGAGGAATCGCCAAACACCTGGCCAAGGTATAGCCCCATGAAAACTGGTAATTTTCATAATTCAGTATTAAAAGAAGAAAAGAAGTGCTGCTATTTTTGTAAATTTCTTTGACCGTATTAATTTTAAATATGCTCATGTGCAGTGTTAAATGGTTATAGATGTAAAACCAGATGTTTTGTATGCATCTCAGCTGATCATACTTTGAAATAATAGTATTTTTAGATCAATTAATTTGGATAATCAATTGAAACTTTAACATGTCTGACATAAAAACCTTCACAACCTTCAACATTCATTCACAGTTTGAGGTGCGGGGATTTATGTGATTTATGAATAAATCATGTCAACAGTCCCACCTAGTTTATCATCTGGCTACTGTACTCCATCACACGTCTTGTAGTTGAAGTTTAAGTGTGCGATACAAGCTGTACAATGAGATAGAGCTGCGACTAACGATCATTTTAATTATCAATTAATCTGTCCATTGCTTTCACAATTAATCAATTGAAATAAAATGGTTACAAATGTTGATAACTGTTTCCTAACGCCCAAGGTGACGTCTTCAAATGTCTACTTTTGTGCCAACTAACACTCCACGATCCATAATTATTATTGTCACCAGAAACTATTTACATTTGAGAAGTAGGAATCAGAGAACCTTTGTTTAAAAAAATTACAAAATGAACAATTAATAGATGATCAAAATAGTTGGTGATTCATTTTCTTTTGATCACCTAATCTGTTAATAGACTGATCATTACAGCTTTCCAATAAATGCTAAAAAAAATGAAAATCTATTACCACAATTTCCATTTAAACTGTTGTCAGATTGTGATTTTCTGCTTCTGTGATGGCAGGCAGCTATGGATTTTGTGGTGGAAGAGGATCTGAAAGCCCACTTGACCTGTTGGTACATTCAGAAATATGTCAAAGAGAATCCTCAGCCTCAGTACTTTGAACATATTTATCAATGACCTTACATGGCACTGAAAGACAAGAGGTGGAGGAAAAGACTCCCGGGAGAGAAATATGGCAGCATGCTTTGGAGTTAGAGGCCGATATACAACACAGGACCTTCCAGGCGTTGTTACACATGACACTGAGTGAATCCAGAGGCAAACTGATCTCACAGCAAGATTTTTTTTTTTTGTGTGTGAGCTGAATGTCGAGTCGACTCGTCTGTTCTATCCATAACACGGGGACACACACACTCACCAGAAACAGGAAGTGAATCAGCTCTCCACGACTTGTAAAAACACGAGCAAACAATCTAACCAAAGCTGAAGCCTGTTACCTCAGACAGAAACCTTCAGGGTGGAAACACGTCACTGGCTGGAAAAGGGTTCGGCACGTAATGAAAGAAGACGGGGAGTCGCGTGTTATGCTGCATATTTCTGCCCTGCTTCAGACTCACTGGTTATGAGCAGCGCTACAAGACGAACAACCCAGGTGTCTCTCTCTCCGCTGTGATTTTAATGGAAACAATATTTGTTTCACTAACACTCAAACGGTGATGACTTTTATATTTTGACCCCCTTTTTGATATTTTTCTGAATTTGTTTTTAATTTTATTTCCAATTATCTTTTCCCTTCAATCTTTCCATCGCGTTTCTTAGGGCTGAAATGCTTGTTTGGTATGCTATGAATGCTAACGTCGAGCTACTCAAAAGATGTATTTCTTTTCTAGGTAACTGCAAAGAGGTATATGCATAACTTTAGTGGGGGATGGGTAATTATATATATATATATATATATATATATATATAAATAAATCTGTGTTTTGAAAACATTTATTGTTCCAAACTTAATTTAGTTCTAGTGTTGCTTTAGCCACTTGTCTGGGGTCATAAATGTATTAGTCAGCAATAGAGGTATGTGTAAACAGATCCTGATTTAGAACCAAAGAACACAAATTTAGGACTTTTACTCTCTGCAAGGGTAGTTCTGACCAAGCTTCAAGATATTTTCTTCATTGTATGTGTCAAATATTAAAGACACATACGTGACAGTGTGGCTCTGAAGTATGTCACTGTGCGGTATGATACTTCAGTATGGATATGGATAAATATCTCTGCTCAAACCAGCCTTTCAAAAACAGCACTACTGTCTACATTCAGGGCATTTACATCCTTTGTTCCGTCACTCAGGAACACTGGTTTTCCTTGTTCGATCTGCCCATGAGGTCCAGCTCCATGTCAAAATGATAAAAGATCATCATACAAGAAAAACAATGTTTTACTTTGGTTTCCCTATTTTGGCTCTTCGAGAGCCTTTGCTGTTGACAATCTCAAGTGTTGAAGAGAAAAATACCTCAGTTAACACACACTGGCAGGACAGACGACATGCAAGGCAGGCTCTGTTTTAAGAATCTCTTCGAGGTAATTGCAGGAAACGACGATCCCTTTGGAACACACTTCGAGGCCAAGGTATTATTTCACGTTTGTGTTTATGTATTTGTGCGTGAAGCTTCCTTGAAAGGAAACGACTGCCTGATTGAACAGTTTTGAGCTGCTGCTGCTCTATCACGTGTCAAAATGTACCAGTTGTTATATTGTTTTGTCCTTGAGACTGTTTGGTTTTGTCAATTCTTGTCTACAAATAAATGAATCAAATACTCACCACATTATTCATGTTAAAATATGTGTTTATGGTAAAACATTGTAACAGATGCACACACAGCTGAGTTTAAAGAGGAGATCTTATTAACTGTGCATTAATGTTTTATCCAGAGTGCATTTATCACTGTCTTGAATGGTCATATTCTGTATGTATTTAAAGTTTTGCCTGCTATTGTTGTTTCTGTCTGCAGAGAGTATCCCTCAACACTTTAGCAAAACTATCCAAGCCATTTCCAAACTCATTTTCAGTATGTTCCTCATACAACTATGCAGTAGAGGGACAATTAAGGCCACTGGGTTTAGGATTTGAAAAATATTTGCCTTATACCGCCATCCAGTGGTATATTCAAGAATTACACTGTTAGACATTTTTCCTTTAAAGCACAACAATAAACAGTAGTTTGATTTTAGTGCCATTATGTTCCATGTAAATTAACACAATGAGAGTTTACTGTGATTATTCTACTCATATGTTTCACTCTGTTAACTTCACCGTGGCCATGTAAACACTGATATCTTGAAGGGATCTATCCAGTTGTCGCTTTAAGGTTTGATATAGAGTAGTGATTCTCAACTGGAGTTAGGCTACTTGGAAAGACTGTGGAATAGCTAAATTGAAAAAGTAGAAATTTTGAGATTTTATACATAAATTATATCTGCATATGTGTTGAAGAGGAAAGTAGAAAACACTTAAATAGGGTTGCAAAGATATTTAAATTGTGCAAGTAAATGGCATTATAACAATAACCAATAAACTCGAAGACGGAGTAGATCTAATTTTAAGTATTTTTAACAAGATATCTTTAACATGTCTGGAGGGGATCTTTAAATATGAGCTGTTGAAGTTACAACACAAGTTGAACAGCAAGTTTAAACACTATTCAAACGTCTTGATCTTGTTTGTATTGGCGTGTTTGCGTTGATATGTATATGTGTGTGTATATATATATATGTATGTATGTATGTGTATGACAATAGTTGTCACTTGCGTTGCATTTAGTTTCAGCTGATGTGACACTCCTGAAAGTGGCCAATACAGACAAGCTGTTCCATACAAAGGCTTCAGGTTACAGCAGGCGGACAGGCAGCCGCGTGAGGACAGAGAGAGCGAGCACGTACGCGACGGCACACTATGGGTAAATAAAAACACCTGTCCTATTGCAAAACAACATATTGTGACACT
This sequence comes from Pampus argenteus, assembly GCA_036937835.1. Taxonomy (NCBI): domain Eukaryota; kingdom Metazoa; phylum Chordata; class Actinopteri; order Scombriformes; family Stromateidae; genus Pampus; species Pampus argenteus. The sequence goes on from CM072878.1 coordinate 8,900,443, forward strand.
TTATTATATACTGTATAAACATATGATGTAGCTGACTTGGCTGTGTCTACTTGCACACAATTAATTATTCAAATATCTATCTAGCGGTATTTATTTGATCAGTTTTCATATATTTAGTTGTTTTATTTTTGTTTTTAAACATACCTGCGTTAATTTGTGTTGGATCTTCATGGTCTGACCTCTCAAATTTCACTGCACTATTATAAAATACGTGAAGGCAGGTAGCCCCGTCTTTATAGCATCATGGGAAATGTAGTGCGCGTTCCCGTCCAAGCGACGCGTCGACGCCGCTGCCGCTACTAAACATCTACTACATTACCCGTGAGGCTGTGTGCTCTCTTACGTCAGATGCAATCACTGTTTGTATCTCCAACATGGCGTCGCTGGGAAGGAGGCGCGGTGTCCCAGTAAGCAGGGAGAGGTCAGTTACTCCACATCATGGCGGTTAAACGACAATGTTTTAATGTGATACATCGTTCGGTCGATGTCACCACTCGCCAGATCCAGAACGTGCATATCGTGTCGGGCTTAAAGTTTTAATGGCGAGCACGACAAGTGGGAATTTTGTCCCACGGTTAGCTAACATTAGCTGGCTAACGTGGGCAGCTAGCTGACGTTATTAGCCAGGAAACAAACGAGCAGCTCATGTGATGTGTTTTTGGTTGTTTCACACCAGCCAACAACTTTTGCGTGAAGTTGCGTTTATTCGTGCGTCGTTGTGGACGACACGTTTGCTACACTCGGAGTAGCTGCGCAGAGTGTTTGTCGAGTTGCTCTGAAAGTAAAATGCTCCTGAACTTAGCCGACCAGTCCTCCAACTTTCTACCATGCGTGCTAGTCTTATCTAACCGACACATCATGTCCCTTTGCTTGGTCATCCTACAAACGTTTTAATATCAAATACGTATTAAAATCCTTTATCCCTTCAGCCCCGCTGTCTTTGAAGCCGAGTAAAGCTTGTATTTGCTTGTCAACCTGCACTGGAAGGCCTCAGAGTGTTGACACTTTTCTCCTTCAGAGAAAATGTGCAATTCAGAGGAAGAAAAATCAATATACAGACAAATTATATCAATCATCAACTATAATTTATTTGGTAGGCTGAAATATCAAATGGGTTGTCACAGCTTCACATTTATTTTCAAGTAGCTTTGCACATACAAGGAGTTTGGTCTTAGTGGTTAGTTAAAAATTACACAAAAAAAAATCTGTAAAATATAAGTATATAATGTAAGTGAGAAGAGCTGTTACAACTTTTGAATTAAGGAAAATGAAATGAAGTTTACAAAATATTGACCAGCTGTAAATGGTGTATGCAATGAGCAATTATTGATAATTATAGTAATAATAGTACATGTTACGTTAATGTAATGTGCCATGTTAGATCAAAGACCACAGTTGTGCAAATATAAGAGGATATTTTAGATAGATTTAATGTCCATGAGTGGGATAGAGTGTGTGTCGGTGGGGGTCCCGGGCCTCGTTGACCTTAGCCTGCCAGAGGAGAGCGTTTCAAAAAGAGTTTATGCTGCATTTCATGTTTCATATTTCACATATTTTAGAGCTACCGGTCAAAATATTTTACAGACGCAGAAAACCTATGCTCACCATTTAATAATTTTGACATTTCATAGTTGAAATGTCACCACCAGTAAACATGTGCACAGGATGTAGGATACATTCAGGTTAAATCATAACAAACATTGTGGGAATACATATAACTTTTTAAATTCACATCATACTGCTGTAAAATGTGTTGATATTCTGGGAATCAAAAGACATCAGCATTTCATAAATGTATCGTTTTTAACAAAACTAGAGCTGCAACTAATAGCTGATTAATCAATTAGTTGTCAACTATTAATTTAACCACTAACTATTTAGATTATTCGGTTAATTATTTGGAGAAAAAAAGAATTTAAATTTTCTGATAGTAGTTTCCCAATGAATGTGAATATTTTCTGGTTTGGGATATTGTTAAGCCTCTTTTATTTAGATATAATGACCAGCTGGAAATGTCCTAGAAGCATTGAGTCGTGTTACCCTACTCCCTATCCTTTCTCTCACTGTTACCATGCCTGTTTTTTCTGTCTGCACAGGGGAGTGATGGCGGCGACAGACTGCTACATTGTGCACGAGATCTACAATGGCGAGAATGCGCAGGACCAGTTTGAGTATGAGCTGGAGCAGGCACTGGAGGCCCAGTATAAATACATTGTTATTGAGCCCACACGCATCGGAGATGAGACGGCCCGTTGGATTACAGTGGGCAACTGCCTGCACAAGACGGCTGTGTTGTCAGGTGCTGCTTGCCTCCTGACGCCACTTTCACTGCCCGCTGAATACTCGCGCTATGTGGCGTTGCCTGCCGGCGCCCTCAGTGTTGCCTGTGCTGCCCTCTACGGGATTTCATGGCAGTTTGACCCCTGCTGCAAATACCAGGTGGAATATGACAGCCAAAAACTCTCACGGCTGCCCCTGCATACGTTGACCTCCTCCACGCCCGTGGTATTGGTACGCAGGGATGACATCCACAGAAAGAGACTCCATAATACGATAGCACTGGCGGCCCTGGCGTATTGCGCCAAGAAGATCTACGAACTCTATGCGGTATGAGTATGCTCTGATGAGGGTTTAAGAACCAACGGAGAAAAAGGAAAAAAAAGAAAAAAACAGAACCTATCCACCCCCAGATGTAAGAAAAGTGGAAGTCACGATCAGGCCCAGCAGTTAGCTCCACACATGTGGTGGGTGCTTCCATTTTGAACTTTGATCAGAGGGATATAGTTAAAACTAGAAGGAATTGTTTTTTCCCTTACGTTTCCTTTACTTCTTTCTGACAACAACAGCACACTTATCTCTGTAGTACCCTTGCGCCTCCTCCCCTGTGACCTCCACCTTCATCCTTGACACACAAGAAGCTAGTGCACAAGGGTATGGCAGCAGTTCCTCTGGACTGAGTTGTGTTGCAATTGAGACGAACAGACATGTTTTGAGTACCAAGCTCTTTACCCTTTCCCTCGTAGTTTTACTGTACCCCTTTGTTGCTGATCAGTACATTACCCTTTCATTAAACATTAGGATATTTGAAACTCACTTTTCTGTATTTAATTTTACTTTTTTTTTTTTTCATTAAATGGATTCTACATGATGTCCGGAAACAAGCAAGTAGCTGCAACTTATTTGAGATTGTGTCCCGTTCATGTAGATTTTCTTGTTCAAAATTGCAAATAAGATCTTGTGCGACAGCGATTGTGGCTCATTTTCCTCTTTTGAAACACTAAAAAGACTAACTTTTGAAAAGTCCCATTTCACACATGTATAAGTAAAATGCTTCTCATAATGTATATTACATTTACATCAAGTCAAACCCTGATGATAGAAATTAAAATATAGAGATGTTTTGACACCACAATTAGTGAATTCTACATTCATACATGTTAATGTTTAACCAATGGTGCTTGCGCTGTGCTGCAGCTTTAAAATTTTTGGGTCTTACATTGATGAAACATTACTGGTCATGGGATGAGTCTGGGTGAAGTGAAGGATGAGTTGTGATTAAACAGATGTGTAACGATATTAAATTGAATATTTCAGATATGAAAAATAAATGCCTATTGCAATGTGACAACAGGACATGAGCACATTTTAAACCTTTTTCAGATGTGTCTGTGAGTTCCTAAAGCTGAGACTTTGCTGTAAATCTCAACAGCTCCTACAGACAGTGTATCAGGAAAAAAAAATTATCTATTTTTACTTAAAGGTTTGAAAATTCTGGAGGTGTTTTCAGCAAATGGTGTCGTCACACATTATGCCAACAGACCACTCTCATAGGTAGCAATTAATCACAGAAATATTAAAGTTTCACAATATTTTATCTGCAGTTTCTGCTTTGCATGGATCATTTATAACATGTTTTATGCATGTTTAAGACTTTAGTAGAGTTGCAAAAAGTTCAGTTATTCATGAAACTGCTAACATTGATGAACGTCATTCACCCGACTGTAGAATCCTTAAAATGTGTGTTTTACCATTGGAAACGGTGCTAAAGCAGTAATGTGTATAGTTGGTTAATAGTTGTAGTTCCTCAGACTGCTGCCTCTTGCTTTATGTGATGAGCTGAACACAAGGAGACAGAATGAGTCAGAGGAACAGCCTGACACAACATCATCAGTTTGCTAATTTGTGACCCGAGCAGGCTGATTATCTGTCAGCTGACTTCAGACAGCATTGCTGATACAGAGAAGTTGGACTCTTTGATGGACATGCTGTTTATCAGCCATTTTAGAGTAGCGCTGCTGGGTCTGGTGGCATAGGAATAAATAACATTGTTCACAAGGGTGGCGGGATGACGGGTCAGATGTTCGCAGGTTTTTCGTTTTACTATTCCTGTTGTCCTTTTCAAGCTGCCTGGAAGAAAAGTCAGTAGGCTGCATAAGACCATCTGCTGAGGAGAGATGTCATCCAAAGATCTGAAGTGATGGTCAATAATCAGATTATTTATTAAGAACACAAACATACATGCCCCTCTCCTATATAAATCTGAATATTTCACTAGTTTATTCAGTCGGTCTGATATTTATGGATAACTTAGCAGACTGGCTAATCAAAACTTACGCTGCTGAAGTTGGCGTCCGATATGCAGCCTCTGATTGAAAGTTTCTGGTCATTTTCAAGATAATTCATGAACTTAAAAAAGTACCAAATACGAGAGGGATGAAATGACAATGTATCATTAAATTAAATCATTTAAACTATTGTTGTTCTCTTATATCACTTATTTATGGTGGACTTGCTGCTGTCGTCCTACCTGCTCAGTATTAAGAAAACTCAAGAAAACAATACTTAATAATATAATACAATAACAATACAATGTGACAGGACATTACAGGGTGTCATAATCCTAAATTTTATTCATTTTCTACTGAAGCATTTTGTCATATTGATCTTGCAACCTTTATTTTATTTGTACAAATGCACAAAAGGGAGATTTCACTGCTTTTTTTCACTTCTAGACCACACTGGACCAGGTCCAGATCAAAAACCACTATATGTAGACCGGTCAAATGTAATCTAGTCCACATATTTATTTCTGGACCTAGTCTAATGTGGTCTCAATGTGAAAACAACACTTAATTTGCATTTTCACAAATAGTGTAATGGTTTCACAAACCTGAATCTGTGTTTTAATGAGGTTCCTTTATAATCTAGTCCAGTTTTGAACTGTTTTAAGTATAGTGTTAGGGTTCATGTGGAAAAAAAACAGTGAAATCTCCCTTTGTTTTTGCATTTTTTTAATGTATCTTAGATGTGAGATGTGTGCTTTTTTTTGCATTTTCACAAAGTCAATATGAAGAAAACGCCGTATTTAAAATAAATATAAAAATAATGTAATTATTATCAGGCATTTACGGGGTCAGCTACTTTTCCTCTCCGTGTTTGGAACAGCTGCTTCCTTTTTTTCTTTTCTTTTCTTTTTTTTTTTCTTTTTCGCAAATAGAATAAAGGTCAATATAAAAATAATTACTATATAGAGTTAGTGATAAAATGCTACAGTTAAAATGATAAAAAAATCATTGTTAAAAGACTATTTAATTCTAGGATTCATTCTCATTTTCATCCTTCCTCTATTTGTTTTTCAGTTCACGAATTAGCTTGAAATTGACTGAACAACATTGCCTTCAACAACTTCAGCGTCGTTAAAAACTTCAACCCCCATAATTCCCCGCGAGGAACACACCGGTAGTACATTTTCAGTCGTTAGGTCGGTTTTTCTTCCACTAGCACAGAACTGCCCATAAAAACGACGTACTCATCTGAACAGGTGAGCACAGGTGAGCCGTAACGACATTATTAACTAACATTAGTGTATGAGTTAATTACCGTGGCAGCTAGTTAACGTTAGCATTAGCTAACATTAACTGTTGAGTTGTATGTTCACTACTAGCCTGTTCGTGCAGCTCGTGGAAAGATCACTGTGTGTAAATAAGGTTTTATCATCTAACATATTTCATATTATATTTCTGTTATCACTATGTGATATGTGTGTGTTTATGGTACAACGTTTTGCTCATAAATCACACATTTATGCAGCAATGTGCTTTATAAACAGAGCTGTGATGTAAATATGAGGTTTTATTGCTTACAGTCAAGGTTATGTACATCTGCAGGGACAGACTGACATAAGAGTGAGCACACACACCTTGTACAGATTGTAAAGCCCTCTGAGACAAATGTATTTTGTGATTTTGGGCTATATAAATAAAATTTGAATTTGAAATTTGACACACACACACACACACACACAAGGAAAACGTTTGTCTTTTGTGCGTCAGTCTCATTTATGTTTGTATCATCATATATTTAAAAAAAATATATGATTAATACTTATTACAACTTACCAGCCACCATGACTTAAAATACCGTCCTTAGTGTGATATTAAGGTAAAATAAAAACATTCACGTATTCATCCTAATGATTATACAAATCTGCTAAAACAAAGATAAACTTGACAATTTTATAGCAACTGTAACTGGCAAATGTTTATATTTCCTTAATAAAAGAGTCATTTAATATATTGTTTATTTTATACGCAGGTATCTGGTGTGGAGCAAGGAGACTGTCAGCCATGGAGCGTGTCATGGGAGGAGGAATCGTGCCTTTGGTTTTAGCAAGCGTAGGGGTCTTGCTGCTCTACAGGATACTTGTCCGGCTCAGAACAGGAGTCGCTCTGCAGGATGCAGTGGTTGTCATCACTGGAGCCAGTTCTGGTCTCGGGAAAGGTCGGTGTCTTTTTTTACATGAAGACGCTTTCTAAAAATCTCATTGATATGTCGCAGTTCATTTCAGTTGCGCAGTGTTGAGATAACGTACAGTAACACAGTCAGTGTCAGTGTGAGTCTGTGCTGCAACATGCTGCATTTAATGTGTCATTGTGTTTTGTAGAATGTGCACGGGTCTTCCACGCTGCAGGCGCACGGCTCGTATTGTGTGGACGAGATGCAGCCCGTCTGCAGCAGGTCGTTGAGGAGCTTACAGCAGGTTCAACAGATACACAACGGCAGGTGTGTGCGCACACGCTCAGATAATGATTCCCTGCTCTGCCTTCACTACACTTTGCAACTGTATTGCAACAGTTATTGCATATAATTTTGAATTCAAACTCAAACCTCATAAAATATTTCTTAAGCTAAACTTCATTACTAATCGTGACTCCTACTTGGAAATTCAAAAGGGTTTTTTTGCCACTTTTTTCCATGAGAAAAAACATTTTTGCTGCACATTAACAATTTCATATTTACCTTTAAGCTCCAACAATGATGACTCGATAGAAACTTATTAATCCCAAAGGGAAATTAAACATGTTACAGCAGCTAACGATGAAGTAAGAAACAACGAGGTGAAAGGGGTAAAAGAAACAAATGCAAACAAGGGCTAAATTATTTTCAGTAACTAAATAGACTAACTCAGATATAAAAAAAATAAATGGAACATAAAATATATCATGTCCAGGTGGATATTACTACAGTAGTAAGGTGCATTATTGTCTTAATATTTATACCTGAATAATCTACACATGTGATCAGAGCATTAATGGACAGTATGCCAAAGATGATCAACAAATGAATCTGAAAAAGCACAATGTAATAAACTAAAAATAAAGGTCTAGCTGAGCAGTACCCTCTGCCGACACAGAGGGGAGTCATTGTACAGACTGAAGGCAGCTAGAATTATTCAAAGCAGATGCAGATAAATGATGTTATCACACAATGGCAGCGAGAGATCAGATAACTGTTCTGCTCTGTTCGACCAGACTCACACTCCCAGCACTGTTATCTTCGACCTGGCAGACACACAATCGATGGACAGAGCCGCAGAGGAGATACTGAGGTGTTATGGACAAGTGGATGTCCTCATCAATAATGCTGGAATCAGTTACCGTGGCAACATACTGGATACCCACATTTCAGTTCAGCGGGATGTTATGGAAACTAATTACTTCGGGCCCGTTGCTCTTACTCAAGGTTAGTGAAGAGAACAGTCTGGACCGTTGAATGTTTAATAGCTTTTTTTATTACCTGATTTGATTAATTGATGTTTTGGGGTTAAAAAGTCTGATTTTAGATTTTCTAGTATTTTACATTTTGCTTCTTTCCTCCTTCACAGCTCTCCTGCCCTCCATGGTTCGCCGGTGCAGCGGTCATGTCGTCGTCATTAGCAGCGTCCAGGGCAAGATAGCCATCCCTTACAGATCAGCTTGTGAGTTGTCTCTGATTTTATATGCATATGCATTTATATGCATATTTAAAATACTTCATTTACTTAAAGATTTAAAGATTGAATGTATTCCTTTAATTATCTTAAAGCAAAAACGTTTTTCAACATCATCAGATGCAGCCTCTAAGCACGCCACCCAGGCCTACTTTGACTGTTTACGTGCAGAGGTCGAGCGTTACAGGATTGCAGTGTCCGTGATCAGTCCTGGGTACATCCGAACCAACCTGTCGCTCAACGCTGTCACAGGAGACGGCTCCAAGTATGGAGGTGAGGCTGTGGGGATAAAATGCGTTTACAGGGAAGATAAGATAATATCGATCAGACGAATATGCAACTGTAGAGGAAGTCGGGTAAAGGGGCAAACACTTTAACTGCACTGTACAACAACTGATGTGTGTACACAAAGCATTAGCAGGTTTATTTGTACAGCAGCTTTCAGCTGAAAAGACATTAAGAGAAAATATATAAGAAACACAAGGCATATAAATAGGATATAAATATCCTATTCATATAAATAGAATAAGACTGAATCATATAGAAGATTAAATAAGATCACATGCAACACTGCTTTCAGTTTTGGACAAGACCACAGCAATGGGTCGGGACCCCCGGGATGTGGCTCTGGAAGTTCTGAGGGCTGTCCGTCAGCGGAGCAAAGATGTTGTTCTGGCAGGACCTCTGCCCACTCTGGCCATCTACCTCCGTACACTGTGGCCCGCGCTCTTTTTCAAGCTCATGTCATCCCGCGCCCGCAAAGAGCAGAAACCTAAAGGCGAGTGACGACCAGCAGCTCACAAGAGGTGTCAAAGGCAAACGGACCAAAACATGAAACAGACCGTTTCACATGGAGGCTGAATGGACACGAGGTGTGAATACGTGCAGCGCTTTACAGGTTCTGATGGTGTTTATTTTTAAGGTGAGGTGAGCAAGGCTCAATGGTTCAGCTGTTTTGTCCTCACAGTCACTTTTTTTAAAAGTGGGATTACAAATATAAAACGCTCAACATGTTTTCCATTTGCTGCAACATAATGTTTGATATTGTCCATCTGGTCCGAGAAATACTATCTTCTGTTTTACTGTCGTCTGCTGTAACAAAAGCTACTGACTTTTTAAACGAGTGAATGGGATTCAATGTGTATGAATTACTGCACGACAGGCTTTCTAAAGCTTTGCAGTCGGCACAAAGTTAACTTACGAAAACGCAGGATTTGATGAGAGTATCTCGTTTGCTGTTTGGCTTTCTGTAACATTTGACATTGATGTGAAGACAGTAGTCTCCACATTTCAGTGAAGACTACTGTAAAGCACATGATGGTAAAGCACACATTCTTGTATCGCGCAAACCAAAAAACTAAAAATCTTTGATTGTTCAGTTTGATTTTTGTGTGTTTTTCAGTTCTATTCACTTTTCACTTAAGCTCCATGTAATAAGCAGCAGATGAGTAACATCACTCCGGTTGATTTAATTAAATGTTGAATTGTTTGATGAATGTTTCAGCTGAGTTGAAATGTATTTTCTTTTAAACGAGATTGAGCTGAAAACTCTACTTCTACTGTAGAAGTTTGAACTTTAACACGTTTTAACACAGAACACACATAAAGCCTTTTTTTTTTTTATAACTATCTTTATACACAATAAAAACACCTTTTACAAACTGAAAACTTTAAAACAGGTTTTTTCCTTTTTAGATCTTAATATTAAGTTAAACAGAAACACTTTTTTCTGAAATGTTAACAATAAATAGTCCAAGTAACAATTTACATTATGTTACAAAAGCGCAGTGAATACTGGAATTGCCATTTGTACAAATAAATCCTTCAAAAGAAAAAAAAAAAAACGTGTCAGATTCAAAGATAAAAACTGCTGTTTATTCTTTATTAAGAACCATCTTCATTGTTTGTTTTTTTTTAGTCTAGTGTGAGAAGATGAAGCCCAAAAGAAAACTCACAAGAGCTTTTACATTGTAGCGTCAAAGCCCTCCAAGGTGCTCGAAAAGGAGGCCAAAGTTTGAAATCCCATTCGTGGAATGACGATACACTCACGGATATGAAGTTAAACACGCTAATGAGACAAAAGACAAAATGTTTACAATACTGCATATTGATGATGCTGGTAAATTCAAAGAACGTGGATGCAACGAGTGTCACGTACGGAGAGGAATGTTGGATCCACTGTAACAAAGCATCTTTTAACCTCTTAACGTCATCGCATACAGACTGGGCCGGGGCTAAAAGGGATGATGTTTACAAGCCAATCATGTTGACCTTCGCCCCAGTGCTTTAATTGCATCCGGTATCAATGGGGAATCATGTGTTGAGCACAACAATCAAGAGGGTTTTACTAGTTATTAAATATTACAAGAAGCAAAGTACAAAAAGTGGAGTGTCAACTATGGCTTTAGTGTTTTGATTATGTACGTACTGCTGCCTCCTATGAGTTTATACGGAGTGTAACACTACCACGAACTTTTGGAGGTACCCAAAACATTTTTAGTTTTAGTCTGAATATAAATTAATGTGGTTGGGTCATATTTTGGATTCAAGCCTCAACGTCTTTCTTCGTAACCCGTTTATGCAACAAACAAACCAACCTGAAGTTCAGTGGGTCTTATCTTTATACATTATAAGCGATTGACACTGAACTCCCAATATGATTTCAGCACAGAAATCACTGATGATCATATCTGTAGAGATACTACTAAAATGTAGTCAACAAAGACAGCTGCTGTTTTGCATGTGACATCTGGCTGCATAACAAAATGAAGGGTGGCTTCGTGGGGCAGGATTTTGTCCTAAAACGCAACCAATAAAACCTGAACTGATAGGAGATGAAGAGCACATAAAATGGAGGGCAACAGCAATAGATTTTACGTCTACCTGCCCTACTGTGTTGTGCTCTACAACAGGCCACAACAGAAACAACTATGTAACCTGCCATTATTTTCAAAGTCCCCTTCCAGCAGCGGTTCGCCACCAGCTGGGATCTGAACTGCACATTTTGGCGGATTTACACATTTTCAGGGGAAAATCAGAGAGACAGAAGACAGACAGACAGACAGAAACAAAGAGCAGGAAGAGACATAAAAGATCAGTGAAAATATTTTAGTTCAGATATGGCATAGTATTTTCCTGTACATGAGGTTGTGTTTTGTAAACGCATCTGTTTTTCTAAAGTCTTTGTTTTTAAAGGGCATTTCACCTTAAAGAATAGTTCAGTGAAACCAACGCACTTCTAACTCGCTTTGAACAATGGTCAAGGTTCACCGTAATTATTGCACTTTTACAAACAGGGCAGGGATGGCTTTGGGGATTGGTCTTTCTCCACAGCCATCTTTCCTCCAAAGTAGAGGGGATAACGTTGTGACACCAAAGATGTCTACAGATGGCCGTGTGTCGGTGGAGCAATTTTTTTTTCCCTCGTCAGGGCGGTGGGATGGAGGGCTCGGTCACAGCCAGCTCCTGAGCCAGATCATTGAAGCGAGCGATGTAGTCCACGCTGCTCTCGCTCATCATACAAGCAAGCTGAGAGTCCATCTGCAGGCACGACAAAAGAGATTTCAGAAAAGAAAAAACCAAATCTCCTCTGGAAATGAACACGTTTTGCTATGTGCCGTTTGTTTGTCGTTATATGTATATATGTCGAAGTCAAATGCTTTGTGGCACCTTAACGAGCAGAAAGCCAACTTTATCAAAGTGCTTTATAAAATAGAGATTAAAAAAAAAAAAAAACAATTTCAAAAAGGACTCAACTTACTTCTGCCACGTCAGGAAGGCCACGGGACTGAAAGGAATCATGGGAGTTGCAGTCCAGGAGGCTAGGACCAAGCAAAGCAGTGCCACTCGAGGGGCCAGAAGGGGTTAGGGTGGTCCGCCTGCCCTTATCAGGAGAGACCATGCTGGCTGAAAGGAAAAGAGAGAGACACAGACACAGTGAATAAAAGGGACAGCACACTAATAGAGTGGAAACAAAGGCGTGTTCATGGGACACCACTGCAAGAGGAAATCTGCAGCTGTGTCAGCGTTATTGTGAATTAATAAGAGAATTAATATTTAAATGAACAAAGAGTCCTTTGTGGACATTTGTTACATAATAGATGCCTTTATTAATTTGTCTTGCATGTATTCAAAGCTACTTTAACAAAGCTTCGATTATCTCACTGTACTCCAACACAGGTAGAAGTAGTGTGTTCAGTAATCAGCATTAGATTGTTTGAATATTGGGCAAAACCAATCATATATCAATATGTTGATTTTAGTGTTCTTCTTTGACACAAAGAGCAGCAGTCAGGTTTTTTTCCCGTTTTTTTTTAATTATAGTCAGCTTGTCTTACTCAAATCATTGAAAAGGAGGCGGTTCAAGTGAACACACAATGAAAAATAAGAAAATAAATAAAATAGATCTGTAATAGTACCTGTTAGTGTGTGTTTAAGAAGCTAAAAGACTTACAGAGGAGGCATCCCAACGTGGAGTCAGATGAGTCGCTGGGGTACCACTGCGGGTCGTGGCTGGGTGATGGGATCCATCCTCGGGACGGGCTGACTGAGGGAGATGAGGCCAAGAGTTTGGATCCGTCGCTGTTGCTCAGCTTGGCTGGAGAGAGAGCCGTCTCCTCACCTGCAGCAGAACAGGAACACAGCCATCAGATTACATACGCAACGCCCAAGAATCAGGTTGAGTTGGTTGCATTTCAAACTGTCTTTTGCATAATACAACCTCTCACGAGAACACAAAGCAAACCTGTCAGCCCCTGTCACACCTCAATAAACACACTGCGATCCAGTCTAATAACACCCGTCTCCTGTCTTGTCTGTCACGTTTGTTGTTTTTTTTGCCAACTTCCAAGAATAAATGTCAGCGTGTGGGATAGAAACGCATACACGTACCATAGTGGGCAGAGTTGATGGCGAGCTCGATGATTGAGTCACTGATGTGTGTTTGAGGTTCTCCGGGGGCGAGAGCTTCTTCGGGGGGGCCGGGGAGAGAGATGTCCAGGAGTGAGACTACACTGGGTGGAGAGAGGAGCGAGTCTCCACCACCGGTCACTCCGGGAGATGGTGGAGGCAGACCGTTCTGTGGAAAGAACAAGATAAAATGTTTGTTCTGTTATTTAGATGAATTTTCATAGCAACATTTATGTTTTCTCCATTTCTGCACAGTTGGCCAGAACAAACACAGTCTTCTGTTTCACACCCTGAAACCCGACCTTCCCTGGACAACAGGAAAACTTTACCCACACAGTAAAGCAATGATCCACGGCCAGACAGCTTGGATCTGGTGATCACTGACTATGTGTTGAGAATTAATACATTATTTCCACTGCATATCAGATCATGATATATCAGAAACAGGTTTATATTCACACAAAAACATAGTGAGAATCTGTTGTTATTAGTTGTTACATTTGCTGTTGACCCAAAAGGCAGAGTTAATTTTCTACCACTGCTACCAAAACTGATCTGTATTTTAAAATAAATAAATAAATAAATCCCAATTGCATCAGAAAGAGAGGTTAATTAAATGGTTTCATTAACTTGCCTTGATCTGGTTAAAAAGAGCACTTGTAATGTAGATATGTACAATGACCATTTAGCATAACTGAGACAGTTACACCAAAGAATGTGCTGTGTGTGGGGGTTATTTTGTGTGCTCCTGACCTCTGGCACATTGTGCTCGAGCAGTTGAGAGTTTGGTTCAGCATCTACAATGGGCGTGGTGTCGATCAGGGAGCCGTCATCCACAGCGGGAGCATCCAGCTCCCGACGGGGACTGCCAGGGATGATGCCTGCAGACTTGGCTGCCAGGTCGATGGCACCTGAAGAGGAGAGAAACAGTGCTTAACCACGGGGGGATTTGTTACAGCTGCACAGACCTGATTAAGTGTTAACAATGCTTGAGACTAACGTGAAAATGCATTTTTTTTACCAGAAAATGAATTGAAGATGAAGGTTTGTATTCATTAATTGAACTCAACAATATATTGTTGAATATAAAAATAGGAAGCAGGGGGCAATCTGAGGGTTCAGAGAGGATATGAAGACTTAAATGGAAAATTCAAGATGTCTATTAGAGTTTAGCTGGAAGAATGTTCTTTTTGTCTTTTTAGCCCCGCACAAAAGAGTGTTTGTTTAAAACTTTGGTGGAGATCACGTGGGAGTTACGAAGCCAATCATTTTATATCATTTTATTTGTAGTCTTCTTATTTTGTCGAGATCATTTAGTAAATGAGCCTTGTTAAAAATGTCTGTGTTAAAAACCCAATTAAAGGATAATTGTGAAATAAGTTAATATATCTAAAGCATATCTATATTGTTTACTACAGTGACTTGACAAGAGATAAAACTGATACTCGATTAAATTGTAAACTTCAACGGGAAGACATAGTTCTGCTCTATCGGTAATTTACCAAAAAAGGATTGATTATTAGAAGCAATACATACTGGAGAGCTGGCTGGCCGCCACAGAGCTGGAGGCAGCAGGGGAAGCTTTGGACAGGAGGGTGCGGGAGGAAGGAGTGAGACGGGTCTGGATTGGCCGGAAAGATCCAGTTCCTGAAGGAAGAAACAGGAAGTGAGAGAGTGAGAGATTAGCAGGATGCAGAGAGAGAAATGTCTAAGCTCAACAGACAAAGTAGATTACTTATAGTAGCACATATATCACCACACATATTATGAGTGTAAAGTAATGACAGTTTTACAGTACACACCATATAGAAACATACAGTATTGTACAGTAGGATCCTGATGTTTGAAGTGTACCTGTGGCAGAGGAGTTGGAGAGGATGGAGAAGGAGCAAACATGCTGAGAAGTGTCTCCAGTAGTCCGGGGTAACAGAGTTCGCTGTGGAAAAGTGAGCACAAATCTAACTAGAAGCAGTATTTTCAAAAACTTGACCCACAACGTGTCAATGAAGACATTAAAAGTACAAAGCAACTGAATGGACAAAACAAACACACCTTTGTTCCTTCTTACCTGAACTACAAGAGGTTTCCGAAGTTGTCTGTTTCGAGGTTTTCGTGGTCTTGAAAGGAAAAGATCTGACTGCATCTACAAGGGAAAAAAAAAAACAAATCAACACAAACAACTTAACATAGTAATGTGGACATGGTACTTCTGGTGTAAAAAAATATAATACATAGCTCCGTCTTACACTGATAGAGTCAAGCTGTTGCTTTAAGGCCAACTCGGCCTCCTTGTTGGGGGAAAACATTCTGTTGTGGCGTGAACTGTTGGGGGGGAGCGTGGTGGGAACTGCAAACACACCGCCTTCTGTATCGCTGCCTGCCGTCGACCCCAGCAGGGTACGAGGAAGGTTGCGAACACCTAATCAGGAAAGGAATATTAAAATGTCATTAAAAAAAAAACACACACACAAGAACAACTATAATTTATTTGTCCTATGTGGTAAATTAAATAATTATTCAGCAAAGAGTTGCACTGCCTAATTACTTTCCATGGTCAAATAAACAACTAAAGCACCATCAGCACAAACACACAAAATAAGTAAAATTAGAAGATGTACAAGCTGAGATATACTATAACTATCCTAATCTTAATGTCCTGATTTCATATCCGTTTAAGCCCAAACAGAATATTGTTAAGTAGCTACTGTACAAAAGACTACAGCTCCAATCTTTACAGGGAATCAGCTACACTGGCAGTAAATGCAAATTAAATGCATACAGTAGTGGATTTAGAGTAAGTAAGAAAGGCCCATTGATACCTGAGCCTCCGACGTTTGGCAGGTGTAACCTGGCCCCTCGGATAGAGGCTTGCTGTCGGCCACAGCTGGGGCTACGAACACCTGCTAATGGACCCTTTCCTGGAGGTGTGAGGGCCTGGTTTTGCTCCTCCTGGTGGGTCTTGAGTGGTGACGTTGCTGTGGAGCACAGCTCTGGAACCTGAAGGAGACGACACATTAATGACACCATCTGTATGCTTTCTAGAGAGAAATTTACAGCCCTTAACCTGGTGCTAAAAATCAGATGACATTGTTAAATATATCCATCCATCCAGGATTTATTGTGGATGAACACGCCGCATATACACATGCTGCTGTCCCACTGCGACAAGTGATTGAAGACCACTTAATAACAATATCTATTTTAGGTTGCAGTCTTAATTCGTGGCACTGGGATGCATGTTTCAAGTCTTCATTTTTAACAAATTAATTCTGTTTCAGATCGGTGTTTGAACAAACCAATCACAGTAACATGATATTCTATCCACAAAACATTTTAAAATGCTTATCTGGCAACCAACATCAACACTGTGATAAGTAACAGTTAATCCCTACCACAGGTTTCGGATTGACCTCGGTTGCAACCAGCCTGAGCAGGCAGCGCAACACTCGGTGTGTCCTGTTGGGCTGAGGCTGTACCGGGGCTTGTCCATTTTGTTGGGTGTTGTGAGAAACTGCAATAGGTTGCCACTCATACTCCAGCTGCAGCTTGCCAGGCTTTCCTAACATCAAGTACAGCTCAGCCAAGGTGACGTTCTCTGCATCGCGGGCACTCCAGCCCTCCTCTCTGATTTGCTCAACAGTCCGCTCTTTGGCTGCTGGGACGGAGCCCTGCGGCACACCCTCCTCTGAGCCAACCACAGGAGGCTTGGCTGGAGGTGTCTGGTTGGCCTCTGGAGAAGTGCTGGTGTTCTGCTCTTCTCTGCACTGCTCCAATGAGCTCTCTGCACCACTACACAACTTATCATTGCTTTTGGTTACAGATAAGCCACCACTGGCCTCCACTCCAATGGAGGCCTTGCCTCCTTCAGAGAGGCCGATTCCAGCTCCCTCTTCTTTGGGAGCCTGCTGAGAGGAGGCAGAGACAGAAACAGATAGTGGTCTCTTCTCCTCTACCTTTGCAGAACTGTCTGATGAAGGCTCAGAGTTTACAGGCTCAGTTCGACGAGTGTCACTCAATACAGTTAGTGAAGCACCAGCACCAGCAGCACCTCCTCGTCCAGATTTGGTGCCAGTCCGAAGTGGTGGAGCGCTGTGAATTCCAAGGATCTGGGCAGCAGGCAGCTCCTTCGCGTTAGGCCGGTTCTTTCCGCTCTCTAGCCAGTGAACAGTGCAAGAGGCCTTGGAGTGAACAACACGTGCCACGCCAGGTAGCGTGGTCAAGGTGCTGCTCTCAGCCGGGAAAAGAAAGAGCTCCTCGGGCTGGGATTTGCTGGGAGAGGCTGTGCTGGACTGGTTGCCCTCCAGAGCCTCCCTCTCCATCAGACTCTTGAGCTAAAAGCGCCAGTGTCAAGGACTCCAACATAACAGAGAGAAACAAGCATATTTACAAATGTGCAGGACCACAGCTCCGCTCACACTCGACGGATAATTACAAATTTTTATGTGTGCAATGTTATCCATGACTGGCTGAATAAAACAGATACAATATTAAAAAAGTGATTGTTTATGCCTTAGCACATTTAACACCATTTTACCTGAATGAAAAACTTAACGGTCCAAATATTGCTCTAATAAAATGATGTGTTAAAGGATACAATCCGCTGGTCGTGGTACGCCCACTTCTGTTTCAGATACTCAATGAGGCTGGAGACTTTCCTGTGGAGCTCCATCATCATCCTGGGTTAGAAAAAAAACAAAAACAAATAAGTCGCTGTAGTCAAATAATGCAGAATGGAATTGAGTTTATTATGTATATTTATTTAGTGGGTAATTTAGTTTATCATAGTGTGAACGCAGGAACCATTTTCATTCTTTTCTCATTGAATCTCAAAAGCAACCTGAATAATTAATTGAAAATGTGTTTGGTAACCTGTTCCTCTAAGAGATTAGTTAACAGGCATGCCTCACCTGAGGCGAGGGTTGTGAGCTAGACTCTGAACACGGGCCCACGAGCGGTTGCTGCGCGGTTGGAGCTCCACTGCCACCTTCAGGGGAAGACGCACCGGCTTCTGGTCTTCTTCATCACTTACTCCTGCAGGAACATGAAGACACAGTGAGAGACTGAAAAAACACCAGCAGAGCTCAGAGAAAACGGTTTTGCTAAATAGAGTGGCCCGAGCTCTTCTTTGCAGTCAAAATAAAGATGGTAGGTGGGTCAGAAATTTCATTCATTAATTAAGAAAATAAGAAATAAGAAAGATTTGGAATGAGATCTTTTATACTGAAAGCATTTTTCTCCAACTTTGGTAAGCAAATGTTATTGGTAGATGGATGTTTGTCCAGTCACCTCCACCATCTCCCACCTGTGCCTCCTCACGCTGCTTCCAGAGTTTCCATAGAAACACCACTAGCCCACACGTTGCCATTGTTATTGCCAAAACCCCGCCCCCACACACCCTGTGCCTCCCTTTGTTATTTGTAGTTTCAACACCACTTACTTTGTATGTGGTATATATGTACAGTGTGTGTGTTGGCTGTCCATGCATGCATATGCTCACCATCTGGGTCACAAAGTTTCTTCAGTGCACGGCACATGGGTGCTTTGATTCGAAGATTCCTCCCTTTGGAGCGCACAGTGGTGGCCCTGGTCAAACAGACAGAACAAGCAGTGAAATCTTCCATTATTTTGAGAGAACATCTTTTATGGGTCACACTACACCTTTCAGCGGTGTGCTCATTGTCACTCTGCATTTTTCACAGAGGAAGTGAGCTGATAATTCACACAATTGGACCAGACAAAAAAACATGTTATAATACAGTAGCTGTGCAGTACGTAATAGTGTGTTGAGGATCATAGTAATTCTGTTTTGTTAGAATGAAATAGATGATTAAAGTCATTTTGAGAACAGACTTTTTAAAATCCCCTTTAAGTGTTAGTCAGTGATATTAGCTGTGATTACTGGAAATTGATTTTTCTTGCATTTGGCATATGTCGTCATGATCTCGGACCATCTCCATGCTGCATATCTATGTGTGAGACTGTCTGGCTTTTGAATGAATTTTATCATCGTCTGTATGCAGCCCAAATTTTGCAACCACATAGACCATCCAACTGTTTTCACAGACAAACTTGTCAATAAACAGAATGATGTGTATAGACTTATATTATTATTACAGTGTCCAGATCTATATTATCACTGTAGGTACAATGGTTTAGTCATACTAAGAGTGAAAGATTATCTGTGTTTTTGTAGATGTGATAAAGTACATCAAATCAGATCCAGCAAACTGTAAATGTGTCCTTTGTGTTATTTAACATAAAAAAAACCCAGTGAGACTCAGTTATGTTTTTTTCACCCAGACAGACTTACCCTTGCTGGATGAGTTCGTTCAGCTTTGTCACATTCTTGTCATCCATTACTGTCAGAGAAAAAAAAAAACACAAGGAGAAATCTTGTTGACATCACCATCTCTCAGGATCAGCTATCCCCCCGTGACCGGGAACATGCAGTGTTTAATAACATCCCTTGTGTCCCAAACTAACAGCAGCAAAACACTCAAACAGAAAAACAACTCAAGAAAGGCATACATTTAAACATGCGTGCAGCCATCACTTACATCCTCCAACTTTTTTGCGGAGCTCAGCGTAGCAGATCAGACCGTACAGCTCTTGAGAGGATTTCTTCAGCACTCTACTGTACGCTGTTGGTGAAAAGGCAGCACAAGTCACAACAGTGCTCTGTAACTAGTGACGCAGTAGGCATGTGCATGCTACATAGAGATAACATAACAGTGACATTGAAGGGTTTTTGTAGGAGAAAAGGGCTTTGCGCTTATCTGGTGAGATTCCTTTACATACAGTATGTTTTGGGCCTTGTCGTCTTGCCTAACTAAAAAAGTGCCATATAAATAGCTGTGTGAGAATTGCTGAAAACGTTGACCTGGAATATATATAAACTAAAGCCCCATTTAAACCCAGATTGCCAGACAGTCACAGCTCTAGTAGACACCTTCCACGAACATAACAGGACTAAAAGTCACATGTTCATATTGTTATGCGTCAAAGACAAATGGCAGCTCACCGTTGGCAAAGTCAATGTGTTTGGAGATCTTGTGCCACGTGCGGTAGTAGAAGTGTCGGACCTGCTCCTTGTTCTTCACCATGTTGGCTGGCTTCCCTCTCTTCTTGTACTTCATTGCAATGTTGTTCTGGATAGCCTCAAAATCTTTCCCATGCTGGAGACCAGAAGCCATGAGTATAAGATGTCAAAAGATATGAAGAGATATTTTAGCTGGGTTTTAAGTGTCCTTAGAATAAATAAACATTATAAAACGCTTGTGCACATTTACTTTAAAATTATACAGCAATCACAGTTCCATCCTGTACCTCATAGAGCCCCTCAAAAAAGCTGTTTTTGTCTTCGGCGCTCCAAGATTCCCACTGCCGACGGGCCCTCTTCTGGTTACCAGCTTGCTCCTCCTTCTCAGCAGACCCTTGGCCCTTGGATGACTTGGACACTCCTCCCGTAGAGCCAGCCACAGGCCCCGACTGTCCCACTGCCCCCTGAGTGGAAGAGCCATTCTCTGCCCCTGTGTTACAGAGAGAGAGACCCCACAAATCCATCAGTCACAAAACATTCAGAGGAAAAACACAACTTAAATATCAGAGTATAAATGTTTTGGTTTACCACCCTGGTTGTTTTGGATAAAAATACAATTGTACTTCTGAGGTGCATGGTTTAAGAGATGGTAAAAATCCATGCACACAAAGCCACCCACTGTCATTACAACACACAACCTGCAGAGCTTCCCCTACTGTGGTTTAGCTCTGGCAAGGAGGCAGGAAAAGCAATCAGTCCCTATGGCCAGGTCTACAGTACATAGGTCCAAAACCAACTCGTGGTAGGCTTGAATGTCCAAGTTTACCCGAGCACAGAGCACAATGCCAGGAGACATTAACACAAACACAAGAGGCTGTTGCAGCACTACATTAGTCCAACGGTAGATTTTTCAGCCAAAATGGGTGTTCCTTTACAAATGCAAATCAGTGTGCGGCTCATAGGCAATAACCTAGATGTGTCTCTTTCAAAATAGATGTGCACCAATATAGCATCATATCAAAATAGATAGGTCTTCGTCGGTCAACTGGTCGACGCTTGGACAGTCTAAATGTATTTGATGAAAAAAATCATCAAATAAATCACTTTCTCTATTCCGACAACACAAATCCACCAGTCGTACCCGTCAGAGCGAACTCATTTATCTGCACACTGTAAAAGTCCACTTTAGTTCCATCTAAGTCCAATTCAATTATAAAGCCTTTTTTTAAAGAAAGAAAACACTCACATGTTGTCCATGCTGAGCAACATAATTATACACATGCAAAAACAAAATTAAAACAACTGAAACAAATCAGTGCTAATTTCTCTCATTTCTAATTTTATTTTTCTTGCTGGTAGCACATCAGAGGCAGGCCGTCAAATGAGCAGAGGCCACGTCTATATGGTTTGCATACACTGGATATTAATGCCCCACCTTTCTTATGAGACTGGTGGGATGGAGATTGGGATAGGGACACCCAGTTACATATGTTTATTCAAGCCAGATTATTACTATTTGTTATCAGCAATCAATGAGGTAATCATTTGATGAGTTTTAGGTCTTTACTTAGACATTCAAATACTACTGTCACCTCACATAGGACCGCTCCTGTTTTAGGCTTTAGCATATTTCTTGTTCACACTCATAAACAAACACATCTTTAGTTGTTTGTTTATTTTTATATTACAAATCTGTGATTTTTTTTTTTTTTTACTACACTCCACAAATAACAACAGCCGTTAACAACTGTGTGTTTTTAAAGTCACAAGCTTAGTCAAAAAATCTGCGACAGAAAATAATCAAGTGATGTTCTAACAGAAATGTTTTTGGCCTGTGACTTTGTTCACAGGATGGATGCTTCAACTTGTGTTGGAGCAGCCAGGACATGCCAGCCTGTGGCCCAGAGGGACGACACAGCACAAAGGCAACGTCACTGATAAACAAAGTGTACATACAGTGACACCGTTCAACCTGAGCAGCAGACCCCCCCCCCACCTCTCACTAATCCCACCTCTGGTCTCTGAGCTGGTCACTACGGTACCTTTCGATTTTGCCCCGCCATGTCCATTGATGGTTGAGCCGATTGAATCCTTCCGGATCCGTTTGCTTGGAGGTCGCACACTTGATCGGAGAAAATGATGTTGGTCGTGACACGGAGGGGCGAGCTCCGCGGGTGGCTGTGGCTGCTGGGTCGAGCCTGGTCCGGTTCGGTTCGGCGGAGAGGCGGGGAGGACCGTGGCTGAACCAGGGCTGAGACCCGCAGCTGATGGATTAAGACTCTCCACTCCGTCGTCTTCCTTTGTACTGCGCTCCTCGGTCGCCTGCTCTCCGCTCTCCTCATCGTCGCAACCTTCGGGCTTTCTGGACGGATTCCTCCTCCCATCGACACCGATCCCCTCCCTGGAGCCCGGTGTCATGCTGCCAAAACACATTCAGATGGGAAATTGTCACATTAAGAGCAAAGCGGTGTGCGAAATTAACTTCTAAAGACGACGTTCACTGTCTCTCAACATGGCCGCCGCTGTTTGTTTCAAATCCCTTCTCCTCTCCAGTCCTGACAAAACAACACCAAATATATGCATTTAACCTCTTCACATAAATTATATTCAACAACCAAAATAGTTTAGCGACAGACTGCGGTGTTTTAGCAGCTGTCTTACGGTTCAAATGGGCAACATTTAAAGGCTGAATTTCAACTAAATTCAAATGCGAGCGCTTTTCAGTTTAGCGCCCTGCAGAAACGACAACGAAAACCCCTCGGTGCATTCGCCCTCTAAATAAAGTGTTTATTTCAAATCTAATTTTACCCATTTTCGTGATCTTCCGTAGTAGAACACGTCTTCTTTCTCTTCACCATGGGTCCGACCGGTTATATTGGCAATTTCTAGTGAAACTGGGCATAATAAATCCAGAGCGATCTCGCCGCTTTCTGCCCTCTTCTTGCTCCTGCTTCGACTGAACTGAACTCTCTGCGCAGTTCAACTGTTTTCTATCAGCAACAACATTACTCAATGCTTCTTTGAAACAAGAGATAAAAACTTTTAAAAACTGCAGATTAATATGAGATATTTAGCGTCATGCAGTGGGGAATAATTTCCTCTTGTCACATGTCAGCTGGGCTCATTTGAATTGATACGCACACATAGTTTTATTAACCTGTGTGCAAGTGGACTTTGCTTGTCACTACGTCACCGTCGCCTTTGCAGAAATGATATCTGCAAAACTATTTATTTTATATATGCATCCTGTAATTGTTAAGCTTTGTCACAATACTCCGGGTTTTGTAACACTACTACCGCTTCATGCAAATAATTAATCACATGTCAAAAAAATCAGTACAGAGAGCAGGTTTTGTGTGCCAGACACGCACCAAGCTCTGGTGTATTATATTTGTAAAATAGTGTTATAATATGTATTATAATGTAGTACAATGTATAGTATTGTGTGTTCTCGATTGTTACCCTCTAGTTTATTGTGTATATGTGTTTTTATTTCTGACTATAATCAGGAGGAGGGCAGCACAGAGATGTGACAGCTAGAGAAAGCTATAACAAAGACAGATTTAGTGGACATAAGTAGCTTAGGTTTGAAAGTGATGATAATTATCCTCTTTTCTACATTCAGACACGGCCTGTTTAGTGTTATCTTAAACGCCAACTCCATCGGCCACTAAATACGACTGATATATAACAGTAAAGAGCCCGAAACTACGAGTTATGTTAATCAATGTTTACTTGCACTCCTTATAATCTTAAAGCTTCGGGTCATTGTAATGTCACAGATGGTTGCAATGGTATATCCAACATTTGACTTGGCCTCATATATCGTTTCAGTGTAGCTTGAGGTTAATTAAAATCTTGAAGCAATAAATTAATATCTATACTTTACACACTCCCCATGCAGTGTTACAATCCTAACAGTCCACTATAGCACTTTAACCACTGGTCTAGAGGATTAACGTCACTTTAGTAGTGCAATGTGACAGAAGTTTAAGTTATTTATACTAACAGTTGTCGTTTACTTAGTTGTAGTTCGCTGTATGAAATGAATACTGGTCATATCCATGCATAAAGTGCTACCTAGAATGGCTGCGGCTGTTGGCTAGCTAGCGTTAACGTTACGGCAGTCAAACAATCCACAGCGTTACAAAACCTGCGTGTAACACAACTATTATTTCAATCAGAGCCTCAAACCCGCTTCCGATAACACTATCAATGTTTAAATACCTGAAGTGGAAGCCTCTTTGGTGGTATTCCAAACCGAGACACAAGATAGCATCGCTAGCTGACGGCAGCACTCCAGCTTGTTACCGATGACAGCTCCAACAGAGCTCGCAACACGCCCACTACAACTCGAAAACAAATCATGTGATTGGTTAGAAAAACACGAGGACGACGGTTAAAATTTGATTGACAGAAAGCTTCGCCAATCGTCATTGGGAGAGACCCAGCGACGCACCAATCGTCATGCTTTTCCTGTCATGCTTTTTAGGTTTCCCGATAAAAAAGTATACATGTGATATGATATATATTTATATTTAAAGTTCAAAGTCGATTTGATGCTTCAGTAATGTAACATTATTACAGAGCTCCTTACAACGCTAAGTCGTTTTAATATTATTTAAAGGAGCCTGGCGTCACTACAATTGAGTTTTTTTTTGGCGCTTTAAAAATAGATTCCGCCCATAAAATGATTGGCATATTAAAGATCAAATCAGGAGGCACAATTCATAGGATGTACTTGTATTTAATACCAGTGTACACCGAATTCCACTCGGATAAGCGGATTCAGAATTTTATATTACTGTCCGGCAACAAAACACAGTTTAAAACCAGGGTCACAACTCGACAGCTCTAAAACACACTAAATATATCATAAAGGGCTTTTGATTAAATAGCATTTGCACTTTACCTTAACAACGTTCTCAGCCTACGTTGCCTTTGTCTAGGCCAAGCGCCCCGGTGAACGAAACAAGCGTCATATAGCGAGGCAAGTGCGCGGTTGCAGCTGTTAAATGGCTATTTGACGGAGCAGAAGGGCGGAGTTTTGCGGTGTTTATATGAGTTACGTATACATTCACAAATTATGTGTAAAAAAAACAAAAACAGACAAAATGACAGTGCTATAAGTACTGCTGTGTCCAACGTTTTATACTAAAAGACGCATTGGATTTACAACGTACAAGTTGAGATTTACCGGGGGGGCGTCTTGTGCCATGAAACGAGCGCACCACAACCCTCAACAGCCCGCTATATTCCTCTGCGTCACAGCTGGGTGGCTCATAGGGTGGGCTGCATTTTATCACTACGGAGTTTGGTTGGACACGCGCAGGCAGGAGGAACTTGCTGCTCGTCCAGTTGGCAAACTGACGAAGTTGTCTTCGGAAACTTGAAGGCTCAAAACAAAACCACTATGACTTCGACGAACATGTACCAAGGGTTGGAGTCTGGGGCAAAACCAAGCTCAAGGTGAATAATATGTAATAGTGTAGGACCGTTATCGCTGAAAGAAATGGCTAATGGTTTATTTGGCCGCTCGGTCAGCTACTCTGTTAATGTAGGTTAACGATATATTTGACAGGAGCTCCTCATCGTTTTGGCTTTTTCCTGCTAATGTCTTAAAACGTTACAACCAGCATTCAGCCCTGTTGCAGCAGACGTTAGTCTCTTGTGTGGTTCCTCAACTCGCTCTGGCATGGTGTGAGTTGTCAAGGATTAGCTTTTTTAAGCTAACCGAGCAGGCGTTGTCTGCTGCGCCTGCGGAAGTGTACAGCCACTTGAGACTGCTCTTCTTTGTACTCGCCAACTACGGCATAACGGCCACATTGTTCTAGTTAAAGGAGCTTCGGTTTCCCCTGATTGACCCGTAAAGCTCTTGGGTCAATTAACGACGTTTAATAGTCGAGTTTAAGTATGTTGTGTGGCCTTTGATATCTCGAGAAAGCATAACGAGAAGCTACCTTACAGTGTTCAGACGTGTGGCGCCCTTCCCGAGTAGCCGTATAGTCAAATAGCCCATTATCTGGCACCGTTTGCTTATGCAGTCGCTTTACTATAGATAACGTTTATAGCCATGTTACGTACTTGACCTTTTTGCGTGAGAGCAAAAGTATGACATCACGTTTATAAGTGTAATAAGTGAATATCATGTCTCATGCACGTTTCATATTAGTTACTATTTTTTTACATGTGTCAAGGACTGCTCCTCAGATAAATGTTAAAATAGTGGCACATTTAGATAAAGATAATTCCAAATTAACCAATTAAAAATGCATGTTATAGTGTAAGTTGCTTGTTTTTCCCCTTTTGCACTTGTATAAGGTAGTTTATCTTAACGGCAAGTTGGATGCTATGAAGGTTGTGCTATACTCTTTGTCTTTTGTAGGGTGTTGCAGCCTCCTGGAGGTGGCTCCAGTAACCTGTTTGGTGGCTATGAAGATAATGCAGCACCAAGAAGACCCAATAAGATGGCCTCTACAGTTTTTGCTCCACCAGAGGAACCCCAGAGTGTACCAAGACGCTCTAATCCTCCAGGTTAGACCAACATGTCCGGGCTAATGGATGTGCAGAGGCAGGCCAGTCAAAGCATCTGTCATATGGGATATGTCCAGGGTGTGAAAACTGTTACTATAATGTGATAGTTCAGCATAAGCACTTTCACTGTTCTCTATGCCTGGATTTAACCAACGTCCAGATTCTGTTAAGTATCTGGTATAATCAAGTTTGTTAGGAAAGTAATTTTCAAGCAGGGACTACTGGGTCACCCTGGCTTCCCATATCTGTCAGCTGTTAACTGTTCAGTTAGCGTCAAAATATTTCTTTATCCCATGCATGTAGTGACATCTTGCCGCAGTGTCATGAATCTGCAGGGCATGACATGAGTGGTACGTTTCACTAGAAATCAAAACAAAAGTTGAATGTGGGATTTTTGTCATCTTCGTCTTGGTAATATTTAATTTAGGTGGGAAGAGTAGCGGAATATTTGGGGAACCTGAACATCCAGCTCCAGCACAGAGACCCGTACCTCCAGGTGGACATACCAGCAACATATTTGGGGCTGCAGAAAGTGCACCTGTCCAAAGCCTACACCGAAGCCACCCAAATAAACCAAAGGTAGGCCATGCACACAATATTCACTCCATTAAACTTTTTTTGTCTATTCTTCTGCCGACTCCTGGTAGCTTAACACAATAGCAAGTCATTTCTTTGTTTTGTAAAGATTAGTTTGTCACAAATTGATAAATCACTGTGCAAATATGACCCAACAGTCCATTTGTTGCTTTATCCTATATTTTCAAGATGTTGCCACATACTCTGTTGTACCAACCAGAATATTGTCAGCTTAGACTGCTGAATCCATTGCAACAATCTCAGCAGTGATGCAAGTAAATTCCAAGCAGCCAACTTTAAAAAAAAATAAAAAATGTTAATTTATCACTTTTGGGTTGGCACAATAGAGGAGGTAGGTGGTAATGCAGCACAGACTGCACCAAGTTCAAGGTATTCACCCCTGTAATGGCCTACCATTTATTATTAAGGTGTTTTTTTGCCTAATCCTGTGGTTTCCTTGTGGCCTGGTAAGTTCTTAGGTCTATCGGTTCACGGCCTGTGCGTTTGGAACACTTGCGCAGAACTGTTTCCTGGCTCGTAGTATGACTTGAAAAATGTGCCCATCCTATGGCATGCTATTCTGGTTGGCCTCAGCCAAATAGCACTGCAGAATGACTGGACTTCATACTTGGGTTTAAGTCAATGTTTGCATATAAGCTTAGCTTATTCGATGTATGTAGTATAATCGTGTAGCTTTCTGACAGTAAATGAGACAAAAATTGCTGTTTTACAGAAGCTGCTTTGGCTTTGTTTAAGGAACATAAAGAAGAGGGCATGTGCCAAGTTTTCATTAATTACAGAGTGAGAAATCTCATCGCATTTTGTTTTTACAGGACAATCTAAGTGTGGCACCTGAAGCTGAAGCACCAGGTGAGTTTCACTTTGTTTTATAATCGAAAATGTCCATGTAAACTCTTTGTGGCAGATCTGAGTTATGTTGAGTCATCCTGCTGACTGTAGCATAGGAAGTATTCCTGTCTTTAAGTGTCTGATTATGCAGACTACAGACCACACTATAGTTAAATCTTTTTAAAAATAACCTCTCGTCTTGGGTCCCCAATCTACATCTTATGGTTAATTTTGCATTTATGGGTTTTATGAATCTTCTTCTTTTTTTCTTTTTTTTTTCTCCCTCTTGCTACATCAGCAGGTCAAAATCTTCACTTACAGACACCTGACTTTTGCGAAGTCAGGTGTCATTGCGAAATGAGGTTCACATTTGTGGTTCTGACTCAAATTTAACATCTGTACCAATATAAGCTCTGTACCATATAAACTTCAATATTGCGTGACAATTTCAATTTGTCTGTAATCGGTTTATTACCAAATATATGTAAATCTAAAGATAAGCCCATCGGCCTCAGCTGTACTTCTTGTTATTTGCAAATCAGCAATTGTTAGCATGCTAACACCCTCATTCAAGATGGTGAACCTTGGAAATATTGCCTACATCAGAGAAATAACTGTCCTTGTGAGCATAGTAGCATGCTGACATTAGCATTAAGCGGAAAGCACAAAGTGCAGCGTCGCAGAGCTGTGAGCATGGCTGGAGATTCTTAGTTTTGTAATTCTGCTTTGGCAATTTCTGTAAAGCACTTTTTTTCTCTCTCTCTCTTCAAGCACCTGAGGCAAAGGTCAGCCAACCTGAGGTAAAGGAGGAAACTGTCTCCCCAGCTGTTGTGCCAGTCAAGGAGGAGCCTCCTGCTCCTGCTGCTGCTGTCCCTGTCCCTGACTCTCCAGCGCCTGAGCCCTCTTCTTCCTCTTCCTCACCTTCTGATGACAATTTGAAGAACCACGAGCCTCACCTGGGACCCAAGCCTCGCTCTCACAACAAGGTCCTCAACCCCCCTGGAGGAAAGTCTAGTGTGGTATTCTACTGATCAGTTGAACATACTAGTCTTCCCTGTTCTTTCTCTGCTCTCCTGTTAATCTTGTCTCATTCCAACACCCCTCCCCACCAACATTATTTCACACGTACAACTAAACAAAGATCAGGATTTTTTTTGTTCTTGACACCAGGTTCCTGGTTTAATATGTTGTCATCAACTTCTTGCACTTTCAGCCCATTTCTGGCTGTCGGCTTTTTGCTGAAACCTGCAATCATTCAATCAACAGGTTAACTATTACCCAATCACTTTAACTGTTCAATCTCAATATTGCGGTTACCGTCTTCACTGCTTCTGTGTTTTTTGCATGTGTAAATGTAGTTGAAAGCACAATTATTTTTCATTTTGAAAACACATTTGCATCTCAATAATTGTTTAGACACCAGAAGATGACTGTGCAATTTGTCAGCTTTAAAAAGTCCTGGATTCAAATGATTTCATGTAACAATTATCAAAGGCGGAAATTCATTGCGGACATTTGCTCCAAATTTCAGGGTGCCTATTTTAAACCTTGTTATGTGGGCTTTCAGTCAAGAGGGGGTGAATAAATATTTTCACCAATATAAAATGTTTCAGGGAGTTCCACTAGTGCCACCTTTTTTTTTAAGTGCTACCACACTTATTCAATGACTCCATAAAACTTATCGTTTGAATTTTCAAAGTAATGCAAGCGTTAGACAACAATGGATGCCTATAATCAGAAAGCCTTTTATCAGTTGAGCATTCTCACTTGCCTTCAGCGATTGTCACTTAATTTTGTTCCCTCTCATCTCATGTGTCTCATATAAGTTATCTTCCGTCAGAGCACAAACTCTGTTCAGGAAGAGATGCCAAAAATTGACATTGAAACAAAGATGAATGCAAGCGTTTACTTCCAAATGTTTCTACTTCCTTAAAGAAATTCCATTTTGATTTTATGCGAATGTATTATGCAGGTACTTTTCTGCTTTGTCCTCATTGCTTGCTTTATCTGAGAACATGCCTTTATTTGCTTGGGGTAGGCCTCTGTTTATGTTTTAAATTAAAACGGCTGAAGACAAATGACCTCTGGACAAGCGCGTGGCCTACCTGAGTCCAGGTGGGCTCATTAATTATCACCTCTCCACCCACTTCATGATGCACATTCATGGTATTCTGGTGCCAGCCTGTCCCCCGTGTGTTGATGTGCCTGTCAGGCAATGAGCGCAGCAGAAGAAATCCTGTGTATTGCAATAAAAACTGTTGTTTTGCATATGGAGTTTATTTCAATGTTTTTTTGGAAAATAAACGAAATGAACA
Source organism: Pampus argenteus (assembly GCA_036937835.1). NCBI lineage: Eukaryota > Metazoa > Chordata > Actinopteri > Scombriformes > Stromateidae > Pampus > Pampus argenteus. The sequence goes on from CM072878.1 coordinate 8,930,933, forward strand.
TTCACTCTCAGAATATTTATACAGATTTGTTAGTTTTTGAATTACTTCATTATTGGTTTGTCTTTTGGCAGCACTCTGGGTAAGATGCTTGTTCCCAAACAAAATGGCCCCTTTTCTCTTCTGAGTTTTTCACCTAGACAGTACTGTGCTACTGTTTTTAGCCATGCTAGCAGCAACAATATAAAGAGTGGACCATGTTTGTGATGTGAATATAAACACAAGATGTGTAGGAGGCAAAAGGAAAAAAAAACACCTGACTGTCCACAAATGGGGCTTTTTTTTTTCATTTTGAATATAAGGATTGATAAACATTAAGCAGCTAATGCCAACGTGTGTACATGAGATCTCATGTCGTACATTATGTCAGCTAATGTACGAAAGTTTTACCCTCTGCAACATACTGTGTGTTAAAATGACAGACCGATGTGGAGTTGGCATTGGTGGAGCGTTACTCAGACGATTATAGTAAAAATCTGGAATCTTTCATAAGCAGCTTTCAACTAATGTTTCATAATGAATGGGGTTAGAAGAAAACTGGAGTCAGTAGTGTAACCATAACCATAATGTACATGGGTAATAAATGAGTTAAAAGACAAGCAACTCATGACTCAGTTGACTTGAAATGATGGAACAGAACAGTAAATGACAGGGTGTATTGCAGACAATAACAAGTGATCAGCACCACAGCTGGAGGACTTTTCATTATTCTGGTTTGAAGGTTGCTGAGTCTCACAAGCTCCACATTAAATCTACCTTCTCTATGCAATATAATTAATATTGTGTAGATGCTTTAATTTGTTGTTTGCAACTAAAACCAGCCCAGGTTTATTTAAGTTTATGTAAGTTTTCTTCCATTTAACACTGATGAGTAGAGCTTAATCTCAAACTGCTTGTTGCTTTCAGAGAGGACCTCCCACCTGCTGTAAGCCTCTATAACTAATACTTCACTACTAGTGTGAAGTGTAAATATTGACAGTATTTTACTGCCACCTACTGAATGAAACAAGGAGGACAACTGAAGCTATGTGCTGATGGGAAAAAATCCCAACGGACAAAAAGACGTGGGGTCAATATTTGAAGATTTAAAAGTTTATTTCCTTTCTATGATTTAGCTTGTTTCTTGTTTTTCTTACTTGTATTATCTCGAGCTTGATATGCATGTTGTGTATTAATTCTGCTGTGTCTCTTTCAGAGGAGGCAACTTGAAGAATACCATACGTTGTTGAATATTTTAAACCCCATCACAGGTAGATGCGAACCCAGTGACTCCCTGCTGAGATCTGCCAACACTGCAAGGCAAGTCTAAAAATGTGAGACTGAAGTTTACCTTGCTAACCTCACCCTGCAATCTGTTACACACATGTAGGGTGAATCTTTTCTAAAGTATTGTTGTGCTGTTCAGTTGAAAAAAGGCAGTTAAGGCCAATTTGTTTTAGTTGGCCCTTTATCTACTGCCTACATATTGGTAGATCAGTAATAATATTCCAATGATTTACATAATAGTATAACACAGTGCTTATGTTTCTGTATATATATATATATATATGTACTTAACTAGGATTCGACTGCAAGATTTGTACTACTTTTACATCACTGACTGTAGTTTGCAAAATATAATTTCATAAAGTGAACTAATTATAAGTAACATGTTGCCTTTTGTTGTTGTGTGGATTGAAGCATTTTTTTTATCAGATTGCATTGTCATTATTATTCAATTCTAGCACCAAGTGGGCTGCAGACTTGTGTTAAGTGGGCTGTGATAGTATAGGAAACGATACAACTTCCGGTTTTAACCTCCAAAATAAAACCATTAGCACGTATGCCACCCTATAACCTACACTCTAGGTTTACTGTAGGTCCTACAGTAAACCCCTTAATTACAAATGATAGGGCTGTAGCTACCACTGAAGACATTTATTTGTGGGTTTTAAGCAGGAGTTCAGATTACAGCCAGGTGACTGTTGGCAAAAAATAAAAATAAATAAAACTAAAACACTGGTTCAGTAAAAACATTCTGGAGCTTTTGGACTGACCTCAGTATCTCTGCATTCCTGGCTGCAGACTTGTATAGCTTCACAATATTACCATAATCTTCTGTCAGTATATGTAACAATAAATAAACTAACTAAATGGAAAAGACATGGTGAGAATTATAACAAGATGTGTGTATTTAAAATGCTAATCTAACCATCTGACTTTATGTTAAATAATTTTGTGGGTTTTTGTTTCATTATGCTTTTGTTTGTTTGCTTTGAAATGTGTTTTTCTTCTTGCTTCTACAGTTGGACGTTTAATCTTCACTATGTGGAATGATGTATGTGCAGAGTTACACAAGCGTGATGTGGAAACTTGAAGCCTCCAGTGTACGTACACTGAGAACTGAAGCAAGAGACACTTTGTGTCCAGCAATTGTAAAATCAAATATACTTACATATTCATAGATTTTCATTTTTTTAATGAGAGAGAAAGAGCAGATGTATTCTTTAAGGATTTTAAAGAGGTAATTATACTTTTTTTTTTAAAGGAAAACCATATCAAACATACATACATATATGCTCCAAGCAAAGTACGTTTATATGTTTTAATATGTGTGTCTTTAAGGATAGAACACTTACTATTAAAATATTTTTAAATATTGAAATTATTTGGTTGTTTAAAAAAAAAGACGAGAATGTCTCATTGTCATGTTCAAAAGAAAACAAAAACAAAAAAACAACACATGATTTTGAAAGCTTGAAGCTGACTTCCGGTATCGTGTGTCTGACTTGATGCAGTGAGTCCACTTGCTCAATGCAGACGGTGTGACGTCAGCCAGAGTCGGTCAGCTGGCTCCTCCATCTGAACAGCAGGGAGAGCCTCTCCCATAGGGAGACATCACCATCAACGCCCGAGCCTGGCCAGCAGCATCGGCAGCCCGCTGCAAAAACATGGAGGAAACGATATTATAGAGGCGGATCGGGCGTCGGCGGGGATCGGGAGCGTTAGATTATTTATTTATCTATTTATTAATTAATTTATTTCCCCTGCCAGTAATGGCTGGGGTCCATGGCTGCGGCTACTGAGAGGCAGGTGCAATATTATCGACGGAGGCATTTCGTTCCTCGGCATGGACTCAGCGAGGGCCGATCCACAGGCTGGCCCTCTCCACGCCCGCTGCGCCTGAGATCAGATGCTCAGTTCGGGAGGAGAGCGATAGCTGGGCCGCGTCTGGAGGAGGAGGGGGGGGCCCTCATGATTTACATCAAAATATAAATATATTTTCAGTACCGAGCTCAAGGTTATGCGTCGTTACACACAGCGACGGCCAGTTTAAGTAAATATGTGGTGCTGCAAAACGGCATAAGTGTTTTTGGGGTTTTTTTTCATTTATTTTTATTCGAGGAAAAGACTGATTGTATGTCCTCCCTTTCCCGTGCTGATCGGATCCAGAACCGGTAATAGTTTCGCCTTACAGGCCTGAATAACTGTTTGAGCGCAGCCTCATCATCTGGGAAACAGTATCTGCCAAGATGATGGAGCTGCAGATCGACGAGGTGGTCTATCAGGACGACTACGGCTCCGGCTCCGTGATGTCGGAGCGGGTGTCGGGCCTGGCCAACAGCATCTACCGGGAGTTCGAGCGGCTGATCCGCAGCTATGACGAGGAGGTGGTGAAGGAGCTGATGCCACTGGTGGTGAACGTCCTGGAGAACCTGGACGCGGTGTTGACCGAGAACCAGGAGCACGAAGTGGAGCTGGAGCTGCTGAAAGAGGACAACGAGCAGCTCATCACCCAGTATGAAAGGGAGAAAGCGCTGCGCAAGCAGGCAGAGGAGGTGAGTAACCCCCGGGCACTGTCTGGGCCTCCAGCCGCATCATCACATCCAACTTCCTGCTACTTCTCCGTAGTCACGGTGCCCTGTCTGAGCTGAGAGGTTTCATTAGACATGTGACTCATGTTTAGGCCTGTTGAGCTTATTTTTAGTCTCAACGCAGTACCGACCATTAGTCTGTCTCTTAAAGCAGTTAAAAGATTTAGAAAGCACATGATACAGTATTTTAGTACAACTGCATATAATACTCCATCTGTTAAAGGATGTACTAAAGTTTTACTGTGTAAAAACACATCACTTTACTTAGATGGAAGTAATGTTACCCCAAACAAAACTATAGTCATGTAAAAATATAATAGAGTAGGCATTTACTGGATATATTCAGAGTTAGTTTTTTCTCTGCAAGTTACTTGGTTGGTGAGAAACATGTAGTGAAGCGTAAGTTTCTGATTTGCAGGGACGTTTAAGTGATACTGTACCATTTAAGCTGAGATGTTACGGTCAGTGCACCATCACGGACACACATGTCTGCATATTAGTGCAGGAATGTTTCTCAGGATATGGTTGTAGCAGAGTTAATATGCATGCAGCCTGCCTTACATGCAAGTAAACAGTAAACACATTGTTATATATGGTCGCAGCATGAAGCATTTATTATGAGTAGGAGCCCCTTAACTACTGTGTCTGTTAATACTTGTGTACTACTACGGGCCTTTTATCAATTTGTATTATTACAGGTGTTTTTTATTATTTTTATTATTACTACAACTACTAACACTAACAGGACTTCCACCACAGCAAATAATAAACCTTCTTCAACAACAACAACAACAAGTGACACATCTACAAAGCAAAGACATTAGTTATCAATTTATACTTGAGCTGAGTCTCATATGTAAATGAAAAAAAAAAGTATATGCAAATGAAGGTGAAGACTTGATAGGAGTAATAAAGTAATAAAGGGACTGTCAACAAAGCTCTGAAACAGACATGTGCATTAACAACTGAAAACACTGCAAGAGAACAGGGACACAGAGTAAGAGTGGATAAAACTGTGTTTCTGCGACTGCTGTCACAGCAGCCGTAGGGGTCCAGCAGGAATCACATAGCAACTTTAATCCTCCTTCCATCCAAAGAGGCCTCAGCATATCACTGGCAGCCCTGCTGGTATCATCTCAGCTCAGCTTAGAGTCTGTTTCATCATCTGTTCTCCCCCTCTGTGTTTTCTCCCCATGTCAGTTATCTAGTTTATTTTCTTCTTTTAGAAAGAGCTTGTTGGTTCATATTAATATTTCTGCGTAAGCATGTATTTAAGCTTATTTTAGTGATGGAAAATCTCACTTAGCATAAATACATTTTTAAAAAAAACATTGTGAGTATTAGCTGAAAATGTCCTGATAGGTTTTCATTTTTAGTGGTACTAAACGGAAAGTATGATAACTTGGTGGTGACAAGAAAATAGAAAGTAAAAAAAAAACTATAACGACGTCATATCCCTTTACATGCACTATTCTGTGTCTCTGTTAAGTAAAACGTATTGCATAGATTTGTCTGGATTTAGTGGAAATCAGGGATCAAGGCCTGTAATAATAAGTTTTGTGTGACTTCATCCCAATCTAGCTCGAGATACCAAAACATATTTTAAAAGCAGACTATCTTTCTACAACATGTTGTTTGTTGCCGTTACAGTAACATCTCTTGCCTGATAGTGCTCCGTTTTCTTGACAGATTGTACAGTTTGTCACATAGACCAAACTTCCCGTATCAATTAGACTCATAACTTATTATTTATTACGTCAATGCAGAGGAGACGCCACTTTGCATTACAGAAAAAAGCTGGGCCAGTAACAATTTTACAATACCGTATATATATATATATATATAAAGGAACAAATCAAGAAGGATCTGATAGTTGATGAGTACTTACAGAGTAGTAATAAGTACTTCTCTATTAAAATAATCTAATGGAGTAGGCTACTATATCTAGATAATGAACTACTAGTGAACAGACTAGATTCCTGATTTGTTTATCACTCATTCCTTAGTAGCTACACACATTATTGTGTAAAGTGTTACCGCTAGACCTCATATTCATACTAATAAATGTTAAGCTTTGGTCTGATTTATATCTGTAGCTTAAATAATCTTTTTCGGTCAAATGTATTTAATCATTTTTTGACATTATAGATTCTTTTCAACACAGCGTTGTCCTTACAGCTGCTGACTGAGGCGGTTTTACATCTCTGCTCAAAATAGATGATAGATTTGAATGCAACAAATAAACAGAGAGACAGTTTTGTCCGACTGTTATTAGGGACACAATGGGGGGGATGGGGTGACGTGCGAGGGGCGGGGAGTTATAGGAAATCAATAGTGCACAGAGCACACTGAGGGAGCCTGGCACTGTAACCTGATTTGTGCTTACGAGGAGCAGAGGCAGAGCAACAAAAGCAGAAAAAAAAGGAAATAGACTGACGTTTAGAGAGCTGCAGGATGAGCGAGTAAAACGCACAGACCCAGGCGGACAGAGCGAGAGAGAGAGAGAAAGAGAGAGAGACGAAGGCTGATAAGAAAAAAGGGCAGAGTGAGAGAGAATCTCAGAGCCAGAGGAAAACAATAGCACACGTTGGGAGCAAGACACTGGCAGCAACGGGCAAAAAGCGGCTCAGATTACAAGGTTATTCGGCTGTAGCTAATGGTAAACAAAGCCAAAACACTCTCTGTCTCCTTGTGAGGCCGTCAATAAGATATCCAGGATCACACATATTCAAGTGGCTTTAACGCAGCTTCTCCAAAACCGCCGTCATTTTACGTAACATGAATAGACAAATACAGCTGTGTTGTCAGTTCACCTTCTCTTCTAGGGAAACATAGTAGAAAGTTTGACCATATTACAGTCAAAACACAATTACTTGCAGCCTCTGGTTTGTCAGAGAAGCACATTAGCTCCACTCATCACAAGGCTACATCATGAATAATTCATACAGGGAAGAATAAGACAATATTCCAGTCCATAAATAAACACACTTTGTCAATTGACCTGTGTAATTATTGTTTACACGAATCTAATGTCCAAATCATAAAAGCACTACCTCGGCTTTACCCTTGTTATGACGCTTGATTTTAATTTTAAAACATACTCCGGAGATTACAGAGGTTAGGGCTTTGATTCAGGTAAAAGCAGTAAATAGCAGGGTGCGTTTGAAGGGCGTTACTGTAGGACAATGTCTGCAGTCCAAAGGGGATAAGGATATTATTACCTGAAGTACAATAGGTTCTGCTTTTGTCTCTTGAGTTGAGTTATTCTTTTTGTTCTGTCATCGTGTCATCAGGTATTTCATCGGGTAGTTAAAACGTGCAAAAACAACACAGGATGAAGTCACATTTCTGTGATGTTGTAGCTGCCTCCCACCTTCAGGTGGTGAAGACAGAGTCAGTATCTGAAGGGACAGACATGTTTTAGCAAGGATTATTGTTCTCCTGTGTCTAGTTGTATTTTCAAAGGGTGATCATACGGCAGCAGTTGCCTTTTTTTGTGTGTGTGTGTGTGCCGCATATCTGCTGCATATTCCTGGTTTCATGGTCTCCCCGCAGTCAGAGGATTACAGTATTAAGACGTCACGGACTTGCTACACTGAAAAAATGTCATTGTGAACAGCTTTATAAAAAAAAGCACTGTGAAAAGGACTAGTTCCTTGCTTTGTTTACCTCTTCTGGCTGCTTTATGTGCACTCTGTGTGGTACAAATGGAGATTTCTTACAGATCTGTTGACCAACTCCAAACTTTCTGGAAGGAGCAAAGGCTTTAATAATGACCTTATTCCCACGCCAAATATATTTTTGTCAATCTTTTTTTAGTTTTTGAACCCCTACCTTGTCCTAAAAGGGGACTGTTCAACATAGCTGCAAACAATTTCATAATAAGAGTATAATTCGATTTATTGGCCACAAACACATGTCATCATATCGTGTTTCTTTCCATATTAATTCCACAAATAAAATCTGTATACAATACTTAAAATATTGTATAGTTGTCACTTGAAGTACAGCTTGTGAATTGACTTCAAACTCCGTATATTTTTGCTTGTGTTTTCTTCTATCAGAAATTCATTGAATTCGAGGATGCGTTGGAAGCTGAGAAGAAGGACCTGCAGATCCAGGTGGATTTTCTGGAGCTGCAGGGGAAACAGCTGGAGCTCAAGACAAAGAACTATTCTGATCAGAGTGAGTGGACAGACGTCTTTACTACGAGCATTTATGTTCCCGTAACGTACTGTATGCCAGAGCCGACATCGAGGACAGTAGATGAATAAAATCTGAGACCAAATTTGAGTTTTAAAAGTTATTATATTCAAATTAACAGCTCTACAGCACTTCAAGTTGTTTTTCTGCCAGTACACAAATAAAAGAACACTGAAGCTAAAGAATACATTCCCATTGTAGTTATATGGGGAAGATGGAAAGGGAAGTAGACACACTGCAGTAACAAGACGTCATATTTTTAGATTGTTGGTGCGTCTCGATTTACTTTTGTTCACTTGTCAGAAGTTTAGCTTTTTCAATACTTAGCAAACAGCAGTCTGAACACTAGTTTAAAAACATAAGTTCGGTTTTGTCATGAAATAATAAATTTCCTTCATCCAAGCCTTCATGTGTAATTGGTGACTAAATATCAGGTGATGTTGTCAAATGGAGAGGATTACAGTCGGAGCTATTTGGGTTCATTACCTTTTTTTTAGATTGCTATTATCACTCGCTGTTGAACAGTTTTGTCTTTCGCTGTCTCTTGTGTCAGTCACTCGGTTGGAAGAACGAGAATCAGACATGAAGAAAGAGTACAACGCCCTGCACCAGCGCCACACTGAGGTGAGAGCCAACGCACGACGTCACGCCTCCTTCATCACATATTTCAAAAGTCACAACATTATTATCTTACACAAATCTCTACAAAATGATTTTTTTTGAAGATGAAGTGAGTGGAAAACAATGGCTTCAAACAAAACATCAAAAACAAAAAAACTGTGTGTGGAAAGAAAAACAGCTTCCATTAACATATGTTGTATGCGATCTGTAGTGAATAAAAGTCAATATGCAAAAGCCATAGTAAAGGTCCTTTAAGCTCTACAGTCTCACAAGGTGAAATAGTTTACAGATTTTGCAATCCTTTAACATGCAACACATTTTACTCACCAGTTGATAGAATCTTCTTCTCCCTCCTTTCTCACATCTCTCCTCTTTCTTGTCATCGCGGATCACAGATGATTCAGACGTACGTGGAGCACATAGAGCGGTCCAAATTGCAGCAGACAGGGAGCAACAGCCAATCAGATGTCCCTGGCTGTGGACGAACGTAAGTTGCTGTTTGTGTGTGTGTTTCGGTGTGGGAATGTAAAGGTCATGTGTGTGTGTATATATATATATATATATGTCTGTGTGTTGATTTGAACTTTAACGTTCACCCATCGACTTGTTGCCGATGTTTCATGTTTTGTCCTGAATGTATCAGGCTTTTCATGCTTCTACATGCTCACTGCGTCAATGCTGCCATTTGTTTGTCAGGAGCCGCTATGATAAACAGCTGGAGAGGCGAGAAACCCAGCAGCCATTATGAGCCTTGTGACAAAATAAGTAGAGAGAAAAAAAAGAAAGTTTGGAGTTTGCCAGCTTGTAGTTTTTTTTAGCATTTGTCCATCACTCATGAGTCATGATTTATGAGCATGAAACAAGACAAGGAGTGGGACATCTGGTGCCGCCTTTTGCAGCATGTTCACTATACAGTATCCTAAAAATCTCATCAAAAGCATCCTAATCCTTACAAATCCTCAGTGACTGTTGGAAGAAGAGCACTGAATAGGGCTGATGTTTGCTCATGATTTTTCGGGATAGTTGTTGGGATGGTTTCACTGTAAACACCAATGAGGCTTACACGATTCAATACTTTTTGATACAATAGAAGGAACTGCTTTGAAATTTATCTTAAGGTCTGATTGTCAGAGGCAGACTGGAGAGCATTTAAGAATAAATAATAGAACATCTTTTAAGACTTGCAGGGGTGAAAAAGTGTGTGTTTGTGTGTGTCATGGCATGTTCCTGTCTCCTGTCTCTCTCTCTAATCAGCGTCTGTCTGTCTTGTCTGTCTTGCTGGCTTGCTCTCTGTGCCGCTGTTTGCACAGTCAACGCCACACATGGAGGAAAAGGTAAATTCAACATGGTTCAACTGTCCTCACACCTTTTCCCTCAGCTCTGCCGTCTGTAACCCGGCCCGCTTGGACTTTGCTGATGCTCCTTTTCATCCTTTTATGTTGTGCCTCAGCATCATGCCTTGTTGCCCGTAACAGCTATTTATTTTCATTAAAGTATCAATAATGTTGCAGTCAAACAACTGATTATGACATAAGGAATGGTTTAAAAGTCAAGATGATGCAACTGTATGGATATTCAGTTTTGATTTTATGAAACTTTGCAAAAAAAAGTTTTGTCAGTTTTGCTTCAGTCGGTTTTGTTCAGGCCTCATACAACCAAAAACTGCATGTAGTGAATCAGCTTTTCAATCAACTTATACATGTACGATACATTTATAAGAATACCGTTATACTTGGTATTCCATATAATGTATGGTTTGTGCCTGTAGTGCTGAATCTGCTTGTTTGAATGACTTGTGTTGCTCCAGTCTGTGTCTCTCTAGTAAATAAAGAGGGCACCTGAGACATTGAGACAGTGTTTGGCTTGGTGGACTGGACTGCATGCCTTCAGAGCCCTACTGTCTTCCCCGTGTAGGGCTTGTAAAACAGCCATTATGCCTTTCTCCTATAACATCCCCATCTTGCCCTGTTTACGTATTACTTGTTTTTTAATGTATCAGAGTCTGATAGCAGCCTTTGCTGTGCCGTCTGTCCTCCCTGTCATAATGTGCTTTTCCTCCGGTGAATTAGATACCGTAAAGGACATGTTTCAAGTCTGTCTTAGTACAACGGTCAGGTGCCTAAAGTAGATTTCCTCGCTGTAATCATTCAACCTGTTCATACTGACTATTTAATGCACTTTCAATATCAGTTGATCCAAAAATGCTTATGAAAGTATATCTGAAGTCATATTAAGTGGATATCTGCCACATTTGCAGTCTTGTTGCATCAGATTTCATCTCTGTGTTTCCTTGGACAGTGTTGAGTAGTAGCAAAAAGATGTCTGCTTGATTTAACTTGGATGGCCGAAGCTTCGCATTAATTTCAGATACATTTTTAAATACATTTTTGTGGACTTGTGGCCCCCATCAATAGATAGTATGAACAGAAGAAATGATTAAAGCATGAAAAAACGATTTCAATGTATATTTAGGCACCTGGTTATTGTTTTTAATTATGAAACTGCCCTTCAAAGGAATAGTTCGACCTTTGTGAAATACACTGATTTTCTTTCTTTCTGAGAGGTTGATACCACTCTCAGTAGATATGATACTGCAGCCACTACAGCCATACCCCCCCCCCCCCCCCCCCCTTCCCCAGTTTAGCTAACCAGCTGATGGCTATAACTGTTGCTTACATATTTAGCATACATGACACATGACAGTGGTATTGATCCAAAGCAAGAAAGTGACAAAGTGCATTTCCTAAGATGTCAGTTTACTCCTGTAAGTTTACCATCCTTGAATGAATGTGAGTGATCTGCTTTAACCCTGTGATGCTCTGGCAAATTGTCCAAGGTTGTTTTAAATGCATGCCAGGATAGCCTCCAGCCCTGGAGAGGATATACATAGTATATAGATATATAGAGGTTATATATAATAAATGTATAACTAACAGTCCCCTCTCTGTGTCTCTTCTGCCATCAGCAAAGCAGAGCGCCCGCCATCGTTGAGCCTGTACCCCAGCGGAGAGGGCATGGTACGTGGGGGTCTCGGGGGGGCTAGGATGATGCCCGGGAAAGACATCTGGCAGGTCAGCGAGCTCGGCCAGTCTACCTTCAGCTCCGCCTATCAGGTGGGACCGACAGCGGCCCTGTCCTTCCTCCTCAACCGCAGCCTGGGGAGTGGAAAGAGGAGGGGCTGGCCTTACCGCTGCCCGTCCTGCTAGCCACACCCACAAGGACCACCTCCCCTCCCACGCCTGCTTGTGTCACTTTTGAAAAAAAAACAAACCTATTTCATTCACCCCCCTTGGAAATCATCCCTTTAAAGTCAGATTTGTTAGGTATATATGTTGACTCAAGCAAGCAGGGGTCCATATTCTTTTCCCATGAAGCTTTCTTTGTAACTGTATTTCTTTGTGTGATCGTGATCATGTTTGAGTTTACACTTTAAGTTGAAGCCTGTGCTTCCAAAGTGTTCCTCCTTTTATTTAAACTATGCTGCTCATACAATTTGATGGCAAATATAATTAGAGAAACAGCCAAGGTAAGAAAAAATAAATCCTTAATTTTGTGAATTAGTCCAACAAATAAATAGAGTCAGTATGCAGCACATAGGTGCGTTAATAAAAAAACAATGAAGATCCGATCCATCAGTTTCAAGTCATCACATTACTGTATATCTGTGTGAAATACTTGACGTATTCATTTCTATACAATTCAAAACGAAAATGATTAGAAAAAAACAGGCAAGTTATCTGTGTTCATGGATTTCATGCAACAGGAAGTCACTAAACAGTAATCCGTTTACAATTAGGGATGCAAAATGGAAAAATTGAATGCTTTAATTCTGTCATTTCCTTCATAACTACAATGTGAAGCAGCGAAAAGCTGAAGGGAATCGTTCCACAAAACATGGAGCCACTTACAAGAAAGGTCGTCCTTATTAACTGTATCATGTTGCCAGCAGTAACTTCTTCAATGAATCAAAACAAAATTGTACAGGTGTATATAGCTAGAGGTTAGTGCATCTGCCTTCACTATACGATGCTCATAAAACACTTTTTGTTTCTTGTTCTTCACTGTCACTGTCTCTGTCTCTTACTTACCTGCTGCCACACAACAAGGAGGATGGATCAGAGTCCGACTCGGTGGCGGCCACACCAAGCAGCACGGGAAGCAAGTCCAACACACCCACCTCCTCCGTCCCCTCGGCAACAGTCACCCCCATCAACGAGGGCTTCCACCCACAAACTGAGTTTGAGGGAATGCAGGCCGGGAACCGCAGGAAAAGTGCCAAGCGGCTCAGCCGGAACATGGAGGTGCAAGTTTCCCAAGAAACCAGGAATGTCAGCATCGGTAAGAGGAAGTCGGCAAATTTGTTCTCAGTTCAAAGCTGACTGTCAACCGTTACTCCTTCTCCAGGTTGTGAGTGGTGCAACAGGCAACACAATTCTCATCAAATGTTTGTCGTTTTCTGAAGTACAATTGAATCTGAACTCTGGTGTATTTATGTCTTTTTTTTTCAGGTATGGGAAGCAGCGATGAGTGGTCGGAGTTTCAGGAGATCATTGATTCTACCCCTGAGCTGGACATGTGTGTGGACCCCCGTGTGTATGGAGGAGGAAACAGGTACAACTACACTGTGGCTGAAAACATACAGTGAAAATTCTGAAAATCCAAATATCTCATTTTATAGGAACTAAGAAAAACTGCTTTAAGCACAATTAGCATGCATTTTTAAATTAGTTAAAAAAAAAAACATACGTGTGTTTTATACCCATTCACTACAGAACTACTTCATATGATACCCAAACCACAGAAAGTACAGGTACATATAATGCAGTGTATAACGACTGAATTCCATTTCACAGTATCAGTTTCAGGCTCCTGGTATTGTGCATCATAGAAGATCCTTTAAATCATACAGCTGAAGTAAAAAATATCTAATATATGTGTTTTTCAGCCCTTCTCAAGGCATAGTGAACGAGGCCTTCGGTATCAACACGGACTCTCTCTACCACGAGATCAAAGATGCCAAGTCGGACATCATTGGAGATGTAGATGCGGGCGCCGAGCTGCTAGGTACGGACAGGACCTGGATGTCATAACTTTTTTCTGGGTAAAACATTAGTTAGAATTTGACAGTAAAGGTCAAACAAACTGTACGATGGAATCACTTTGCAAAGTGAAATTCTCCCTTTTGGTCGGTGGTGAGTATTTCACTTCGAAAGGAAATGCTTTAAAATAAAGGAAAGTGCTGCATTCTTCACCTCCTCCTCCTCCTCCTCCTGAGATGATCACTGCTCGCCTCCAATTTATTATAAGCCTGAAGTTTCCCCTGTAATATAGTTATAGTAATATTAGAATAAAATGGAGATCCAAACAAAAAGGGAATAAAGGCGGATGCATGTGCGTGTTACACAAAGCCAGTGTTTGTTTAAGCTTTGCATTACTGCAGGGCAGGAGCTCCATGTGAGGCTGTGTGAATGCGCCGCTGCACTCAGTATTACTTTTTACCTTGCATGGCCAAGGCTGGAATACAACAGCTCATTCTGCGTCACTGCACAGTCATCCTGAAAAACCATGCAATCCCACACCCCCCAATCCCAGCTGCCCATTCGTGCAGTATTACTTATTATTTATTTGCCTTTCTAGTTTGTTTGGTTTGTTTTTTCCTCCCATTTTTTTTTTATTAAGGCGCAGTGATACGATAGTGCAGCCTATTTCAAAAGTTAAATGCCGTTGTAGATATCTAAGAAGGGAAGGTTTGACGCGTCCTCTTGTCCATCTGTTAACCTCTCACCCGTTTCCTTTTTTTTCCCCTTTATGTGCTTCTGCTGGTGACACCCATAGGCGAGTTCTCAGGTGTGTATCTGAACATGCATTGGTTGGTATCTTTTTTTTTCTTTTTTCTCTCTCGCCTCCTCTCTGCTTCAAACTCCGCTTCGTTTAGAGTAGGGTAGATATTAATCCTCACATTTCTGCAGGTTTAATTTTCCACTCAGTGATGCCAGTGCCAATTTGATGATAGATCACCAATATCTATGAAAACACATTTGTTTTCCCTTTAAAGTCACAGTGAATAAAACTGTACTCAGTCTCCCAGGCAGATATTCAATTGGCTTAAAATTATCTACTTTATGTCATATTTGATATGAATTCGGAAAAATGCTCTTTAAAATGCTGTTTCACTGGGATTTTAAATTTGTATTGAAAGTATTTGAATTTGAGTCATATAATGCGTTGGGTAGCATATATATTTCATGATCCTATTTCAATGTGAGGGCCAGATAGTACATTATGTGTCCTCTCACCCTGCTGCTCTTCTCCAAATCCAAATTTAATAAATGCTTATCAGCATCCTCTCTCTCTCTCTGTCTCTCCTCTTTTCCCTCTTTTCCACTTCCTGTTTCCATCTCCTCCCTCTCTCCTCTCCCATCTTCTTCTTCTTCTTTTGCCTCCAGTCCGTGATGATTTCTTCGGTAAGGCACCCTTGCCTTCACAATTATTATGCTCATCCTTCTGCTCACATTTGCTTGTTATATCATTCACCGGCCTTCAGGTTTCTTTTTTATTATGTGGCTTTATATTTATAATTATATTATTTGCCACCGTTTGCATCCCACATACCAAGTTTGTCTTTTCTTTTTAATAAAGAGCTTCTGCAAAGGGCCGTGTGGAAAACGTTTGGTCAGTGGTGGTGACCATGAATACAGTCAACATAAGTCTAATGTTACAGACACAGTGTCGAAACCCGAATCAAGAAAATGATTGCAAAGTGCATGTCTGGAAAAACAAGCTCAGTTGGCTTTGATAATGAATTTGTTCATTCCAGTTAGATTTTGTGTTGCTGTTGTGAGACGACTGTTGCATAGCTCTATGTTTTTAAATGATAATCAGTACTATCATCACCACTAATCAATAAATATTAGGTGTCAATGGTTAAATGGTTTCATCCTAAAAGTTCTGTGTATACAATACAACCCCCCACCAGCCTTTTATAATCTAAGAACCTCTTGGCTTTCTGGGTTTATTGTTTGTTTTTGGGTTTTTTGTTGTTGTTGTTGTTTTGTTGTATTTGTTCTCATGTTTAGTGTTGAAATTTCTGCTTTAAAATGTGCGTGCTTGGCTTATGTTGCACAGTCCCTTGCTGCTTGCATGTGAAAATACTGAATTAATGTCTGGAAATAATAGAAGATATAATAATTAAATTAACGGGTTGACCTTGACACTGACCTGAATTTGTGTGATGGATAAAGCATCCATCAAAGGTGTTCTCGACAGCAGTCAATAACTTCAAGTTACAATTTTTTTCTCAATAATGCTTTAAAAAGTTATGACATGGCATTGCTCAGCTGTCCTTCTGTCTCAGCCACTAAAAAGAAAAGTTATTTACTCATTTAACGATTAATCTTCTTTTTCTACCTGTTTTTGTCTCCTCGTTAACGCAATTAATTGAAATTTGATTGGATTATTAAACTTTTTTGCTTTTTGTAGACGTTTTCCACCATTTGTCCCACATCAGGTCTGAAAGGCAGCATCACGCTGGGAAAAGCATATTGCTTGCAGATCAATAGATTAAATTATGGTTGTTGTGTATTGTGTGTGATGAGTAATATAAACATAAATGTGACTCTTTCAGGGATGGGCAAAGAGGTGGAGAACCTGCTGACAGAGAACAAACAGCTCCTAGAGACCAAGTAAGAAACACACAGTGTGTGTGTGTGTGTGTGTGCGTGCGTGTGTGATGTTGATATCCATCCAAAGGCTAAAGAATATTCCAGTGTGTCTAATACCAACTGAAAGATGTGTCTGTGCTGGAAACACTGTTAAATTGAGAAGTGAGACATTCCCTTAAAGGGTTCATTATGTTCAACAAGCCTAACTTGGGAGTTTCTTGGATCTTGGATCTGATTTTCATCTCATACATCCTCTTGTTTCTGCTCTTTGCTTGACAGAAATGCTCTCAACATTGTGAAAAATGACCTTATTGCCAAAGTGGACGAACTGTCTGGAGAGCATGAGGTGCTGAGGGAGGAGCTGGAGGCGGTGAGGCAGTCCAAGAACAAGTTGGACACCCGAGTCAAGGAGCTAGAAGAAGAATTGAAGAGGTGAAAATAAGTCCCTTTTTTTTTTTTAGGAAGGAAATATAATCCTTACAAACTGTCAAATATGAAAGAAATAAAAATAATTAGAAGTATGATGCCAACATAATAGAATAGACCTGTAATCTATACCTTAGAGTGAATCTACATGACTAAACTATTGTATTTATCCTAGCAACAGACACAGAAGAAGAGTAACATGATAGCACCAGAGGACAAAATGTCTGAATACAGATCGCCACTTTTCTGTGCTGTAGACAGTATCCTGTTTCTTTTCCTCACTTACGCTAGTGTCTGTGTGTATAGCATATTTGCTGTTCACCAGCCATTTAATCCACCCATGTTTACCTACTCTGCAGTTAAAATGTGCTCCTTAAACATTTGAAAACCGGCGTGTGTTGTGTGTGTCTTAAGATGGAAAACTCACCCGAACACAGTTACAAAGGAACAAAAACATTATAAATCTCAGGCGAGACATCTTAACACTTCTTTCAGCTCAAAAGCACAAAACTAAACTCATGTAACCAGTTTAAATATATAACTGGAGTAAATATGAATAAAAAAACTGCCCAGTACAGGTTGCATCATCTTATATTATGTCCAGCAGCAGCTCCAGAAGCTTCATCAACGAGGACTGACTTCCTGTATCAGTGGACTTCTCCTTCTATCCTGCCTGTGTAACAGTTAACAAGCCACAAGTAGAAATAAAGATGTGTGTTTTTGTTTGTTTGGGCTCCAGGTTAAGAGCGGAGGCTCTCGGGTCGTCTCGGGACTCCAAGGATGAAGGAGGTGATGATGTGAGTATTATAACTGCTGCTGTACCCGTCTACATTACTCCTCTCCTACCTGGAATCACTGTGTATGGATGTTGAACATACGTATCTTGTACGTATTTTTCTTTGGAAATATTAATATAATGAGAATCTTACGTTGTAGTAAAACAATCAGACAAACCTGAAACTGAAATGTTCTGCTCGTTTAATGTGGAGCACAATAAAACAGGATATTACTATACTGTAGGTATACTGCAAAAAAAAATCTCTTTGTGTCCAGTTTTCATCACCCATGCAGGACGGTGACATGACAATGACCCAGCGGCGGCGGTTCACTCGGGTGGAGATGGCCCGCGTGCTGATGGAGAGGAACCAGTACAAAGAGAGGCTGATGGAGCTGCAGGAGGCCGTAAGGTGGACGGAGATGATCAGGTAGACAAAGCAAAGACGACTATAGAAAGGGAGGGCTTATGGGTTCAGCATACTGAAATAATGGATTTTCTTAATAATTTGTACTGCAATTAGTTTTGCAGTGTAAATTTCATATTCAGCAGGAAAGTCGTGAAAATGTACTGAACCACAGGAGTGAAGCTCTTGTCTGTGGTTAACCTTTACTTTGACTCACACGTCTCTCTCTCTTCCTCTCAGGGCGTCCCGGGAGAGTCCTCCAATCCAAGAGAAGAAGAAGTCCACCATATGGCAGTTGTAAGATTCTGTTTTTAATAAGCATATTTATTGCTGTACAACCAGAAACACGCTGAATAAACGAAACGGTAAAACACAACATTCAAAAGTAAAACCTCTCTCTCTCTCTCTCTCTCTCTCTCTCTCTCTCTCTCCCTCTCCGTCCACCAGCTTTGCACGCCTCTTCAGCTCATCGTCCAGCCCTCCGCCTGTCAAGCGGCCGTACTACAGTGTCAACATCCACTACAAGTCTCCATCGCCAGCCGGTTTCTCTCAGCGACGCAGCCACACCATGTGTCAAATCTCCACCTCCAACCGCACGCTGGAGTTCTTCCCCGAAGAGTGAGCAACAGCACACCTTCACTTCACACTAACCCTCTTACCTTATCTCCTTCCCAACTCTGCTTTTGGTCTTGGGTGTCTGGTTGCTTGCTCGCTTGTGCCAGCTTGGAGAGTAGAAAGCTGCCAGCATTGCAAGTATTGCACATACAGTAGAGAAATAAGGAGAATATTCTGAACAGTGTTCTAGAAACACAAGAAAACAGAAAACAGATCAGTGCACATGAATCTGGAGGTACAGTACAACCTTTTTTGACATCTCTGAAACTGCAGGCACAAAAGCTGAAAAAAAACATACATTTCTCTTTATTGGGATGAAAAAAATAGTAAAAATTGATAGTAACTCCACTGCTATCGCTTCATTTTCTTCCTGTCATCTCCATTTTTTCACCTCTGTCTCCTGCTGCTGGCTGGTCAGGCTGCTAAGGCTTCATTTTTTTCTCTCTTCCTTCCCTCCTTCCCTCCCGTTGCTTCCAGACTGGCCAGTAACGGTGTTGCGTCTCTCCTCAGCGACTCGGCACTGTTGGCCCGCCGAGAGCAGCGGCGTGAACAGTACCGGCAAGTCCGAGAGCACATGCGCCGCGATGATGGCATCATGCAGGCGTGTGGCTGGAGCGTGCCCTCTCGCTTTAAACAGGTACACACACACACACACACAGCCCACCTGGTCCGGGGTGGGGCTTCCACCTCGGACCAGGTGGGCAATAACGCTGACAGTTCAGTTTTTAGTTCTAATTCTTGTGGAAGTGAAGAGAATTAAACAATCCATCATCTCTGTCAACTACTTCTTCTAAGACATATGATGTTTGTGACCTTTTATTTTATATTGTGAAAAGACTCGCGTGAATTTTATTTATCGAGCTTCTAAATGCTCACTATTAATTGATTGATATGACAGCTGAATCCGATCAGGGTCAACTCTCCAATCAGCTGTTGCCGTTCCGTTTGGCTCAGGCTGGTACATCCTGGCACATGTGTGTTTGGGCAAACAGAGTTAGATCAATAAGACTGTTTTTAATTCGATCTGCCAGGTCATTTATACTATGCAAGGTTCAGATTTAAGAAACATTTTATGATTCATACTGATGCCCATGCTGATTATTTGTATGTTTTAGCCCATCTTACAAGTCACAGAAAGTTTTTGGCTGATATTACATAAACAAGTGATAATAGTGCATTTCTTGGGGACTATTTTCAGATGCAGATTTATACATATTTGGTCTCCTACTGAGTATTATACAGCAGGCAGCACTACAGTGTATGTTGGATTGATTTAAAATAAACTACAGCAACTGTTTCAATTAAACCAACACCTGTAAGAACAGTTTCATGAGCATTGAAGTGAACCTTAAGCTTTGGATCGCAGCCTGAGTATTTCACCCTGTGGAGCTTGGAGGCCAAAGGGCTCAAAGTGTGTTGGTAGGCAGGTGGTTCTAACTCTGGTCTCCCACAGACTGGTGGTCAGACGGACAGCGCTCAGGACAGCCCGCTGAAGAGAACCCAGGCAAGTGAGACCGACAGAGTCCCAGCATGCACCTTTACAGCTTCCCATCTTTTTTAACCTTGACCCCTAGATAGCAGCGGATGGCTAACAACCAAAAAAAACAGACAGACAAACTATAGAATACATTTCCTGTACTGCAAACTGAGGCAGTGACGGGTCCATGTGAATGTTTTTAAAAAAAGACCCAACGTTGAATGAACCAAGTATAACTTTGCCATGAACTGCCAATATAGAAATGCATGACAGTCAAGGGAACTGTTTTATTTTGAGGCATGATGTGACTGTGTTTCATGTAATTCAAACTAAACACACGCACGGACACACACACACACACACACTTTAAGACTGCTCTCTAACAAACTCTTTATTGCAACCTCGTAACCTTTAATCTCTGTCTGTCTCAACCTGCTCAATTTAATACGTTTAAAGGAAAAATCCACTCTAAAATACTTCTGAATTACTTAGTTCACAATTCGTATGTGGTTATAATTTTATCATCATCATTTTAAGATATACAGTTTAAGTATACAGTATAGGAAATGATGGCTACTAACTGAAGCCATTTTTTGTTGGTGTACTTTTTGTTATTTTTTTAACAGCATGACATCAGGATACTATATTTTATTAGCATAAAGATCATATTTTGGTGGATGGTTCAACGAACAGAGAACAGAGAATCCATCATGGAAGAGGCGAAGATATAAACTCTGACACAACTTTCTACATATGTCTTTGAGTGGTGCAACTCTATTTTTCCATCCTCGTGTATGACGTATAAGTTCAGACACTTTTTCTGGGGATGGTCTAGCGGCATCCTGGAAAAATGCAGGAAATCATTTATTGTAGAAGAAAAAAAGAAGAGAAAAAGTGACTAAAGCAGTTAAGATAAAATGACCCCTGAAATGCAGCAAATAACATCACAAATTGTTGACATCAGTGGAGTTTTCCTTTAGTGCCTGCTGTATATGTACTGTACATGTATACATGTATACAGTACATACACAAACACTGAATGCTCTTGGTTTTTATTAGTGGTCAGTAACATTGGCTGTGTTTTGAGAGAACCAGACAATAGTTCATGACTTATCTCGTCTCCTTAACACTTTTAACGTCTGCTTTTAGACCACCAACGAGAAAGAGGACAACCGCATGAAGAACGTTCCCGTCCCGGTGTATTGTCGCCCTCTGGTGGAGAAGGACCCCAACAGAAAGGTGGGGAATTCAGGGGACAAAGGATGTCCATTACGGACAGGTAGAACTTAAATCTCTGACCAATTAGATCTTACTAAAATTTGTGTGGGTGTCTGTGTTTGCACATGCTTTAGCTGTGGTGTGCAGCAGGAGTGGACCTAACAGGATGGAGGGCAAGCATCCAGGAGTCAGTACCAGCCAAGGTAGCGTCCGGCAGCAGCGACCCCCTGCACGCTGAGGACAACGGAGCTGACAAGAAGAACAGCCACAACTCCCCAGAGAAAAGAAAGGTAGACAGTAACAATCACTGACTGATTCAAAGTGGCTGACATCCCTTTTAGGGTGTGGAGAGGTTTATATTTCTAGCAAATTGTGGTTTCGGGAAAAGAATGAAATATAGAGCACAAAATCATGTCTGTTCTTTTTATATCACTGTGTCAAAACCATGTCGACTCCTCTCTCCCTCCTCTACTTGCCCAGTCGAAGGAGCTCCAGGAAACAGACACCATGAGCAGTCGAGTGTGGATCCTCACGAGCACCCACTCTGCCAGCAAGGTGGTCATCATCGATGCCAACCAGCCAGGCTCACTGGTCGACCAGTTCAATGTCTGCAATGCCCACGTGCTCTGCATCTCCAGCGTGCCCGGTGAGACAGAAAGTGACTTGACTGCGTTGTTGCATAAAGTTTATTTTTGAATAATGCAGTAAAGTAAAGATTTCATTAGATTTTTGTTATATATTCATAAAAATGTATTTAACAAAATCTAATTTTAGGTGAGCAATTTCCCTACCATATGTTTAATAGTTTTAGTCTTTTGTGCTGTTAAGTTTTAGCTGTAGTGTGTTTCCATGTGTTCGTGTGTGTGTTTGTATCCAGCTGCCAGTGAGAGCGACTATCCAGCAGGAGAGATCGTGCTGGATCCAGGTGATGGAGGTGCGGGGGGAGGCGAGGATACCGGTAGCGTGGAGGGCATGTTGGCTGGTATTACGCTGGTGGGCTGCGCCACTAACTGCAGCGTTGCTCGTAGCAACTGCTCCTCGCGCACTGACACTCCCATAATGGACAAAGGACAAGGTCTTAAATGCTCCTGCTTCTTTGTGTTATCATAGAAAGATGAGAGAGCATGAGCATTTATTCCCAATGGTGTTGTGTTTTAGCCCCCGTTGCCCCCGCCATGAATGGGAGGATTCACCCCGCGCAGTCGGCCGAGGAAGCCACCGAGGCCACCGAGGTTCCAGAGTCAACGGCAAGCCACGCGGGATCTGGACCTCTGGGACCGTTTACTGAGCACGTCTTTACCGATCCGCCGCCTCGTCCAGGAGACGCCTCTGACAGGTAAGAGGTCAAACTCCTCCCATTTAGACAATCATCAGTCAAACCCGAAATAGGGTGTCATTATGGGTGTCACAGAGAAGATAAAATGTGTATCTGTCCTTTCAGGGGCACAGGTCAATCCAAAGAGGAAACGTCTGTGCCTCCAGAGACAGAGGACGGAGGTGAAGAGGCCAAAAACTACACCAGTGTGGCCCCCACCATGTGGCTCGGTGCTCAAAACGGCTGGTGAGTTATTTCTTCACCCTGGTCAGCATTGATTTACCACATTAAATCAGTACTGCCAGTTTCATAGTGGACCTATAGTAGATTATTTTTGACACACATAAAAGCTACATAATTATATGCTTTGGATTAACTTGCCTCTGTTTCCCCTCAAGGCTTTACGTCCACTCAGCAGTTGGAAACTGGAAGAAGTGTCTCCACTCCATCAAACTCAAAGACTCGGTGCTCAGTCTGGTGTAAGTCTGTGACAGTTAAATCCTGTTATCTGTAGGACAGTGTTTAGTGGTGAGGATCTCACAGGCAGAATTTTTTTTTTATAGTTTTCTGTTTCTCCAAATCTCTGTCTTTTCGTTGTAATTGCAGGCACGTGAAGGGTCGTGTGCTGGTTGCCCTCGCTGACGGGACCCTCGCCATATTCCACAGATCAGAGGGTATTTGGCATTTTAAATATTTTTAGTTATTTAGTTGTTTTTTTAAGCTACCTAAACTTTTCTTGAGATGTGAAGGGATTGTTGTCAACTGTTATTAATTAGTATAGCGTTGCATTATGCGTGTGTGTGTGTTTTTTTTTTGTTTTTTTTATGCAGACGGCCAGTGGGATTTGTCCAACTACCACCTCATGGACCTCGGCCGGCCTCATCACTCCATCCGCTGCATGGCTGTCGTTCACGATAAGGTGTGGTGCGGCTACAAGAACAAGATCCACGTCATTCAGCCCAAGAGCATGCAGATTGAAGTAAGTTATGAACTACTGTCACATCATCATCACAAACGTTTTATCTGTGTTACGATGCAGCAAATTTAATGTCGATTAACTTCACTCTGTAGAAGTCCTTCGACGCCCACCCTCGTAGGGAGAGCCAGGTGCGGCAGCTGGCGTGGATCGGCGATGGTGTGTGGGTGTCGATCCGACTAGACTCGACCCTGCGACTCTACCACGCTCATACACACCAACACCTCCAGGATGTGGACATTGAGCCATACGTCAGCAAGATGCTGGGTGAGCTTATGTCTTGTTTTAGGGAGTACGTCGTCCCGGGCGAGACAGAGTTTACTTAATCAGCAGTCTGTTCGGTCTTTCGCTCCACTCTGCTGACTCTGGTTGTAATTCACAGGTACCGGCAAGCTGGGCTTCTCTTTTGTGCGAATCACAGCTCTTCTGATTGGCGGAAATCGTCTGTGGGTAGGGACCGGAAACGGTGTGATCATCTCCATCCCACTGACAGAGAGTGAGTCTGAGAATTCATTCAATCAATTAAGTGTTTCATAACAAAAACACAGTAAAGTGTTTTCAGAAAGTTTTCAGTGGTCTTAAAATCATCCTAATGCTGTGTTAGTATCTCACAGTAGCTCATTTTTCCTGGTGTTTTTTTTTTCATCCACACAGACTCACATGCGTACACACACGTTGTCGCACCTTTTTTATCTGTGTTCCTCTTTAGCTTAATCCCTCCTCTCCCCACAAACTGCCCGTCTTCTTTTTCCACTTTCTGTTTTCCTTCCTGCCAGTCTTTGTCGTAACTATTACTGTTACTGTACTCTTTCTCCTCTGCTCTCCTCTCACCCTCCTCCTCCGCCTCCTCTAGCGGTGGTCCTTCACCGGGGACAGCTCCTAGGTTTGAGGGGTAAGTGGGAGCGCTCCCTTCCTCCTGCTGTTGTGATCTCCCTCTTCTTTGCCCTCACCCTCACCCTAGTCAAACCCTTATGTCTCCTGAAACGATGTCATGTCTGCAGAACGCCTCTGCAGACGCCGTTACAGCTTCTTGATTCTTTATGCTACAAGGAGACGTATGCAACATTCAAGCCTCTAGGGATGACAATGTCTGTCTGTTATTGAAAATTTGCACATTCATGTTCCCCAGAGAATAACTTTCTGCTGATTTATTCTAACACTACAATGAGGTTGACATTTTTGTATTTTTTACTGAAATATCTTGACAACCATTCAGTCGTTTTCTGTGAAATTTTCCCGTGAAACTTGCACCACCAAGACAAGAATTTAGGACCAAATATGGCTTTAAAATGAATTACATCACTTCAGCTGTTCGTTGTGTTATGTGCTAATTTGTGAATGTTAGCCTGCTAAATTGCTCTGCTGATTTAATAGTTAACATTATTTGCTAAACGTCAGCATGTGAATGGTGTCAGAGTGAGCGTGTTAGCATGCTGAGGTTAGCATTTGGCTGCTAGCATGGCTGTAGGTTTCTTGTTTATTTCACATTGTATCTTAACGGTACTCTTGTTCACTGGTTGCTTTGCATGCTATTTATCTTCATCATACAGTGTATCTGTCTGCACCAGATTCATTGCATGGAGAGGATGTTGATTTATCGGTTTGTCTTAATTTTGGGATTATTATCAAAATAATTATTAATATTAAAATGCTTCAGTTAATCTGTGGGCGCATGTGGATATTGTGGATGTTCGTGTCCTAGTTTTTTTTTTTTTTATTCCTTGGTTTTTTTTTCTGTAATATGTCTGCCTACCAAATGTGATCTGCTATCGTTTCTTTAAACTAAACGTTCCTGGTTGGTTAGTTTCTCATTTCTTGGTTCTTCCTCCTTCAGCCAATAAGATTTCTCCTACATCTTCCGGAGGAGTGATCCATGTGTACAGTGACGAGGGCTCTGAGAAAAGCAGCGGCAGCTTCATCCCCTACTGCTCCATGGCACAAGCCCAGCTCTGTTTCCATGGACACCGCGATGCCGTCAAGTTCTTCGTCTCCGTACCTGGTTGGCATGAAATGATGATATGATCCATTATCACTATTATCATTATTTCCAGGTCTTTAACTTCTTATTTTTTTGTGACAGGCAACGTTTTGGCCACCCTAAACGGCAGTGTGCTAGACAGTCCGTCAGAGGGGCAGGGGTCCGCAGCGCCCCCAGAGATAGAGGCCCAGAGTGTCCAAAACGTGTTGGTGCTGAGTGGAGGAGAGGGCTACATCGACTTCCGTATAGGTGAGCAATCACATATGCACATGCACATAACGGCACACACATCTGATAATATATTAGTGATGCAGAAAAGAAAAAGTCGCATGCAGCCTTTAAGTATCCATAGATTCTATTATTTCCTGTTTATTAATTAATGTTTTATACCTTTTGATGCCTTTATGCTGAAATAGGAAATAGAGAAATAGGTAATCTTTTGATTGCACAACACATTTTTATCATGGAAACACTGCTCTTGAATTCCCAGTTTATCTGTTTTCCTCAGGCGATGGAGAGGACGATGAGACGGATGAGACGGTGGGAGAGAGCGCCGGGGCTTCGCAGTTAAAACCTGCTTTGTGCAAAGCTGAGCGGAGCCACATCATCGTCTGGCAGGTGTCTTACGTGCCTGAGTGACACCTGAATTTGCTTTAATGCCTCTCCCACCCATCTCCTTAAAAAAAAACAAAAAAAAACATCTCCTCCTCTCTATAAAAGCTTCCAGCCACCCAAACCTTGTAATTATCCCTGATCATGTAAAAGTTCACCCCCAACTCTAAAACAACCCTCCAAGCTGTGTATTGCCCCCTGTAACTATCATACCCCCTCCTGCCCCGTCACCTTGTAACTTTAATGCCTTGTAAGTACCTCCTCTGACTTGAGTAATCTGCCTGCCATCCTGTTTCTGTCCCACCAGGGCGTTGTAACTATCTTCATGAGCCTTGTAACCCAGCCTCATAACTACCTCCCACCTCTGTATTGACCTTATATTCACCCTGTAAGCACACTGTATTTACCCTAATTGTCCTGCATCTGCCCCAAAGTTATTCCTCTTCTTCCTCCATTTAGTTTGTCATCTGTGAAGCCTCCACTTTGTCTTAAAGCAAAGACCAGAGCCCCAGACATGCATCAATTGTACCTTTAGAGATCAAAACAAAACAAAAAAAGCAGGTGCAGCAATGAGAATGACAACACTAACTTCTATTTCAGGTTTTGGGAGTTCAGTTTTAATGGATGCAGATGTCAGTGAGTTTATGGATCAACGTTATTTGTGTATTTGAATATGGAAGTCATGTTTTGGCTTTAGGATCACTGTGGATGGTTAAAGTTTATGTTTGGGTTTGTTTCGATTTTGAGGGTAAGCGAAGATAAGCCAACGCAGAACAAATGGAAAGTCTAAATTACTTATTCAGCACACATTTTACATCTTGCAGTCACCTCTATTTAAAGACACACTTGCTTATTTTCTACCCCCCATAAAAGCCGTCGGCGTGCGGTGACGGACCTCAATGACAGGAAATGTCTGGTGATTTTTTTTTGGTGACGTCTTCATGCTGAAGTCACGTTGTTGATCTTAACAACTGGCTGTTGATCGGACGGTTCGGTGTAAAGCAGGTGCTCGGTGGTGTGTAGTCATTAAGTGTACAGGGATGATTGTAAATCTCCAGACACGCCCATTCTCTTTGTTCAGTATGAAAATTCATGCATTGATCTCTTATCTGTGTGGATTAAATATTAAACATATGTGTGTGCTGAAAAACAGTAAAACCGGTGTGTGTTTGTGTCTCAATTCTCAAAAACACAGAAACTAGTAGTGAACATTTTAAAAAGGATTTCAAGATGAGATTTATTGCTTTGGACAATTCATACAGCAACATGTTTTTATAAAAAGCATAAACGTGACAAAACTGGCTAGTTACTGGAACAATTACAATATAAGCACACTTAAATTAGTGCAGTTTAATTTCAATTTTGCAACTGCGCCTGAGATGATGAAATTACAAAAACCAAAATCAGTTAAAGCTTCTATCCATTACATTCAGAGTCCCAAGTGTGTGCAATAATCTGTTGTTATGACATTGGAGAATTTGAATTTAAAAAAAGGTACAGGAAACTGAAAATTATAAACGTGTTTGTAATGATGGTTAAGTGCTTAAATTAAATCTTTATTTCCTGGTTTTCATTACGAGGAACATTACAGCAGAAACGTGTACATTTGAAAAGAAGCTTGTTCCAAATGACGAGGAAAAATTATAGTTTCCTGCACTGCACTTTTAATAGATTATTATTAATTATGGTCTTTTATTGCTCCAAATTGAAGCTTATTGCTTAAAATCTGTAGGTAACAGATGCAGACACTGTGTTACTGATCAAATTATTGTTCACTTAGTGCAATTTTTTGCTTGGTGATGAGAATTGCAGTACAGATAAAAAAAAAACTCAGCAAGGCAGCAACATAACCTCATCTCCTAGTAGCCTCATCCTCTAGTAAAGCCAAAACAATATTCATGTGAGGTACGATTGTTAATCACACTTAAATGTAAAAAAAAACACTGGTTTAGCTACAGGATGGCAGCACATGTAGAGCGTCAGTTGTAGATCCAGCGGCTGCTGGCGTCCTCCCAGCACTGAAGCTCGTGCTCCTGAAACCACAGAGAGATTTCTTTCTGGGCGCTCTCCACGGAGTCGCTGCCGTGGATCACGTTCCTGCAGCACAGAGTGGAAAAAAAAAAACGTGTGTGGGACACTCAAGAGAAAATGGGGCTCTTTAACATTAGCTAAAGGACACAATTTTGCTTTTTTATCAGTCCAGGGACAAAGAGTCTTTCATTACTACTATCATAACAGTGTGCACACTACCAGGATCCTGAAACTGAAGCAGCTAATTAATTTCATTATTTACACATGTGCTTTCCTTGCTGTAAAATGTCTTCTGTTAAAAAGGCATACTGATGGACATTATTTTCCTGTATAGCTCCTGTAACGTGTAGGACATATTAGAGTTACTGTAATTGATCTTACCTGCCCACTTCGACACAGTAGTCTCCTCGGATGGTTCCAGGCAGCGAGTCTGCGGGGTTGGTCTCTCCTAACATCTTACGTGCGGTCTTGACCACGTCCAAACCCTGCCACACCTGAACGAACGCAGAAACACACACACAC
Source organism: Pampus argenteus (assembly GCA_036937835.1). Taxonomy (NCBI): domain Eukaryota; kingdom Metazoa; phylum Chordata; class Actinopteri; order Scombriformes; family Stromateidae; genus Pampus; species Pampus argenteus. The sequence continues at coordinate 8,959,620 of CM072878.1, forward strand.
GACTGCAGCATGACTACAATATTACAGAGCAGTGTTACTCCTCTGTTTTCAATCGGAGCACAGCACCTATACAAACATTTAAAGATTTAATAACCAAAATATATAATCTACATTAACCCAGTTAAATAGCTGGCAAACCCAAAAGTCAAATGAGGACACGTGTACAGGAAAGAACGAGGAGGAATCTCACCATGACAACGACTGGACCAGAGCTCATGTAGCTTATCAGATCCCTGAAGAACGCCTTGTTCCTCAGGTCCCAATAGTGCTTCAGAAGAAGGTCCTCAGACGCCTGACACACACACACACACACACACACACGCAGAAAGAGAGAGACATATTCATTACAACTATTTCAGAAACATGGGTCTCCAGAGGAAATGAAACATACCTCCATTAGTTTGAGGCCGACCAGCTTAAAGCCCTTCTTCTCAAAGCGCCGCACGATTTCTCCCACCAGTCTCCGCTGAACGCCATCTGGTTTCACGGCGATGAAGGTGCGTTCATTCACACCGGTCCAGCCTGGAGCAAAACATAACACAGGGCCAAAGTGAGAAGAGACAGAGGTGCAACCACACAGCCTTGAGCATCTTGCATGCGTCTCAGGAAGCAGTGCCATTCATTCAGGGTGCTGTTATTGAGTGTTGCATTCAACTGACATGTTTTGCTTTTGCAGAGTGGATTTTTTTTTTTTTATAGAAGTTTCCAACCAGATCATCCAGTGTTCAAGCTTCCAGCCCAAAAAGCTGGAAAAGTTTACTTTGTGTACAAACTAGGGACACAAAGTAAACTATGGAGAGCTAAAAAAAAAAAAAAAAAAAGCATGGCTGTATTATCTGAGCTGGATATCAGACGGAAAATAACGCCAAAACTGCTCACCTTATGTGCTTATGCTGAAAAAGTTTTCTAGCTTCCGTTTCACTTCCGGGGTGAAACACACATAAGCTACTTACTGACGTAGGAGCGACATATAACATGAAAGTCAATTAAACACTTCTGTGAGCAGCGGGAGGTGACGTTTAATAACGTCTAAAACATAACGAGAATGAGACTGAAGCCGTGTTAACGTTACTTTGATATAACGGGTCTCTCTTCCGGTGCTCCGTGTTTCCGTCCTTTAAATCACAGCACATCACCAGAACCACCGGGAGGGTCACACTCGCTCCCCCATTTTGTTTAAACCACATCGGAGAGAAACTTCTCATGACAATCTTTTTTTTTTTTTTTTTTTTTTTTCAAAATTCAATAGCTCAATAAATTTAAACTGAAAGTCCGTTCCTTCTGTATTGTCCTCCGGAAGGAAACAACACGCGACGTTAGTTCTCATATTTTCTAATTCTTCTAGTTCTATAATCATCGACGAATCAGGAGTAAACATTTAGCCGTAAACTAATCTACATTATTTGTACAATTTAAAAAATAAAATAAAAAATCTGAAAGTTTAAGCTTTATATGTTTCCCTCCGGAAGATTATTCGATTATTTTGTCGTCTACCGCCGATTACCATGGCAACGAATGAAGCCGCTAAGCATCCGTGTCGTCAAAACGTTGATATTCAATTTTGCTTTATTGGCAACAACAATAGCGCCAAAGCATAATAAATTAAATACAATTCATAGATTAAAAAATATATATATAAACAGCCTAACGACAGTTTTCTGTAGCAAACCTCACACTCACTACATGTATTTGTTGCCTACGGTGTTTCTCACCAGGTTCCTCTATTCGTGCCCGTTTAACCACCAAATCTTCAAGTCCGCGCAGATCTTGATGTGACCTTTTTTTCGGCCCCATAGCAGCAGCAGCAGCTGCATCAGGTCATCATGTACCAGTAGCAACACGCTAACACACCAGCTATTAATAGGATGATGAATCAACTCACTGTACGTTACAGTGAGGACACATGGACGCTGCCGCCCGTCACACAAAGCAAGCGCTCAATAGATTAACCAGCTGGCTGCAGATTCACCCACGCATGCATTAAGACATGTAACATGATAAACATCTTCTGAGATATTAAGATTAACACGCACAGGCTGGATATTATTAGACACACGTTAAAGCCACTCGTCATCACTTCTGTTAGACGCAGTGTTATTTGAAAGATTCACCGGTTTCTCCGCAGGGAGTCAACGTCTCTCACCCTGGATCCGTCCCGACTCTCTCGTTCACACACGGCGGGCTCTGAGAGTATATTATCGGGGTAAAACAGAAACTTAAGGCCGCGGTAGTGATATATAAATAAGTATGAACAAGTATATCACCAACCTGATCGAAAGATGTAGGCAAATATAGTGAGAAACAGGCAGATCATGATGGCCAACGGACGGAGAACCCTGGAAGGAGGGAAAAGAGGACGGAAGCGCGCACGCACGTTGCTTAGGAATAAAGCGCGGGCACGTGGTGTTGCAAGGGTCACGCACGAGGAGGACAAAAAAAACTGACTGAAAAGTAGGAATGATGTAGAGAAATACTGACTAAATAGAAATTTAAAATCAAATCAATAAATAAATCATCTTTAAATCAAAAGACATGTTTTACAATGTATATCAAATATTCTATTATGCATAATGATTTGTCCAATATGGTTTTTCCACAAAAATATGAGATTTTAAGGTGTTTTAGTATCACTGCATCATAAAAAGAGCCCAAATCACGCCTTCATATTAACTGCACACATTCTTAGTGCTACACGGCTGTATTTAAAATCACATCAAAAATTCACAATTATTTGCCACGTTTAATCACAAATGTAATATTTAGCACATTACACAGATACATCTTACACACAGACAGGATTTCTCCAGATGACGATAGCAGAGAAGTAATCTGATACCAGGACTGAGCAGGCGAGTTGAAGGCTTTGACGAAAGACGTTACAGCTACTTCTGTCAACACTGAGTCCAAAAATGTCCTTCAGCTTCACAAACCCTGCTGGGTATCACACCGGCGTCCCCCTTGTCCTCTGGCTCTCTTCTTCTTGTCTGCGGAAATAGTCTTTGTTAAGCAGGACTTCCCTCTTTAAAGGCATCGTCGGCTCGTCTGTCGCCGCGCAGCCGTGTGTTTTCTTGTGCTGGGCGAGCAGCATGGCGCGGACCAGGGGAGGGTACGGGACGTAGCGCACAGGCGGCTCCGGGAGAGGCTCGGCGTCCTTGAAATGCTGTTCAATGTGTTTAGGAACCAGCCGCCAATCGTGGTACATCACCTTGTCCAACTCCTTGACTTCACTCTCCTGTTTACCTGCCAAGCATAAAAAATATATATATATTACACAATCACTTACTGTTAATTATATATGCATTTTATTCATACAATGACATTGAAATGAATCTTGAAAAAAAGTTGAGTCTAGCTAATGTATAGACTGTATGGTGGGAATGTCCTTTTACATTTTTCAGCAATAATTATTAACATAAAATGTAGACAAATTTGTTTCACAATTTCTAAACATTTGACAATAGTACATTTTTATTACTACCGAGGGGAAATAAAATACTGATGAATAAATAGAAATATATCCATACACAAATTAACGACAAAATAAGAAAACGTTCAAATTAGTAAAAAATTTAATTAGATAATACAAGTGAATACATAAATTTAAAAAAAATTTAAATTGTTTTAAAAAAATTAAAGATGTCCCCTTGGGCTTTTGGAAGCAGTTTTTTCATTATTTTACGACATTTTATATAGCACAGAAATTAATTAAGAAAACAGTGCTTATGGAAAGTATTCACAGCGCTTCACTTTGTCCACATTTTATTATTCCAAAATGGATTTAATTTATTTAAATTAAATTTGAATAATTATAAAAATTCAATTGAATCGATTTTGTAATAAGGCTGTAACATAACGAAATGTGGAAAAGGTGAAGCGCTGTGAATACTTGTATGCACTAACTGGCAGACTAATCAAGTTCTAATTAGATTTTTCAGACTTAATACGTCAACTTAACTTTTGAATTATAGAAATTAAATTTTATTTCCCTACATAAAGGTCATGCTTTTAAAACAATACTTAAATCCTGGTGGAGAATTAGAAATGTCAATACTGCTGGCTCAAAAGTAGTCTTGTCTGAATGCGTTCTTTCTGGAATCAGCCTTTAAAATCAACTGTCAACAGATTTTTTTTTTCTTAAATTTTTATCTTTAGAATGTAACAAATAATGTGACACATTTCCCTGTTTTCAATTCAAATGGACAAAGGTAAGGTGCAATCGTACCTTTGTAGGTGAGGATTCCCCAAGCTCTGCCATGATCCATGTTCTGGAAAAAACAAGAAGGATGACAGTTATGGACAATATGCCATATGGCATAACAATTCACAAATGAGTTCATCTGAGCAATCAGTTCAGCGTTCAGACAGCAAAGATGAACATTATCTACTTCAAACATAAAAGTGGACGCTTTGGAAGTTAAACTATATTTTTATATTAATGAATTTATTTTAATGGCATTACTGATTGATTTTATTTGGCGTTAATGTTGAGGTGAAAGTTTATTTACTAATATATAAATGGAACTCAAGTACTGTATTGTCTTTTTTTAATATACATTTTGGTTTTCTTGTTCAGAAAGTACCGTACATTCAAAAATAGCACTGAAATATAGTTGTTACTGTGATGATGCTTTTTATTGAAAGGAAGTGATTACATATGACTTAGCAGTAGTTACTTTTTTTTAAATCACATCATTTTGGCTTGCAATTTTTCTCCAATTCACACAATATTAATCGCTATAAGAGCACATAAAACATTGCAGATTGTATCGCAATTTTTTGAGAAAAGCTGCTGCAAAAAATCAAGTATTTGTTGGCTGAAATAATCCTGGAGGGACTAATCTAATACTCTGTGGCGGATGGTGAATGGATGTGGCCCGCTCTCACCTCAGATGTATAGTCCACCTTGATCTTGGTGATCTGCCAGTAGCTGGGCTCGGTGTGGTCCTCCAGCCAGGACTTGCGGGTAAAGAGGCGGCCCACTCCAAACATCCTCATGCCTGCCAGCAGGGAGAAGAGGCGGCTCTCCTTACGGACATCCTGCCAGGCCAGGACAGGCAGTATCTTCCCGGTGTGAGGCCGCCTCATTGTCTTATAGTCCAGAGCGTACTTCTGGGACTCCCGCGGCTGGGACTTCAGCTCTCGGTACGCTCTGATCTTCCGAGCCATTTCTGCTATGAGGCGAAGTTGCTTTTTCTTTGCCATGACTGTGTGATCACTGACACGAGAGGGAAAAGTGATTTAGTTAGACGTGAAACTAAAAGGAGCTCTTAGGCCTGCTGATTCCTTAATCAACAATTAGAGGGGGGGACAGTAACCAAGTAAATTGACTCAATTACAATTTTAATGGGAAACATTATACTTTCTACTCCACATTTATTTGACAGCTTTTTACTTTTCAGATGAAGATTTGACACAATGTATAATATAACAAGCTTTTTAAAATACAACTTACATAAAGCAGTGTGTAGTCTGGTCACATTTCAGATGTCTGAGTTGTTAACAAATAGTGATTTTTTCCTCTAAATTTCATTTCAAAAGATCCAATATTTTCACCAAAAAGTCCAAATATTGAAAACAGATTTATATACTTTATTTTCTCTCCCATTAATCTCACGACCACTCAGATTTATCTGGTGACCCTTTGGAGGGGCCCCGACCCCTAGGTTGCACTGCTGGTACTGGTACTTTTACTTAAGTAAATGATCTGAATACTTCAACTACTGTCAACACACTATGGTCCTGATGTAACGAGGCTACTAGCTGTTAGCCATCTTAATTGTGGGGAAAAAAGAGGATTGAACTATTTCGCACATTGACACCAACTAATAATCGATGATAACTGCAACCGGACTATCGATACTGTTCAAAACTGTGTAAATATCTGGGTGTAAAAGTACCTGAACGTCCCTGATGAGAAGAAACAACTTGACCTCCTCGAGTAACCAATGCACACAACTTCCGCTCATTTGGTCCCCAGGAAAAGCGTTCCGTGTGAACCACCAGTATACTTTAGTTCCGTATGAGCTACATTTAGTAGATTAAAACTGCAGTTTATACGTTTTTATTGGATCAATAACGGATGTTATTTGAAGATAATGCTACTGGTTTAAATATATTTCTCAATAATATATCTTTGGGAGAGATTAACCTTGCAAAAGAAATATGTAAGAAAAAGAAAACTCAAGTCCGTTGTTTCTAAATCATCAAAGTCAATTGGTGTGCTCTTATGAATTTAATGCGACTGGATAAAGTTTTAAAAAAGGGTTGAGGACTGTGCTGCAAACAAGGTAAATTTATATAGTGAAATGATATAAATTTGATATAAATTTATAAAGTGATATTAATTATTGTGTACATTTTAAATTGAGAAAAATTGTTTAATTATAAATAAAAACATTATTTAATTGTATAATAATTTTGTTTAAGCCCATTTTCTCCACCACCAACTTCCTGTCAGCAGGTAAAATCTCCACAAGACACTGAGTTTGTGAGTTATGTTTTTTCTACATACATTGTACAGTATTAAACTAACTAACTAACTAACATTAGGTAATGTAGGCATATGAAACAAGGTTCCAGCTTCACTATCTTTTCTAGTTAATATGAGCACAACACAGGAAAGATGATGTTGACACACTGGCAACAAGTCAGTCATATTAATATCTGCCCTGGTAATCAACCATGAACCATTTGTCTCCAGCACATATCTGTTTTTTTTCCAAAACAACAAAAGATATTTCCAAACAAAAGTCGTTTTGTGCATTTTAGCATTCATTTTATTTTCAGCTGAAAATCATGCTGATAAGTTATACAGAAAAAGGCAAGTAAAGGCCTTCACATAGAGCATAATTATTATTATTATTATTATGACATGATACAGAAGAAACACTTAGAATTGTCCTATTTACAATGTAACAGTAAGAAAAAGTGCTTGGATGCAACAATGTGAAGACTAATACTGTGAAAGATGACAATACATCTGCTGGACTACAACTAACCTGTTGGCGGTTACTTTACTCTTGTTGGGTCATCTTACAATTCCTTCTGGAAACTGTTATCACAGATGATGCTTGTATTGCATAGTACCTTTAAGTCTTTAATTATATCTTCCTAAACAAGGTCTTGAGGAGTGAACACGGTCAGAGATTTGTGACTAAAGAAGCAGTATAGTGTCCAGACCTGGGTCACACACTATTACAATACTTATCGTTATAGTTTGTTACTCCAAACAAGATAAAAAATGTGATTTATTTACATATCTGATCCAGGGGAACCGTTCCTATCTGCAACCATTCATTCATTCATTCATTAAGTTAATCTGGACATTCTTTGAGAACTTGGAGCCCCTGTAGGCTTGTAAGCCTCCTCCATAGTGGCTGTGCTGAGCTTGAATTCAGACAGTTACAAAAGGCGACAAGTTTTCACAGAAAAATTAGTATCAGAAAACACTTTCACACCTCTATCACAGCATTAAACCACCTTTCTATTGTGAATCCAAAGGCTCATTGTGTTAAAATAGTCAGCTGTGTCAAAATATGACTAAATATTCAGTCAGTCAGATTTGTGATTGTCATCAGACAATAGTACACAACATGGAATCAGTGTTTTTACCCATATTTTGACAAAGTGATTGTTGTTAGAAACATACATACAACTTTCTATAATTATTTCCTGCTATGAACTGTCACCATTGTAGTCAAATTCAAGTTGACCACAGCCTGTGTTCTTCTTTAATGGGGAAAACTAGGAGCTGTTTTACAGCCACCTCTTTGGACTACGACTGTTAGATACTAAAAGGATTCAGAACAGAGCACAACCTTAATGAATTTAAGGTCAAAAGGAGAAGGTAAGGAAAGTGATGGAACAAGGCCTTGGGAAAACAAAACAGACATAAACACATTAGTACAAAAAAGTTTAACCTTAAAATTTCATTTTTTTTGTCAATGAAAGACACTCACCTTATCCTTTTTTTCTTTTAATATGATAAGGTGAGAGGTGACTTTTGCGGCAGTCTTATTTGAGTAACATACTTGTTTCATAAAGGGACTTAAAAAAGCTACACTAAACAATGATGCATACTGCTTATATATGATAGAAAAGAGGAGGTCCTTCTACAAACAAGTAGTATGACATTTTGACAGGAGACTTTAAAAAGCTGGTGACGAACAGATGGACCCCGTCATGAATGTAACAGATATTTGACTTGAAACTTTTTTTTCCTTTAAGTCTTATAAGAAAAAAACAAGTGAGCAATCAGAGGTGTATGAGTGGTCTGGAGATGATCCTTGAAAGACAAAAATGACGAGGACTAAAGACCAAAAGCTGCAAAGTGCACTCAGGTTAATTCCACATTGCAGATACATGTGAACATGTTGACTGTTTGTATCTCTAGAGCTGTGACCAGCGGGTAAGAAATAAAGAACTTTATGTCCCATATTGTGGCTGATTCTCACATTGGTAAACTAACAGAAAATCGGAGATGCCAGTAAAACAGGTAACAGATGTCATAATGCATTAATAGCATTTAGGTTGTGAACAATATACATTATTTGCATACAAGATGAAAACACAGAAAATAGTTACATAGTGTCTAAATTCTGAAACCCCTTTTTGCAAATATACCATGATGACCACCAAAATATGGCCATACTTACATACTTTCAGTGTTACACTGTACAGTCCATTTGTGTCACTGATCCCTCAATCATGAATAGCAACAAACTGTGCTGACTAACTACTAACACCATATCTTTTCACTTGTCACTGAAGCTGGTTTGGATGCTAAGTGTGTGATGAGCATGAAGAGATGGCATGAGAGAAGATCAGAATAAAAACGTGCAGGCAGACATACTGCCGTTAGTTTTCCACCTCTGGATGTACCACTCCCTCTGCTCAACCAATCCCGTTTTTTTTCTTCACTACTGGGTAACATGTCGAGGAAAGCTTGAGGCAGATAACAGGCAGGTAACTAGAGTAGATGCCATGGGACAGTAACATCAGCCACTGTTTGAGGGGAGGTAGGAATCGTGTTATCCAGTCATGTCCAGCGGCATCTCTTCCTCTGGCAGGCTTCAGGGTCAGACGTACAACCTTCTGAGTCGCTCTCAGAGGAAGACGGTCCAGCCAACGGTGGGACAGGCAAGCGTGAGGGGCGCTCAGGCCCATCTGGTATATCCTCTGTGGCGCCACTGTTGAGACTGAGCACCCAACCCAGTTTGTTGTGGAGCAAGTGACGAAGGCCTGGTGGCAGTGGCAACACGTCCAGGGTGTCTATGCAGTCTGGCAGCAGCTGGCGAAGGCGAGCGCAGCAAAGGTAGAGCAAGGAGGTGGGTGCAGAGCAGGACCGGATCACTTTCATGCTGCTCTTCGCTGCTGTGGAGCACGCCATTGGATAAAACCTCTTATTTTGTAGCTCTGTGGCAGCAACACCTAGATTGAGAATAGTGACAACATGTTTAATGTTTATGTGTAATATTTTGTTCCAATACCACATCACTGACCAAATGTACCAAAGTTTGTACAGATTCCCCATTAAAAAGATGCACATCTCTGTTTTTATACAGTGCAGATACGCTTTCCAATACCCTTGAATGAGAATTATATTCAAACTTCTGACTGGTACTGTATGTTCATGTAAGATCTAACTAACAAGGTTGCCAGTGTTTGCATTTGAGTGACCAATGATCTGGGTAGTAGAATTCAGTTTTTTAGCAATGCTTCAGATAGAGGTGTTACGGTAAACTCACACAAAGTGTCCACCAGTAGTCTGATCACTATTGGACTTTGTTTATCAGTACTAACCTATACACTTGCGATTCTTGAAGAAAGTAAGTGTGCCATGCCACGTGTCAAGATGGACTCCAATGATGGACCCCTGTCCAAACCGGGAAGAGAAGTTCATCTTGTCTCCTTTATGATGCAACAAGCCTGATAAAAGCAGATCAATCAATGATGATGTCAAATGTTTACAATAACCAGCAACAGTTATCGTTTCTTCTTATGTAAAAGCATGTTTACATAGGTAGCATTTCATGTTTTTCAGTTGTCTAACACATGCCTGATGAAACACATACTCACGTTTTCTTTGTGTTATATGCAAGTAAACATGTCCTAAAGCGTCTATTTTCTTCTCTTTAACATGCACACCTACAGTGATTGTGTATCAGGCTCTGAGCAATACAAACACACAGATGACCTACACCCTACTACTGTGCCTGAACACACCATGCGTAGACATAGAGTACTGAAGGTACTGCTGTTCTGCTAACATGCTACTTTCCCTACGCAGCCCTATAGACATTGTGTTAGTCTTACCAGTGTAAGAAAGACCCCAGCTGTCCGAATCTTTTCCCAACAGGCTGCAGAATGTGTGTCTGTATTTGTCTAGGTTGACATCAGATGAACCAATTCCAACCATCTGCACGGAAATAAATAACCATTTAGAAAACAAATAAGCTTGAGCTTCCACACACGTCATAACATTGATACCTGAGACAAAAGATTTGCTCTACTTTGATATTACTTTTGGAAAATTAGTTTGCATAATGTAATTGGGTCAGGAGTAGAGCTTTACCATGTCAGTCCCGTACACTGGGGAAGTCATCTTGATCTCCCAGAAGTGCTGCCCTTCAGCGAGCTCCTTGGAGCCACGGATTGCAGCTGTACCACAGCTGTATTCAGAGTGGAAGTTCACTTTGCGATTGTCGCAGCTCAATAATGTTGCTGTCGATCGGCTGATTGTGTCCCAAACCCAGTCAAATTCTAAAACATCAAGTCATTCAGTTATTTTTTAGTCAAGGCCAATGATATCCTAAATCAAATATTTTTAATTAGCTGGCACTCTGCATTTGTTTAATCGCCGTGCAAACAATATAAAATAACCTAACTGAATGCAGTAGTGTAAATCAGGTAACATTAATCAACCTATAAATTATTGATTGGGTGCGTCCTATACTATTATTATTAGCCCTTGAACTGCAGCAGCGGTACTGTACCTTGGTCATCCTCCCCACAGTGGCAGTCTTTAACTTGGTGAAAACCTCGTAGGCGAGGATTGTAGCTGGTCTCAGCCTGGGAATCACAGCCACAGTAGGACTCTCCGGTAACAGGCACTGCACTGGGGACTGGAGGGACCATCACTGCTGAAAAGTCGGCTTCAGAGTCTGAATCACTGTACTTGAGAGCAACAATACAAGGAGACAGAGATAATTCAAATGTCAGCATGTAACAACATCGCTTATGTAACAACACAGTGCTGACTGATGTCAGCCTACAAAAGCTGAATTGAGCACTTTTGATAAATGTGTGTCATATTTTAAATATGATAGTAAAAGGCAGACTATTATTATTATTATATTACATTATGTGGAAAATGATGCTCTGATACCCTGCATGTGAACAACAACAACTGCAGTGAATTTTTCTAGCCCTCGTGACACAATCCTGTCTCCTTCCTGCAGAGTTAACATATCATATCACACATATGACACACACACACACATACACAAAGATGTGTGCGTTTACCTCCAGGCGGTCATAGCTCCATTCTTCACTTTCAGATGCCAACACAAGTGCTCGGGCATCAGCATCCCTCCGTATCCCTCCCCAAACATATCGCCATGCACGACTGTTCCTGCTTCGTCTTGACATGGCAGCAACAGAGTCTCACCGGTACAAGATCCTGACAGTCAGTTGTTTTTAGTTTAGGTTTAGTCCAGATGCTGGAAGAACAGCATCCGTCCAGCTGTTGAAAGACACAATGCAGACGATTATCAGAGGAACAGACTCTGAAGACTGAAGATGATTGTAACAGATAATCACTGGTGGTGACAGCTTTGTGCACTAGAGGTCCCCTGGAGCTGTTTGAATGACACGTTTATTTGCAAACCCTGCATGACATAACTTGGTGGGTTCTTCAGTTGACTTCCAGGAAATCATTGTCTATTGGTGCTCCTTACATCAGTATAATCTGATGCATCTTTTGACAATGTATTACAAATTTTGCAATGTTAAGTTCATACACGACACTCGTAGAGTTTAATCAAAGATATTTTAGCCCACTGAGACACTTTGTAGAGCAACAATAACCGCGAAATCTCACAAAAACACACTCTGTAACAGTGCACATATTATAACCATTGTTTTATTATCTCAGTCCTCTGATCTTTACTATTATATGTATTTAGGATATTACTGTTTTTGGCGTGTGATGCTGTTTTCCTCTTTAGCTTTAATTAGCCACCTAGCAGCTAACGCTAGCTACCGACCATGCAATTAGTTAACAAGTTAGCTGGCTATAACAAGGTCAGAGTCAATACAGTTCAACTCAGACTGGTGGCTGTATGTGTGTATAGCTTAATGCACTGGTAGATACGATGGCTATCGTACATTCACTGTTTATTAGCCAAATTATACGAAAAGGGTGAATAACTGATGCAGAGCTAGCGTAGCCTAGCTGGTTAGCTTTCGCTTAGCTGCGTGCAGCTATCAGCTCTGGTTTAAAATGATGTAGCTTTAACGTTTACCTGCCTGTTGTTCACAACCAGCATTCACGTTAAATCACCGACAACACCGGAGAGACGTTAATCCCCGAAGACACTTCTGTCCAGACAGCTGAATGAGCGGCTGGCTTCCTTTCTCTGTGACCTACTTTACATTTAGTCTGACTGAAAACAATAACAGCCACCCGATGTCTCTGCTGCAGATCAAACACAGTTAGTTTAACTACAACTACTGCTGTGTGCGGTTGTCGTATTCAATATATTATTTTGATAAACTGGGTGAATTAACTTTTCTTTTGTCTTGTGACTTTTCTCCATCTAAGCTGTGGAACTTTCTAGACTTTATTAATCCCACAGGGAAATTAAAATATTACAGTAGCCTACAATGAAGGGGGAGAATAATGATGTAAATACATTAACAATAAAAAAAAAAAATAATGTTAGGGTCTTTACATTCAAAATACATTATAAAACATATTTAACAGAAATATTAAAATTATGTTTATGATAGAAATTACGTCATGAATTCAAATCTGACCAAAGTTACAATTGATAAAAGAAGAGAGGACGGTCACAACACATTTAATGTGCTTTATGTGTGATATTTTGTTCCAATACCACACTGATGACCATATGAACACAATCCCCACTAAAAAAGATGCACTCATGTGGTTTTATACAATACCAGAACCTTGAATGGGAAATTCAAAAAGGTCGTTTGCATATGAGTGACCTATGATCTGTGTAGAAACATGCTCAGCATCCCTTGTTACTCAGGTTTGTGTGTACAAGTCACTAAGATCATGTAATAAAAAAATAAAAAAAACATCAACCCATAAGCACTCAGTGATTCTTTTTCATTTTTACAAACATTGATTGATCATAGAGGTATGGCTTCCTGTTTACGTTCGTCCTTTAAATTGGAGAATTAGATGTAAATTTCAACATGCACAGTTAATGTTATCAATTATTACAATAATTATTATTTATGGAAATGTATTATGTCTGCACTCCCAATAGAATCGATGTAAGGAGTGGACTAAATATTATATGTATCCACGTTAGAGTTGCACACAATTAGGAATGGGTTAGGGTTACATATCATTATTGTGTGTTAGTGTCTTTCAAACATTGTTCCTCCGAGCTCTGTGACTACTCAAACCTGTGATGAGTAGTGAGGGAATTAACTCAAGACAAGAGATCAGGTGAGCAAATCACCAGAACATTGTTCTTACTGTATGCGTAAGAGCATATCAGCAAATGTAAATGCTTGAATCACAGGAGAGTGCCAGATGTGTTCAGTTCAAGGGGCAAAACAATTAGAGACTAAAGAATACATTTTGTGGCACTAAGGTCACCAGGTGACAACTGATTTGTTCACCGCTGTTTATCTTTTAGGGGCGAAGGATCGTGTAGATTTGTTTTCTCTGTTTGATATTTGTTGTCATCAGACAATGAGATAAGATCCAATTAAATCAACTAGTAAAGTTGATGCAAGAAGTTAGAGAACAATACTTGAAAAAAACAAGCTGATAAATGATAGTTGAAAGCTGCAGTTGAAAGAGCACAACTCTGACCGAACAAGAAAACATTCAGTTTTATAGGAAATGTTTTAATCTCGAGACACTTATGTGAAATAGAGACTTACAATTTTCTCAGTCTTGTGTTTTATAGGGGTCATAATAAATCTATTTAACAATCAGTTAACAAAAATAGGAAGGTTTAAACACTTCTACTTCGTTCTTACCTATTTGAGAGGTTTTAGTCATATAGAAAATAAGGTTCTTTGGTCTGATCCCATTTTTCCACTTTTTACTCAAAGTGCCAGTTAGTCTGAACCAGCACTTAAATTAAATTACAAAGATCTGAATGTTGTTGGTACTTTAAGTTTAGTCATTTCTTCTGCCTTCTAGCACCTTAGATATTTACTCAAGCATTTACCTTATATTGTATAAAAAGTTGCACATTTACTATGTCTCCATTTTAAGAGACCTGCACTGTATTGTTTCCTGTCATTGGTGGGGTTTTTTTGCAACATACTGTGGCGTACGGTGGCCCCCAACTTGCATTGTACAATACAATAATGATGACAATTTAGATGATTAATTGATTCCATCAATATAAAAAAATTATGTTTTTCTTGATTTCTTTCAGACATAAAAAGGCGTGGCACTAATGTTCTGGAGGAGGTTGAGTTTTATTTGGAAATCTGACAGGCATGGCTGAACAGTGAGCTCTCAGCTTAAACAGAAAACAAACAAACAAAACAAAAAAAATCAAGACATTAACACTACAGGTTAACGATACTAGTGTTTCATATTAAACATAAATCCACTTGCACGCATCAGGTCATTCACACACACTCACGCACACACACACGCACACTGTCAAGTCCATGTCAACATGTGGACATCCTCCATTAATAATCACACTACATCCAGAGGAATCCAAGCACTTAGAACAATTACCCACAGTGCAATTCATCTAACTATACACAGATAATTTATATATTTTATGTATATAGGGTATTCAATAAACAGTATTCCATTTAGACAGTTTCATTAAGTCAAAATCTTCATAGCTTTCCATAAATAACGAAAAAAAAATTAATGTAACAGCTCCTCACCAAGGTGATTCAAAAATGGTCCTCAAAAAGAACATGAAAAAATAAAATACTAATGTGCACGATTCGTCGGCAAGAATGACCAAAAACAACAAACGAAAAAACATAAAAACCAAAGGAGGGGAATGGGCAGAGGGATCAACGTTGATACTCACACTCACAGCACAGACTGGTTACTACATTTACAAGGGGTAGAGGACCACTGTACAGGTTAAGATCAGACAACAAATCAGGCAGACTCTCCATACATCATCCCACAACAACCAATATATCTTCATGCCCGTTCTGTACACATAGGACCTGACACAACTGGATGGCTTTAAACAATATGGATAGATCACATCTACCGAGGACAGAGCTGTCAAGTCGACTGCCAACATGTTTCTGTTGCCATCCCATCCTGCCAGACCCACGGGGTGTGATGGAAATAGGTGAAATCTCCTTTTTGTTCTTGCTGCTCAGATGTGGAATGAATGAGATGATGATGTTGATGCAGACACTTATTTTGTTGATAGGATGAGGGCCACGATGAGGCCGTAAAGCCCCAGCACCTCAGCGAAGATCAGGATCAGGATCATTCCCACGAAAAGCCGGGGCTGCTGGGCCGTGCCTCTCACGCCGGCGTCGCCCACAATGCCGATAGCAAACCCAGCTGCCAGACCGCTCAGGCCCACGCTCAGACCAGCACCGAGATGCAGGAAACTCCTGTTGGAGGAAAAAAACAAAAACAAGAGAAAGGTATAAGTTACCTGAGAAACTGCAGCATTGGATTCTGATTCAGTACTTCTGATATTTGTGATCATTTACAATAAAACACTTTATAATCAGACCAGACAAAGCAACTTCCTTCCTTATTGTTTTTTGTGTTTATGAGTTAATGAGGTTGGGGGTTACACTGTGTATGTAATTCAACTCAAAAGCATACAAACTATGTAAAAAAAACTTGTTGGAAACGTCTCATCTTACTTGTAAAGGGTGACTCTCTCAGAGATGTTGTTTGCTATCAGCACAGCCACCACCAGCCCGTAGATGGCGATGATACCGGCCATGACCACAGGGATGATGGACTTCATGATGAGCTCTGGCCGCATCACGGACATGGCAGCAATGCCTGTGCCACTCTTCGCCGTTCCATATGCTGCTCCCAATGCTGAGTAAGAGAGTAAGAGTTCCTGTTAATTCAGCATTTCAGTTCAGAGCAGAGGGTTCATGTTTAACTCAAACACGTTAAGGCTTCAAATGGTGCTGGGTGAGAGTATATAACATCACCCACTGCAATATTTTATTTTACAACTAATATCGTGATTAATGAGCTTCTCCAGGAGTTTCCCTCTCTGTCTGCTGTCACATCCAGTTTTACTGATGTCTGGTCTGCTTAATAATACTGCACATCATTGATCGCCACAGACATGTTGCCAGTTACAGTTTACCTTTGCAATCTATAACAATCTACTGTAAAACAGTAGCCCTGTAATAATCTCATAGTGATTGACTCCATCTCACTCTATTTCACTCTTGTAGTTATTCCACTAATAATCAGAATAGCCCATTCAGAAAACGCTTCATGTTACCACTTCAATCAGAAGAGACTGGTTTGATCCGGCCCAATCAGAAGGAATCAGGTTGAGAGGAGTGGTGTAAATATTTGATAATCCATTCAATAGTAAAATATTTGCACTTAATAACCATGTTAACGCTGCATCTGATCATTTTTCTCTGGTTGGCGCCATGTTGGCATATTGTGTCTGCACATGGAAATATTGTTCCCAGGACAACTACCACTCATTCACCGCTTCACAACCGGCTGAACCACTTTGTGCACGTCAAAAAAGTTAGTTTGATTAAATGCTTTGGGGAATGTAAACACACAGCTTGTCAGACCACTTTATTTAGTGTCCAATCAGATTGATTTCAATCAGGTTGAAGAAATATTGTCCATGTAACTGTATCTAATGATTGACCCCTGTCTACCCCTAACCCCTGATACCTAGACAGCAGACATCTGTGCAGGGCAGCTCTGAACACAGGATGCTTACCATGAAGACGAGCTGAAAGCAAATTAATAACATAAATCACATAACACTGCTTCCAACTCTTCTCATTTGCTGCGGTGGGTGTGTTGACACTGAGCTTATAAGCAATTGTTAATGAGCATAGTGTAAAAAAGCACTTTTCACAGCTTTGCACTGAGCAGCACTTCTCATTACAATCTGACTCTCAACAATTTCAATACCAGTTCTTATATTTCGTATTCATGCTGCCATAACGCTACAATAACACCCGTGGAGATTTTCTTTTTCTGATTCAAAGCTGTACAGCCCAAATTATACTCCTGGATCAAGGTTTCGCTGTAGCAAATAATGCACTGTAGCACCTGATTAATACATTGGCAACTTAAGTCACAATTAAACTGCTGTACGGAAACCCCAAAGATCGGTTTAAGGAAATTTAAAAACGCCGTCACCATTGCTAGTTTATTTTTCCAACGGTAAAAACATTTTTTTAAACAACCACATTCAACCAAACACATTCTTTAAAATATAATTTAATATTTTTTTTAAGCTTTTCTGTGCAGACTTTAAATCAGGGCCAGAGTGGACCTGAATGACAAGACATTGTTATAAAACAATCTGCCAGTGTCATGCATCCAGGCCATGCTATGTATATACAGATATAGAAAACAATTATTTTTCCAGCCTGCTCCATGATGTTATTACACTACATGAAATAAAATGTGTGTCCCAACATGTAGTCTATGCTGAACATGTAAGCTACAAACACACAGCTCTGGCATAGGCAGAAGACGCTTTAGCAAAAAAAAGCCAAAGTCATTCTTTAGCCACAACTAAATTACATTTAATATCTTAAATTAAAATTGTATGAGCGCATTATGTCACAGCAAGATGGACAAACTCCAATAAGGTGTCACATGATGTCATCATCAATTCAAGACAACTGGAGGTAGTTGTCTTTAGCCACATGAAATTGAAATTGAAAGCTCTAAGATTATACTGTAATTTCTGTTTGGGGGTTATAGGCTATTTCATCTGTGACCGACTGGCTGTAAACTGCATGTTAAACACAGGCGGTTATGAATGAATGGATGAATGAATGGATGAATGAATAGATGGGATTTTTACTTTTAATTTTTCACACCCATGTTTAGGATCTTCTGTAATATACTTCATTCCCAGGATATATTCATGAAGCTCTGGCCTCTCCTGTGCTGTAGAAATAAACCCCCTTGATTGACAGATTAGAGATGGCCTCTGCCTTGTTACTTCACGGAGGGTCTGCGTCACCGACATGCAGCCACCAGAAAACACACAGGATTTATTTTATTTTTAAATAACCCAGCTGGTGAGGAGTTAATATTGGTCAGCAGCGTGATGTCGGTGTGTGTATAACCTTACAGGAAAGGCTAAGCTAATTCATCATCATAGCAGAAAAACGAGACGTTAAATGAAGAAGCAGCTGTAGTTACCGCTGAACACCATGGCCGCAGAGGCTCCCATCACGGCGAAGAAAGGCGAGTACTCGGGGCTCTCCGCAGAAGACATTCTCGCACTTTTCAAGGGATACAGCTACGAAGCAGGCTGTCTTGTTTTTTTTTTAAGTTCTCCCTTTTCCCAGCGTCAGCTTCGGAAAGGTTAAAACGCCAAGAGAGGGAGAGCAATAATGTCGATACCAGGAAAGAGAGCTTGAGAAGGAAGGAAAATGGCGAAACGGAAAAAATCACATGACCAAAAATCTCGGAAGGATCCATCTGCGCGGACTCGGGGGTGCTCGACACAAGAAAAGTCTTAAAATATCTAACCCTTGTTGTTTATCACTCCGGTAAAATAATTACAGAAATTATTCTAGGTTGACATTGATTTTTTACAGCGGTTACATATAACATAAGTTTGTTTATAATAACACAATATATGATGGGAGTAATTTGTACTGTGTTTGTATTGTGGTACGTTCTGCTGCAAGTGCACTGCCTGCAGTTGACACGCTAGTAGTCAGTACACGCAGACGTATTAATTATTAGGTGTCACATAGGTATTAGTACAATAAAACAAAAACAATAAAATGAGTTTTCTCAATATATTAAAAATACAACAACAAACATTATAATCTATAGGCGACCAGATTATGTCAGCATGTCTCCATCATCCTGACTGTACAGCACAGTGTAATCTGTGTCTGGTGTATGTTGTTCTCACAATGAAAACATCAGTTAAATCATCATTAGACACCCTCCATGTGTCAGTCAAACTAAGACTGGTCTGACTGTTTAAGCTGGACGCACATCCTGCAGCAACCTTTGTCAAGGTGACACTGTTGTAAAATGGAAGTGGGTGTTTCTGATGTCAGCTAAAGGGACATTTCACCCTTTAAATTCACCTCATTTGTTTACTTCTTCCGGGAAAGCCTAGATGTAGTCTTGTGCTTTTTAGTTTATTTAAATCTTTACCTGATGATATTATAATTATTATTCCTTCATTACATAATTTAGTTTCCTAAAATGTGTATTTTCCCCATCCAGCATCCCTCAGGGAGTCCTGATGGTTGTCATTAACCCTGAGAGGAAGGAGGTATTTTGTGTAAGAACAACATGTCATGGTTTTTGTTGGTTAAAGTTTTTCTATATAGTCAAAAAACATTAATTATCATCAATTTTAAAGATAAGACTGTCAGCAAAAAGTTTTTTTTCTAATATAAAGTTGCTTCCTTAATAAATAGTGTAAAAATATGTAAGTGGCCATTGGATGTTGCCAGAGTTCAGTCACACCTGAAAGAACAGGTGATTGACAGCACAAGACTTGACAATAAACAACAGGTATTGTACCAAATTAATTCAAGGCAGATCTGCAGCATGTACTTTTTTTTTAATTCGCTGTCTTTCTCAACTGCCCATCAGTAACTCATTTATACAATTCACATTTACATTTATTAACAATTTCCCAAATCTATGTATGACTCAAATATCCATTGGTGTCAATAAAATAAAAATTAAACAGTTAACAGTTTTTTTTTGCATTCTAAAACTTATTTATCATTGCACTTTGTTTTATCTCTACATCCAAACTTCAGCCTAAAGACTGAAATACACATACTCTTCATTGGGGCGCGTTTCATTTAAAATATAATCATAATCCTGCTCTCTGCCCAAGAATATTTTTTTGCATATTACACGGTAGCAGATTATTTCAACCACATCCATGAACTTTGTGAATTCTTTGTGAGTATTTTTTCTTTTTGCAGACATTTCATGCTTACGAGGTCTTTGATACCAAAACCTAGCTATTCACAGAAGTATTTCTTCAAATTATTGTAATGTCTCTTTGTCAAAAAATAACTTAATTAACATCAGACTGACAGGAACATATCCATATATGCACCATTATAGTACATATGTGTGCATCCAAACCTGTCTCTTGGTTCATTCTTTCAACAAGTCAGATTCAGTAGGCACCGTTTCAGTGGTTTACTATCAAAAAGACACATTCATTTTTTTCCTGGATAAAGGTGAACATGTGAATGAGTTTGTTAGGATAGTGTAAGACCAATGCATACATTAAGCCAAACGACAAATGCACCCTCACAATTTCATCTTTGACTAGAACAGATAATAAACTGGGAGGCCATGAAGGGTCATGCTGACATCTTTTTGTTCCTAGATTGATTATACACCTAACTGTACTAAATGTGACACAGAATGACTATGATGTTTCTATCCTACAGTGTTTACTGCTGGAACCAGTAAATGTTTGGTATTTCTTCTTGAAAAATGACTTAAACAACGGATAAATTTACTGTAGAGTTGCAATAATCGACTATGAATTTAATCAGCAATCGTTTTGAGTCATTTTTTTAAAGATTCACAAAATGTCTTTGGTTCCTACTTTTAAATGTGAATATTTTCTGATTTCTTTAGTTCTCTATGATAGTAAATTGAATATCTTTGATCTGTCTATTGGGACAAAACGAGACATGTGAGCATGTGAGCATCTTGAGCTTTGTGAAATGGTGATGTAATCTGAACTCCACCTCTTTCTCCAACACCTCCAGAGTGGCTTTCTTCCCACTGCACATCACAGACCACGTCTCCATCGAGGAGGACTGTGCGGTTAACGCGGCACAGATTGGTTCCTATGTCAACACTGGCAAGAACTGTGTCATAGTGAGTGGCGTCAAACCGCACACAAACACACACAACCAAACAGAGTGGCAGGAAAATATACAGAGAGAGAGACAAAGCTCAAGAGAGAGAACAGAAACAGTGTCTGTGGTTGCTTGTGGAGAAACAGTCACATGGTAGTCATGTGGAGACCAACCATACAGACTCAGACATGAGTTGGATTATGAACTAAAACACATTGACATAAAAGTTTATTGCTGTTGTGGTTGAGCAGTTAAACCCCAACAGGGCCTGATTATATTTAATAATAATTTAATAATTATCACTGTCACCTTGATTCTTCATTGGACACAAAACTGGGATACTGTATGATAAAAAAAAGCTTAATTGGGCACAAAAGTTTTCAGAAATGCCACTTATGGTTATGGTAGAGCTCAACATCTAATTGCACAATCACGTCTTTATTGAACAGATTACAGGAGTGAGAGACAAGAAATGTGGAAGGGAGCAAGGAGCGTCCTCGAACTGAAGCATGGATACTTCAGTAATATGTACACCTTAGACACAATCAGTAAATGGACAGATTACAGAATATGTCTTGTTTTTGTCTACTTTTGTTGTTTGTGTATGGCACCAAATTTAAATTTTTAATCCACAAATTAGAAATCAGACAGGATGGATTTAGAAAATTACCAATTTTTTTTTGCTACATTTTGAAGAAATATTTTACATGTCCACATAATGTTATGTTATAATAATAAATCTATAGATTGTTGATATGTTTTGTTTTACTACAAGCCTTGCTTGTATTATTTGCAGTAGTATAATATAATCAGTCAGGCATCTTGCACATTGATATATGTAGTATAAACAAAGTTATTAATATATGAGTACCAAAGCAGCACCAACATCACCATCTGCTGGCTGACCACTCTGATGGATTTATTCGTTCCAGTAAATAAAAGTTTTCATCATAAATTACAGTTTAAACAGACTGTTAACTGTGGAAAGTTGGTTTCAACACAGTTTTGTCACATCCATCAGCAATTTCTCACACTTATAAGGAAGTTAAAATCATGCTGAAAGTGGTGATCAGACTGTCATGTGATCTTTATAGTTTGAAGAAAAACTCCCAAGCATGTGTTGTGGGAATCAGAAGCAAGTTACTCAAATTACATACAAATGAAAACTGCACTATACGTGTTACAGAGACACTGTATTTTAATGAAAGGTCAGGTTAAAATAATACACTTTAATGAAAGAAGCAGACATTAAAAAATCACCATAAATATGCTACATAATCCTAATCACAACTGAGTATATGTATCTGTAAGGGCACCTCAGTGTTAGGCTACTCACAAAGACAAGGAGGATAGATCTTATCATTAAGTAAATGTGGATATCCCAACTGTGCAGTGGAAACTCTAGATGTGAAACCCCAGAATAATGCTCCTCAACAACATCTAGCTTACAACTCAGTGCACATATGCAGAGACACACATACACACACACACACACCATACACACACACACACACACACACACTAAAATGTATACCTCGCAGAACGCACTCATAGTCCAGCTTCATGAATTCTTGCAGGATACTTTTTCAGGCTTTAACATTACTAATTTAACACCCTGATTGCATTTGGCAAAATATGATCAAGTGTTACTGATCTGACAATAAAAATATCAATTCCATTGATAGATAATAAAAAAAACAAGCCCTCCCCCCCACTGCTCTAAGCATTTACATACACTTGGATCATTGGAAATAATCTATGGGTTAAACTACTTTACTTTGTTTGGGCAGATGCATCTAAGTGTGCACCTTAAACTCAAAAGGAAAGCCCAAATATATGTGTAAGAAGGTCATATTATTTGACTTGCACTGGCCTCACCACCACAGAGCCAGACTGATAGTGGTCACGGATCACTCAAACACGCGCTTAAAAATCCAACATGCACACACATGTGCCTGTGCGACTACATCTCCCAGTCTTTCTCACACTCACACTCACACACACACACCCTGCACTCATGCACTCCATGTCCAGCACAACTAGCAATCGGGATAGCAGTATCAGCAAATGTGTTGTCGTGGCCGCTGGAAACACATGAAGAACAGAAAGACATAAGGCATCATATGCTATTCTTGGCAAAGCTGTACGAAGTGAAAGTGTGGCACAGCGATGGCTCGTAAGCGGGATGAGGAAGCTACACTGGAACCCTTGTAAAGACGAAGGGGATGCAACTTTGAAAAAGTCATGAAGAAAGATGGAGATTTCCCTCTCAGTCCCAGCCGTTGTCCTTTATCATGTGGGACAGCTCGATGATGTACTTCCCTTCCTTGTACTTCTGACTCAGTTCAAAGGCCTGTTCCTGCAGACGGGAGGCACATTAGGGTTGTTAAAAGCAGGAAACAAGTGAAGATAAAAATCAGACTTATTCCATAGTTATGTCACGTACTTGTCTACCAAGAAAGTTTGATTTGTCTTTAAACTTGATGCTTTCTTGATTTTTTCTACATGTCATATGTATTTTTTTTTCAAAAATACTGACTATGTGGAATTATGGTTCACATCTCTCCTAACATTTTAAACTTTTGTCTTATTCCTATAATCTGCATCAATAACAAAATAAGTGTAATAGTAAACAAACCAACGTTTTAATGTTCAGGTGTACTTACATATTTCCAGCCCAACGTAGTGTGGCAGTTTTCACAGTAGATGTCGGCCACAGCGTGAAGTCCTGTGAGCAGCAGCCTCTCCTCCGCAGGACCACAGCCAACGTTCACCCTGAAACCAGACAGATAACAGTCATCAAACAACGGCTTTACAATGACAGTACAGACACTACAAGTTATTTTAAGGGGGAGGGGGCGGGGACTAAAGTTCACGAAACAGTCACAGGAAGGGCGCTTTTCCAGCAATAGATTGTTTCTGAGTTTCACATAAACAGATCAAGGTTTAAATTGAATAGATGCTGATGAATTTAAGATTAAGTGCTGGATTTATCTTCACTGGGGCCCCCTTAAATGCCCTCACATCTTGAGAGTTAGAGCCTGACCTACTAACTTAAGAGGAGCGTGACTAAAGTGAAATCACACAACTTCAAGGTCCACCCCACAGCAAATCAAATCATCTGCTGACAATGAGATTTGTATAAACATGTCTGATTCTAGACATTTCAGAGAGAACTAGGCTATGTCAATGGTATGCTGGGAAAAATCGCCTATTAATGATTAGTATTTCAACCTTTGGTAAAGAGGTGATGGTAATTCTAGGATGAATAAAGAAAGATAAGAATAGTTTAATTTTAAAACTAAATACTCACACAGAGTTGAAGAGGTAGGCTCGGCCCTGACTGCCTTGGAAAGACTAGGAGACATGGAGGAAAGAAAAGAAGAACGCTTGACATATGGATCACAACCACAACATGATATTTACTGTGATTCTTCCAGCTCCACTTGTACCATTGAGACATCTATTATTATCCTGTCTCTTATTATGTTTCACGTCAGTCCGGTTTATCCAGTTCCTCCCTCTTTCTAATCAATGCGAGAACCATGAAGTGATGTATGGTATGAGCCAACTGAACTGATTATCTACAACAAAAGGCCAATAGCGAACTGACCTTGGAGATAAGATCGTCATGGTTGGCCAAATGAGCGCGGCAGTGCACACAGCTGTAGCGGCGGTGGCAGGAGTCCAGGTAAGCCTGGAACGTCTTGGCCTTCGTCAGCTTCACCATGTCTCAGCAGGGCGGTACTTTGTTGTTGAGACACTGTGTTGTATATGGTCAAGAACATCAGAAACGGACAGGGTTTCCAACAACTTTTAACACAAAAACATGCATTACGCAATATGACACTGCATAGCTCCATCCAAACATAACCTGAGCTGACCTATGTCTTAATAAACTATTGTGGTGTAACAATT
The DNA here is from genome assembly GCA_036937835.1 of Pampus argenteus. Classification (NCBI taxonomy): domain Eukaryota; kingdom Metazoa; phylum Chordata; class Actinopteri; order Scombriformes; family Stromateidae; genus Pampus; species Pampus argenteus. The sequence continues at coordinate 8,984,814 of CM072878.1, forward strand.
AACTGAACAGACAATTTAAAAAAAAAACATTTTGACAACCAATTTATCCTCATTGTCTTCATATAATGATAAAGAAAAAACATAAAAGACAAAGAAATATTTTAGACTAAACTTTAAGTAACCTCTTGGTAACCACCTTGGTAACTTTTAAGTGTGACCACTTTATAAACCAAGTGATATTAAAATAACAGATGAGACAAAACGTTATTTAAACTGTTGGGATAATAAGAAACCCATTCCCAGCTGAGAAAGTTATTGTCTATATATATATATATATATATATATATATATATATATATATATATAGAGAGAGAGAGAGAGAGAGAGAGAGAGAGACACACACACACAATACCTGGATTGCAGCATAAGCCAAACGGCCTAATTGTTGTGTAATCATGTATCTATTTATATCTTTCTCTATTCAGAAAAAGAGGCACATATTAAAAGGTAACATTGGACATATTATTATATGCTATATGCTCACAAATCGACTAAATACACTGAGTGACAAACTAGTTAGGACATGTTTTGTTTTTTTTATCATGTAGCTTGCTTCCTGCTTCACAATTTGCACAAATGATCCTCTCCTCGCTTCATTAGATGAAACCAGTAACCCACATTCAGGCCCTGGCAACGTGTACCGCACCGTTTATGCACTTTCCAGCACCGGTTCACCGTCTGTCACATAATGCCAAACAAAAGGCCTGACACATCTGTCAGCTGCAGCAGGAGTCGGCCACTAGCTCTGACCTAGCTTTGCGTGTTATAGCACTGTCCACAACATGCAGCAAGCTAACGGCAGCATCAGATGCGCAATGCAGGATATTACTCACCTGATAATACCGAGGCTCTTCGCAGTCTACACGGCGGGCCAATGTGGCGGACAGCTTTAAATCATTCAATAAAAAAAAAGCAGGTATGTGGTCACTTTTAGGCTCCTGTGCAAGCAGTCGACCACGCCGCGCCGAGGACTCGGGACAATAAAGACAAACACAGACAGCCTCCGGTTTGTGCAGCGGACCTCGGTTTTTTTTTTTAACGTTTCTTAATTTAAAAACTAGCTCTCAAACTTCCTCGTTAAAAACGGTAGCAGGAATCCAACAATGCTGGCAGGCTGACAGGGTTGTGTGCTGCGGCCCCGGCTGAAGGGAAAATGTGGTTTGTTTATGAAAACACGCAGAGGAGGAAGTCTGAAACGCGTCGGCGAGTGCAAAACAAATCCCCGTCCGCCAATAGGAGCCCCGGAGTGACGTCTAGAATGTGGGTCAACCAATCAGATTCGACTTCACATGAGCTCTTTTATCAATCTGGTTGTTGGTAGCCTACAGTTTCGTAAATGCAGTTAATAGCTTACATTTCCTGCGCTGTGGGTTTTTTTGGGGGGGATACAAGTTTCACTGTAGATTGTGACTGATTAACTGAACACGTATTTGCGGTTGTGTGACATAATTCAGCAAATGTTTCTTTTAATATTCTTAGACGGGACAGGAAGGGTGGGAAGTCTGTGTTGTTGCGGTGGTTTGTTGATTTATTTGCATGTGTGTATAGAGGTCGTGTGTTGTTTGGATTCCTCCTCAGAGCATGTGGAGGCATGTAGCCAGGATTTCACAATCCCAATAACCAATAAACAAAACGATCACAAAATGCCACATTTTTATTCACTAATTAAACTCCAGCTGCAACAATTAGTCGATTAATTGTTTAGTTGCCAACTATTAAATCAATCACCAACTGTTATAATAATAGCTTCATAGTTTTCAAGATGTCATCATGAGTCATTTTTCAAGAAGATGTAAAATTTTCTGGTGTCTTCAGTCATCTGTGACAGTAAATGCAACATCGTTGGGTTGTGGACTTGATCGGGACAACACAAGTCATTTGAGGATGTCATCAGGCTTTGGGAAACAGTGCTTGAGATTTTTTCTGACATTTTATAGACCAAACAACTAATCAATTAATTGAGAAAATAATCAACATATTATTTGATTATGAAAATGATTGCTCAATATTTAACCGCAGCTGCTTTTTTCTGTCTGCATCATGATCTAAATATTTGTGATTCTGGATGAATCTGAACTTTCACACTATTTTTTTAAAGGGATATTATGTAAATGCAACTTAATGTCAATAAACACACGAGATTCCTAGAAATATCAGCGCTGACATGACTTCGGTGTCCTATAGCTATGATCACAAGAGTCTTCCCTATTTCTGCTGAGTCACTGGAAGCAGACCTTTGCTCTTTACATCCGCTATTCAAGATTTCACTGATCTACTTATATTCCATTAACTCATTCGTCACATTACAAGGCATAGCCAACCAGGTCAGAAAAATACAGCCTTTGTTTCTCCAACAGACTGGTTGATTATTATCACAGCTGCGTGGCTGGACTTTGACCGTGGCCTGGGAAAACAAGGACACAGGTTGGCTCTGCACTGCACATGTAAACCCCAAGTTTATATGTTTATATATAATATATGAGATATGGAATTAAACACAGATGCACAACCGAGGCTACATACTACACCAGTGTCTCTATTCATAAAAACAATTTTTTACTTTTCGACCCCACATTTGTGTTCTGTTCATCTTAATACCCCATAAATACAAATACATACATGCAAGTGAATTGTACCAGATACTTTTAAGTCCTACACATACTCAAACTAATCAAATGGCAGAAACTAACATGGGACACAGTCAAAACAATGTCATGTTTACTCTCTTATCATCAGAAATGTGTTGTTTGGTCACATGTTCCAGCTGGTTAAATATTCACCATAGCAAGAGTCAGATATGTTGATGGGGAAAAATCAGTGTTCGTTTCTTTAAACACTGGGCGGTGTCTGAAAGATTGTGGGTGGAAGGCATACAAACAAATCAAGCACAAACAAGTAATTCTATCAGCAATGATTAAGATCAGAGATTAAAGAGATTACTGATAGTTAAGACCAACAAGTGGTCTTCAGATAATCTTGTCACAGCCGTTGAGATGCGTCTCACGCACCTCTTGTATTTAATTATCTCTTACAGTCTTGCACCCTCCCCCCCTTTTTTTTTTTTTTTTTTTTTTAAACAATCCTCATTTATCAGAAAGTGATTATTTCTGAAGTATCATAAGTGATGAGTGGATGTGTGTAAAACGTCACTCCTGACATCTGTTTCTCGAGAAGTAGTTTGATAGAAGAGATGGGTAGTCGGTCATCACCCCCGTGGCCCCGAATCCAATCGCTGCCTTTATGTCCTCATCTTTGTTGCACACAAACAAATGCACCTGCAATTACAGATATCATAGTTAACGTTCAAATCGTGCATTTCACTGTTTCTCTGTCATCCTCCTTTCAGTTTTGAGCATTGCATTATTATTACTGCACTTATACTAACATATGTAATGAACATAAAATGGATTATTTCTTATTGTGTTAATGCACGCTTCTTTAGTTACTGTCTATGATGATGTATCATTATGATATTCTTGCAATAAATCACATATTGATGAACTGTGGAGGAAACCCCTGTTTGTGTGTGTATATGGATGATGCTGAGGCAGTGCTTCTTAATCAACACCCATTTAAGTGTTTAGATGCAGTGAGGCCCACAGCAGCCGATAAGGCTACAGCATATGACTTCAATTGTTTTCATACTCAAACTATTCAGTGAGCACTCATGGCCTGTCGATGGGGGTGATCTCATCCCAGCAGAGATTAGTCACATCAGGACAGAGGAGAACCATCGGAGACACTCAGTGGCTGTGTGAGCTTTACTGTTTGTCTTGGCTGAAGTACTTCCTGGGTTAATGTCTTTAGGTTATCCTACAGTTGATGATGCTGTCACATGCTAAGCAGTAACACAAAAAAACAAGCAAACAAAAAACATTTTTTTTCTGGTTTTAAAGTGTTGTATCTTGAGATTATAACACTTTGAGGTTTTTCCTTCCACTAATACTGATTCACGACTGCTATCTTCTGAAGAAGGATGTATGCTGGCTTTGACCACTGGGGGGCACTGTACAGCATGTTTTGATGAGCAGGTCTATGTATTGTTTGTATTTCAGTTTGCGTGTTATAGCACCCAGTTTTTGGGATTAATAAAGTATATCTATCTATCTATATGTGTGATCCATGAGCAGTGGGGGTGATGTACATTTCTGCCAAATACAGAACAGGATAATGCATTCCAACACTTTTCTGAAAACTGGGTGGATCCTGTATTCTGTGCATTCATTTAATTCACTTTAAGAAACTCTGCTGCCTTTAGTGAAGTAATATATACATATATGATATTAGTTTCATACCTGAATTCCACGGGCTGCAAGGTGTTTAAAGAGACTCTTCCTCATAGTTATTCTGGAATGACATCATCAAAAAAATATATGAAAAATTGTGTTTTACATAAACTACAGTAAAAAAAAAAAAAAAAAAAGTCATGTCATGGGGTGAATGTAAACTATATAAACTACTTCAGTACATCAAAAATATTGTGACTCCTCATAGATTAACCTCTATACATAAAGTGAGTAGGAGTAAGATAATGGCTCATTTCTTATATATTGACTTTTACATGATTTACATTTCTGTACTTTGTGTAGATTCTTATTCATAATGCAATACCATCAGATATAATGTCTGATCTGCAGCGTGACAAACGACGAGGAGTCCTACAACAGATGGTTTGTTTCCCACAGAGTCCTGATCTCACATCATAGAGTCTTTATTTTTAGTACCTAAAACTTTTTTTCACAGTAGTGTACATCATTATCCCATCTAGTCCATATTACCATATGCTTTAAATAATAATTTTTTTCCTCTGAAAGTTTTACTCTGAAATGCTATTCACTCACGTTTTTACCAGAGAGATGACCAGTTTGTTCCTCAGGATGCGTGTCTCAGGAATAAATGTCCTGCCGCACAAAGAGAAAGAGAAAAAAATGACACGTTCACCAGAAAAGTCTGAGATGATAAAACCACAAAGCACAACACTGGGCATAGACGTAGAAACATGAAGTGATGTATAGTCTGTATATGTAATGACACAGGCATGAATACACGCACACGCCTGCAGCCACACCTGTTCAAGATGCACGGCAGGTAGAACTGCAGTAAACTCTCTCCGATCGGCACAAATGGTAGCAGGCCGGTGTAGAAGAGAAGCAGAAGCAGCACGCCTCGTTTTATACTGAAACTGTACGGCATACAGTCGTTCTACGAGGAGAAGGAGAGACAGGGAGATAGATAAGTGCCAACACAGCTAAAGAGAGCGTTCTTCTGAATGTGGGGAGTGATGGAGCACTAGAAGCTCCTAACATCATCAGATATTTATGTGAACATGTTGTCAACATGAAGCCAACAGTTTTTTTTTTGCAATATATAAGCGTGTGAAGAGAATGTTATCTTGATTGTGATTTGGTAGAATGATGCTGGACGGGTAACTTTGTCTCCTCCAGATGGTTCACGTACCGTTTCACGACATTCTGTCAAGATGCTGGAGCTCACAGAGGCCCAGACAGTGATGTCCTCCCTATTGTAGCATTTAACCAGCTCAGACACCTGCAGATGGATGAGGGAGGGTCACAGATGAGAAGTGAAGGTAAATCAGATTGATAAAGAAAGAGTAAAACAAGTTGCACAGAAAATATTGATGAAAACACAGTATAACTGCAGGGGACAAAAGCACCTTTGACGTGAAGTCCAGATTGCAAGTGGACTGCTCAAACAGCGGGCTGACATTTACATAGTTATACGGTCGCTAAGCACCATAAAAGAATTGCCTTAGAATTACCACTGTGTTGACTAAACACCTCTGTGACACACTAATAAAAAGCTGTCCATCTTCAGCTAACAAAGTGCCAGTTAGAGACTGCTTGTATCCCAGACCATCACATTTAAAACCTGCAAAAAAAACAAAAACAAAAACCTGAAGCCAAAACCCTGTGAAACCTTCAGATGGTTTGATAAGCTGCCTCCCTAATATCTGTTGCCCTTTTGGATAAAAAAAAAATAAAAATCTAAGGCCGTGTTACTCATTTTATGGAACGATAAATTTAATTTTCGTAATGCTACACGTTATCTTGATTTTCTTCGTTTTAACTAAATGTCTCTGGCTTTTGAGAAACATTTCAAATGTTGTATCACAGTTTAAATGTTAGTTGTGGTTTGTGTCCAACACTAATTTGGATTCTTTCATTTTTCTAGAGAAGGTGCTGAGATTATGTTGTAGTCAGAGTTGTGTGTTGTTTTTTTTGGGTGTACTCGACCTTTTTTATCAGCTGACTGTTGTTCTCTTTGATCTCTATGCTGATGGGAAGTTTGGGGAACTTCCTGAACACATCTTCTAGCAGAGCAAACTTCCTATCAGCACCAGTGCTATAGTGACCTAGAGGATGGGAAGAGTGAAAAAGTCACACACACACACACACACACACACACACACACACACACACACACACACACACACACACACGATTTCTTCAAGATTTTTAAATTTTTTTTATTAATGATTGAGAATTAGGGAATAGAGGCAGAAACTCACCTGCATTAAATGTGACCTTCAGTCTCTCCTTATATAAAGGCAAATCCTAAAAGAGTTGACGAGAAAAGAGGAGAAACGTAAATATAATAAAAAGTTTTGTGATAATGAGTATAACCATATAACCAGTTACCATGAAAGGAATTTACATACATTTCCATAATCATCTGTTCCAACTAAATTGCTTCATGCACTATATCTGTTCCAATACATAAATAAACACTTAGAAACTGTCCCTGAGGAATAATTGAGATACATGTACACAAATTACTGTGAATGAAAAAAAGTGTCCTTTCACTGCATACATAGCTATCCACGTCTTATTAATTGTTGACTTTGTATGTTTTAATGGTATAAAACACCAGCTCACAGCAATGAGCTCAGCTTTGAAATGTAATACCAGTATTATGAATGTTGGGAGGAAACTACATCCATGACAACATGGTGGGCAACGGAATAAGCCAGAAAAACACCTTGTTTGGCCCAGGACAGAGCTGCTCTCTCAGCACAACCTTTGTCCTGACCTACAGTCCTCCCTGATCTGTCCTCCCACCTGTAGATTGAGTGAAGAGATGGTGACGTCCTGGCCAGTTTGCCTTAGCAGATTCTCATCATGCGACACCACAACGTGTCCGTCCCGCGTCAAGTGAACGTCCATCTCCAGCATCTGCGTGCCCTGCTCCACCGCACTGAAGACAGAGGACAAGATGCAGGACAGGTTCAAACGTGAGATTACATGCATACATGCATACAAGCCTTATGCATGTATGCAGTCCCTACAGGACTGTGAAACCTGGTGAACCCCAAGATCATCTCATATGGGTTTGCAAATAGTAATCATACACTCAATTTCTGTCCCACCAGAAATAAAAGATAAAATCATACGGTATACAGTTTTCCTATAACAACACTGATTCTTTGAAATTTGGGTACTCACTGCGTGAACGCCTCCATGGTGCTTTCTATCCTCTCTCCACATCCTGGCAACACACATGATCCAATGATATTTTTTATTTACTTTTACTTTATTATCTAGTTATGCACATAAAGTGCCCAACCCTTTATGGGTTTACGAGACACATAAAGTGCCCAACCCTTTATGGGTTTACAAGACACCAAAAATATAGTTGCAGTGTACAAACATTCATATCATAATGAAGTTACAAATTACTAGACACCTCAGTCTTGAACAAAATATTCTGTCTTCTTTTCCAAGCTTGATAAATAAAATCTGTTAAAAAAAGGTTCTCCTGCTGAAGCACAAGTTTTTTTTATAATCACCCAGCCCAAAGAAATCAAACAGGAGTTATAACCCTTTTTTTCCCCACTGCAACACATGGAGTGATTATTTTGCAATCTTTAGAAACACTAGTCAGTAAGTCCTCTTGACACCCTGACTGTTAACTGACAGTTTGATCAGATTTTTAAACCCTGGCAGATGCTTAATACTTACCTCCTCTGTGAGAGATGTGTGTGCAGTAGAAGGCTGTACGTTTCTTCCTGTGGAGAATATGAGGATTCTTCAGCAGGTACAGTGAGGTGAGCGTGTATCCTCCCAGTGCTGGGAGAATGAAGTATAAACAACTGCTCATTCTCCTCACCAAGTATCTGCAAAACTTCACTGAGAATATCTGGACAGAGGAGTCACCAGCAAACAAAAACGTGCAGACAACTGTGTCTTTCTCCAGCAAAAGATAATTAAAGCTCTTGACTGATGAACAAATGTCCTTTGTGCTTCTCAAGACAAGTGAGCAGATCCAAAAGCTTGACTGAAGACAACCTGCTCCTGTTACCTATATTTTCTCTCTGAGATCCTTGAACGATAAAAAAAAAGAAAAAAAAAGTTGACAGACTGGTAAGACGGAGAGGAAGGGTGTTTCATGAATGTTTCATTGTGCAGAAATGTCACCTTTCCTCTGCTACCTCCCTGTCTCACTCTAAGTAAAGACACTTAAGAGTTGTAAAAATTCTGTTCATGAAGCACCAGCTGATAACGGCAAAGCCGACCTCACCCCTCTTACTCACTCTCTCTCTCTCTCTCCAGCCTGTGGCACTACCATTTCTCTTTACAATGCTTTTGTATAGCTGGGAGAGGCTTAGTGTGTGTGAAATGCATGTTTGCCAACACCTTTCTATGATTTCTTTTATTCCGCTTCATTGTTGGGAGGATGAGGCGCACGTATCTTCTTGATAAACCTCCAGGTGGTACAAATTCAGTAAAGTTATTTCCATCTATTGTGCTTCCCAGAGTTAATATGTTAATGTTCAGAGTGAGGTACAGGTGAGTTTAAATATATAAAACTATAGTTTATAGCCGACCGTTGGGAAATACAAAAGGCAGCAGATTCTCAGGCATGTTGTATTTGACAAAGGTGTGCGTTAAGATATGTAAACTCAACTTTGACTCAGGTCAGAAATATGAAAACAAGTACACATCTAGAGGCACACAGCCACTATGCATACAGTACAAAGTCAGCAGAGGGAAGTACTGTATTGTTTGCTTTCAATGTCAAAGCTAGAATGTGACAATGGTGCGGCACGCCAGACCTGCTCTGAAACGTTGCAATGAGCCGCGTTTTCACTGCAGCGCAATTCAAAACTTTCCAGCGTTTTCTCACATTTGCAGCTTTTTGGAGGCACAAAGGATGTGTGTATCCTGGTCATTTTAAAAGATGGATCATGTTTGTCTTTTCTTTCTTTTTTTTTTTTTGTGCCTGTTCAGCCAACATTAAGCACACATAGCTGCTGTCGTTCTGCTTGTCCACATTCCTCTGGGAATGTCAGAGGATAAGAGGGTGAAGCCGTGCTGAGACATGTTATCAAGAAAGATGAGAAAGCTGCTGCACAGCCAAAAATGAAGCCTAAAGTCTGGGAGTAATCATAGACAGCAATTTAAATTTAAAAAAAATATCAATCATCTCACAAGATCAGCCTTCTAGCTTCTAAAAAACATTTCAAATTTGAAGGTATTTCTATCAAAATCAGAGAAATTAATCCACGCATTAATAACAAGACTAGACTAGAGTTATGGTCTCTCTCGCCTCCCAAACTCAGCTATGCGGCGACTAGAGTCGGGGTGTTTTTACATTCACACCAGTATCCTGGTTTTGATCATAATCGGGATATGGAGTTTACATGGAACATGAGAAACCTTGTTATTCATATTCCTGTATACATGATTGTAACAGTATTAGCGTGTTAAAAGCATCTGTGTCCAGTTCTGTGTTCATTTTTCACCATCTCATCCACAATGTTCTTTACTAGTAAATAATATTCAGAAACCTTTTTTTTTTTTTTTTTTTTTTACACGCGATGGTATCCGTGTTTCAATTGGAGTACTCCAGGTAAACTGGGATATGGCTTTAGATGTGCAAAACATAGTCAGCAAACTCCAAAAACATAATCATACCAGGGTATTAAGTGTACATATCAATACACGCACTGACTTTACAAACCAACCAAGGGGAGAAAATATGAAGACTGACTTGAGAATTCAATTTGACAGATCAGCACATCAGAGCTTATTACCGTTGGATCGCTGTCACACCCTTTCAGTGGTTTTGATGTTTTAACCCAGCACAGCAGTCTTAACAGCTTTTGACCTATGAAACAGGGAATATACCTGTGCTAACGTGCATGCGTTACCATGGTTACCAAATGACCTGAGCGAGGCCCCTCAAGCTGAACACTTTTAAAAGCAGGTTAAAACCTTACTTTTCACAACAGATTAAGTTCTTAGTGTGTGTGTATATTTTGCACTGAGTTTTATAACTTTATAACTGCACTTGTATATAAATAAAGTTTGTCTCTCGAGATTACTTTACTAAATTTACTTTAACAACAAAACAAAACAAAAAAAGACCACAAGAAGAGCAAAAAAACCCAAAAACAAAAGAAAAAAAAAAGTCGGAACAGTATCAGGAAATTTTATTTAATTATATGTATATAATTCTGTTTCTTTGTTAATCGTTTAATTCATAATACCCATAGAATATACAGACTATAACCCTCAATAACTCATATCTCTTTGACAATCTACTTATATCTTCTTTTAAAATAATTTCTTATAAGATCTTGGAGGGGAAACCAAAGAAGAAAAAAACAAATTTCAGAAAGATTGAAAAACACTGCCAATAATAGTTATTATAACGGCCATAAGAGAAATAAGAAAGAAAAATACAAATAAAAACATCCTAACAATAAAAAAAAAGATACAACTTTAGCTCCCTTTTATGTAAAAAAAAAAAAAAGAAAAGAAAAAGAAAAAAAAAGAAAGTACAACTCACCAATATAACAACAATAGCAATAAGAACAGCAATTTAAAAACAACAATATCTGGAAACAGGCCTCGTGACAGACAGGCCGCTAGATTCATGGTCACTGTGTGAATGTATGCGGTGTGTTTAAGTGCAACTTTTCACAAACACACACACACTCAGTCAGAGTGTGTGTGTGTGTGTGTGTGTGCGTGTGTGTGTCTCAAGAGGATTGTGGTCCTCTTGGTTAATTCCCATGGTTACCCAAGTGAGATGTTTGGTCTGGTGGCAGGTTAGAGGGGGGGAAAAAAAAAAGTGAGCAATAAAGCATAAAAAATATCTGTGTGACTGATGTAGAAGCACAAGTAACTGCAGGGAGAGTGCCCAAGCTGTGAGGAAACCGTACACACTTCCAACACATATTATGTTACTAATGAGCAGACACACAAACACTTGTACATACATAAATTACTGCAGACAATCAAAAAAAAAACAAAAAAAAGCACACACACAGCAGATGAAAATTAAAGCTGAGTGAGCAGAGACAAGGAAAGACTGACCCGAACGACAAAGAACAACAACAACAACAACCTCGATGAGGAGCGAGGGTAGCTGGAAAAACAAAGTGCAGGTGTGCTGATTGAGATGCGTTTGTTGCTTGTACGGCCACCTGCGACGTTGATTTTCTGAGGAGGGAGGAGGAAAGCGGCAGCAAAGTCAGTGATATGGGTCAGAAGGTCTTCACCGAAGAACAGAAAGAGGAGGAGAAGGAGGAGGAGACAGCCCTTTGAGTAAAGCGTGGTGAGTGTTGGGAGGGTGAACAAAACAGTGAATTTCACCACATGCACCAAAAAGCCTCACGCGCAAAGTGTTGGCTATATGGCTTCTGAGAGAAACAGCCTGTGACATTAAAAAAGCCAGTGAGCGCTCCAGATCTGGGTCTATTCAGCATCACGGGCCTGCCCTGAGAGAGGATCCAGTACACATGTTGGTCCATTCTTTATACTGGTCCCAGTGCAACAGGCAAATATTAGTGCAGACTGAGCCGGACCCACACAGGTGGCGCTCCACCAAGCAGCAATAAAAGTACAGTCACATCCAGAGCAAAGAGAAGGGGGGGGGGGGGGGGGGGGGGGGGGGGCAGAGACTCACAGGAACAATACACATGCCACTGTTAGCACAGCGAGCCAGGCAGGCGTCCTCACAAGTTCCTTAACCTACAGTGAACGCATCACCCCGGCACTTTATCACCCACATTGAAAAAACAACATCCAGCATGTTAACCGGTAGCCAGAAAAACACATAAGCGATGGAGCACAAAGAGAAAACGAGCAGAGAGGGGCAAACGTGTATATATATATACACACACACACATGCTTGGCTATGGTTGGACCATTATGTTGTAGGTGACTAACATTTATAGGTTTTTTTCAGTAGTTGTAAAGAGATGCTGATCTGAAAATGCTTGTTGGAAGGGGGCAAACGGTAAAAGGTAAGAAAGCGGTACAAAAACAACGTGGTGGGATGACGAAGCTGATGCCGTCAACCAGACCCCATTTTTACAGAATATGTGCTAACTAGAAAAGTATCTGGAGATGCAGCATTGAGGGGAAGGGGAATGTAATTCACTACTGGATCAGCTATTTGACATTAATATTTAGTGGAAAGGGGCAAAAACACGTACAGTTGTTAACCAGTGTCTCCCATCTGTGTACCCACGGTATTTGTGCCGTTTCTACTGATGCTGCAACGTAAAATCTACAAAATAAATAATCAATTTCTGATTATTCAAGTCTCCCAATTTAATGCAAATCTGGGTACTATTTGACTAAAGTGAGAAAAACAACTTTTAACACGACCATGAATATTCTGGAAAAAGGAGCTTAGTGTAGGCATCGCTGTTTGAACACACAATCACGGAAACAATATTTTAAGGTGTTTTAATCTGATTTGTTCCAATTATATAGTTCCTCCTGAATATAACCGACCTTCCACAAATGGAGGTTTTTGGGTTGTTTTTTTTTTTTTTTTTGCGAGTTGTAAGTAGAGCAAAATATAATGTTTAAAAACTGTGGAATTCAAAAACGGATATTTCATAGCTGCTTCCCAAACAAGTTCCTTGCATCTGTCTGCCACTTTTTTGGTAAATTTCAGGAATGCATGCATTCATATGAACATCATACACAGTTTTTTTTTCTTTTTTTTTTTTTTAGGAAAAAAAAAAAAAAAAAAAAAAAGTAAAGAAATCTATAAACCTGCCAACATGCCAGTAAAAACATTGAATATTTGTCTCAAAATCAAGTGTTCAAAAATGACTTGCAAATATAAACCCCAAAACATAAAAATACAACTCTGAACTGATCCGAAAACACTCACACAACAGTGTACAAACAAAAACTGCGACAAGCACACATAAGAGAGAGAAAAAAAAAAAAAAAAAAAAAGCTTTTATATTTTTGTATGTACAAACACAAACCCGATTAGCATCCCCGTTCTTTTAGCCCTCGATTTTCTTCAGGTTCTAATTTACATGGAGCAAGTAAAGAGAGTTATGGTGTTGGTTAATACAGTGGTTTGAGTTTATATGAGGGAGCGATTTAAGAGAGGAGAGACAGACAGGTGGTGAAAAAAAGAGTTTGATCAGAAGAAGAGGAGAGGGGCAGAGAACTACTGCAGGAGAGACATTAAACAGGAAAACAAATGCTTAATAAGAGGGGTGAATAGTCCAACATGGACAAAACTGAAACAGTATGAGTATGACAGACAGTACCACCCCACCCAACCACAGAAATCAAAGTTAAACTTAGCTCTCTTGCAGTAGAAATGGAAAGATAAGCAGTTAAATGTTCATATTTCTGGTTTTTATCTTTTTTGTTGGTTTCTTGAAGATGCGTTCTCTTTTGTTTTAGCATGTCGTTTGGGGTCTTCTGGTTCCAAGAGGCTTTGTCACTCTTTAGGGCTACAAAAAAAAAAAAGTAGAAGAAGAAGAAGAAATGCACTTAGAAAATCAAAATGTAACAAGTAATATTCTTTCTAACAACTGCACACATCTCTAGTAAATAATATGGTAGAATTAAGTCATTTGAACACAACTGTTGGCCTGATGGACTTTGTTGCAGCAATGCTGCTACATGTTCAGACTACAGTAAGATAGTGAGCTGCATGTTATAGTTCAAAAATCAAGTAGGAAACTGAAGAAACAAGCTGAAAAAATTAACAAAAAGGTTTTCCTGTCTCAATTCCATGCAGCGAAGGCATTCAGACTGGTAACTGCACAATATTAGTCTGCAGGTGAGGATTTGTAAGGCTGGCTTTTGTCTGTTTACAGTGCTTTAATTAGCTGTGAAAGTTGCCGTTGAGGAGAAATCAGGTGTTTGAATTCATGCATGAATGGCAGGTTCTCCACTGACATCTAGTGGTTTAAAATCACAACCGTCTCTACTCAAAGCTCTTGTATTTTATAGAAAACAAATTGGACATAAAATGAAATAAAGCATGTAAAGGCTTGTATAATTACTCACTATTTAATATTTCATTTCAACTTCATCTGCAAGTTCCTGTTCCTGTCACGGTATTTGGGTTTAAGCTTTATAATGTAACTGGCTGCATTTATATAGTGATTTTATCCAAAGAGCCCATTCATACACAGTGCTGGCACAACCATCAGGAGTAATCTTTCTGTAATTTCAGTGTCTTCACTTCAACACACTGACAGGAGGAGTCGGGGATCGAACCACCGACCTTCCGATTAGTGGACGACCCGTTCTACATCCTGACCCATGTACCTGTCCGTCTCAGGAGCCTTGGTAGTTTTCCTGGAAACGAGCCGTTTCTTCAAAGATCAGTTCCTTCAGCTTTTCCTTGGGAAGGTCGTCCAGTTCCATGGAGAAAGTAAAGGGCTCCTCTGCTACCGGCTACACACACAAACAAACAAACAAACAAACAAACACAGAGCAATTTCCTTAAAATATATCTTAAACAAAGTCTTGAAGGTGATAAAATTGAGAAGTGCTGTGTGCCAACTTTCCTTTTATTACACTTTTTGCAGCAAACAATTACTAAACTTATGAGAAACAAGCGGTATTAAAAATAAAATAGCAGCAGTGGTTTAGAAAAGTCCAAAATGTGATATGGACAGAAGAAAGAAAGAAAAGTAGAAAACAAAGTACAATTTAATGTGAGCTGTGTGCCCTGATAACTGCTGTCAAGCTACAAAAAGAAAAAGTAAAAACTTTCATTTCTACAGCACAGTATCTCAGTCTATATTTACATACACTGAGATGTGATTAATGCTCACATTCTTTAACCTCTTTTGAGCTTAACCGTGGAGAAGAATGTAAAACCAAATGCATTCCAAACACAGCTAAGAAGCTTCCCAGCACAAAGCAGAGTGGCTCACAATTAACAATCTTGCCTTATGGTTGAAAACAATGACGAACACGCCCACTGTACGTCTGAATAATTAAGCTCTACTGCATCCTAAATGTAATCAGAACTCTACAGCCAACTCTGTTACTTATAGTGTATCGCCCTCCTGGCCCGTACTCTACGTTTTTGTCAAGTTTAGTCCTTAGTACTGATAGAGTAATTATAGTTGGTGATTTTAATATTCATGTGGACATTGATACCCTCAGCACTGCGTTTATTTCATTATTAGACTCAATTGGCTTCTCTTAGAGTGTAAATAAACTCACTCAGTATTAACGATTTCATGAGTTTCTTTAGTGATAAAATTCTAAGTATTAGAGACAAAATCAATCACCTCCTCCCTTCGACCGGCACAGATTTATCCTCAAACGGAGGAACCTTTGAGGCACCTGTGGATCCTGATGTGTGTTTAGACTGAACCAACTTCAACGACTCCTTTATCTAAACCATCAACCTGTATCTTAGACTCTATCCCAACTGGGCTGCTTAAAGAAGTATTATCCTTAATTAACACCTCTTTACTAGATATGATCAATCTGTCTCTATTAATAGGCTATGTCCCACAGTCATTTAAAGTAGCTGTAATAAAGGCTTTTCTTAAAAAGCCTACTCTTAACTCGGCTTCCTTTACTAAATATTATTAGGAATCATTTCAATTATATCTACCAGATGAAGCCAATCAGTTTACTAAACTTCAAGCATGCGTTTGGGACACGAAGACCTGCAGTTTTCTGCTACTAAACTCAGGCAAAACTGAAGTTATTATGCTCCTAAATACCTTAGAAACACATTATGTAATGGTACAGCTACTATGGATGATATTACCATCTGATCAAAGATTCGTTGCATATCATCTGGAGTAGCTGCATCAGTCCTTTAACTCCCATATAAAACAAATATTAAAGACTGCCTTTTTTCACCTACCGTACATAACATTGCTAAAATCAGGCGCATCCTGCCTCAAGAAGATGCAGACAAACAAACCCATGCATTTGTTACTTCCAGGCTGGATTATTTTAATTCTTTTATTATCCGGCCGCCCCAACAAGTCTCTAAAGACTCTCCAGCTGGTCCAGAAAGCTGCTGCGCGTGTTCTGACAAGAACTAGGAAGAGAGATCATATTTCTCCCATATTAGCTCGGCTGCATTGGCGCCCTGTAAAATCTAGAATAGAATTTAAAATCCTTCTCCTTACCTACAAAGCCCTTAATGACCATCCTATCTTAAGGAGCTTATAGTATCCTATTATCCTACTAGAACACTGCGTTCCCAAATTGAAGACTTACTTGTGGTTCCTAGAGGCTCTAAAAGTACAATGGGAGGCAGAGCTTTCAACTATCAGGCTCCTCGTCTGTTTAATCATCTTTCCAGTTTCAGTCAGGGTGCAGTGTGTGTGTGTGTGTGTGTGTGTGTGTGTGTGTGTGTGTGTGTGTGTGTGTACCTCATCTGTGGGATCGTAGTACTGCTCCAGGTAAGGGTGAGCCAGTGCCTCCTCAACGCTGATGCGCTTGATGGGGTTAAAGGTCAACATGCGGCCAAGCAGGTCCAGAGCTGTGTTAGATAAATGAAAAGCTTTAGTTAGTTCAGTCACCAGGTTGTGCAGAAATATCGCATCAAACCCTGGAAACTAGATTCACCACATTCGTTCCATTTATTGTTTATTAGACACTGAACGAAGCACATTAAACTTAATTTTTGTTCAGATTTTAGTTATTAAAATTTTTTTTTAATATTATTTTGATATAAAATGTAATCAATAAATCAATACATTTAAGTTAAAGCTACAATGATTATGATGTTACAGTCCTATATACTGTATAATTTAAAATAGAGCTTAAAATTAATTTTTTAATTTAATTTTTTGGAGTCATCCTTAAATTATTATCAGATTACATCTTGTCAAATGTGAATATTTTTTGGTTTCTATCCTGGTAAACTGAATTTATTTGGTTGAGACAAAAAGAGATCTTGGACTTTTTTTTTTACCATTTTCTAGACATTTTCTAGACCAAACAAGTAATCGATTAATTACGAAAATAAATTCATAGATTAATTGATTGATGAAAATAATTTCTTAAAATGAGTTGCAGCCCTAATTTTAAACAGATACTAATGGCAGGGTAACATATAGCAAGCGAAAGAGAGTTACAGACGAGCATATTTTGTACCAGGGATCATTGGTACTACTTTTTCTTGGTTGATCATCAAGAAAAACATTTGTTGCTTAAATGTGCTGCCAGCTTCACACCTTTAGCCTCCACCTACCACCCCAGACTACTCTACAGGGTCTTGATGTTCTACATCTATAAGTGAATAACCTTTTGAGTCTGCCTTGTAGAAGAGCTTCTCCCAGGGGATCTTGGGTTTTTCAGGCAGGGACTGCAGGTAGTTCCTCGCCTTCATGTTGATAATGCAGTTCAGATCCTCTTGAGATGGAGAGCCGAGGACGCCTGCACGGAGGGGAGAATATGAGGGACACTTTTTTTTATTATATGGATTCTGATATTGTTAACATTTTATGAAAACGAGTAAAAACGTTGCCTCACCCAATATGTGGTTGAGCTGGTCTAAGTAGTGTTTCCCGGGAAAGATGGGCTTGTTGGACAACATCTCAGCCAGGATGCAGCCCACTGACCAGATGTCAATGGACTTAGAGTAGCCCTGAACACATACAGACAAACAAACTGAAGAACTATCCGGTCAGATACAAAACCCCACATCGGTTAAAAAACAAACTCACGCCTACCTTTGAGTTGAGCATGATTTCTGGAGCCCTGTACCAACGTGTAGCCACATACTCGGTCAAGAAACCTGTGTGGTCGTGCTCGGGATCGGCTATCCGCGCCAGGCCAAAGTCACAGATCTGAGGACGACACAAAGAGCTGAGAGGTCAGATACATCTGGCTGCCAGCTGATCATACTTGGGGGTCATATTTACAATTTATGCCTCAACACTAAAAACTGTTTTTAAACTTAAATTAACAAGAATTTAAGAGGTAAAGTATGAAAAAAAAAAAAGTTGTAGATGCACCACTGTAGACTGTTATGGCTGCTCTTAATTGAGGGCGTGTCACCTTTTTCCCCCCTTTCTTAATTAAATTTAATTTCTTCTGTTAAAATAAATTTGACATGAAATGTGTCAATCGATTGTATTGTGTTACATTGCATTTACTAAATGAATGCACAGTTTAAGTAACATTAGAAGTACAAATCGTGGTTTTTAAAGTGTAGCTGTGATTATAGGGATTTATGCAAAAAGGACTTTATGTTTTTTGTCCAGGAGTGGAATGTATGATAGAGCCGATGCAACGTGCTGCCTTT
The DNA here is from genome assembly GCA_036937835.1 of Pampus argenteus. Classification (NCBI taxonomy): domain Eukaryota; kingdom Metazoa; phylum Chordata; class Actinopteri; order Scombriformes; family Stromateidae; genus Pampus; species Pampus argenteus. The sequence continues at coordinate 9,003,345 of CM072878.1, forward strand.
GTTCTTCACTCACTCCCACAACTAATCCAGGGATTGATGTTTGGCGGCTGAGAGTTCACAAGTGGGCTCTGAAGCTGTACAACGCAGCAAAGAGCAGAGAGAGCCCGTTTTCAGCAGAAATCCACTGGAAACAACGGTGTACGCATGTTGTTTATATTTGTTATTTTTGAATTATACCACCAACGACAAATTCGTCTTTAATGGAGGAAACTAACCATAAATTAAATTACTGAATTCATTTTTACTATTCCAAAATGTGTTGTACAGTCATGAAAAAGGACCTAAGAACTGACATCACTAATCTGTGATGCCTAATTTGCCTAACATTCCCAGAATGCACCAACCCTATACGATTTGATTAAGCATAAATCACTTTACTTTTTATTCCATTTTCTATATTCTGCAAGTAAGGTTTTTCTCAAATAAAATGATTCTTCCAGTTATTACCAATCAGCTATAAGCTTGTTCAGGTTGGGAATATGAACATCCATGATTGTGTATGTGATGAAGGAAGCATGTTACCAGCTGACAAGCAGTCAGAGCCACGCCCCTCACATAGAAAACACTTAACATCCTGCTATACTGTGTTATGGAAAACGCCTTTAGGAAAAAAAAACCTTGCTGCTCCTTAGCTGATACCTAACAGGATAAGAAATTTTATTAATTTAGATTGTTTAGATCCTTAAAAAAATTGATAATTTTTAGTCTTTTATTAGCGAGCCTGTTATTATGGAGTATCTCCCAATACTGAGTTTGACTCGATTTAAGCTATATTACACAAGAATATATTGTAATGTTATGATTATACAAAGGTTACCAACTAAATAAAAGATATAACCAAAATGTATTCATATTGTGGGGCAATTCACTCAAAATCTCCATTTCTATGGAAATACATGGGCTCTAACTAATACCTGGAAACTAATACGAGTCACGTCAGTAGACTCCTATCTACTGAAACCTAGGTTACTACTCCTGCAAGTAGGCCGACCCTTAGCAACGACCTAAAAACAGAGAGGATTTCTAGTTTCTGTTGAGTCAGCCGGCCAACTTAAGATGATGCTTTCTAGAGATTTCTCAAATTGTATAAATACCACATATGCTGTCATGCTGATTTGAGCACGTTCTAAATGTCTATTTGACCAATTGGATTGCTTCGTCGAAACTACCCGCTGTATAATTATATTTTAAAAATATCATAGCTGTTCAGTAAACAGTACCACCAGTTCTATTAAGTCAAGCGGTTTTCTATCATTTATATAATGCTGTAATGTCGGATGTCTATGTTTAACGACAAGGTCCAAAAGTTGTGGTGACTGATGTAAAAAGCCTCTACTTCCTCCTCGTGATGAAGTTGGATTGTTTGCACACAAACAAACTGTCCGATATGCAGCTTTTGTTGCTAAGCTCAAGTATTTGAGCTTATATTTTGATTAAAGAAGGCGGAAAAGAAGCAAAATCTGAATACTATTTGTTCATGCAGCCTCTCAAGCCACTGGAAATCAGTCCATACGCTAACCAATCATAGAGAGGGTTCATCGGGAGGGGGGGGGGAGGCTTAAAGAGACAGGAGCTGAAACGGCCTGTTTCAGAGAGAAGCTGAATTTATAATAAAAAAGTCCAGTATAAGATAAATAAGGAGGATTTTGTTGTTTTTTTTTTTTTTAAAAACAACTGTAAATCATGGAAACATTTCCAGTAGAGAAATATAAACCTGGAAATATGCACAATATGTCACCTTTATATAGTACCAACTTCATTAGCAGGGCCAAAACAAGGGAGGAAAGGACCGACACGGGTTAATCCATTCTTGGGATTACGGGTCTAACCTGTTGTCACTTATGTTATTGTATAGCTAACCAAAACTAAACATTTGACTTCTGATGTAGGGAAAAAAGGCTGCAGACAAAATAAATATCATAGTTGTCATCAGTGATGGTGGTGGAGGGTGTGTGGGTGTCTGGAGGCACAGCTGACCTTGAGGTCACAAGTGGTGTTGATGAGCAGGTTGGAAGGCTTGAGGTCACGGTGCAACACGTTGGCCGAGTGAATGTACTTGAGGCCTCTCAGGATCTGGTAGAGGAAGTAGCACACATGGTCATTGCTCAACCTCTGGCTCTTCAGCAGCTTGTACAGGTCCGTCTCCATCAGAGTCTGCACGATGTAGCTGAGAGCGTGTGTGTGGGTCAAGGAGGACCACCGACACCAGGAAAAACATAAAAGGTTTTCTCCTAATTTAATTTTAGAGAGGCAGCGATAAATGATTATATGTCTGGTTGCTAGACTTACATCTTGTAGTAAAAACAGAGACTAAATAGATCAGTGGGGTTGGTCAAAAGGGTGCAACAAGTGTGGTGCAATAAATGTGTTCCTCAAAATCATAAAGCGTCTCGCAGACATTAAACATCTTGGACTGCATAAAAAAAACAGAACCACTAACTAACACTGGTGCCGTCCCTGGATTTGGTCACATTTACTCCAATCAGTCACCACAAGTCACGAACAACAGGCAGCAACAAAGTGGTGCAATGAAGCAAATTTAAAAAATAAAATAAAATAAAATAAAAAGTACAAGGACATCTTGCATTTTCCTTTCCCCTTTTTTCAGTGGACAAAACTGCTTTTCAGGGCAGCCGCAACTCACTGATCAGCCTCGCCTACAACATGCTTTCAACCGTAAAAGATTAATGACAGAATACAATTTAAAAGAAAAAGAAACATCACGCATGAACACGGACGAACACAGCGAGATGCTTCCGGTAAACCATGAAAGGATACACATCCCTCATGTTGTCAATGTGCCGTGCCCTGAGAATGTCGTTGATGCCGATGATATTCTCATGGTGGAAACGCAGCAGGATCTTGATTTCCCTCAGTGTGCGCTGGCAGTATGTCTGATGCTCAAACGGGCTGATTTTCTTGATGGCTACGCGCTGGTTTTCCATGTTGTCCATGGCAGAGCTGGATAGAGGAGGATGTGGAAAGAAGCAGAAAACAGGTCTCATATTACATACCGCACAGCTCAGAGACAATGACGGTATCAAAAAAAAAAAACGGGGCTGATAATAGGCTCTTTAAAAAGGGCGTTGCAGATGGTCTGCGCTGCCACGGCGCACATGTGACACTTTCTGCTGTGATATGTCGTGAAGTATTGTAGGTGTAGGTCTGAGTGTAGGTGCAGTGTCAGTGTGGTTGTAGGTGTAAAGTAGACGGAGACCAGGCAGTGCTTAGAGAAAAGAGGTGGATGCTGTGTTTCTGGGACCCTTTTCTATGATTTGCGGCCCATATTTTATGGAAATGCATCACTTACTTCAAATTACTATTACTTGATCTAAATACTAACAACGGTGACTCTTAATCTCAACAGGAACAACAGTTCAGTTACGTCACATCTTTTTGTTGGTAAAAGCATCTTATTGCACAACACGGTTCATCACAAACAGCATTGGATGGATACTTTTGTTAAAACTGCAAAAAAAACAAAAAACATATTTAAACCTGATGAACATACAGTGAAGCTGGTGTAAATCGTACCATTAAATGCTTTTTCTTTAGTTGTACCAACCGGTGGGTGTTGACAATGTTTACAAACAGCAAATGCTGCAACAGTGGAATCACATGACTACGATGACATAAACAAAACGGCACTACGCTGTCACACTGCTGTTTGGGAGATGACAAGTGGGCCCAGCTCTGCTGCTAGTAACATCTCGTGCTGTTCACGCAATGACTTGGCATCGACATCAAGTGTTCAACAGGGTTGCTGAACATGTCCACGCAAAGCTGTAGATCACATACAGCGATAACACGAGGAAAGGCCTCGTTACAGTTGACAAATCTCACTTGCATCCTCTGCAGCCTTTTTTTGCTGCAGGCTGAATATTTAGTAGTTATGCTTCAAGTCGAGGTTTTTTATGATTGGGAGATTGGTGCCGGACGTATAAAATGACTGTAGCGCTAATTAACCTACATTTGCGGTCAAATGCAGTTTGCAAAAGATTTTCTTCGGATAGGATAGCAAACTACGTCCTGCGCAATCTCCCCCGATCTTGTTTCCTGTAAAGCTCGTAGCCACGCCTGTAGCTAGTCTGCTAACCTGCTAACCGCAGGATGGTCCGCTTAAATGTCTGAATGTTGGACATTTGCTTTAAAAAACATACATCACGACTGAAATCACGTTTACTGGCGCATTGAATACAGCAGCCTCACTCAGCTTGGCTGGGAGTATTTAATTAAAAAAAAGGCTTTTTGTTAGCTAGCACTTTGATTTAGAGACCACGGCAGCCAAACTGCGTCGACAACTCACCACACCATCCCGTACGCTCCTTCCCCGATGTAAGACAGGTTCGTGTAGCGGGGGCCCACGTCAAAGATCTGGCCCTTCACGGACTCGGACGCAGTTTTGGGTCCCGCAGCCCCGGGCGCTCCTTCGTGCGCAGCGTTGCCTGCTGGCCCGGCAGCAGCAGCGCTGTTGGAGCCTGCGGCCCCGACCGCCGCGGTGCTGCTCGTATCTGCCATCCTTCCTCTCCGAACCGACCCGCTCTGTCAGAGTGTTTCACCGGTGCACCGCCGCCGCTCGCTGCGCCGTCTCACGTTGAGGCTTACAACCGTTTTTTTTTTTTGAACAGGGTGGATTATTTGATTGCCGGAGCAGAGCGACTTGATCACGGCCCTCGCTACTGCTCGAGTGTAAGTGGATTTCGTGCGCGAGCGCGGATTTGGTCTCAGTCGATCGTAAATGCGCGTGCCAAACTACGGTCATGCAGTTGCGTTAGAAATGTGTACCAGGGTCACTTGTGTGGGCGGGGTCACATCAACTGGCTACAATTGAATTTTTTTTTTTTTTTTTACATCGACTACTTTCTCCTCTCATAAGAGACAATATTATGTTTGGCATTAACACGAAGGACGTTTCATCCACGCATCTAAATAAAACGTTTTTCTGCTTTTAGGAGGGACCTTGTGACAATCATCGCAGCACTTTAAGACTAATGAAAATATGAAAATATTTGACGACTCATTATTATTGATTAGTTTTTAATGTGTTTATTTTCTATTATTATTAGCGTTATTAAATTATTATTATTTTGTGTGATTTAAGTTATCCTTCTTATCTAATGTGCATGGTATGTTAAGATGTGTTTAGCACCGCCCATTCAGCTTTATCTTTACAAGATGAAAACGAGCGCTACCTACAAAATAAACACGCACCAGCCACAAGTGGGCGTGGCGATGTATTTTTCATGCTGCATGTTATGGCAGGATTTTATGATCAACTTGTCATTTTATCATTTTTATTTGATTATTTTCCATTGAATATTATAATAATAGTGTTGAATTATAGAGCTGTCATGTTATTTATGTAAGAGTATTATGCACACAGGAGGTAAGGCCTACTAGTTTACATGTGCAATGATATTTTTATTTTTTATTGTGAATTACGATTTACATGAACATTTAAAAACATTTTATTACAGTTGATTTTATTATAGTAGTATTACAGAAAGGAGGTGTGAGAAGATGATGTTCCTTTGTATTTCTACAATGGTCACAAATTCAGTAAGTTCTATGTATGTGTATGTGTATGAATGTAGGAGTACATTTATTTATGCTTGTATGGATGTTTGCATCAGCTCATATTTGCTGTTTTTGTTTGAACTGCTTTTGGATGAAATTGTGCGATACAAATACAAATTGAACTGAACTGTATTAAAGCACCTTTTAAAAACGACCAAATTGTCGTTATCACTTAACTATTATTATCTGTATTCATCATGTTCATAAAACATTGCATGCGAATTAAAACCAAAACAAAAATAACACGATTTCTGAACGTTTGAATGAACGTATAGAAGAAAAATATGAGGTAATAATGTCAAAATAAAGGGGGAAAAAAGCAAATCAGGTATCTCACATAACTAACATCTATTAATTTGTTTGATTTGTATGCGTCTATCTCTAAGAAAATCTGGTCACCATAGAAACGGCTGCGCCTATAACCGCACCCCTTCGCTCACGTCACCGCGCTGGCTAGTGCACTTCCTGGTTACTGGTTACTGTATGCCTCATGTTGTGTTATTCATGTTTGAGTCAATGATACATTTCACTTTGCGACGAACCTGGGTCGGCCGGATTCATCTAGCGCTCAGCCTCCTCGGACTTCCCTACGCCGCCTGCGCCGGAGTCAGGTACGGCAGCATAATATTAATATATAATACATAAAGCTACGGATATTTGGACAGTTTCGGCTTTAAGATAACATTGTATGTGGATTGTATTTGATATCAGTCCAGTACATTTAAGTGGCTCATTATGCAAACTCATATACTTGATTTCCAGCCATCAATCAATTTTAATATGAAATGTGATGCCAAACATGAATCAAGATGAGCTCATTTAACAGCTATCATCCTGTTTTTATGACATGATTCTTCTGCTCTAAGGACAAACAGTAGTGTGTTGGTTTCCCTCATAAATATACTGTATGTGTTTATTATATATTATATAGTTTATTATATAATGTACAATAAATGTGTGTACTATAAAGCTTTAGGTGAGAACAACTGCATTTGAGGAGCCACGATGTTGAGGGGTGTACGTGTGTCGCCTCTGGGTCTTACTTACTGGATCTTCACATCTCTCCCTGCAGGCCTGACATCTCCTGCTCATCTGGTCATCCGTTCAGAACAAGTCAAACCATCCGACCTATCAGCAACAGTTTCTGTAGCCGCTACACGACCAGTGTCCAAACAATGCCATCCTCAGCAGCGCCTCATGTAAAATCAAGATGTGCCCAGTATCCAGGGTCCACAACCGAGCGCTTCCAGGTCCCTGATAACATGGTGGACTGGAGTCAGAACTGGCCCCTGTATAATCCGGTCAGCTACACCCACCCCTCGGTGGAAAAGAAGCCAGTATGGGCAGATCCTGACATTGGGTGAGCATCACATACGTTATTTTCATTGGCTGTTGAGACATTTTGAGATTTAATGACTTTTTGCTTGTTTTTCAGCTCTTTCTCGCCTCAGTTCAACACCGTGGATGGTCCTGTGGACAGAACAAGCTTTGAGGGCAGCTACAAAGTGGAAAATGGAAAGCCGCTGTAAGTATCAAGATTTCTATTTGCAGAATATTAGTTAGTAACGCTGGCATTTGGATTGGTTTTACTCAAAGATAGCAAGTAGACAGTAGCACAGGATGGTATCAGCTTGGCTAAAAGGTTTGCGGACTTGCCTAATGTTACTTTTATGCCCCTGTAAGTGCTGTCTGGGATGTTGATTCTGGTCTGTGGTATTAGCAACATTTTAATATTACAGGAACATTTCATTAAATTTTAATTTCACAGATATTTCTTACTGAAACACAAAACACGGCTAAAGTAAAAGTGCTCTTTACTGAAGAATTGTGTGTCTTACGTTTATTTTAAACTATTACTAGTCATTTTTGTATATAGATGTTTATAAATGAATTTGACTTGATTTGGCTAATTCACCTTTTTGTTCATTCAGAAATCCTCGCGGACGAACGGGGTTGACCGGTAGGGGTTTGCTGGGACGTTGGGGACCCAATCATGCAGCAGATCCTATTGTCACCAGGTAACTATACTTTTCATTACACATGGGTATTATCAAGATATTTGCTAACCACAGTTAATTATTAAATGCTTCGGAGCTTTCGTTTATTACAAATGCCTGATGCGTTATGGTTTGGCAGATGGAAAATAGATGCTAACGGAGCAAAGATAAATCACTCGGTCTCCAAGCAGCCTATCCTGCAGTTTGTGTCCATCAAGAGGAAAGACTGTGATGAGTGGGCCATTCCTGGGGTTGGTGTCTTTTACCTTTTTTGTTTTTCCAAGTTTTATAGATGCTGTCTGTTGTTTCATGCTCACTGTGGCATTTTTTTTTCTTTCACGCTGGCTCATCTAAGTGTACATGCCTGTTTTTATGTAGGGGATGGTGGATGCAGGGGAGCAGATTTCTGTCACACTGCAGCGGGAGTTTTCGGAAGAAGCGTTGAACTCGCTGGAAGTCACACCATCGGAGAGAGCCGAAATCCACAATCGCATCATCGAACTCTTCAAATCGCCAGGGTTTCAGGTCTGCTAAACTGACATTTTAGACAACAAGTGGAATGACGAAAGTAATAGAATATACAGTGAGCATGTACGTGTGGTAAAATTAACGCCTTTTCTCTTTTTCCTCCTTCAGGTCTATAAAGGCTACGTGGATGATCCTAGAAACACTGACAATGCTTGGATGGAGACAGTGGCTGTCAACTTCCATGATGAAACGGGTAATATTTGGGAAGAACGTTTGTTTTTCCCTCCTTTTTTTCCCCTCTAATTGTCGTCATTCAAATGTACTGTAATATTTGTACTCTAATATCCAAAATTTGTATTCATTCCACAACATCCCAGGCCACTTGCACACTGTTTTTAATAAATTATTATGTTTCCAAAGCAAATATGGACATCTTTGTAACAAGACGTCTTTTGTTGTTACTGTAGGCGACAGCGTGAGTGAGCTACCGTTGCAAGCTGGCGATGATGCAGGACAAGTCCAGTGGAGTGATGTTGACTCATCCTTTCCCTTATATGCAAGCCATTCCCATTTCCTGGAGATGGTTGCCAAAGAGAGGAACGCTCACTGGTAACCAAGGATGAAATACTCCGTTCGGAGATAACAATGAAGGAAACATATACCACTGTTGCACTGTGTGTGCTGAGAGCGCTTGTGTATTTAAGATGCATGATGCCTAATCTTATTTAAATCCCCCCTCGCTAATTTCAACATAATAATCACAGTGATATTAGTAAAAGCCTAATATGCATGTGTCATTACTCTGAAATACGTATATATATGACCATTATACACTATATAGCAACTGGTGGCTTTGAAGTTTAAGACTCATAGATCTTGTGAAATGAATGAAACTAGCAGCTTAAGCTGTTGCAAGTATAAAAAGGTGTGAAGTAAAAGTTTCCTTCCTTATGAGGAACCACTACAGTTCACATTTTTAACAATGGTCTTTTATAGCACATTCTGAAAAGTCAAGTCTTATTTTTATCAATAAGACATATTGATAAAAAAATGGGTTAATTATCATCAGCATTCTTATACTTCACACCTTTTTAAATTGTCTCTATATAATATGAAAATATCTGATACTGTATTTTAAAGTTAATACGAATATTCTTCCTAATCTATATGTGTTTTTTTAAAGTGATCATTGTGTGCTGCGTTTGTTGTCACAGCAACTGTGTTACATGTATTACAGTGGACGTCAGCCTTCATGGTTGCACCAGAATCACAAATTTCCAAATGTCTGTCTTACACTTGAGACACTACGAGGTGCTAATAAACCAATGAAAAAGCCATTGCTTGTTTTGTCTCTCTTTTTTCATGGACAAATAAAAATAGGATTAAAACTTGGTTGTGGTGTGTCTGATGTGTGCACAGGTATGGTGCTATTTATCACCTCGATTTTTGCATGTAATCAATTGTAAATATTGCGCAACTTTTTCTAAGTGGCCTTGAACTATATTCAAAACAGGAAGCCATGCTGTGGTGTCACAGTTATAACTTTCTGTGTTTAAGAACGTCTCGTTAAGACGGACGAGGGGGTGCAGAAGAGTATTTTAAGGTTGAGAACATTTGTATTTAATTCTGTACTTTGCACATGTGAAATAATTGGTAGAAAGGGGTCCTGTTACTGAGTGTGTTGCTCATCAGAAAGGTTCAACAGCCAGTAAATGCGGAACGATGTTGTGGTTTCATTACTTGCAAATGATTGTTTATTCAGGCCAGGCTTTGTGGTAAACACAGCCTAACAGTAACATGGCTTTGGTACCAGACACAGCCTTTTCTTTGTGTATATGGATGCCTGTAAATATACTGTAGAGATGAAATGCCTCCTTTATTTGTAAATTTGTAAGGCCTTGTTTAAGAGTTTTAGTGTAATTTCTTATTTGCCTCAGACATTTTACCAACACCTTTATTAAGACGTCTGATCCAATAGTTTTTGTCCACGGTTAAAAATCTAATTATAAAAAGCATTTTATTACTGCGTTTATTTATGTTATCCTGTTGGGCCGACTGGTCAGAACTACATTACCCAGAAGCCTGTGCGACATAAGCAGCTAAAGCTGACGACGTGGCCGAGATACGTTCCTGTCCCGTGTTTCAGTGAACCGGGGTGATTCAAACAAGGCAAACCGGCTTTCAGAGTTGCTTGTTGAACGCGTCGTTGGCTGTAGATGCTCTGGCGGATCTGTATGTAACTTTGATACAGTTATAATTTAACAATGTCTGGGAAAATCAAAAACCGAAGTGCTGCAAACGCAGATTCGCTATCTGGCGGCGTGTCCTGCGATGAACGCATCTTGCGGGATTGTCATCAGCTCTACGCGGATCCCGAGAGCGGTGAGTTGGCTTACCGTCCCTTGACATTATCTAAAATGTTTCTATTTAATAGGAGTTAAAGCAGAAAACCGCTCGCTTACCGTGTGTTAGCTAGCTTAGTAAGAAACCTGACGTTATCACCAGTGAAGGAGGCTAACTGTTAGCCAAGCTAATGAGCGTCAATTTAGATTTGGCTAACGTTGCTCTCGCCAGTATAGTTAACTTGTTACATTAAGTTAACGAGGTTAGTTCGTAATGTGTGAGACAGTTGTGTGATAGTTTGTATCATAGACATGTGTAATTTCTTAAAGCCTTTGTCTATCATCTCCTTTCCAAATCCCCTACAGGTGTGTGTGTGTGTGTGTGTGTGTGTGTGTGTGCCCTCTCCAATCACCCTTTTCACTCAATTAATGGGATTATTTATGGGATTAATTATTATTTATTATTGCTCTTGACTGGCTCACCCGAGTCCTTCAGGTTCCCATAACAACAGCATGATGGCTTCAGTTAGGCCTGATTGACATTAACATCTTGGTTATATGGCTATATGTGATTTATTAAGATAATTTATTTGGGTTTTTTCAGGGTTGATGACAGTGGCTGAATCTGTTGGTGTGAAGTTGCTGCCGCCCAGGAAGAAGATCACTGTATTGCTGATGGGCAACCACTCTGCTGGAAAAAGCTCCTTCATCAACTGGTAATATGCAACAGAATAAAACACAAGGGAATACAAACAGAACAGTATGATTTGTGTCTGTAGCACTCAATTACTTAATCTTGCCACAGTTTGTTTGCAATTTATTTACCTTACAAATGCAGCAAAGATCTTGCTGCCAACACTTGAGTATGTACAAATCTATTGATTTTGCTTAGTAGTGAAGTTTAAATTGATTTGTTTTGGACTGCGGACACAAGTTGTTTTATACCAAGGCTCTTTTTGTTCAACTTTTTTTTCATTTTTTTTTTTTCAGGTATGTGGAAGAGCACATCCAGCGCACTGGAGTGGCGATTGAGACCCAAGGCTTCAGCTTTGTTACGAGCGGGCGAAAGAGAGAATCCCTCACGGTGAGTGAATTCTTCCAAAGACACTGTGATACAGATGTATATTTGGTTTTGGAAATTTATAGCAAAAATGAGGTATTTTCAAAAATGTCCTCAGATCACAAAGTCATTCCTCAAGGTGGCGACTTATTACATGAAGCTGAATAAGTTCAGTATTGATTTCACTACTTCTGTAGAACAAACTATCTCTGACTGATGTGGTTCTGTTTTATTCTTTAGGGAAATGCCACCCTTCATCTGTATCCACACTTCAAGCCTCTGCAACAATTCAAAGGTGAGATTTCCCACTCTAATCACAACACCTCCCTGTGCTACTCGGGAGATTTATCACAATGGTACACTCTGTTTCCACCTCAGGCTGTTGCCACACTGATGCATTCCCAAACTGCCAAGAGATTTTGCCGTATAATTTGTTGTTGGTCCTTTTTCACACTTCCTTCAGTGTTACATTACTGTTGAGGATGCAGCAACAAAAAGCAACACGGATGAATCGACACAAGGGATCACTGTGTCAACACCGTCACAATTCATATCCTATTAAAACACTGAAGATACACAGATATTATTACTTCAGGTCATTTCACTGCTCTTTTCACAGGAACTTTGCTTTTAGTGCAGCGGCCATGTAGTTCATCATGAGTTATTTGAATATTAGGTGACCAGTATCAAACATTAATAGTTAAATTATCAACATTTTGCTGTGCAAGTTTTTTTTTTTTAACCACAATTCTCTGATCTTCCTTGATTGATTTCTAGGTGTTTCAGAGTATTTGAGCACAGAGATCTGCACATCGCGTCAGAAACGCTTCAGCCTGGTAACTTTTGTGGATTCGCCTGGGTTGGTGGACGGTGATATGAAGTATCCCTTTGACGTGGACGAGGTTATCCTGTGGCTGGGTGCGTTAACCGTTTCTGACCATCTCTGTTTGTTTTTTATTGTCACAGCTGATGTGGAAAAACTTTTACTTGCATTAAATGTTTTTCTTTGAATAGTATAAAACAAGGAAAATGAAATCATGCTTTCAATAACGTTCTGGTGTCATGGTTGACTCAAATTTTAACTGCTGTGTCCTGTTTTATTAGTGATTTTTATGTCTAATCTGAAATAAGTTTCTAGAATAAATATAGAGATACTGCATCTTAAATAAGAAGTGATTTTTAATAACTACAATGAATCATAAATGCACCAGTCTAATTGAAGCAAGTTAAATAATGGTCCTTCCCACCGTCGCTCTCAGGTGATCTCTGTGACTTGATTCTGGTCTTCTTCGACCCAATGGGTCAGGCTCTGTGCAAGCGCACCCTCAACATCGTGGAGAGTCTGAATGAGAAACACGGGGATCGGCTGCACTTTTACTTGAGCAAGGCTGACGAGGCCGGCGGAGAGTCTGACAGACAGGTACGCACAGCAACACTCTTCTACATTCAGCTGCACAGTATCCCATCACCTGCAAAACAGGCAACATACAAAAAAAAAACACATTCACGGCTTTATATTGTTAGACCTCAGGCCCCTCGAAGAGGACTGATAACCTAAAATAGAATATATGTGTGGGTAGCTGAAATCTGCTGCCAAGTATCTTTACCAGTGCTGGTCTATTTCAAGTATCTAGAATAAAACACACTAGTAAATGGACATGCACTTAAATCAAATACAGTCCTTTCTAACTGAATTACTAGATTTTGTCTCAATGATACTAAAAAGCAGGATATTAATGTCCATACTCTGACTGACTTGATTTTTTTATTGTTTGTTTTTTTTTTACTGGCTGGCACAGAGAGTAATGATGCAGATTGTCCAGGAGCTCTGCAAGCGACCGGGACTCAACAAATGTGGTTTCGACATGCCCACCATCTACATCCCTAATCCTAACAAGGTAATCCTTAACTTAAAGGCTCGTACCTCTGCTTCCTTAACTTGCTCTTTGCATGCCATTCCTGTAATTTATTTTTTATTTTTTAATTGTTTTTTTGCCTGTATTCCTGTTCCTAGCCAAGTCGCTGCGTCAACCAGATCGAGGAGGTGTGTCGCACCGTTGAGAAGACCATTAACCAGACAGTCCAGAATACACTTAACTCCCTGGAGAAGGACTGTGAAGTAATCAGTGAGGCCATCACTGATACGCTCCTTAACGACAGGTCATTTTAGGTTTTGTTATTCTCTGTAATGCCACTAGAGACATGCAGGTTCATCTTTTTATTCTGCTAATAATCTTATGTTATATAATCTCTGTTATATTTAAAAATCATAGGAATACTCAGTATTCCAACTGTAAGTGTGATCCTGCGCAGATAATTACTTTATCAGACACAAATATTAGTGGGATATACACAGCAGCGTCGGCCAGTGATGCCTTCACAAAATAATAGTGACCATCTGCTCTCACAGGCAGACCAGTGTTCAGAACCGACGAGCGCGCTGCAAGAGCTGCTTCCTGACCCTGCTGGGTTTCAGCGTCCCGCTGGCTCTAATGGCCTTACTAGTGCTGGGCTCCCTTTCCCCAGAGCTGCTGGAGGTGGCATTGGGCCGCGAAGGCTTAGAAGCACTCTCACTCTATCTGGTGAGAGCTCACTGTGTTTATTGGGGTGGTGTGAGACAAACGATCATCAGCTGCACACAGTGTGTGTGTGTATGAAGTCTTAATTCCAGCTGCTCTTGTGATTCACAGACTCCCATAGTGAGAATATTTGAGTCCCTCTCTGTGGAGCAGCGGTTTTACAGCTGTGGCGGACTGGTCTTCTTCTCCTTCCTCCTGCTCATCTTTGCACGCTTCTCCTTCAGGTACGAGAATAAGATGTCGATACCTTCAGAGCCTTTGGTTTGAAATAACCCATCTTACTTTAAGGACTCCTTCCTGCCACCAATCTATACTATTATAATGTTAATTTTTACACTCAGTCCTGTTTTATTTTTATTCTTTATTTTACACCTTAATCCCATGTATTTTGGACAAATGCAACGTGGTTAAACTTTTACATTTCTGGACCTTTTTATTTTATCTCAACTTCATATTATTTCTTTTTTACTGCACTCATCTGCAGCTGTAACACTTTAATTTCTCCTCGTAGAATCAAGTAGATGATCTCACCTTAGTTTCAAAATGGAAGCTTAAAAAGTTTTCTTCAAGTGCTGTAGTTTCTCACACACTGGCAGTAGATTCCTGTTTAAGCAGCTGAATGTGATTAAGACCCTAGATTTACAACATTTCTCACGACACATTTTTTTTTTTTCTAATTTCAGTTCATGTTAATAACAAATCTGATTAAATTCTTTGATGCGTTTCCCTTTTTAATTCTGTGCAGGACTCGGCCAACTCTGTCAGGCAAACAGAAAAGGCAACTGCAGGAGAAGCTGGAGTATGTTCAGGAGGTGGTCAAGAGCAAAAAGGTATCGTATGCGTGTATCTCATACAGATATGGTGCTGGCAGTAAGTAGGCTATATTGGAGTATGTGAGTATGTTTAACTGTCTATTTTCTTTACCCTGTAGAAAAAGCTGTATGAAGAATATCTACGGCAGAGTGTCAGCGATCACGACATGGACTTGTAAAGAAGGACTGAGATGCAAACTAAAGACTCAGCACCACCGCAGTGACATAGGACCAAATTAAATTTTAGCTTTGCCGGTGTTTCACACCAGCTGTCATGTCACTCGACCGCCCGATGCTGTGTCTCTGTACGCCGAGTTCTGGTACTGTGCATACTGTAATTGTAATACCCTTTAACCTATTAGATAATAATACCTCCCATACAAACTGTTGTACTACACTACCTGCAGATAAGTAGAGTAGACAAAGCTTTTGTTACTGATGACTTATTTGATGTGAGTATTTATATATGTATTCTGTGCCTCTGATCCACTTCACTATTCATTCAGGCTTATACCACTTATTGATATTGATATTTAGAAAAATTTTCATACTATTTATAATATTACTTTATCAGAGAAATTGTATTTTGGTTAAACAACAGCAGTGGTTTACATGAGTCACTTTGTACGAGTTACGGTTTTTGGAGACTTTGACCAGTATTTTATACAGAACTTCAGCTGCTTTATATCATCAAGTCACAGTTTTGGTATAAATCCAGTTCACACAATGATGTAAGTTATTATGTAGAATAGCCAATTCACACAACTCTGAGTCAGCAATCAAACATTTTATCAGTAACCAGATCAACTTTTTGTATTTCCTTTTCTTACATTGTGATCATGTTTTACTGACAACTGATTAAAATAAAAATCATTGTTGAATATAATAAGAGATGAGGTTGTTTTTATTTTGTTTTATTGAGCTGTTTAGAAGAGTGCTTTTCACATTTGAATTTGTGCCTGGCTCTTAAATTGGATTAATATTTCTTGGGCACAGACCTAAAGATCAGAATCTTCTGTTGGGACTGTGAGTTGACAAAAGGGGGAGAAATGCCACATTTTAGACCATATTATATTACACACACACACACATCCTCGAGTTTCCATGTGTAACACAAAACGTATTGCATGCATAGTTGTGTGTACAGCCTGAATGTCTTCCTCAATATCAGGTTACAAGATAAGGAGATGGAAATCAAAGAGAGGCGTGTGAGAGAGATGAGGAATGGGAGGTTCATACATCCACTCTTTTAGCCACAGTATCTGAATGTAAAGATTCTGCCATAATCACAGATCTTTAACAGTTGGAAGCGGAAAGCCATCATTTCCAGTGACTTCCACATGGGTGTGAACAGTCATATTTAAAGTTTTTATTGAAGAGCCAACAGGAAACTTATCAATCATGTGTATAAATGTCTTTGTTGAGAAAAAGGATGCAGGTGCGAAAAGACTGAAACGCAAAAAGCTGCTGCGGATAAAATACAGTTTCCTAGTTTCAAGGTAAATATTAAGCTCAAGTTTACTCATGTTTAGTTTTAATGTTTATCACACACACACACACACACCACTGCATGATGACATAACCTTTTCTCTGAGGAGCAACATGATATCAGCATGCAGTATGAAAAATAACCTACTGACCATAGAGGACATTATAATGCAGAACACAAGGGCCGATAGCCTGGTAAAGCTGATAATACACAGACAATCAACTTCATATTGAGTTACTCAGTACTGTTAAAATGAACATATAAAGCTCCTCAATAGCAGTATTCATCCACCAGATGGTATCCTTATTTAGGGACAAATGTCACCTTAGTATTACTCTCATTAGATAACCGATGCATTAAATTATGTTTATTATATAGTATTTTTTCTTATTTTCTTATATCAAACGGAAATTTGGGGTGTTGCCCATATGACAGGACTAAAGGAAGAGGAATATATATATATATATATATATTTGAATTAGTAATTTGTGTTATGTCAATACCCCAATATCTGCAAAAATAATAAAAAAGGAATGAATAAAGGGATATTGCAAAAGATAAAGAATAAGTGTAAACTGTAACTTTTATGACTGTGGTTTAATGACCTCCAGGGGTCACTGATCACTGGCTTTGACTGTCCAGAGAGGATGTTTGGGTGTAACAATTAAAATTAAAAAATAATAAACGAGTGACAGCTTTAGTTGAACAAACAGAGACCAGCTAACCAACTACACGCAGAACAAAACTCGGACAGGGAAAAGCACGTGTGGACAGGAAGGAGGTTGACGTGTTTCCGCAGGCTTAGACCGGGGAAAGTTGTTTCCTGATGTTGACACTAAAGCCCCGGTGCTGGTTCAAAATGATTTCGGCAGGTTTTTTGCACTTTTCATAAACGTTTTTTTTTTCACTATCTTTTGTCGTCAGACGCCCCGCCGGTGATGGAGCTGTCTGACGGAAAGATGAACTCAAGGACTGAAGACTCAGGTAATAAAAAAGCATTAAACATTAATCTGCTTCATGTGTAACGGGGTTGGCTACGAGGTGACCTTTACAGCTGTATCTTGGATTTTAGTAAACATTAACTCTTAACTTGTTGTTTATCATCAGTGAAACCTGTTGATGTTGAGACAGGTAGCCAATAAACGGCCTGTGTGTGTTAGCAGTTAGCATCGCTGACCGTAGACGTGAACGGACGCCGCTATCGGCGAGCTAACACTTTATTTGTGTCCAAGCTGGGGTGCGGGGACCTTTTATAAACCACCGAGGGGGGGTTTACTGACCCCGACCAAAGTGAGTTTAAACCCAGTTCACCTGTCACTTCCCTCTGAAGACATTACCATAAATTAAAGCTCTGTTTAACTGTGTTTATAGCCTTTATCCTAGCCTACTTTACTTAAGTTAGTCAATTAACAAAGTAGCTAGCTAGCATTATTATGCCCTTTGACAAAACCATAGTTGTTAGTAAATTTATTTCCCTTGACTAATGGTGGAAAGTAGCTAATTACATTTACTCACATACTGCACTTTAATATAACTTTGAAGTACTTTCTACTGCGCCAAATTTATTTGACAGCTTTAGTTACTTTTCAGATGAAGATTTGTACCTTGAAAGTGTAAGTAAGAGTTTGATGAATCAAAAAGGAAGGGATCAATTCATCAAAGCCTCTGTGTATTGATTTCCTAGTGTACTAACCAATGTAAACAATTGGTTGCCATACACTGTAAGAAGGTTGTCATGGTGATGTCATCTGTGGCCTGATACTGCACATGAAAATGTGAAAATACAGACTATCACATGGCAGACTGACCCATGTATAGTATTTATGTAGCTGTCAGACTGTTTCACTATGTGAACAACAAGGAAAACTGGATGAATTAGGTTTTTCTTTTATTAAGTATTTCTAAGTCCTGTCTAATTTGTTGTTATGTAGATTCCTGTCTCCTCCCTGTTTCCCATATTTGTGCGACTGTTGCAAATATCCTCAAAACAACACAATGAAAAGGGCAACACACCACAACCTGTTTGTTGTTTTACAGAGGCGAGTCTGCAGGCCCAACTAGCCGATTGCCGAGCTCAGGTCGAACACTGGCAGGGTGTGGCGACGATCTGTGAGCTGAGCAAACAGGAGGAACTGGCAGAGCTGCAAAAACAATGTGATCAAGAGATCCAGTCTCTGCAGGAGGCTCTCAGAGGTCAGTGTGTTTTTGTGTGTGTGTTTGGCTATAAGTGGTATGATAAGTTCAGATAATAAGACTATTTTATATCTAATATTTCGCGTTGTCTTTTTGTAAGAAGAGAGAAAACAAACACAAGTTGTGTTTGGAGTGTTGTTCAGTAAATGTCCCCAAGGAAAATGCAAATGAAACTGATGTGAGTCAAAGATTGACATCACTTTGTTGGACAAAAAAAACTCCATACAAAAAGATACTTAGACACACTTTGCCTACTTACAAGGATAAGTGGAAGTTTTAAAGAAAAGAAAAACTTTAAAGTCCGTGGCAGGATTTTTCAGCAACAAATACAGCAAAAAGCAACTTTTGACAGATATGTTTTTATCCCATAACTCAAGAGACTCTCTCGAACACTGGACCTTGACTTTTATCTTTAAGTCAAGTCAGATACGTACAGAGACGTTTGAAACTCTTAAAAAAAGTAGTAGAATCAGCATTTCATTAGTGTTCACAGCATGTTATTGATTTGTGGATAAGAAAGCATTATGGTACCTAAACTTGCGCACAGAAACAAATGCAGAAGTATTCTGACTGTAACAGGAAACTTACAAATTATTGCAGTGATGGTGATTTTAAAAAACTGTACTATGTGTAATTGAACAGCCATACTGCATGTTTTCAGTTCATGTTTGTGTAGTTTTGAATTAAGTCAAAAAGTTTTCCAGTCTTTTAGTCGGTTGTATGTTTGACATTTAAAATAAAATTCAGATTGAGCAGACACAAAATTGGTACAGTCAAGATATTACCTCCAAAAAGGTAAAAAGTCAGGAGAGGTCAGACATCTATACATATACATACATATATAAGTTATGCTCCATTTTAAGTTGTGAAAGTTTTCTTCTCTTCTGGGCTCATGAATAACTTAATTTTTGTTTATGATAACAAGCAGCTCTGACAAAGGCTTCATTCCACTGGATGCTAAAATGTTTTCATCATTATTTCATTATCCTGTTGTGTTATCAGAGACAGCAGCGCAGTATGAGGCCAGGATCGCTGTTCTGCAATCTCAGCCAGTGGAGTGGAGGAGAGCCAGCGGACATAGCCTGGTCAGTGTGCAACTGTGTGTCTTTTCCCAAAAATTGTTTACGGTTTTTGGACTCAATGCCACCTTTTTGTTTCTCTCCACCTTTTAGATTAGCGGAAGAAAAAGCAGGATGGACGCAGAAACTGCCAGTAATGAATCGTCGCCATTGAACACCAACAGCCTGACACACGCTGAGGCGACAGCACCGTCAGACGGGATGCACAGCCAACCGGCAGAGCTCGAGGCAGCCGCAGAGGGAGAAGGGGCGGCACTCACAACGGAGGGGTATTTTTCACTGCGGCACTGCGACTCGGCCTCATTGTCCTCCTTCTCCTTAGACACGCCGTCTCTACCCAGAAAACTCCACGCTCAGGAAGACACAGACTCGCTGGTCTCCACAGGAACTTTGGTGCCTGAAGCCATCTACCTGCCGCCAGCTGGACATCGGCTGGTCACACACAGTGACTGGGATACACTTAATGCTCAGGTTCAGATTTGAAACTTATTAACTTATATTATCGCTCCTTTTGAACACACAAATCCACTTGCAGGAATTAGATTTTAAGATAGATTTGTCTTTGAAAAAATGACATTGATCTGATATTGTTCTGGAAGGAATAATTCACAAGTATTTTTTACAGATGAAATTGAGTAACTTATTGTATTTTATTATTGTGCTGTATTGTGTTGGGCAGGTATCAGAGCTGCGCGAGGAGGTGAGTCGACTGCAGGCTGAGAAAGAAGAGCTGGAGACAGAACTGGATACGCAGACCAACCGCACACACAAACAGGTGGGAAACACTCCTCTGAAGATATTCACTCACCTATGAGTGTGTAAAGTGTGAGCCAGTGACACACACATACATATACACAGTGAACCTGAATGATACATGTTACTGTGCTGTATGTTCAGGTGTCGATGCTCCAGTCTCAGGTCCAGACCTCAGAGGCCCTCCTCCAAGATATCCAGAAATCTTTTAGCCTATCGCAGAACGCAGTCCAGAGTCGGCTGGTGAGTGATAATGATGTTGATCCTTCAGAGCATATTTGACTGTCAAGTCTTTTTAAAAGGTAAACTTGCCAAGAATATATAAATGACGTGGTGTCTCTTTGTTTTCTTACCACTTGTGTGCATATTGACTTACTCATCCATCACAGTGATTAAGCCAACAGTAGGCACTTGATTCACAGGGCGAGTCTGTATGAATACTGTACACATTAGATGTTTGTACGTCGGTGAAAAGATATTTGTTCAGTAAGTGTTCAAATTTGTATATGTGTGTGTGTGTGTGTGTGATGGCTTTTGTGTGAGTTCAGGCAGAGCTGTCACTCTCCCAGAGGAAGATGTGCAGTGAGCTGTCCAGACTGAAAGGAGAGGAGGTTGGAGATGAGGGGCCAGAGTCCAGCTCATCATTCCCAGCAACACTGCAGGTACGATTACTGTTTCAGGTTCCCCGTAAGTGCTGGTGATGAAAACCCACTTAGAATCTATTTAGTAACAGGTCACATGAACATGAATTGCAGCATAATTAGTTAGATAGATATTTTCATGTATATTGAATCACATCCACTATTTTCAGAAGAATAGTTTAACGTAGCTTTGTAAACGGAGAGAAAATGGAAACCAGTTCGAGATTGTCTGTTTAGAGGAGAGTTCCTCTCAGTAATGTGCTAGTTTAAGATTTTCTTTCTGTCTTTAATTTTCAGTACAGGTAGTCAGATTGTTTTTGTGCTCGGATTTGGGTTTGAACCTTTATGATTGGTGAATGAAAAGCCGATATACTTAAGAAACCAGGACAGCTTCAGCTACACACCTTTATCGGAGGTATCAGTGTGTGTTCACTGTTGAGCTCTAACCTGCAGGGGGCGCACTGTGAGGAGCGCCTTCGCATTGAGATCGTCAACCTGAGGGAGCAGCTGGACACCCGGGGAGAGGAGAATGGTCTGTGCTTTATATATTTTTTTATTATTATGATTATCATTAAGGCTTTTTTGTATACCGACTGTCTCGGCTGTGACACCTTTTTAATTCTTCATTTTCTCTTTCTTCTCTTCCTGCTCTCATTCGTAACGACGGTCATCAGAAGTTTTAGAAGGTGAGAGAACAAATCGTGCTTAATGATTAGTCTGGTAATGCCAATTCATAAATCTAGTATTTGGTGTACGGTTATATTTTTATTTGGATTTATTTATTATTATTATTATTATTTTACTGATTGATTGCTAATTGATTGCCTATGTCATATGTTGATGCACATTCGAATAACAGATAGATATAATATAGATTGAAATAAATGTCGTATATGTTTGTTTGTGATTGTGTCTGCAGTGCGTCTTTCCAGCTTAAAGACTGAGACGGAGAGGATCCAGGCTCAGAAGGACCAGATGCAGGCCGAGCTGCTGGCCTGCCGCACTGAACTTGAAGCCCTGCGGGTGGCGCTCTCTCATGTGCAGAGCAACAACAAGACCCTCAGTCATGATAAAGTAAATCCAAACTGCTTTTTGTTGTCATTTACACTGGTGGAAAATCCTCTGTGTGGTGGGATATATATATATATATATATATATATATATATATATATATATATATATATATATTACTTTTAGGAGTTAGACACACATGGGCTTTAATACTTCGCTTCTCTCTGGCTGTCAGGCAGCCCTGCAGCAGCAGTGTCTGGAGCTACGCAGCCAGGTGATCAGCCTGCGCTCCCAGGTCGACACCAGCCAGACTGTACAGAGGGACTTTGTGCAGCTCTCCCAGTCGCTGCAGGTAAGAATTTGTGGACGATGGTAGAAGTATGGTGACGATGCAAAAACATAAATGGAGTATTCGACTCACCCCCTCTCTTCCCATTCAGGTGAAGCTGGAGTTAATTCGGCAGGCTGACAGTCTTGAACAAGTCAGAGAAATCCTGGAGGAGGGAGTCAGTGAAGCCGGTGCCCTGCCTGCAGACGCCTCGTGAGTGTAAGAGAATCACATTGGAACCAAAGAGCACAGACTAAGATGAAACCTCCCAAGAGTGACCAATAAAGCTTAAGTGACCATAGCCACAGGAAATACTGACGCTGTGATGAGTGACTACTGGAAATCATTACAGCTGGTGCTGCTGGCACTTGGACATAGTGACACCTCAGAAGGTGTACATACTCCTAGACAAATTATTTGTTTGTTTAAGAGATGAAGGTTTGTTGCTTAGTGACCAAAATGATTTTTGATAAACCGTGAATACTTTGTTGACACTGTTAAAATTGTCTCACACTCACACTGTTTTTCATACAGTTGCGCGTACACAGACGTATTGTTTATAAAACTGACATGACTCCAGCAAAAACACTCAACAGTCCAACACTTTCTTGCACTCTTAGTAATTAATATGCTCGATGTTTTTTCCCATGCGGACTTCTATGCAACGGATCACAGTGCAATAATGAATAACAAAGTGATGCAGAACAGAGAGATTTTACTAAATTAACTACAATTCAGATGTGATTTTATTAAATATATTAATTTGTTGTATTTTAGTTTTAGCCTAGCATGAACTCTGTTCTTACTACAACCATATTAGCGTTTAGATTTCTAGCAAATGTGTAATCTTGTCAATTTGTTTTGTCTTAATACACACTGAAAAATGACACTGATATATTGTTGAAATTCTTTCCTTTCAACTTTTTTGAGTTTATAATGATGATAGTTTATTAATTCTTATATGTGTATCAATTAGATAATAAAATAGGATAAATACTGTAATACATTCCATTTGCACTTTGAATGTTTTTTTTGTTTTTGTTTTTTACTACAAAATGCAGATTTAACAAGTTTAGTTGAAATATGGACACAAAATATATAAAGACATTGCCATGAAAGGTTAAAAACTCCTGATTACTGTAACAAAGTTAATGCTAATACAATTGAGGCTAATGTAGTATAGATTCATACACAACCTGTTATACTTTTTAATCATCTCTAGCCTTCCCATTGACGATTGTCAGAAAACCAATTGGAAATACAGAAAACTTATCATAAAGTTAAATACTAATAATAGAATGAATGATGCATAAACAGCTGTGGACGTCTTGTTATAAACACTGTTGGATTTATAATGACATTTGTTGCTTTTCTATATGATGGAACCATTGTTAGGGTCATGCGATGGTGCTTAATATTATATATATATATAACAGCAAATTATACATACAAAAATCAAACACTGATATCCAAGTTTGACAATTTCTTCATTACATATCTTTATTATTTAAGAATAGAATCAACACAGAATAATTCATTGTAATAACTCTTACCTATATATTAATTTCAGTACATACACAGAAGAAAATATTTTGCAGCTTTTTTGTGGTGTTTCTTTAGTAACACTTTGATGCCACTTGATGCTTGAATCATGTCAAGTGACTGTTGACACACTCTCAGTTGGAGCTCTCGGTCTTTTCTCTTCATCCTCTGCGTCTCAGTGGTCTCTCTGCCTCGGCTGCTCTCTGTTGCACTTTTCCCTCTAGACTTTCCCTGGATGGTCAAAAACAAAAGCTTGTCAGTTGTACATCACTAAGTTAACGGGGCCGTTCGGTGTACACATCCCAGTCAAACTCAACAGAGACTCTTCCCTCACTTTATGACTGAGCCAAGTGAGAAACTTCAAATAGTTTGAAGCATTTTTAAAACTTTTTTTTTTTTTTTTTTTTTGCATGACAAATGTAAAAGTCTACAGTCATGCTAGCAGCTCCGTGCAAAGCTAAATGCAAATGACTTTGCTAACATGCTGATGCTAAGCAGATAATGTTTATAATGTTCACATTTTAGTTTCGCGTGCTAACATTGTTTTGCAAGTATCTGGTCGTAAACCAAAGTACTGGGCAGATTAAAATTTTGATCTGATGGTGGCGCTTGATGAAAAGCTAAGGGACATGATTTCATGGCAATCCATCCAATCATTGTTGAGATCATTCAATCTGGACCAAAGTTGTGGACAGACCTGGCTAGAATTTTGCAGATTTTTCATAATCACATAGAAATAATCAAACACAATCCAGCAACATTTGATTGGCTGGATAACCTCGTTAAGAGAGCGCAGGATATTAGTTTGCAGTAAATTCAGAATCAAAGCAGCAAGCACACACACCAAATGTACCCATCAGTAATTTACTATTTCTGCTTATAGATGATCAACAGGTTACTTCAAGTAACAACCCAAAGTGACTTTTTCAAGATTCCAATAATAAACAATAAACACCAGCTACACAATACAATGCATGATGGTGATATTAATTATTTTTTTCTGCTGAATTTCTTGACAGATTTAGAGTCAGGAGGAGGACCCAAGTTCATAAATTCAGAAAGTTTAGCAAGACAGAAAAAAAACAACGTATATACACTGTGTAAAACTCAATATGAAACTTTCAAGACATGCACAATGCAGAGTGCTTCAACCTTCAGCTTGAGTCTGGGGGAATACCTTGTTTTGTTACAGAGATATGGAGGAGGGGGAAACGGGTTTAAACTGGATTGTCAGAAAGGCAGCGGTGAGAAAAAAAAAAAAAAAAAGTCCAAGAAGAGAAAAATTAGATAAATGTCATCAGAGTGAACACAGATTAGAGATACAAGCGTGGAAGACAATTAAAACTGTGTGAAAAAAAGAGGGAAGAAAGGTTAACAGTTAAAAATACATTAAAAGACATTTAAATGGGAGGTAAATTATTTGCTGCGTTCCATTAATCAAGCATATTTTACTTAAAAATGAATTAGAAGGAGGTTTAGGATTATATAACTTCAGGTTGAAAGTTAGGGGAGGCTGAATAGAAGGATGTTTACACATTTGTTTTGTTTAAAGCACAAGCAATTTCTACGCAGCACTTCAGCTATCCCCGACTACTGCAGCTACAAATGCTTTCTGCATAATATTGAATATTTAGTGCTGTATGGGAGATGATTTATAGAACATTATTTCATGTGGTTATAAATGGTGGGAGATTTTTTTTATTTTATTACGAACAATAAGAACAAAAAGTTTCTAATGCACATCATTATCAAATCCTAAAACTCTGATATTGCCTTCATCACACATAATTACTCACCAACGTGCACTGTAATGACAGCACTCTGCCAGTGTTGAAGCTTCATTCATTCATTGTGCTCAAGTTTTCTGACTTATAATTGCTGCACTTCCAACTCTTCTAAAATGTGTCCAGAAGTTAAACATGGACACATACAATAAACCTTTTAGATTAAATATAATTGTACTGTTTAAATTATACTCCCCGGTAATGTAGAATACAAGGAAATACATGTTAAAAATACACATTATATTGGTCAGATGTTTAGCTTACCCTCCAGATATGTGCGAGCCACAAACTTGAGAAGCTCATCAATCAGGATGACTGGGAAGGAGAGCTTCAGCACCACAATCCACTGCTCAACAGTCAAGTGAGTGAGCTTGAAGATGAGCTGTGGAGAAGAGAGAACAGCGCTGTGTTAAAACCGTCAAACTAGATGAATTAATTATACTGATACTACTATCATAGTTAGTAATGCAAGTACGAATACCCTATTTGATACCTCTAAAGAATAATCAGAATCAGAATCGCTCCCATGGAAGAATATGTTGTAGTTTTTAACTGTGACCAATCAGAATAATCCATAATGTGTCTGTGAATTTGTATCTGATAGCTTCAATTTATTATATATATATGAATGAATGAAGAAAAGCTGTTTTGTCACATAATTTGAGGAGTTCATAAAGGCCTCACAGAGCTGAGCAGCTGGTTTTATTGCGTGCCACCTCTGTTAGTACAACAGAACGTCGTCTGTAAGTATTTAAGCAATGAGAATGTGAGCGACAACATGGAGGCTGGAGAGGCAGTGAGTGAGTGGATGGATGTTTGATTTGGAGAAGAGAGCTGTAGTGCGGGGAGGCCAGACTCACGGGCAGGGGGTCGACGTAGATGATCATGAAGTGAAGGGACATGGAGAGGCTCATGGCGCCCACCAGCCAGCCGTTGCTCCAGGGGGGCATGCGCACCAGGGACTGGTTCTCAGACAAGCTGGGGGGGGTTGGATGGGGAGGCGGAGGGTTATGTTAATGCAGACTGAAAATGTGAGTGCACATGAAAGAATGTGTGCGTGTTGAGGTGAATGCATGAAAATAAATATGTACAGAAAAAAAAAGAGAAAAGATTGTGAAGAATAAGCATGGAAACTAGATGCTGGATACTGAAGGACTCAGTTTAGCACTGAGGAAACCTTATTATATATACATTAATATATCATGAAAGAATGTGCACTCATCTGTATAGCAATGTGCTTCTAACATATTATGAATTGTGTATCATTATGCTAATCGTAATACTAAACTCCTGATATTTTGTATGCATACTGTTGAGGTAGTGTCAGTGGAGATGTGTATTTAGATCCTTTAAATGTAAAAGTACCAGACTTGAAGTATAAAGTGGCAGTACAAGTACTTAAAGATCCCATCCAGACATATAAAATCCCTCATTTTAGGAATAATAAATTGAGTCTGACATTTTTTCCATGTAAAATGTCTCCTACTTCATTATACATGCAGATTTCAAGCTTCCGCATTACATTTACATAAATTGTTGTTTACTTGCCCTCAACTGGCTCCAAACTAGTTGTGATGTCACAAATCGTGCTTGTAGCTACACCTCGTTAACTCAGACTTTCAGTGAGCATAGAGAAACTTTCCCCCTTCAGCAGATATATTTGAAAACAGCCTTCTAGTGCTGAACTGCACATTCTGTGCATCGCTGTGCACAGTGAAGCTCAAACATACAACTTAAGGAACAAAAGGAAAAACACATTTTTGACTGGAGGGGGACTTTTAAATACTGTATTAATTCATGAACAGTGTTGAGGTTTGAGGTGCTCAGCTAGAAGTACCCACAATGCCCTCTGAGTTCACACAGTTGACAGACCTGTTCAGAGCGTTGCACATCTCAATGGTAACCAGCACAGACAGAGCCATGGTCATTGGAGGAGAGGCCTCGAACACCTCACAGTGGACCCCATCAAAGTCCTCGTTATCCTCACTGCATTGCATGAAGTGGGACTGTAAGGGATGATACACAGATAATTATCAACTTGAGCCTGGGGGAGTCTGTTAGAAGCTGAAAAGTTTCTAGTTACAGCAGCTATAAGGAGTCCTTGTGTGCTATGGTACTATAGATGGATATAGAAACAGGGTATTAAATACTAACCAGCTGGTGGAAAGAGACCATTGGGCCTTCATCACAGTACAGGAACCACCAGGCAGCTGCTGCAACAGTTGCAGCACCAACGTAACCTGGAAGAGATATTATAACGCTAAATCAGGAGGTCTTGAGGCTTCGATCCCCCCACAATAGAGCATTGCCAATGATAGCAGAAACATTCCTGCACTGAAATGATTGCAGTGTAAGAAAAACAAATGAAAAAAACATAATATGTTGTACCTCCAATGGCCAGGTATCTAAAGAAGAGCCAGCCAGAGATGAGGGGCTCTTTGGGGGATCGTGGGGCTTTGCCCATGATGTCCAGGTCAGGGGGGTTAAAGCCCAGCGCTGTGGCAGGAAGCCCGTCAGTCACAAGGTTGACCCAAAGCAGCTGGACGGGGATGAGAGCCTCAGGAAGACCCAGGGCAGCAGTCAGGAAGATACTGAACAGGTATGAGAAAGATAATTATTTTGTTATTCTTGGCACAGTCTTTCTGTCCTTTTTGTCTTTTAAAATTCAAATGAAGGATCCACTAATTAAGGATTTCCTGTAATTACTAAATAACATAATAGTAAAAAAGTAATAATTTTGTCTGCCACATTGTCTTATGTTGTCTTTAAATCTCACATAAGAAGTACTTGGTGTTGCATCTCATCCCCATCGACAATTATCAAGTACTCACCAGACGACTTCGCCTACATTGGAAGAGATGAGGTAGCGGATGAACTGCTTCATGTTGTTGTAAATGGCTCTGCCCTCCTCAACAGCAGACACAATAGAAGAGAAGTTGTCGTCAGCCAGGACCATCTCAGAGGCAGACTTGGCAACGGCAGTGCCAGAGCCCATGGCGATGCCAATCTCCGCCTTCTTCAAGGCAGGGGCATCGTTCACTCCATCACCGGTCTTGTTGTAGGGTGAAATAGAGAAGAAGAATAATGTATTAGGCTAAGATAAGTGTCGGAAAAGTTCTCCAAATGCTATCTATCTTTCAAGTCAAACTATGTCATTCCATTTTGAGCGCAATAATCCCAACAAAATCGTTCTTCTTCTTACCATGGCAGTAATCTCATCAAAACCTTGCAGGAACTCTACGATCTTCGACTTGTGGGACGGCTCCACTCGGGCAAAGCAGCAAGCCTTTCGGACGGCATTCTTCTGCTCATATGGAGCAAGGTCATCAAACTCACGACCGGTGAAGGCCTTGTTGGTAACATCCTCATCTTCAGTGAAGATGCCAATACGACGGCAGATGGCCACTGCTGTGCCCTTGTTGTCGCCTGGGGGAAGACAGAAAGAAAAGGGTTTTTTTTCTGCCTCTGTCTTTGATTGAGTTGTTGTACATTGAGAGCGCAATAGAGGAATACTGACCAGTGATCATGATAACACGGATACCAGCATCCCTGCACAGCTGGATGGAGCTCATGACTTCCTTACGAGGAGGGTCGAGCATGCCAACGCAGCCCACAAAGGTCAAGTCAGTCTGGAGACAAAAAAGAAAGAAAAGATTTTTTGGAGCTACTGACTGTAGTGTCATCATATTATGATTCAATGTGTCTTTATCCGTCCTCTTACCCACCTCATAGTCTGCAAACTTGGTTGAGTCCTCCAGGTTCATCTCCTCCTTTCTCAGAGGTGAATCACAGGTGGCCAGCGCCAAACAGCGAAGGGTGTCTCGTCCGGTGCCCCACTCCTTGATGACTGACATGATGTGGTCTTTGACTGGGCCAGTCAGGGGTATACGGGTGGTTCCCACACGAACGTACGTACAGCGGTCAATCACACCTTCTGGAGCACCCTGGTAACACATTTAAGACATGTTAGAAGGGGTGCAAACTGCAATCTGACTCGATAGGCTTTTACTCTAATCAGACTATTCCTTACAAATTTAGAAGCTTGATCTGTTGTGATTGTTTTCTTAGAATTTCCTACATTTGAATATTTTTCTGGTCATGGATCTTTTTGTACATGTGTCACAAACTCACTTTGACAAACATCTTGTTTCCCACTGGGGCTTTGGCGGACTTGGCAGGAGAGCAGTAGACTGACATGGACTTCCTGTCTCTGGAGAACTCCAGGGTAAACTCCTTCCTCATCAGCTGTTTAATCACCTGTCAGAAAATGCAGGAAAAGAGGGTTAACTAGACAAAAAAGATCACAAAATCAACCTGGAGCCTAAAACCGCTATTTAGGCCAAGTTAAACAAAGCCTCTGAACATGAATTTAAAGATGTAAAGGCTTAGATTACTATGTTTCAGTGAGATGTCTCATTACAGACTATGAAGGAGCTTTTGTGGACTTACAGAACAACAAGCATTTGCCCTTTCCACCTTGGACAGGCCACGCACTTCAGTATTGAATACGTTCATCTTCTCCACCAAACAGCTCAGAGCTGTTTCGGTGGCCTCACCCACTTTCTCATAAATACCCTTTGACTGTATCATGGAGACAGAAAAAAAAGAAAGTGAGTACATTTTGAGTAAACATAGTAGTATGTTGACATAAATATTAGAAACACAAAATGTCTTTAATAATCTGCAGACCTCATTGTAGTCCAGTGAGGAGTCATTGCACAGAGCGCAGATAGTAGCCAGCTCAACGAGTCCATCATACTGGCCGCACTTCACAGACACGTTGTTCCTTGTTCTGGTAGAAAAATATTTAATCAATATTGTTGTTCAGGAATTGGTTTCTGTGTTTATGTGTGAACCTATTTGACACTTACACTTCTCCCTCAGGGGTGTACTTTGACCCAGAGATATCGAACTGACCAAGATAAACACTGTCACCCTCCACTTTATCAATGATGAACATCTGTGTGGAAACATGATTAAAAAAACACATCAGATATGTTCTCCTTTTCGTTCACCAGCAGACTCTCTTGAATTAAAAAAAATAAATGTTGTTCTGTGTGGATGAACCCACCTTGGTTACACACATCTGGTTGGTGGTGAGGGTACCGGTCTTGTCAGAGCAGATGACTGAGGTGCAGCCCAGGGTCTCCACAGAGGGTAGGCTTCTGACGATGGCATTTTTCTTGGCCATACGACGTGTTCCCAGAGCCAGACAGGTGGTGATGACAGCGGGCAGACCTATAATGCACGGAGGAAATACACAATCACTCTGAATGGATGGATAGGAATGTGGACAAAACATTGATTTGAACTGTGACGAGAATGACACGTCTGTTCAACACCACCTTTATTTTAGGGCACACCCAAACTACTGTGTTGTCCAAGGTATTCCTGCAACAGAGGCGGCTACTTCTTAGATCTGTGTTCAGATTCTTGGCAAAAATCAAGAGCAATCGATGTGGCCATTGGACTGTGACAAAGATGTGGAGAAGATCTGGAGAGAGTCCAATTTAGGTGGCATCTTTGTTTGCAGATGATGTTGTCCTTTAGGCATCATCATCATCATCATCAACTATGACCTCAGCTGTGAGTTGGCACAGTTTGCAGCTGGCTGGTTTGACAGGGATGAGTTTGTCTGTCTCCATATAGAGTGGATAATATTTTGGATAATGGATAATAAGTATGAAAACAAAGCTGAGTGACTGTGCAAGCTCTTGATTAATGGGCCGAATGTCTTTCCAATTCTTATCTATTCTTGGAGCTCGGTAGCGACCATTGTAAATCAGATCAAGAAAAGAAAAAAAAGACTGATGAGCATGATGTTCAGCTTTCTCTCTCCTGCCAATAAAACCATTACATCTCTCTCCAGGATGAGTGGTGCAATCAAGTTGTCTTTACTTTTTTTGTCCTTGTCATAATTTGGGCCTTTAAAATATAAGCCTACAAGATCAAACAAAACTGATCATACCATGGGGAAAACCACAATGATGTTTTTAAACTGTGTAATGTTGTAAAGACCTATCATGAAACAATGGCCCTCATTTCATTTTTAATGGACCGGTAGCTGCAGCGTCACATGGACGAGCTACACAAGATGAATCTTAGATATGATAATCTTCTTGGGCAACCAAATGGAAGTTAATCCCAGGGGCTTACCTTCAGGGATGGCAGCCACAGCCAGAGCCACAGCAATCTTGAAATAGTAGATAGCACCGCGGAACCAGGAGCCTCCATGGACGGGGTCATTGAAATGGCCAATGTTGATTATCCACACGGCCACACAAATCAGGGAGATGACCTGGAGGACAGGCAGTCAGAGGGACGTGTGAGACGTCATTAAGTACAAGCTCTTGAAATGACTTACAGCTATTACATGACTAAATAAATAAAACTTTATTGGCATATCTGCATCTCCCACCTTGGAGAGCTGCTCTCCAAACTCGTCCAGTTTCTGCTGCAGAGGGGTCTTTTCCTGCTCCGTGGCAGCCATCTGGTCACGGATCTTTCCGATCTCAGTGGAGACGCCGGTTGCAACAGCAATACCAACAGCTTTTCCTGCAGCTATATTGGTGCCCTGAGCAGAATTTGAAAGAGAGAGAGAAAGAAGTCTGAGGATTTTTCATCTGAAATCTTACAGGCTTGTTTTTAGCATAATGTGATTTTTAGTTGATTAGTGAAACTAAACACTTGGGTGGCGAAATCGTTGACAGAGGCAGAAGAAAAAGTGGAGCCATTGTCAGCCATTGTTGATGTTGTTATTTACATCTGTACTTTTCCTACGGTTACATGTATCAACTTAACTGTTTTAGTAGTTTGAGTGGTGACAGTTAATTAGTGACAGTTGTGCATTTAACAGCAGATCTAAATATCTTTGGGCAGCACAGAACAAGCAACATGATGAGGATCCGGACTGATGGTAATATTCAAAATGTATTATATTACAATAAAATGGAATTTATCTTCTTCAAGGAGGTCATATTGCAAAAAGTTTTGCATGTTGCAATATGGAAACCATGGGTGTAATTAATAACGCTGACGAACCATCATTCTATTTCAGCGTATTGTTTATGCCCGCTTACTGAAAAATTGTTGAGGCGCAGTAAAAGGACAGGATTCAAGAAACCAAGAGGCTCATATAGACTTGCCAACACTTAACATGCTCTCAGTGAAAAAGCAGCAGGGAGCAAAGAAGAGACTCACAGAGAACAGCATGTTCTTCTTGTCCTGGTTGACGGCTCGGAGGTCTGGGACGGCATCGGTGTGTTTGATCACACTGACAGACTCACCTGGGAGACACAAGTGATGTGTCAGGTGGAGCGTTCAAGGAAGAAAGCAGTCATCAAAAAGATATGATTTTTTTTTTGTAACAGAAGACCTACCAGTGAGAATGGACTGGTCCACACGGAGGGTTGTCGACTTGATGGAGATGATCCTGATGTCAGCTGGCACTTTGTCACCGACTAATGTCCACACAAACACACACACACAAAAAAAAATGCACAAAAACAGATACTTTATTAACATATAATCTTTAAGGTTTTACATGATAAACGGCTTCATATCAATCTGACTGCAGCATTAAAACAAGATGGAGGGAGGAGGGTTGATTGACTGATTTTAGCAATCTGGACGGGTAGTGTAATGTTGTTGTTGAAAACTGATACCACAGTCAGAGAGAGAAAGAGAGAGATACAGACAGAGAGACAGATGGACAGAGAGAGAGAGACCTTGGGGAGATCATGAAATGAAAGAACAGGTGTACAGCAAACAGAGTGAGAGAGTGAGGAGCGAGCCTGGCCGTCGATATTAAGTGTATTTATACTCAAGCTTGTTTTTTTTTTCTTCCCACAGCAGGTTCCTTCAGCTCCCCTCCACCCCCTTTTTCTGTGACTGCCTTAAAAGGGCTCATGTTCATTCTCAAGGACAGTATCCCTGTACTCACACACACATACATACACACGCACACGAGTTTTGAAGCATATGAACGACCCAGTAGCTATAAGACATCTTATTTATGTTAAATCATTGGTCAAACATATAAATCTGACTACTGATCACGCCTGTGAACAAGTAAACTGCACTTTTTAGTTTACCGGTACTTCAACTGAATCTTTAATTATCCTCTTTTTAACGCTTGCTGTTCAGAAAGGTTGAGAAATCTCGAATAAGCCGCAGCTGCAGCCCTTAAAGTCTGTCCTGAATATTTTTATGTTCTTAGTGCATACAGTACTATTCAGCTTGTACCATTGGCTGTGCAATGCATAGCACGTATGATTTGGTATTCACAATTTCTCATAACGTCAGAATTTTCTATGCAATTATTTCACCCTGCTATAATATTCTTAATTGTGAGCTCAGACTAATATGTTCTGTTCAGGACTCTCGAGTATACATATCTGCTTGATTGAGTAAACCAATCAGATGCCACCAAAATCATATAACTGTTTTTAAGGGTTTTCATTGGTTCAATGGACTTTGAGTAAACACAGCAGGTAAAGTAGTTAAGCTCTCCCTGAAAGGGAATCGTACCGGAAACCTCCACCACATCACCGGGAACGATCTCCCTGGCCTTGATCCTCTGCACACTCTTCCTGTCCGCCCGGTAAACCTTCCCCATCTCAGGCTCGTACTCCTTCAGAGCCTCAATGGCGCTCTCTGCGTTACGCTCCTATTGCAAAAACACACGCAAAACAAAACATATGGTTATGCAAACTCTAGATAAACCAGTGTTTTCTTGTTCAGTATGAATACGACATAATTTCACATGACCATGTCAAGCGAATTTTATTTGTGTAGCCAAAAATCACGAGTTTGTCTCAGATAGTCTGAACACTTGACACCCTCTATATTTAACAGGAAATTAAGGGAGAAGAACAGAGGGATCACTCCTCCAGGATGGACAGCCTTGCATGTGTCCTATACTAGACAGACGTGGTGGTGGCACCATTACAATGTTATATTAATAAGTATGATCATTTACAAACAAATTATTTACGGACAAAATAACACACACACACACACACACACACACAAACACACTATTACTATTATCTATCTCAAATTTATTTTTAAATATATTCATGGAAAGAGTAACACCTGCACCTGTTTTTCCACATTGTATGAGTAATGTGAAATGAAGACTCAATCAGATGTACAAACATCCTAAAGAATATAAGAGCTCCTCGTCACTCGTGTAAGAGGATGTTAAATTCGAGTTGTATAAAGTCATATTTGCTTTAACATTTAACAAATCTAGTGGCCACCACCTCTGTGTGTTTGCAATGTGTGTTTGCAGCCTGGAGCTGAGCAACAGGTTGATCAGAGAAGTAAAGCACGGACTGACGTCCAGGTCAGTCTGTGCTTTCTTCTAAGGCTACCCCCACCCCCACCCCCACCCCCCTCCACCCCCCCAACCCCCTGACCACCTCAAAGTGTAAAGCCCAACTTATGCCAGCCGGCCTCGCTCGCTCCATTCTCCCTCATACCCCCATGTGTGAATCCTTGTGCATAGTTTCCAAATGACTGCCACAGGGTTGATATGAACCCGTCTATCATGCACACACACACACACACACACACACACAGCGACACACAGATAGAGGCCTGTTGTAACGTGATCGTCCTACTGTATTTTTACTGCGGATTGCACAATGTGGATTGTAATGAAGCAGAATACATTCTGAGCCTTCAAGGCAGGACGGGTCCCAGTCTGCCTCTCCCCTCTTCTCCTATCCTCTCACTCTGTTGGCTTAACCTTTCACCTTTTGCGCCTCCTGCTGACGTCATGCCTCTCATTCTGGCTTCCCTTGAACTTTCAGCTCTTAGCCACGGCTCTGGAAGGAGCGTGTGCTCGCCGTAAAGGACAAAGGATTGCAACCTGAACAAGCCTCTGCTGTGTGTGATTTATTGCGTGTGACTGTTACTAAGTATAAGAGTCTATTTAGGTGTGTGTAAAAGACAGCATTCAGGGGCAGGTATGTGTCCTTGTGATTGAAATGTTTCCTGTGCGTGTGTGTGTGTGTGTGTTTGTTTTCACTGACCTGCCACACTCCAACGATAGCATTTGCAATGAGGATGAGGAGGATGACGAAGGGCTCAACAAAGGCTGTGACAGTTTCCTCGCCTTCCTCAAACCAAGCCAACACCTGAGAGACACAGAGTTAGACACAGTTTAGTATCAGATTTAATGTGTTGATTATTTTTCCCAATTAACCATTATGTTATTAATTATATTGTTAAGTCTATAAAATATATTAAAAAGCGAAAAACTCACAAATTTAGCTTGAAAAACGACTTCTACATGAATCAATAATGAATTATTATAAGTGTTGGTGCTTTAATTTCTGTTCAATACAGCACTACATAAGTTTTTTTCTCTAGTTTCATTATGTAATGTATTATGATTGATGCTTCATACATCCTTCCTAATACACTTTATGTGTTATCTTTAAAGCTCTGCAGGTTTCCACAATGATGGATCCATCAGTGGATCTGGCAAGGATGAAGAGGTTAAATTATTCATTTCATCTTGAGTCAAAATAAAGCATTATTATTGGTTAGTGTCCCGCTTGGCGCTGCAGGTGTCTTTAAGTTTTCTGTGCACCTGTCGCTCAGGGTGACGGTGTAATATTTGACTGCCGACTAGCATCATAACATGAAACTGCTACCTGTGCGATCGCTATGAACCATCACTGGATCAAATGACATTTAACTTTGCTGCTGTTTTAACCTTAAATCTCTCCTCGACATCTGTACATGTAACTCTTTTCCAGAACCTATAGTGTGTGTCACTGTCCTGTGTTACTACACACAGATCTGTTTTGGAAAGGCTTTGTGTTGACATTGACATGGATTAGTTATAAACCAGCAGAGCGAAGAGCCGACCGGAGAGAAGAAAAAACCCCTCACATCCTTCTCTCTAGCATCATGTAACCTTTTACTCATCGTTGTAATCTGTCATGTTTTTATATGTGCCCGCTCCTCAGCTCACATTTTGTTTTTTTGACACTTTTCCAAAAATACACTCTATTGCTCACTCTCTCCGGTCTGTCTTCACCCTGCCTCTCTTCAAAGACACAATCGATGTCCTGAAGGAGAACCGGAGCCTGTCAGCACGTTGCAGTTGCAGGACATTCCTGTGTGTATGAATAGGATGGCTGTGTATTTGCAGTATTTAGTGTTCTCTCTTTTAGAAACCATATACGACTCTGAATCTATTGCTCTCGTTTGTCTTTGTAACAAACAATGCCATTGTGCAACCCAATCCCCAACTCCCCCCCCCCGCTCTTCCCCACTGCCTCTCACTCTCTCCTGCTGCTGCAAGCCATCCCTCGTTCCTTCCATCCATGACCTTTGTCCAAGGATACAGTTTCTCGTTCTGGCTTGAGACTTTCTTAAAATAAAGCTCCTGCCATGCATATGTGCTAACACACACACACACAACCGCTCTCCGTCTGCCTTTCTCTTTATCTTGCTCTCTCTATTAAATACACACACACACACACACTCTCACACTCTCACAGAGCCGTCAGGCCTTCTAAGGCCATAGTGACAGCTGTACAGGGAGGCCAGAGGGCAGAGATGGAGGATTAAGACAATGTGTCCAGCCGACTCTCCACAAAACAGTTTTGGAGAGAGCAACAGGGAGGAGGGGGGGGAAGGGGGGATTCCTTGTGTAAATGAGAATGAGGACATGGGTCCAAATGTAATTTAATAACTCAGTGATGTACATGCTGTGTTTGTCTGCCTGAGTGTGATCACAAAGCAAACAGGCAAGAGTTAGAAAAGATGCAGCTCAGAGCTCATCGCTGAGGACTGCCAGCTGCACTTTATTTATTGGCCGGTAACAAGCATTTCTCTAATCTAATCTAATTATTTTTATTCCTATTCATTTCAAAAAATGTTCCCATTTGTTATGACTTTGATATATCAAATTTTTTCCTCTCATTTCTCCCACAGTAACCTAAACTTAAACATCTTAAACATACATGGAAGGTTTGTTGGGTGGGTGGGGTGGCTATGTCAGTGTCTAGAAAGACATTTCTTTCGGTTTTGTCACGACTATACAAAAATGCATACTTACGTTGCCTGATGTAAAATGATTTTAATTTTTCTTTCTGGAAAATGCAATGTAAAAATTGTCTTTACTCCCTACTTGTGAGTGAGACACCAAATCAGATGTACAGTAAGTAAGATTACAACTGTAGCATTGGCAACCAAATATCAAATATGTAAACACCTTTATCCAAAGTGGAACAAACACTTGATCTGTCTTTCCATCATTATAATACTCACAGAGTATTACAAATACATATGCACCATGTGAAGGGGTAAAACTCACAAAAGAGATGCAGGCGGCCAGCAGTAAGATTCTGACCAACAGGTCTTCAAACTGCTCTGCAACCAGCTCCCAGATACTCTTTCCTGTTAAAAAAAACAAACAACAAAAATTGCATACAACATTCAAGAATGTGGGATCATACTGTGTGAGTGTGATTGTGATAAAGCTGAGCAGAAATATTGGCTTCCTCGACATCATTTAAAGCTTCACTAAACGATGATGGTGTGGTGTTCAAACTCTCTTACTATGTGCTTATTCCACTGATTGTCATATTGGCTGCTAGCTGTAAAAGCATTGATGCATTATACATATATATAGGCAGATCAAATAGAAATGCTAGTGTGGGTTTGGCTGCTGGTAGCCTTTGGATGGCTGCCGCTGAAGGTTTTAAAAGGAGGGAGGAGGGAGATTTCATCGAGCTATTATCATATCATATCATGTCCATCACATCCCACAGAATATGAAAGGGCTTGGGTGTGTGTGTGTGTGTGTGTGGCGTGAACATATCATCAGTTGTCTGGTTCACTATCTATAAATTAAAATTATTAAAAAAAAAAAAAAAGCACTTTGATCAACAGGATGTGCAATTTAAACATGATTGATTGAAAAGCAGGTGTTTTAAAGTGGACTCACCCTCCTCGGCTGGCAGCTCTGTGGGTGAGGAGAGACAGAGATAATTAGCGCAGCATAACTACATGCCACATTTGATGCAACGTTTTCAGTAAGACATTTTTTTTAAGAATCAAAACACACAATAAACTGAAATTTGCATTACAGAACCACAATTCATTCCACTCACAACCTATCGGCAACACTCTATACATGAATTCAAATTTTTACTGTGAAGGTATTTTTATTTGAGAATAGATGCGTCCTGCAACATCCATGCCAGAATAAGTCATTAATTATTGTTGAGTGAATAACCACTTGGTTAGTTCAGCCTCCTTGTCCTGGTTTGCCACAATTATAGTAGCTTTAGTAACTGACCTTTACAGTGACCTCAGTTACTCTGTTATTTTTTTTGTTTGCTCTTTCTCTGCCGCCATCCATTCGCCAGCTATGGAGTCAAATATAAAGTCACCGCGGCTTGTTTATGCACGAATTACTGAATTCATACTCATGATTCACAGCAGACATTTTTGACGTGTCACAGAGGGACAAGCACAGGTGTCATTAATAACATTAATGGCTGCGTCAGGACAGTTATGAAACAGAGATATGGTTAATGCCATTAATGGTGATAGTCACACCTGTGCCTTTGTGAAAAAGGCCAACAGTAAAGCATGCAAGTTTTCAGGAGCTTTCAACCACCCTCAATGTAAAGGATGAATTTTCTCACTTAAAATCACTCAAAATGAAAACAAATAAAGAATCATAACTGGAGCTAATGTCAGAAACCTGAAACTCTGATGCACCTGCTGCAGAAACATCATTCCCTCATTGTGTCATTCAGATAGTTTCCCTTAATTAGACCATCACAAAGTCTCACTCGGTGCCAGTTCTTCTACCAGCCATCAACTCCCACTCCACCTCCTCTTAGGTGCACCGTGTCTCTGTCTCTATGCCTTCACATCTCTCATCTGTCCTCCAACCTAAATCTATTTAACTCATCCATGTGTCTTCCTCTTCCATCATTACTCTTTTCTTCTACCCGTTAATACTCCATCCAAATGCTGCTTTGTGATCATCCATCCATCCATCCACCTCTTTCTCTCTTTCTCTCCCTCACCGTTGTAGCCGTACTTGTCCAGGTTCTTCTTGAACTGGTCTGGTGAGAGGCCCGTTTCTTCGGTGACACCGAAGTAGGACAGAACCTCTGCGGACTCTTTGGTGTGTGCGTTCTCCATCCTCGCTGAAACGGAGAGGCTTCAGGACAAAGTGGGATAAAGCAAAAAACACAGAAACATATGATTCTGAGCTGACCTCACTCTTAAAAGTTAAAACAACTATAACAACCAAAAGCTGAAGGATCACCCACCACTTTCTTGATGTGTGGGACTGGGATTAAGAACTGGCAACCCCCTGCGTTCAAACTGGCTCTCTCTCTACCCTCTCTCTCTCTCTCTCTCTCTCTCTTTCTGGGCTGTTGCTCTCCTCTCGGAGCCCTGGACTGACAGAAAGTGCAACCCGGCAAACTGTCTTGAAAAGTTTTATACAGATGAAAAAGTGGCCTCATTGGTGCTTGCTCATCATGCGCTCACTTCTCATTGGCCAAGAGCATCACAAATAGGTGGGCAGGGATGGCCCTGTGGTAAAGAATAGGCAGAGGGGAGGTGGGAGAGGGCAACAACTGCAGAGGGGGTCCACTACCCGGCAAGCTGTAAATAAGATGTGCATAAGAGAACATGCATGGTCAGGACAATGAGGAGGGGCAACGTAACAGTGACACTTTCTGAATGAGAGGTTGGGGACATTCATGGACACCTGACATGAGTATTACTTTGTGCATGTGTGTGCACATGTTTGAGAATAGAAGAATGTAAAAACAAAAAAGGTGTCCATGCTTTGGGGTGTTAAGAACAAAAGATGTCTTTCAAGAATAAAACGCTTCACTTCTGATTCGGTAGTGCAGTTTGTATATATATATATATATATATATATACTATCAGAGAACAGAAGCAGTGTTGGGACGAAAGAAACGATAAGATACGATGCATTCAAATGTCCAACTTTCTCCTCTCCAGCGTCCTGATGGTCTGAGTAATGCTGTTATAATCACACATGTGCAGGCACACAGAAAGCAGGAGGAAGAAGAGGCGTGAGAAGCTTGGATGAAGGAGAGAACCATAGAGACAGAGAGGGAGGCTTTTAGGATCTATGAAGAGCATGTGAGTTCAGTTCACTTAAGCTCCATTTATTGCTGCGGAAAGCATGTTAGCTCCACTGTTTGGGAGAGGCAGATTGTTGATAATGTATGCCGCTAATTATATTGGTTTAGAAACTTTGAACAGCTGTTCTTGTGTAAACATACACACTGTGCCTGTGATTGTGGGTTGGATGATACGACATGCAACAGCATTTCATTTTATGGTGTAGCACTTGACGTGTGCTGTGATGTTATACTACAGTATGTCAAGGCCTCACACCACTGCATCACTAAATCTGATATTTGACCATGTATTCTAACACCCCGTCCCACCACGTACTGTCCTGTCATGTGATGTTTCGTCCCATCATTTCACATCATACTGTCATACTGTATGACATGACCAGAGGTTATAAAAATCTAGGTGTATGTTTTGTTTTTTTAAAGGTATAATGCAAAGAAAAAGAAGCACCATCATCAAAATTTAAAAATGCAGTATTTTGTTATCACCAAACTGACTTGCGGGTCTTTAAATCAACAACTAAATCTAAGTTATGAATGTTTTTGTGATGCTCAAGTGTGTTTACACCAGTAACTTTTTACATCTTCAATTAAAAATTGCAAAGAAAGACACAAAATGAAAGTTGTTTTATCTGCGAGTTTTAGTTACATGTGTAATGTGATGAAATTACTCAACATAACAATTACAGTACCAGTCAAAGGTTTGGACACACTTTCCCATTAAAGTGAATGGGAAACTTTTAACTGGTACCATATATACATTTAAATGATTCATCATGTTACTGAGAACTTCCTTTAAAACATACACAATATTCAAAGTACCAATACTGCATCTGATACATGACATCTGATATCATACGTGATTATACATAGTAATTCTGAAAAAAGGGGTTGATTATGATGTTTTGTATATATGATATTTATACTTATACTGGTCTGCATCTCACTGTGTGTGTGTGTCCTTATAGTAGCAGATGTATTGTAAATATGTGTTATGCTTTTTAAATATCCAATTTATATCCCTTTTTCTTCAATACACGAAGAGCCTATATGTGTGTACTAAGGCCATCTCCTCCTCACCTTGACCTCTTTCTCTCTATCTGTCTCGTTCTCTCCCTCCAGGCTACAGTTTGTGTTTAAGCTGCTCCGCTGTGTCTTGCTGACCTGCGGCGCTGGTGTGGGCCGGCCATAGCGGTGCAAAGCTCAAGGTGGCTCACTGACATTTAGCTCAATCTCCCTTTGGGATCAGGTTACTGCAGCTCATTCTAAGTACTCTGTCCTCTAATGCTAATAAAACACAACAGTGATAATGCTGCAGATGCACACACACACACACACACACACACACATTGATTCTTGAAAGACCAGTTTGGGATCATTACTTGAAAAGAATGATTAGGTGTGTGTCATGCACAATGTAATTTAAAAGGACGACACTTCCTCAATGTTGCAAAGACATTACTAATTCTTCCTGAAAATAAAGGTTTAAACTTTTAATAAATAAAACAGGATTCGATTGCAAAATGAACAATTTCCTGAAATAAAAGAAATAAAAGAGGAAATCGTTCTAGTCAACGATCTGATACTTGTCAAAGCTTTCATATAATAACAAAATTATACCTCCTTAAACTTTAACATAGATTATCGAGGTGTTTTATTAGACTGACATTATCCCTCCGTCAGCAGATTATTAGCCTTAATTAGCAAACCTTATTGTGACTGTGAATGACCGATTGTTTCAAGCCAGCTGGCAAGAGTCAGTTTGACATGTCAAGCTTTGTGTTGTGGTCGTTGCTTTAACACATTAAAGTCTGGTGATAGCATGGACAAAGAGAGAGAGAGGGCAAAGTATTCTTAAAACAGGACATCCACTGTGTTCTTTTTAAAAAACTAAAATTTTTGTTTGTTTTTATCATGACTCCAAAAAGCCCATTTATTATAGAAAAGAACAGTTTTACATTTTAGTAACATTTTACAGTCTCTCTAACACTGTTAGTTAACACTGACAAAACAACAAATCAATCAATAAGCACATATATACTGACTTTCTTACACCTGACAGAAACATGTACTTACAGATTAAAAATGTTTAAGACAGTCATAAAATTTTGACAGACAACAAGTATATAAAACATATGTTTTGCATTACTATTTTAAGATATAAGACTTCTGCTTTTGTGTGTGTGTGTGTTCTTTTCTTTTTTTAACAATCATATTGTTATATCGTTATATACCACATTCCCTATGAAATGATTATGTGTATAATGATTTGGAGCTGGGATGGGGACAGGCTCGGTCGTGATGTAACCAGTGTGTGTGTGTGTGTGTGTGAGAGAGAGATGGTTGGCAGGCAGCTCGGTGTGGGAGGTGGGCACGTCAGGGCTGGCTGTCTATAGCTGCTCATCACTGTGATAGATACAGGAAGCACTTCAAGGATGGATGGGGAGATCAAAAGTAGCAGCAGAGCAAGCAGTAGTATGTGTGTGTATGTGTGTGTGTGTGTGTGTACATGTGTAGGCAGTGCGTATACTGCTTTGTATTATTAGCAGAGGCAGGGCAGCTGGGGTTTGAAGTGCCCCACTGTAACTGTACCTATAGCAGCAGTTGTGCTCCTCTGGTATAAATAGTGCAGCGAGCATGTGGGCAGGCAGCTATGACACAATGGCAGAATTCCCGTGTTCTTTCAGGGAGGTTTGAGAATGTGACACCCTGCAGACGAGGACCCCCTAGATGCTACACTGAAGCTTGAAGGTTACATCAAGGTGAGGATGTGTACGCAGTGTGTTTACATGCACTGTAGTAATCATTCTTATACTTCACTATTAATCTGATTTGTACTTGATTTAATTTCTTCTTGATAAAGGTATACAATATACCATAAAATATAAACAACCATATAAACAAAAATCGAAGTGAAAAAACAACTATTCACCATTTCATAAGAGGTTATGTGTCAGACTATTTCTTGGATGGAAGCAACAACTGTCTGACTGTCTCCACTGGTTGCCTGGCGACTGCTCACAGGTAAGAAATAGTCTGGCACAAAAAAAACCCCTCAGTCTTTTTGTTAATTAGTAAATTCTGGAGGTGCTGGTAGGTGGATTTTGTTGCCTTTGGACAGA
Organism: Pampus argenteus; assembly: GCA_036937835.1. Lineage (NCBI taxonomy): Eukaryota > Metazoa > Chordata > Actinopteri > Scombriformes > Stromateidae > Pampus > Pampus argenteus. Next base: position 9,047,289 of record CM072878.1, read on the forward strand.
GCCAGGCCAGCTGTTTTCCACTGTTTCAAATCTTGATGTTAAACTAAGCTAACCAGCTGCTACAGCTTCATATTTCTCATTCAGTTATGAGAGTGGTATCATATTTCTAATATAGCACTCAGCAAATCTGATGAAGTATTCATTCAAGTTAATTCTGCCAATAAAACCCAATAATTTGGTCATCCAAGCCTTTGCTAGCTGGTGATACAAAATCATAGATCTTTGTAGTAGGTACAATGACTTAACATTGAAAAAGACACTTTGTGCACACAAGAAAATTTGTGCACACATTCTAAAATCTCTAAACTTCATCTGTCATACTGAAGTCTAATATTTAAAAATCTTAATATCGCCAACCCAATTATAGAACCTATGATTTGGTAACGCCATCCCTCCAAGTGGCCTAGGCCTTTGCAAGTATTGTTTATGCAGCCTGGGAACTTTCTTATTCCAGATAAACTCCAAGTTTGAGGGACTGAGGGAGGAAATGTGGTATACATTGCCAGATTGAGCACAGAGCAGCGTTCATAGTCTTCTTGGCTTCAGGTCAACAAGGGTCATGGATTTGAAGACAACAAAGTCTTCAAATCTATGTATAACATGGATCCCAAGATATGTAAAGCTATGCAATTTTATAGGACTGGTTGTGTAGAGGATAATTATTAGCAGCAGTGTTAATAGAAAATATAATCTTCTTTTGTTTAATTCATATCCAGATATTTGAATGATTGAATAGTGGCAAGGGCAGCAGGGACAGAGATAGGGAGGTTGGAAACATACAATAGGAGGTCATCTGCAAAAAGGGAGACTTTATACTTTATACCACTTCTAAGTATGCCTGTCATTTGGTGGTTATATTGAAGCGCTATCAAAATGGATTCAATGGTGATTGCAAATAATAATGGACTCAAGGGAGAACAATGACCGAGGCTTGTAAAGAAGAAAACAGCAGTAGAATCCAAGAAATAAAACTTGAAACTAAATTTCTCTAAAGTATAAAAATTCTTGTTGTTTTAGGAAAAACAATAGCGCTGCAGCAATTGCAGTGATGGTAGCTTTTATAATAGCGACTGCCGTATCTCAGATCATATGTGTGTGTGTGTGTGTGTGTGTGAATATACTCCCATCTTCTGCCATCTCAGTAATCTCTCGCCTGAAATCTCACTCTTCTCTGTTTCACCAGCTCATGATTCCTGTCCTCTCCTGGACCCGCTTCATCACTTTGCTGCCACGTGCCCCTCGAAAACTGTCCCTGGATTTTAACCAAGGCTGGATGCCCTCTTAAGTAAGTGCGTTCCTGAGAACATGCAGCGAGGACACACTCCAGGCTCTCGTGTTGCTGTGTTATGTCACCAAATCTCTCAACTGCACTCCCCCCTCCTCTCTCCCTCGGTCGTCCAGGTTGACATTGGAAACTGATAAGGAGCTACTTCCTCCTCAGAAGATCTGTTTGGGCTTTGCAATGAATCAGAGCCAACAAGACCCATTAAAACACACACACACTCACACACACACTCACAGTGCACCGTGTCTCCAAGATCTGTCTTGTGGTGATTATTGTTTACTGACGCCTGTCCAGTCTTTTATAAGGCGTATGACATCGTTGAATTCTCAGTACCAGCCACTGCACGTCTTAAATTAAATCTGTTTGTTACAAATTACAGACGCGTGTAAATATATAGTCAAAAAAGTGCTGAGACAAGCAGAAAGAGAGCTCAAACATCTCGGCATTTTCCCGCCACAGTCGATGAAGAAAATGTAAAATATTTCTGACTACACATCGTAGATATGACTCCAGTTCATTAGAATTACTACAGAAAATGCTTATGCTAATGAGACAATGAGCACATGTGCCCACTGTGTGTGTGTGTTGGAGCGTCTGCTCCGCCTGGCAGGTTAGTTGGTGGAGTTTGGCATTCTTGGAGCTTCAGAGTATATTTAACCCTGTGGCTCCCCTGCCGGATGGCCCCGCCATATATGGGCATGAGCGCGGGCAGGCTGGGAATGACAAGACGAACAGGGTTGTAGAAACAGCAGCGATGACAGGATGATGGATGAGCAAGATGGAGGGACTCCACTACGAAGAAGTTAGAGAGACGTGGAGGTTGTGGAGGACGAAAGAGCTCAGTAACAATTTGTGTTTATAATTTTTTCTCACTTGTTTTTTTCGCTTGACTCAAAAGTGATGACGAGTACTGAAAGATGTTCCAGCTGCAGGTCCAACTGACCGCAATCAATCAAAAGCGCACATTGGCACACACGAGCAGGCAAACAATCTACCATAACAAAATAAAAACACACACACACACCTCCAAAAAATGTTAGTAGCGCAGACAAAAGCTTTGAGACACATGCACAAGTCCTGCATGCAGACTGTAACGAGAAAAACAAGCAGTGAACAGCAGCCATGTGAGAGAATATAGAAATGTGACCTTGCAGACACAAGTGTCAACATTTCTGAGCATGTCACAGTATGTTCAAGTGCGAGTGTGAGACAGAGAGACAGCAAGACAGACAGACAGACAGAGTGTATGGTATGCATCAGACAGGTGTGTGTGTGTGTGTGACAGGTGTTTAGCTGGAATGGTGCTAAGCTTTAAGTGCTGTCCCAACCCAAGCCCTATTCCTGGGGCGCACACACACACACACACGCACACACACACACACAAATATACACACACACACACACACAAGCCGGAGCACAACTTTAATATTAATCATCAATATGATGATGTTTTCATGATCCCTGTTGTGAGGTTGAGTAGTTATTAATAAAATGATAAACAATATTTGCATCCTCATTTTTTTGCGTAACAATTACACAACTGAAACTGTTGTATTACTTATTATATGATGATTTAAGGGTTACACTACTATATAATGTCCTTATTGTCTGATGAATGTTTCTGAATGAATCATTATAAAAACAAATACGAGCTGCCCAGAAAATGAATCTTTTCTATGAATAATATTATTTGTAGAGCTTATTACAGAGGACAAAGTTTGACACTGTTTCACCATTGCACTTGTATGTTAATGACAGTAATTAACAAACTAAATACAGTGTTAAAGAAGCCATTATGCTCTATTAAATATAAATCGACAGCTATATGAGTTTAAATGCAGAATACAAAAGCATAGATATAATCTTTGTTCTGATTTATAATATTGTACCAGTTGAATGTCTGGACACACCTTCTTATTCCAGGTAACAAACAGCTGACTGGTACTGTGTTACAATTTTACAATTAAAAAAAAAATATTTTTTTTCATTATATCGTGGTTTCTGAAATAAATCCTGTAGTCTGCATATTATGATACAAATCATGACCACAGCTAGTGAAGCTGATGTCTGTAGGTTAAGTTAGGTTCGTAGCATCAAACCAAAGGTTTCACACTTGTGTCATAGTGCACACGTGTCAGTCAAAACCAGTGAATTGCTGTTTATTTATTGTACACGCAGTCAGTCAGACCGTAGTGGTCAGGGAATAAGCTGAGGCTACTGGATGGTGAATCCGGGGCTATAAATCACCTGGAGTATGTATGGAGCTCGATTACCGCTGCAGAGCTGGAACCAGAAGAGCCTGATGCTGAAAGAGGAGCCAAGTAAATAATATAACACTGAGTCCATCACTGCTGCTCTGGAACAAGTCCCTGTTGGGAGCTTATGATGGGCAGAAAACAATGGCTGTGGCCTTTTACTGCAGGAACATAACACAGGCTGCATGTAAAGAGATTATATATTTTAAATGCTTAAAAAATATTATTTTAGTTCATGGATTAAGACTGTCTTAACATTTAGTTGCAACTTTATTGAAATTTTTTTTTTTTTTTTTTTACATGTGACTGTAATAGTTTGGAAAATGAATGTAATAATGACAGTGGAAGGGGTCACGGCTACAAAGGGCTGCAAAAATATTTAGTTGAAAGGAAGGTCCCATTTCTCCAGCATCAGCTAACAACACTTCCTATTAATAGTGAGGATTGTCCTTGGGTATCTTTATAAAAGGAGAAGGGTGTGTGTGTGTGAGAGAGAGAGAGAGTGTGCACGAGGGATGTACTATAAGTCAGAAGGGGATAAAGCTCGTGAAAAAAGCTTGTGTTACAGCGGCCTTACACACCACTCGACTTGTGCGTCACACTTCACTCATTGGCCTGTATCATGTTCCCCTAAATCTCATCCTCACATTTGATGTCATTTTTTTTCAAGTAGCTCCTGTTTTTTCATTGACATCATGTCCACACACACACACACACACAACGCTGGTTTATTTTTAGCATGCTGTGGGGTTTGAATGTAGATGTCGGTTGACCCCGCGTCTCACCCCAGCTCCGGGCCGTACAAAGAACCAGGCAACCAGACATGTTTGCACTTAAAGCTGTGAAGGTCCAGCACTCGACCCACACCTGCCCTTCATCACCTCACTTATCAACGTCACTATCGTCTTTCATATGTAGCTTTAATGTAATAAAGAAGAGAGATGTTGTGACGCTTGTTTTGTGAGGAAACTGACAACGTGGGTGTGGAGGTTTGTTTGGCAAAATTAGTAAAACCAGCAATACTGCAATATGAAGACTCCTTTACAAGTAAAAGTCTTGTCAAAATATCAAAATCTAACTACAATAAAAGTGATATACTAATAATACATATACAATATGATACAATATACTTTATTGCTCTTCTTCTTCTTGGTAACAACAAATCATTTGGATGTTACAATTAAAGAATAGGTTCACAATTCTTAAAGCATGTCCTAAAACAATAGTCAGATGTTCAAATAAGAACTGACACAATGCTGTCCATGCTGTAATATTTCATAATGCACTTTCAATGTAATTGTCCCAGAATCCACAGCTCTCCTTCAGCCGCCCAAATTATTCATATAAATTCAATATCCTGCAATGTTACAGGTTTTTTTAGTGTCATTTGTTACCGTACTTTCAGTGTAGAACTGTGGAAGACATCAATTTTATGTGAATAACTCAACCAGCTGAAGTCTCATTTAATATAAATTATTATCTATTATGTTATAAAAGAGTGTAATTTGCTTAATTTTGACCAGTGTTATCTCTACAATCACCTTTACAGTTATTATAAAACTCACTTTGATCATCATATTTAAAATTATCATCATAATCACACCACTGTAGCATCTTTCCCACCTTTCCCACAATAACCATTATCACTATTGTTATTACATCTTTCTTTGCTGAGTCACCATTCACCTCATTCCACCCCGATGTCTGTCTGTCAATGTCATAAAGTCCAATTATGTTAATTATGAGCAGCACACAATGTGACAGCGAGCTGTGATAATGATGGCAGGGCTCGATGGAAAGTGGACGAGCAGAAATGTCGAGGCCATTAGAAAGAGACAGCTGCTGGAGACAGAGTGACATGTTGGAGGACATAAGAGGAACCTTTCAACCGTTCGACTGCAAGCACAAGTCCTTCTGCACCAAAACAAACAAAAAGTGCTGATGCATGTATGACTGCATACATATAGCATGACCAACATACTACATACTGTATATTAACTGCTGCATATTTTCTCCATAGTTCATTTTATTCTCAGTTGTTGTTGTTTCTGCCATTTTTTTTGTGAAGAACTCCCCGAATGACCAAATAAGAAGGTAAAAAGTGAAAAAGTAAATAATACTTTAAATTTTAAGTATTAGTTTCTAGTTTCCCTATAATTAATACCAATATGAAGCTATTTAGAAATTACAGAGCTATAAAATGAAGTCTTAATAAACCAGAGCTGCAACTAGCAATGTGTATTTATTATTTTCATTAGTGCCTATTCTGTCGATTATTTTCTCATTTAATAATTTGGTCTATTAAATGTTAGAAAATTAGTAAAAAAAAATAAAAAAAAAGATATTAACAATTCACTAAAGAAATGAGACCATTTTTTATTTAAGAAGCTGGAATCAGCCTCATATAACTAAATATGAATCATCATCCCAGGATAACGTGGTTGTAATGATTTATTACAGTAAAGAAACTGCTCACTGCTTAAACAAGCTACAAAACAACTCTTCACATAATTCCATCGTTCATCTTCAAAATCATCACTGCTCCCGGTACTTGATGAAAGGAGCACAGACTTTCCTTACATACATGATCTCAAAGTTAAGTTTTTAAGACATCAACAAAAAAAAAAAAAAAAAGAAATCTCACAAAGCATTTTTCCAGGAGCAATAAACATATTCCATATGAGAAATAAACAGCCATTCACAGCAGACATGATGGCAAAGTATGGACGGTATAAGTTACTCATGATCTGTAGTTCACATTGAATGTGTCCAGACAAAGCGTAGATGAATGGTGGATAGCATGGTAGCAATTTCATTTCACAGAGTGGGATATTTATCAAAAATGTAAAAAATATACACGCTATATGAAATAAAATATTTATATACAGCAGGAACCCTCTCTATAATCTTTTCTGTTTAAAGCCGTCAGTGTGTATTTTCAAAGTTACATGCTAGAAATGATTTCATGAGGCAATCAATGTTGTCTATCTTCATTTGGAAACATTCTCATTTTAAAAAATATCACAAAAATGATCTGTAAAAAAAAAAAAAAAAGTTATTACGAGTGAATATCTACACAATTGTTACTGTTAAAGCTGAAAATAAATGGCCTGAAAGTAAATTTAACTCAGTCCTGTGTCAGACATAATAAGGTATAAAGGATGAAATGATTGTCAGGCTGGTTTTACAGTATGTGCCTGGTCCCATCATCGTTCTATAAGATGTTAGTTTAAACTTTTAAAAAAGACAGATAAGACGACAATCAACTCCTCCAACTTGTTTCCACAGACACCAGACTCTGACCAGCAGGGACTGTCAGGGTCCACTGAGACGCACACACGCATGCACGCACGCACACACACACGCACGCACGCACACCAAATGCACGCACGCACGCACACACACACACACACACACACACACACACACGTGGTTTAACATGGTCCAGTTCTCTTTCCTTGGCATATACATCTTCCATTGTTAGTAGTACATTATACATATGTGTAATATAATAACATGAAGAGTAATTATAAAAAGGATACTATATTTCACAGAAAGGCTTGAATTTTTCTGCAGCCAATAGTTAAACTCTCATAATGATACAAGGATTAAAAAAAAAATCATTCTGGTATTTATAATATAAATCTGTATGTGTGTGTGTGTGTGTGTGTGTGTGTGTGTGAGATAGAGGTGAGCTGAGATGCCCTATAGGTTGCTGAAGAGTTCATTTTTCTTGGTCCAGTCCATGGGCGGAGCTCTCTTGTTGGAGCGCTTCTGGTGGGCGCGCTCTTTGACCTGCTGCAGGGTCAGGTTGAGAGCCGGGATGGAGTTTGTGATCAAACCCTGAAGAAAAACACAGAAAATGCACATTATGTCATTTTTTTACAAGATACAAGAATATACAAGATGCATGTGCAGCAGTACAGGAGGATTCGTGTCCTGCAGAATATTTTCTGTGACTTACCTCAGGCGGGGTGTTTGTTGGCGGGGTTGTGAGCGAGGTGTTGGATGAGGCGTTGGATGGAGACGGGCTGACGGACAGCTTTGAGTCCCTTTCTGCCTCTTTGGCTCCTCTACCGTTAAGCTGGCAACACAAATACACTCCAGCATTACTTCATTACATTTGCTGAGAGGTTATTAGGTGCACAGACAACAGCTTTTAACAATGGGAAGCTATTATCAGTTTTTCCAGCTTTGGTGCAGTATGACACCTCACCACAGGGAGGCACCCTTGGATTTGAGTTGAGTTTACCATACTCAGAGGAGTCAACACAAACATGCCTGTCTAACACACAATTAGTTCAGTAAATAGCCTCCTTTTTTACTATCTTACTGTTACTGTAACTGTCCTGCAATCTAGGAATCACTAATATGAATTAATTGGTACAGGAAAGTTGAGGAAAGTTCCTGAAATTAGCAAAAGCACTTTAAATGTGGTTTTCCAGCACTTTCAGTGTTTTGCAGCAGTTTGAATCAGCTGATCAGCAAAAACTCAAGAGATTTTAACCCACTCCAACCCACTGCTCCCCTAAAGACTGCATATTTCACCTCGTGGGCGACTTCTTCTTGACCTCCCCTCCCTCTCAGCTCTGCAACCTTTTATACAGCATCTGTTACGCAACAATACGTGGAACATGGACCTTCACAACTGCACATACAGTCCTGAGTAAAGAGGGAAGCCCGGGTCAAGCTTCACTTTGCATATTTGGCCAAATTCCCCCAAGCAGAAGGAAGGCAGCCGTAGTCGCCACGGTTTCCTAATTTTATCAAAACCGATTTACATAAAGGTCTAGTGTGTTCGCCAGGGAACGAGACACTCTGGTAACCTGAGAAGACCCTCAAAAAGCATTCCTGTCATGCTATCAACAACTAAAGAAGGCTTACACACACACACACACACACGCATATAGTTTTTGTTTACACAAGTATACAGTATAGGATTTTGAGTTAATGTGTGTGTGTTTACCCTTACAGTAGGTGGTGGTCAGTGTGTCTCTTTTGAGATTACGCCCAAATACTTCAGCAGGATGAATGCTCTACGTTTTTTTATTGCTGTCCTCGGTCAAACACTTTTAAATAATCCAAAGTTAATAGAGTACTAGCTGGGTGGGGCTTTCTACAAACTGGAGCACCACACAATGAACACCAGAAGGTTTAGACAATGACAGGAAAAGTCAGGCCAGTCCACGTATGCCTCTTGTGATTGATAACTCCCTTCACCAGAATCTGAATTCTGTAAAGTGGCAAAACCACCCCTGAAAACAACTTTGAAATAGAGTTCAACCTTGACCTGCTGGGTTTTCTGGCGTATTCAGAGCAGAAGGCTGAACTCTTATTGTCCTCCTCTCTGCCAGGAAGCAGAGGCTCCATCGGTGAGGAGGGAAGTAGCCGCTGTGTGAGACCGACAGCTCTTCAACACTTCAAAGTCCAAAAATCTCATTTTTTTGGCTTTGGACTATTAAAGACTTTCAAAGCAAAACGATAGCTCTACAGACTTTTAAGTGTCACCCCGCGTTTCTCTCTCTTTTGCTGGTGAATCTTACCTTCTCCTCCATTTCTCCATTAACGACAGGCTTGGGCAGCGAACCTGTAAGAAAGGAAATCACGCAAGAATCAGTCAGCGAGTTCAAACATCCACCTCTTCTGTTAGTCAGCATCCATGTCTCACTGTTGCTTGCTGTGATGATACTTTCACTGGAGGAGTCCTGCACCTCCAGAGCACACAGCTCCACTCTGCTAGATCAAGAGTCTTTCTGCAGCTCACCTTTCATTCCACTAACACCTACTCTGTTACATAGCACATGTATGAGCGGATCATCTATTATTCACACATGGTTCATCTTCTATGAGATGTTCTCTGACGCTGCTGAGCTGCTGCTCCTCCAATCCTCCATATGCTCCTTTTTTTTTATCATAGAAATGCATTTGAAACCATGTTTTCTCATGATACGCACAATATATCTAATCCTCAAATTAAGAGGTCGAACCTGCAGACAGACATGCCATCATCACAGATGTCTGTCACATCCCTTACCTTCCATCCCTCTGCTCCTCTGCACAGTCGAAAGGTGTTTTTAAGCTATTGATGACCTATTGCAGGAGATAGCAGCTGCCCCTTCAGACTCGATCTGGGATTCGAGTCCTCCTCAGGTCTTGTCAGTGTGTGTGTGTCTGTGTGTGTGTGTGTGTGTGTGTGCCTCCGATTCTGAGAAGAGCCTCTTTAAGTCCGAACGCAGCTCCAGCTACGGGCTGAGAGGCCACTCAGAGCGAGTGCCTTGGAAACCAAACAAAAGGCACTGGGCAGCCGGTTGGCTGAGGGAGAAGGTGGTGTGTGTGTGTGTGTGTGTGTGTGTGTGTGTGTGTGTGTGTGTGTGTGTGTGTCTGTCGAAGTTAAGAGTCAGTGTAGGCAGGTGCCCTTGTGAGTGGGCATGTGAAGTGCGGGCAGTTACCTGGGAAACACCAGACTGGAATCTCTCCCCTGTAGGGTGTTATTATTTTTAATCTTGGACTGAAGGGCGACCGAAATTAGGAAACATCTGTCTCTCAGTTTCTCTTTGGCTCTGCTACGGTCCACCGCACAAGAGTACACAACACAGGTCATGTCAGCCACGTGTATGCTAATAGATCTAACTAATCTAATATCCCATTAAGAATACTCAGGGAAATATTCAAGGAATCAATGCCATTCCGACAGCTGGCAGCACCGTGTTTATATGAAGGGTCTCTTGGGGCAGATGACACACACCACCTGCCTGAGCTGGGCCGCTGGGCCGCTGGGCCGTGGAGGGACGTCCACTCCCCACACACACAGAAACTGAATCACAGACTGTACTATGGTTCCCCCTGGGGGCTCACGCAGTTACACCAGGAGCCGATTCCCTACAGAACCAGCTCTAGGGCTGCTATTGAATTAGTAACATATGCAAATAGTTTATTTTTTTTCCATTTGCATGATATTTGTATGACACTGTAATATAAAGCTATAACACTGTTATGCAATCTGATCTGGATCCATCTGATGCGATCTATTTACGTCTGAAAGATTAACTTTCTCTGCAGGGCATCAGCATGAGGAGGGGGGGGGGGGGGCAGGAAGTGGATGTGCTCAGTGTCCGTCTCTGTCTGTCTGTGTTTCTTGGCAGGGGAGGGAAAGAGCAAGAGACAGAAGAGAGACTGAAAACCAAGACACTCGTGTGACAGACCTCTAAATCTGCAGCTGTTTAGTAGAGACAAGAGGACAACGGGAGGAGACAACGTGTTGGACTGTAGTGTATATGACATGTCTATAACAGAGGCTGTTGACTGACAATGAACCTGAAGTAAAACATTACGAGATAATTGCAGTCATTCACTATTCCTGCCAGATTGCAGGAGAAAAGTAACTGCTTCACAGCGACGGTGAAATCTTGTTGTCTTGTTATCTCACCAGTGAGATGGTCCACGCTGGGCGCCACTCGGCACCTCTTGAAGAAGGCGTCTGTGTCGGGATCCACCACCAGCAGGCGGGTCTCATCCCCGCCGGCTTTAATGACAGCCACAACTTCTGAATGCGTCTTCCCCTCCACTGACACACCGTTCACCTGAGGAGGAGGAGGAGGAGGAGAAGGAGGAGGAGGAGGAGGAGGAGGAGGAGGAGAAAGAATGATTCTTTTGTTTCTGTTTTTGGGCTGTCTGTCTTTGTTCTTGCGTAGAAGTGAACAAACTGTTTTTATCACTGTCAGGATTTCTTTCTCAATATTATCACTTTGTCTGCCAGAGTTTCCCGGAAAGGAAATCCTGTATGCACACACACATTCCAACATACAAAACAATATTCAGAAAGTGCTCAGTAGTAAAAAAAAGATTTTTTTTTAGTTTAGATTGTCCTTTCAATCAAATTCCATCCATCATGTTTACATTTTTGATTATGACAGCTTCAAGAGACTTAAACACATGTTGGGTGGTTCCCTCCCAGACCAGCTGAGTGCTCTGGGACAAAATCACCATGGGAAAGCATGTGAGAAATGTCTCCAAGGGTGTGTGTGTGTGTGTGTGTGTGTGTGTGTGTATGTTTGTGTGCTTAGGTCATAGGGTGGACCTGCACGTCTAAGCCAGTCCCACAGAGGAAGCTAGACAATAGCTGCTTGGCCAGTAACAGCAGTAACAATGGTTGTCCGCTCCTCACAAAGCCCCGCTCCTCAGTGGGTGGTGGGTGGCTGTCTGGGGCCTTCTGGGGGACTGGAAACCCCTCTGTGGACTCAGACCCTGTAGTCCTTTTAATCCCTCTGCACTCTCTGTCTTCCTCTTCTTCATTTTACTCTCGTTTTTTTTATATTTTCCACACAGTCACTGACTCACGCTCACATGCTCGCCTGCAAAACGTGGTCACTCACTTGTGGCGTGAAGGGTGGCGTGTGTGCAGATCAGTTGGCCGCGCTGCTTCTGTGGTTTGACCACGTGTTTAAAAAATGGCCCGAATGAGTCAGAAATTAGCTTATTGTGAGTCTCTTCTGTTTATGATGGCTAAATAACAGAAGTGTGGCTGTGTGATTGTTGTGTATATATTAGAGGATATGATCAATTTGTTGAATATATTGTTTAAACTGTGATTTAAATTTTTCAAACTTTTTTTTTAAACATTTATCAAACATTTTAATAATTAAAAAAAACAGAATAAGTTACTTTTATTCTCTGTCTTTTATTATTCATATTCTGGGGCTGTCCTCTAATATCTCTGCATGATTTACAGTTCAAACCGCTTGTTTTGAATATGCATGAAGCATAAAATTGTGCTTTTTGTGTAAATCACATCATATACTTTTAAAATGAATGCTTTGAGTTCGGGAGAGGCAGGAACAGAAACTATTGTTGAAAATAAACAAGCTTTTCTTTCTCTATTTTTATCCATTTAAAAAAAAAAACACACACTAACTTCTCAGAGCGGAAATATGGCAGACTTATCAGGATACACTATTTGCATGGATATTTTTGGGTGACATAAAAGTACTCTAATTAGTTACTTATAAATATTGCTTTTAGGGCAGGGTAAAGAAACAAAGATAGTTGAAACTTCCTGCCCAAGTTATCTTGTACAAAAAGATGCTAAATTAGGAAATCAACTCATCCAATCTTGGTCTTAACAGAAAAAAAATGATAATTTTCTTAAATGAGCATCTTATTTCACCATACTGAGTACCAGCCCTGCATGGTCTCACAGTGTTAGCATTAACTTTGTTAAAGTACCTGCACTATCCTGTCTTTGGGCTGCAGGCCTGCTCTCTCTGCTGGAGAGTCCTCATCCACAGCTCGGATGTACTGGCCTGGCCGCGCCCGCTCGCTGTGAAGGTTGAAGCCATATCCGTTAGTCTCTCGTCGGATCACGCAGAGACGTGGCCGCAGTTCAGTGCACACCTCCTGAAACAGGCCAGAAGACAATAAACAGATATGTTAATATGCTGGATGTGATATGCATGAACATACACCAAAACATTTTTTTTAAAAATACCTCAACCATGGATGTCTGTTCTGGAAGGACGAGAGGCACAAAGATTACGGAGAGCTCCAGGGAATCGTTAACCATGAATATGAAGCCGAGGCTGAACATGCAGGTGGCTGCTGCATGCTGATGTGTTGTGTGGTGTGTTTTTAACAATCATGAGTAAACTATAGCTGCCGTTTGACTCCACGTGACTCTCACTGCTCGCCAGGAAGGAAGAGAGTCTTGAAGGAGAATGGGAGCATGTGACTGGGGGTCTGCTGGGTTTTCTGGTGAATTTGAGGAGGGGTAGTGTTACTTTGGCCTTGTTGGCTTGAGGATAGGACCGCTTCCGGTGAGGTCAGTAGCCCTGCTTGCTCCAGGCTCTGACAGGGACAATGGAAGTTGGGCGTTGACCTCTGACCGCCTCCCCTCCCCTCGCCCCGTCCCGACCAGTCCCGCTCTGGGATGGCAGGAAGCGTTAGAGCCATATTGTCATCCAGGAAAAAACTACCTAAATGCCAGAACCTCCCTTCCGTAGTATGGATGAAGCAGTTTCTTTATTTAGCAGAGGGAACTGTAATGGCTTTGTCATCAAAGAGATCAAAACATGAGAGTAGAGACAGAAATACAGGAGCTATGGAGCACAGGAGACGGCACTGGTCAGGATAATCTGTGTCACTGTGACACACAATCAGACTTCACACTTCTTCTAGACTTTCTACAAAATACTGTCAGGAGGCTGCTTGATTAAAGATACATACCAGTGGACATAAATGAAGTATGTATAATAGGTGAAGCAGTATGACTCAATGTCTTCTCTCATGTACACACACACAACCTAGAAATGAATGACTGCAACTTCACTTTGTATTATGTAAGACTATTGTCCTAAGATAACACACCTCCCACCCCCGCGGAAAACAATGAACTCTTCTCTTTCACTCTCTGTAGACTTTCCTGAAAGGGATCGCTTATCCCTTTTTTCCAGAAATGACAGAAAACACGAGCATTGGAAAGAGCTCATTCATCGGTATAAATAACTTTGTAAAACTTGTGTATGTTGGTTGGCTTCAAATACAACAGAGGAGTCGTTTAAAACCGGGAACATCATCACCGAGAAGTCATGTGATGTGACGACAGAAAACTGGTCTGTGACCACTTTGGGATCCAGGACACCAAAAAGGAAGAAACAGATGTCAGACAATGACTGTATATAAACATGGATGCCAACAATATGGCCCTTATTGTTAGCATATGGGACATGAGTACTCATCAAAGAAATTTCCCCCAAAGATGGTTTCTGTCATTTTAGATAGTTGTTCTTATCACGCTGATGTTTGCTCCAGTGCTCATCTTTCTGATAAGTTTGTTTTTAAGATCGATATAAAAAGGGGATGGAACATCATGATTGACAGCTGTAACAGCCACTCTTAAACCTCCATCAGATGACTAAAGGGGCATGAGACTCTGCACATAACTATTACCTACTTATAGGTTTTGATTCATGTTTCCTTCTATGTTTTTTTTTTTTGTATTTTTGGAAGTAGTTATTTGCTTTACCTCATGTTAGATGAGAAGAACACTAATGATTGTCTGGTAAGACTGGAAACAGCTAGCATGGCTCCGGTGAAATGTGCATTATCAGCACCATCAAACACCTGTCGCCAGCCAACCAGCTGAGAGACACTGGTCCCACCCAACAAATAACCCCGCATAAAGTGTGTGCTGAACATATATTCTGCTGATCAGTCGAGCTCCTGATAAGCAAGAGTAACTGATTATACAAAAATGCTCGTCCCTCACCTCTTCAAGTGTTACACCCGAAGCGAAACAACCTTTGTTTATGAGTTTTTAAATTTTAAAAGACGCAATCAAAAGTAGATATTTAACAGAAACGTCTGAAGCCGTCTTTTCTTTAAGTTAATGTTTAGGTGCCATAATCTTTTATGTTTCTGACTCTAGCTGTGTAATGGCAAACTAAAAAAAAAAAAGCATCATTTGCATGAAGTCTGATGTTCACAACTCTTAAAACAGGAACACTGTGGGGTCACTAAGAGTCAAATACTATCTATGATTGTTAATAACTTAGTTTACAGTGTGCCTTGTTTTGAAAAGCCAAAAGTGGCATCAACGCACACTGCAGCCCTGGCATCAGACTCACTGACGCTCACCGAGTGCTCTGGCTGACATTAGGCACCCCTGCACAGGGAGAAAGGGTGAGAGAGAGAGAGAGACTCTGGCAGGGACAACAGAGGAGGGTTTGTGTCAGTGAGCGGAGGGCAGAAGAATCTCCACGCGGGTCTGAAATCTGTGGAATCTGCTGAACACACACAAGCCAAGAGGCTAAGCAAGAAAGACACAGCCGTTCACTCCCACTACTTGTCAAACACGTGTGTGTGTGTGTGTGCATATTCCTCATTAACGTTCTTCCTGTGTGACAACAGAAACAATGCGATTCCTCCATGATGTCACGCCTGATAAACACTGTTAAGAAATTGGCGCATCAGAGGTACAAAAAGAACATTCAAGGGACATACTGTAAATTACAAGCTGATATCTTAACTCCTCCACACGCCTATCAGCAGAGGCCCAGTGGCTCATATACTGAACAACCTTATCAAAACACAAAGACATCAGGGATTCACACTGTGAGAATAACTAAATATTTGTGTCAAACAGGTTCAGTCTGGTGCTGAGGTTAAATGATTTCGGCAACATTTGTAAACTTCCTCTCGCGCTCTTTATTTTGTTTAGAGTACCTCCCAAACCCGAAAGCATCTGCCAGTACATGACATGTGGAAGGAAAACGCAGACTTGTTCATCTGCTTCTGTGACTTCCTCAGACTGACTTTGGTTATAATACTGCAGGTTGTGAAAATCCTGGACTTCCTCACATAATGTGATGGTTTGTCGACCCACCATTCACCACATCATCACCTCATCTTCATCTTTATCTTTATAAAGCTTTATTCTTCCTCTCTCCTAAATTATTCTTCTTTGTGACTATCAAGCAAACATTTGTTAATTATTGTTAATATTTCAGACTGCTCACGGATCGAAGTCACAAAGTTCTCTGTTGTGTGCAATGTTCTTCTCTACAGCGTTTCTAGATCAACACATTCTTTCAGTCACAAACTTTCCCTCCGAGGAGGGAAGTGTTGAACAGGAACTGTTGACACATCTTCCTACAATATGCTTCCCTCTGTGCTGACTCAACTTCCTGACATGAAAGAGAAATCAATATACAACATATACAGAAACATATACATACACACACACATACACACAGGACATCATGAAAGGAGGCTTTCACTGGTTAGCATCTAGAGGATGAAGAGTGTGTAACAGTAAATAAAAAGACATCTTAATGTCTTAATGACACAAAATAAATGAGGCCAGGTATCAACGAGCTGCTCTGAAATGCTGACTAGCAGGACCGCAATGTAAATCCGACGTGGATTAACTCGTCACTGTTCCCCAACATAAATATAAGATATAATATGACGCTCAGACTCATCCCGTCTAAACCTGAAACATACAGTAAAACAAGCTGAAGGGAGGAGACGGTAAAGAGGGAGGAATGGTGAAGAGAATGGACGCTGGAAACACAAACAACAATTCCTACAGATCAGAAACCGTCTTTAATATTACAGGTTTCCAGGAAGGAATAATCCAAATAATCCACCAATAATCCAATATCCACAGCTGCAGGCAGTGATCATTTTCATTGGGTATCATGATACCACTTGTATTGTTATCTTGGGTGATATATTGTTAGAAGTAGACTATGATTTCTAGCCATAAAACTGATATTATTTCTAATAACACGTCTAATGATGAACTGACTGAATAAACAGCTAAACAGAGTTTTCCATTTGAGTCAATAACACATTTCTTGGTATCAACTGGTCCACTGGTCTGTTAATATTCAACTACTACTGAAACAGTATAAACACTGGCCTGGGTGGATACAAAGTTAAGTAACGCTGAACAGTCGAAATACCAATTCCTGTCATGTAGAAAGTACTATTGCGTAATATTTTTGCTTCCACTGAGACAAATATCTGTTCCACTCCTACTACACCCTCATACTCTAATACTCCTTCCTGCTTCACCCTGCACATAACGCAAGCTGCTTTCATTAAGAAACACCCTCCTTCAGGCTACTGATCTGAGTGTACTTTCTAGCTCTACAGCGCAGACTTTGGGGAACTAAAAATAAGCAGATGCTTAGAATACCAATCACTCCAAAACAATACTGGGGCCCCGTTTTAATATTCTCAAAACACACTTCTGAGTCACACAGCTCTCACAAAAAACTCACTGCATCTGCTGCTCCAGCACACTGTTTTCTCCCCTCCAGTGGTACAAGTAACCCTGTTTCAGACCTGGTTTCCTCAGGAAGCTGCAATACCCAGGAGATAAGATAGTGAGGTAAAGTTCAACTTAAAGGCCTCTGACACAGCTGTAGCATCTCAAACTACGTATATAGGGAGCTGTTCTTTCTAAGGAAAACAACTTGATTCCAGCCTTCGAGGTATCCACCGGTATCCACAAGAGTTTGACAAGTAAGACTGATTGATTTGTATCTTGAAAAAAACCCTCCTGGGGGAGTATTAATCTATCTCCATAACAATCATCCATCATGTTTATTATGTTTATTATTACCCCTCTGACTCAGCCACCGGTGAATTGCATCTGCCGGGCTCCGCCGCTGATCCTGTCCAACAGTGTAGCGGCGTAGCTGCTGGAAGGCATGGAAGGAGCAGCCTGTGGTCTATGTGTGTATGAGGCAGTGTGCGTTTGTGGTTGTGTGTGTGAGAGAGAAGTCAGAGGCTGCAGCTCTGCCACTCAAGCTGCTGTTACTTCATATTTTCCCCATGCTTGGCCAGGGGACTGATGTGTAACTACAGGGTTTTAATAAAGGAGCACGCATGCAGTGCAGGACATCTATTACTGCTGGCTTGTGTCATTCCTTTACAGTCCCAGACCTCTGATGCAACTACTCTTATTGTTGGACAAACATAAGACACAAAAAGAATGTATGATTACGTTCCCACCTCACTGACGTAGTTCAGCTGTGCTTCTTCTATCCAAACGGCTGCTTTCAGCCACAGGTAAGCACCCAGTAAACTCACAAATCTGGCAAATTATCAAATGAAATCTGTCACACTCAGCTCAGATATGTCATCTGAAGCTGCGACTTTCATCTTTTCCATATCGGTAACGTGTTTCTCCTTCTACTCCTTACCTCCCCCCACCCCCACCCCCCCAACCCCCACCCCCACCCCCGTTGTAATAAGCAAGGGCAGCTCTCCCATGAGTTCTGCTTCACGGTTCCTCTTTGATCAGCATAAAGAATAACTGCAAAGTGACACAGTGCCAGGCACCATGGTTACTCAGTGACATGACAAACTGTTGGATTTGCAGTCCTTGTGATTGTCATGTGTAGTTTTGATGAAGATTAACAGCCTCAAGGACAGACTTAATAAATGTTTGATGGCCTTGCCAGCAGAAACCTGGTTCCTTTTTAACCACCAGTTTTGTCCTCTTGAGTGTGCGGAGCGCACCACTCTCTTAGGCAGGGTGGGGGGTGTTAGATTTCAAGCTCAACCATTGAACCAGCTGCAAAGCAGGCAGAAGGGGGACGGGGGGGACAATGCACCCTACTGTCCCCCTTCCAGTTGAGGATGGGACAAACTGGCTCTACAAAAGACACCAAAGAAAGGTTCTGTGGAGGGTTCCCGTTACAATAGACTCTTTAGGGGGATAGACCCCAAAATAGAAAAGTAATGTCAGTCATCACAGCAGGAGCACAGATACTGATAAGACCGAATGGAGTGGTCGTGATTACCAGAGAGGCCTTGCATCCCCAGAAGATCTGTGGAAATGGAGCTGGCAGATTCTGTCTTTCCTCAAAGGTCGTCGTCAATAGATTGTCCACCATGACGTCTTTAAACTCATGCATTACATCAACCCAAAGCCGACTGACAGTTTGTGTCCTATCGTGGACCAAGGAGTCAACAAGTTTTATCTTCTCAGACAGTCTTCCTGTCCCTGACCCTCCGCCCCTGCAGACCTGAGCCATTGGGCCAAAAAAAAAAAACCCCTAACACAAGGTCCTCTCTCATTTTTCACATGTAGTGCATTGCAATGATTGTGAGAAAATGGATTTAGAGAAAGAAAGGAAGGCACTGCAGAAAATGAAGAAGTTACCTGAACACTGAGGGTTGAGTATCGCAATGCAGAACCTCATTGTCACATAGAAGCAGAAGTGACCCCAAGTGACATTATGTTTACGTCAAGAAACTGCAGTTCATTCAGCTTTTCAGTCAGGGAACAACTTTAAAAATTAAAATGAATTTATTGTCTAATCATGGATGTTGGACTCATGTAATTCAAAACAAGCCCCTCATTCAGTTTGCAATGTTCTACATTTGCCTGAATGGTTGCCCACTCACCTCATCTGGACATGCAGCACATAACTCTTGGAGGAACATGTAGGAGGAGGTTCAATAAGAGCAAGCAAGAAGCAAGTTGCAGGATACAAAGGAGGAGGGTCTGCACTGTTAAGCTCCCAATAAATCATTTTATTCTCCTTTTTAAGGCAACGTGTTGGTCTGTAAGATCAAAATGTGGCCTGAAAAAAAAAAAGAGAATAAATGCATTTATTGGGAGGTTAACAGTGCAGACCAGTGAGGAAAGCTGCAGCTGTATTGCATTATTGAGGCTACTGTCAGTGGAAAAAGTTATATATTTTTGTGTGGGTGACTGGTAGCCACAAGCAATTGTATTAGTCTGTGAAATGTTAAATAATGAGTTAAGTAGGAAAAGGTCTGTCTCATTTTGTAGTTTCACAGGAAGGGTTGGAACAGGATTGTTTACCATGTTCACCCACTTAGGTTAAAATTTTAGCATTTAACCAAAGTATAAACCAAAGTTTTGGACAAACTGAATGCAATTTTGACTTGATGATGGTGCTAGATAAAAAGAAATTGGACCACTAAAGCTATAATTCATCCTGAGGGGACCATGAATGTCTGTACCAAAGCTCATGTCAATCCATCCGATGTTAGAAATGTCAACCTCACTGTGGCGCTAGAGAAAAAGTCAGAGGATTCATGAGGATTCATCCTCTGAGCATCACGAATATAAGCACAAAACGTCATGGCAATCCATATAATTGTTTTTAAGGTTAATTCTGTCTGGACTGACCAACCAACCAACTAACCAACCAATGTGTGTAGCTTCCGAGCTGGGATCAATAAAGTATATCTTTCTATCTAAAATATATCTATCTATCTATCTACAAACCAACCAATCAACACTGCTATCCACACAAGCACAGCAGCTTCTAACTGCAGACTTAAAAACAGTGGAATATTTTCTTCTTAACCTCGACATACACTGGTGTTGATTAGGTATAAATAAGCACATAATCAACGTACATTTACTCGCTCTGTCTTAGCCGTAGCCTCGCGTATGGCGTCTCTGTCTTGTACGGTGGGAAGGGAAGGTGGATGGCGGGGGGGTGAGTCTATTTCAAGGCGGGCAGCGAGTCATTTCCCTCTCCACCCCCCCCGGCAGGGCGCGGCCCTCCGGTTCATTGTCCGGCCGGGGTGGTGAACCTTTAGCAGCATGGAATGGGAAATGGAATGTGGCATTGTACAGTCTCGGCCTAGTATCCCATGAGACCCAATCACCAACAACCCCGCCACCCACAGAAACACACATACCGCCCCCCCTCAACACATGCAGGGTTCAGGTTCCACCCCTGACCTGGGCCACGGTGGCCTTGTCCGTGGGGACGGGACAGTGGTTCTGTTGTTGCTGCACTGGCGTCGCTAAGACGTTTTAGTGAATGAAAGCATTATCATTTGCATAGATTATAAATTATGATACACTGTCACCATTGATTATTTGTTCCGCCCCCTAATCAATAAAGCACATTACTGTTCTCTTGCGAGCTGGTAGAACTGTATTTCTTCTTTTGTCCGAGACATAACTGTTATGCTTTCTGGCAGTTCAGCCATAAACGCTGGCACGTGTGAACATGTTGACATTAAAAAGTCCAGTACTGAAACATCCTGGCGGCCTCGAAGGGGTTTAAACACTGACCGTCCAGTCACATTTCACCTTTCACTTTCTGTCATTGCCCTACTCTCGGATCTACTTTAAAAAAGGTTAATACTCAGTGTAGTTTAGTTTTGGCACACACACACACACACACACACACATTGTCTGTCAGATTTTGGAAATCTTGAATCACTTGCAGTTACAACAATTTCAGATGTGTTTTCCTCTTTAATTAAAGTGTAGTTGTGGCAATGCACTTATCCTAAGGGCGTTGTTTTGTGATATCCTTTTCATTATGATTACCGAGTGATTTCCCGCCCAGAAGACACACAAAAACAGCTACTTAAAAGCCAGTGGGTGGAAGAAGTGTATGTAAAGTCAAGCAAATGTCTGCTGGTGCCACCGACATAACAAGAAATATGTGTATTACAAACAATATATTACTATAATATGTTTAATACATGAGAGTTTGATTCTAGCCATGTCTTATTGGTGCAGCTAAATTTGTTTCTTCTTACTGAATGAATAAACATGTTTGCTAGTTAAAGTCAATATTAATAGTATTCATATCAATGATATAGAAGGGTTGAGATATTAAAAAGGATAACCTTCTCTTATGGAAGGCAAATTTCTATCATCTCACTGTATACGTCATATCGCATGACTCTATCTCTCCATTCATAAGTGTTGCACTTCTAGTTTCTCATTAACAAACGAGCATACATGCACACATCTTTGAGTCGAAACACAATGAAGCCCATGACACTCTCCGCCCTGTCTTGTCATGTGGACTATTTCCCCTAAAACACGGCGCAACAATCGACAAAGAGCAGAGAAGGGAAGGGTGACTCCCGAACTTTCTCTCACGCACATGCAAGCACATACATTGACATGACCCACACCCACACCCACACACAAAACAAACACACAAGACACATACCCAAGTGTACCGTGTGATGAATGTCAAGTGACGGCTTGCGGCCAGTCGGGCTGGTATATGAATGAATCATGTGACGTGATTATTTGATCCTGTCAGACAAACACAATGACACGCACTCCATTACCCCGAACAGAGCCTGAACAATACCTGGCTTCATAATAATGGATTCACTGATAGCCAAGCCAACAAACACAGCAAACTATCAACTGGAAACACAGTTTATTTTCAATCATGATTCAGTGTCTGTCGCATGCTATTTGACCACTCCGTTACATTTAATTGTGTCTCCTCTTTTCAATGCAGCCGTTCAGCTGCTGCAGGATCAAATAATAACGTCATGATTCATTCTATACCGGCCCGGCTGCATCGTTTGCTCGGATGAATCTGTGCGATGCTGTGATCATTTATTCAGCTTTTAGCCGCAGTCTGCTATGAGCTGCTTGGTGAGGGTGGTGGTGGGGGGGTCAAGACGACAAGGTGGGAGTATCTTCCACCAATAACAATGACAGGAAACCAGCACAAACCAAGACTTCCATAGACAGCAGCAGGCAGCCAGAAACACTCACTCTGAACATCCTGGTTCAATTGTCACTTAAGATGCGGCCAAGCTGCCTCTAATGTATGACAAACGATCGTTTTAAAAAACTGATGTTTATTCTATTAACAGCACAGGCTATTCTTGAAGGCATTACGTCACATGTCAATTAATGCCAAGGTGATAAAAGTTGAAGGTCAACTCTCAAAACTCAAGTAATATGTGTTAATATCTGTAATTCTGTCCCAGATATGAATGCCATGTGGATGTGCTTTTACTGTCCCTTGTGGTTTAAACCAGACACAAATACTGAAGCCCTTAGCTGAATAATACATGCCAGTACTGATTCTGCCACTGTGGGTGAAACCATAAACAACACACACACACACACACACACTGGGCCAATAAAAAAACAATGAAAAAGACCATTTTATCGGTCAATATACTGAGGGCCATACAGTGGAGTACATAGAAATATAGAGCGAATCCTCCCACACAACATCTTGAGGATGATTTGTTTAGAGAAAACATGTCTGTTATGCTGTTATGGAACGACGCTTTCTATGTAAAGCCAACAAAAACAAACAAACAAACAAACAAACAAAAAGCCAAGCATGTGTGGTGAAAGCAGCGGAAGGCTTCAAGCTCTCTAATAAGCTGGGGGTTTTTTTTTGTTTTTTTTTATAAACGTGCAGATTAAAGGAGAGAAGTGACTACCGAAAACAAAGATCAACATAAAGTCTGTGTGCCTTTTACCATACT
The DNA here is from genome assembly GCA_036937835.1 of Pampus argenteus. Taxonomy (NCBI): domain Eukaryota; kingdom Metazoa; phylum Chordata; class Actinopteri; order Scombriformes; family Stromateidae; genus Pampus; species Pampus argenteus. The sequence goes on from CM072878.1 coordinate 9,070,599, forward strand.
GTTAAATCATGCATGGTATTACATACTTATAGATAGTCTTTGACACACACACACACACACACACACACGCTTAGAAAAACGTGCCTACGTGTACCAGATCTCATCTAGCCACAGTCAATTTCATCGGACACAAGCTCTCTTCCTCTCCTGTAATTAGTGTTTAAAGACAGACTTATGTAAGCAGCCGGCAGTCATTCAGGAAGACTCCCAAAAAACGTCTCGAACTCTCTCGCTGGAATCTGAATGAATCGCTGGAGAAAAAGCAGGAGCGGTGTCCTAAGTGTAAATCCAGCTCCTGAGAAACTTTTTTTTAAAAAGATTTAATTCCAAAAAAATACTCCTTGACTTGACTGGTTTGCATTTTTCAGATAATGATCTTACTTTTTTCTAAAGTGTTGGTAATTTTTATAGGGCTGCAAGAAATTTGTTATTGTCAATTAATCTGACAAATATCCTCTGAGTCATCTTATAAAATTATATGAAAATAAAACATGTGTATTACAGTGCTTAACATGATGTGTTCAAAGGTGATCAATAGTCCCAACTCCAAAGATATTCAATTGAAATGAATATATTGAGAAATTGGGGAAACATTTCTAAAAAATATTTAGGTTTTAGAAGCTGGAACCAGAAGATTTTTGGTGTTTTTCTTATGACTATTCTTCTCTGGATGAGCTGATGGATATACTAGATTAGTATCTTCTCCTTCACTACACTCAACAATTGCAGAGTAAAGTTTTTACTGCCTGGTAAACAAAAAAAAACAAAAAAAAAGGGAAAAAATACGACCTTTGGAACCAACTCAGTGTTTTTGTGTGTTTTGTTTCCACAATGACGACAGCGGGCTCTTATTTTTCTTTTTCCCCGGGCCACACTCCATGTTTTGACCTTCATCGCTGCTCGTTCCATTTCTCGCACCTCGCCTGCGCTGTCTCACTTTCGCCTACCTTCATTCTCACACATACATACACTCAACATGTACTGTGCCCACACAACATCAGCGTAACCATGGCAACACTGAGCCAGGCTCCTCAGCTTCTGCAGAGGGCGTTGCTCTTTCGAGCCCTCTTTTGTGCCCCTTCAAAGACAAGGCCAGACGGCCGGCGTGCGGATGTCACTGTGACTGCTGAACCAACGCTGTGTGTGTGTGTGTGGACTGTGTAAGGGTTTTGTGAGGGTGTGTGTGTGTGTGTGTCATTGGCTGGGCCACAGGACTCGGGCACAGGAATGCCGGACAGGATGTAGGGAGAAAATTCCAGAAACAGTGGAGTCAGTGCAAAATACACCCTGAGTTGTCTCTGACTGTAACATAGAGACACAGCATACTCTAACCTGCATCCCTCGAGTCCAATTTACACTCTGTGTCTTCTGTCTCTAAGTAACTTCCTACGCCTATGAAATCCACTGTGCTTTAATGTAAAAACCCTGCATCGCATATGAAAGAAATTCCCAACTGGGTTTATTTGTGCTGCTTTTTTGTGCTCCATACGTCAAACTCTGGAAGACTGTAGAAATGAAAAAATCAAAGTGTTGAAATGGAGCTCGTTAGGAGCGTGGTTGTTTGTTTCAATGCCGTTCCCTTTTCTGGGTTGCGTGCAAGTATGAACTGTACCGCCAAAGCGCCATTAAGTCAACTGTGGAGATTATCAAGAGTAAACACGGGAACATCAGCATATATTTGTAGGACAAACAACAAAACCAAGCAGTGCACAAGCGTGAGGCTTCTTTTAAAATCTCTTTTAAGTACCAGAAACATTATTCCAAAGAGGCAATGAGTGGCCTCCTATGACAAACACTAACACTGCACTCAGCGGAGCTTCAGCGATGACAACATGACATTTAAATTGAGGAGACAGGACGTTTTTTTTTTGCTTTTCTCGGAGCATCTGATTATGATTACAGAGTTTAGAGATGGAGAAGGAACTCCTACTTATAGTATGAAGATGACGACCAAGCAGGCGGACGGTCATTCTTTGTGCAACAGTCAGTCTAGAGCTGCAACGATAAGTTGATTAACCAATTAGTCAACTGGCAGAGACTTCATTTGCAACTAAATCACAGTTTGAGAGTCTGCTGATTTTCCTTCTTACACGACAATTAGTCACAGGCCTAAAAATTAGCCAATGAAGTTGATGGACAGAAAATACATTTTTTAATAATAGATGAGTATGTTTTTTATTTAAAAAAAACATCAAGTATTTGCTGGTTTCAGTTTTGTTTTTTTTTTCAAATGTGGGAGTTTTCTGTTTTATCGTCACTGTAAAGCATCTCTGGGTTAACTGTTTCAACTGACATTACATAGACTAAATTATTAAAAAATATATAAATATCTAGCAGATTCATTAAAGATTATTAAATAATCATTACTATAAATGTAGGCTTTAACACCAGAAAAGAACAATATTGAATTTATATAACAATGTAATAATAAAAAAATTAAATAAAAAGGCCTGATTAATCTCATAATCGATCACTCTGACCTCATGTCAAGTTTCAGGAATCAATGAAAATGTGCACCGACATCACATGGATGCACAGGCTGCTCTGTTTACATGCAGTTAGACTACACAAGCAGACACAGAGACAGAAAAACAAAGGAAGAGAAATAAAAAAGACCACATCAGAGCCTTTTTTTATTTTTCGCATCTTTGTTTGTGATTGCTGCTGGCTGTGCACTCTATGGCCACCGACAGGGTCGGACACAGATACAAACAGCCTCGGGGGGTAAATATCTAGAGAGGAGGATGCAGCGAGGGGCAACAGATGTTCCAGACTGGAGAGGACCTCGTTATCTTCTACTCAAATGCTTTTTAATGAACCCTAATCCTGAGTAGAAAATAGAGCAGACACAGCAACAAGTGGCCACTGCTGAGTGAGAATGTACCCACAGTGGGGGGTTTTTTTTGTTTATAGATCAAAGGTCTGAAAAAAAAAGTCTGTGACATTAATTTCAGAAATATTTTATTTGTTAAGAAAAAGACACTAAACCTCTTCCTGTTGTTGCTTGTTGTGGTTTGTTTTTTGCAATGTAAGATGTTTGTTATGGTTGTTTTCTATACAACTCAAAACCATCGTCTTTTTTTCCAAGTGTTTGTTTGTTTGTTCTTGCTCTGCTGTCATTATTGCTGACTTAATGTTTACCCCTAGAAACAGCTGCAGAGTCACTGTAATAAACACACAATCATATTTTCAAGTGATTGCTTAAAAATATGATTGGGGGGGGGGGGGTTCAGTTATTTGAGAGGGGGAGTTAGAGGATCATTTTCCAGTTATGTTCCTACTTTCATGATCCCAAAGCTTGAAGCAGGTTGTTTGTCCTCTCACCCACAGCATATGTCCAGCCAACCAGCTGCCCACAGCCTGGTAGCTCTGCAGATGGGAGCATGTGGGTGCAGCTGCCCATGTTCACCATGTTCACCATGTTCACAGAGCACCTATTCTTTCGAGGAAAACACTTCCCTATAATAAAGCGTTCAGGTGGGCTCATTATGTCATATTAACATTACATACAGGCTTTAAAACATCTACTGACACTGGAAAACAAGCTGTAGGTGGAGGGAAGGAGACTTTTTACTTTTTACAGAAAGTGAACTCACCTTCTCAGAGTCTTCGCTCAGCTTCTTCTGGACGTGCTCGTGAATTTCTCCGTTACGCTCCGGCACCGGCGTGGACTCCCTGGGTGTCCCGTCCTCCACCTCCACCTCCACCTCGTCCCTCTTGTCGTGCTGCTCGTCCCCGTTTTCTGTCCCGTCAACTTTCCCGTCCACCTCTTCCACCACATCCTCCTCCTCATCCTCCTCCACCACCACCACCGACTCCTCTTCCTCATCATCCCGCTCCTCAGTGAAAGGTAACGGGACACCGTCGGTGACAAACTCCCTCAGACACTTCATGTTGTGTTTCTTCAGCAGCTGCTCCGTGTCCGGATCCACCACGATGAGCTCCAGGCGGCCCACGGTGGCTCGTATCCGGCACACGACCTGCTGGTGGCTCTCGCTCTCTACGTCGTCCCCGTTCACGAACACCAGCCGGTCCCCTGCGCGGAGTCCCGACGTTTCTGCGGGGCTGTCGGGCTCCACTAACCGTATAAACTGCCCGGTCTTACCTTTCTCCCCGTGGAGGTGGAAGCCGTAGCCGTTGTCCCCCTTTTCCAGCGCGCACAGCCTGGGGCGCAGAGACTGGCTTTTGCTCGGCATGTTAGGCTCCAGTCGCCTTCACACACACTGCTGCTGCTGCTCAACCTGTTGCTTGTTTTCAGTGGGAATGAGCAGGAGGTCGACTCAGGATGCTACAGAGGGGAGGTTTAAGTAACTGAGTGGTACCCCTTCAAAAATAATACCCAACCCCCGCCCTCTTGGGGAGATCACTCCGTGGGAAACGGTGCTGCTGTGCGGTTTGTCCCACTCTTTTACAGCCACTTTTACAAACAAGTACTGTCTGGTTCGGGCTTTACACCTGATGTAATCCCCAGTGACTCTTTTTTCCAAGATCCTGACCCGGCAGGGACTGAGGCTGATCCAACTCACACGGCTCCCTTTCAGTGTGCGACAAAAGTAGAAAAGCCACTCAGGAAGAGGGAGGTGCGTTCACGGAACAGCCCAGCTGGTTGCCTCATGCAAAGCAGGGGCGAATGAAGGAGTAAACACAAACCAAAGCTGGCCAGGAAAAAAAACACACGATGATGATGATGATGATGCTGATGGGAAGTTTAGATGTTTGTAGTAAGGACTATGCGTGCAAACACGTAAAGTAAATCTGCAATAAAGATGGCAAAAGTATTTTATGTAGTATTTATTTTTTCATAATTCACAGTTTCATATAGTTTTAAGTTTCACATAGTATATTATTATATTTTTCTGTGAGTTAATTTATACATTTTTGTATCACTCTTTTCCATCTATGTTGCTCTGAATATATTCTGATGAAAGATTTTTCAATTCTTTTGGCACCTTTTCTGCTTCATCTCCATTTTGTGGTCACACTTTCCTATTAGTGAGCTCATATGCTTTATAATTCTTTATAATTGTATAATTCATCCATCAGTCTATCTATCAGTGTCTGTATAGTTGTATAATTTGGTCAGAGTGACATAAAGTACACTGTGATCTTCCATTGTAAGGATGTTGTGACCGTATCACACTTAAAGGCATTAGATTTGTATCGCTCAATGAACATGATGTGCTGCTAAATGTGCTGAATGGCTTTGAGCAGAGTTCTGGCTGGCAGAAATATTGATTGTTTGTCTCCCAGATTCATTAGTTCAGCAATCAATAATTATAACAGGATCATCTGATATGCCAGTCTTCATATGAAATTAAAAACTAATGCTCCATGTTCACAAACGAGGCAATGTTAAAGCCATAACGAGAGATTCACTTCTGGCTAGCTACTTGTTTTTTTTTAACTAAAAATCAGTGTTTTGGAGGCAGTCAGCACATTAACCCCCCACCCACCACCACCACCACCACCACCCTCCGGCCATTCAGAGAAATGAGCGACACTGCTGTAAAAATAGAACCTGGTAGGAAGCTGCTTTAAAAAACCTCAGGGAGGATTTGACTTTTCAGCTGAGAGCTGATAAGAAAACAGACACGGGAGCTCTCAACACTCTGGGAATTTTTAAAGCTACTGGATCATCATCATCACTTATAAGTACAGTGTGTTTGGGAGTTCAGCTGTTCTTTTCAGTTAATGGGAAACCATCCAAATAATTGAATTGAGTTTTTTCCACAGTAAAGGACAGAGAACGACAGTGTGACTCATAGATGTGAGTGGGAGAAGAGGAGCGATGCATTAAGGTGTAGAGCAGTGAGTCATGAATGTGCTCCGTATATACACTGTACACTAACTTCATACACTAATATAACCACAGTTTTGAAAGAAAGACACCGTGTTAGAGATGTTAAGCCTGTATGACGGCATAGGAAATGAACTACAAGACCAACGTGTAGCCTTGTTGCTTTCTAGTGCTGCCTACTAGAGAATGAACAGGGTAGCTGCTGCCACACAGTGGCTCATTAACCTCAGCACATCCTGACTCTCACCCTTTTCCTCCAAAACACACACAAAGACAGACAAGCGAGACTGACTTCAATAAAACAACACCGCATACATTACAAAACATACCTTTATATATATATATGTATATATATATATATGTATATTTATATATAATATGATAACAAAGCACTTTTTCATGGCACTTTGTGATCACCACGACGCCTCAGAAGAGGGACAAAAGCGACATCAAGCAAGTTCGACAAGCAAACGTTCATAATGAACATTGCACAAAGAAGCAAAGTTACACAATGCGGCATGTGAAACAAATACAGCTTCTGTACAGCCTAGACAACAACATCCATCGTTAAAGGAGACACGACGATGTTTCAGGAAAATGCTGTCTGTGTTTGTTGTGTCTCGGCGTGGTAAAGAGGCAGACTGCATGCTGAGGAAGAACCAAGACATAATTAAAACGATCTCTGAGTGTACCCTGGTGCACCAGTGGGGTGATGGTTCCCGCAACAGTCACACGTACATTGAATGAAGTTTCATTGGCCCTGAATTGAAGGTACAGACAGACACACAGCGGGTGAGCACCCTCAAAACGTTGGCTTTATTCTATCTAACAGCAGTACAGATGTGAACAGACGGGATCATTTTAGCTACAATCTGTGATCTGTTATCTCAAACACACTAAATAAAGATGAAGACTGTAAGGCGAAAAAAAGGGGATTCAGCCTGGTTAAACTGGGATGAAAAACAAACTGTATGTCAAAAATGCTATATCCACATAAACACTTATATTGATTGTCCATACTGTATATAAAACTGTCTTTTATCAAGTATAGAATGATGCCGTTTTTTTTCTTTTTTTTTCTTTTTGATGGATATAGCATTTCAGATGGTAACTCCTGACTTTGTCATTTGATACAACTGTCACCACAAAGACCACAAACACATGAAAAGAGATTTAAATTCACATTTCAGATAAGGGATGGCGGCCAATCCAGGTTCACTTTCACTCAGCTAAAAGCTCAGTGGAGAAGTGGAGGACGTCTGCTTCTCAGGTTTGGTGCAGGGATTGGCTTTTGTAAAAGGGCAGACTTAATTTTCTTTTTTTTTTTTTTCTTTTTACCTCGTTCACACTCCCTCCCCTCTTTCTATGTGTTACTCTCTCTGCCCGGTGATCAGGATCAGCTACATGAGGCCACAGCAGCCTGATTTGTGCTTCTGAGACTCGATGTAGTCGTGTATCTGGAACTTGGGCTCATTTGGCTGCTGGGTCGCTCTGTGCTTCAGCTCCCTGATGGAGAGAGAGAGAGAAAAGGAAACACAGAAAGTTAGACGCAGAAGAGGTGGTTGTGTAGGATGGAGCACAGATCAAATCAAGAAAGTGAAAAAGGAAGAGAAAATAAAAAAAGTGCAAGCGAGCGAGTGAGAGAGAGAGAAACTGCTCTCTCAATCGAAACGCCTCTGGCATGAATCATTTAATCTAACTCACACTTAAAATACCCGTCACATGGGAAGAAAATCACCTACATTATTCTCCCCTATAGCTCCAAGAACACGCTGTGCAAACAGTAATTTTATATAAAAAAATAAAATAAAATAGCTTCTCATATTTCCTGCCATTCAATAAGAAAGGTGTGTATGCATGGAAGTCACTCTGATTTAATTACACAGGTAATGTTTGAGATCCACAAGGAGCCTCAACCTGGATTCAAAACAAGTATAATCCCATTATAACGAGTCAACAGGAACAAACAACAAATTAGCTAAAAAAAACATTAGAAAGTATTAGTTCCAGCAATCAAAAGGAGGCTTGTGAGCATTGATGTAAAGGCAGAGAAAAGTCAAAAATATGCAATCAGAGAGGAGAATACAGAGAGTCTAAAGATGTCGACTGTATGCGTGAAGCGGATTAAAATACAAACCGGTTATGTGGAACCTCAGTGGTCATTCCTCATGACCCAAACAAAGAGTATGAATATATTTTCAGTTTGTTTTCCTACAAATACTCAATGCAGGCGGCATTGAGTATTTGTAGGAAAATTAATTTATCACTGTAGAGGACTCTTTAAAGGAAGATGTAGCTTTTAAAGCATAAAATATTAGTTCTGGGGATCATTTGTAATGGCTTTTGAAAAAATAAAACTTCAACTCTCTTGTTGTACATTATATTTAACTAACTACATTTATAAAAAAATACTTAATTGTCTTGTGGGATGCTCAGTTGTAGGAATGTATGGACAAAAGTATGTGGACACCTGGATGCCCCAATTATATGTGATTGTTAAACATAATATGTAATTCTAAAACCATGGATATTAATATGCTGCTGGAACAGCCTCCGCTCCTCTGGGAAAGATTTCTACAGGATTTTGCACACATCTTGTGTCTCTTGTAGAGAGTTTTTCAATAGATCTTCATTCTTTGAACCACAACATTCAAGCTAACTGCCTGTGGATTTCTTTTTATGGACAATGGCAAAAACAGCAAAAGCAGAAATGTTCAGCATATTAGCAAAATGTGCACATCATCATAGAGCTTTTAGACCTGCTGCATTAACAGATCTTTTGGCCACTAGAGGACACAGTCACATTTAATGCATCCATCAAATACGAAGCAATATTAGTATTCATCTGGAGTGGTTTTTCTGTTCCCCTGAAGGAAGTAAGTCAAAGTTAATATTCACTCCTTTTAGTTGTGTCGGTCTCCATCAGCTCCCGAGGGAAATATCTGTCTCTAGCTGCTAAATGCTCCACTATGTTCACCATGCTAACTTTGTCTCTGAATAAACCAAAACAGTAAAAGTTTTGGACAACCTGCAGAGAGCACCTTTAAAGCTCACCTTGCTATAGCGAGAAAGGCCAGCTCCACATTGACTCCTGTCTTCGCACTGGTCTCCATAAATGGCACTCCATGCTCCTAAGAGGGAAAAACATTAGGAGTAGCAGGTGGGGTGGCTGTCGTTGAGAATATAAGCACATGGAGCTGTCATACTTTACCTTCGCCAGCTTCTCCCCCTCCTCTGTCTTCACAACCCTCTCTGCAGCCATGTCTGACTGCAAGACAGCAGCGGGAAGAGAAAACAGGTCATCACAGTAGAGGTGAAAGGTCACAGATTCACCACGCCATGAGCTACGGTGATGCACCATCACATCAGCCAGTGCATCCTCTTATCTGGCAGCCCTGCTGGCAGCTGCTGAGCCGCAGCTCCTTCAGACTGATGAGATGCCAGAAACTCCATGTGTGGCATCTTTGACCCCGCGAAAAGGGCGAATCCTCTCTGAGCCACCAGAGGGAGCTTTCAAACATATTAGCAATGACTGCTGCTGGTAGCAAAGAGGCATGAAAATTTCTCTTTTCATCGCCAACAGCATTGTGGAGAAAATGGTTTCATGCAAGAGAAGCTTAAAGCGAAGGGATTATTAATTTGTCTGGCACTGTTTTGAATTTACACCCAGTCGTAATGATCAAATAACACTGGGTGGGTACGAGATTAACGTCTTGTGTACTCTCTCTTGAGCAATGATTCTGTAAATGGACCAACTTTATTTTTAACAGCAGTGAACTTCACGTCACAGACGGGTGTGTGCATAAAACACAACACACAGAAGGCACACACACATAATGGTGCTTTGCATCCATGCATGTGCTGCACAGTGGAGGCATTTTGTGGCTTTTTTTTCAGCGTTCTCATGTCTGATAACGATGATCATGTGTGATAAGAGTGTGTTTTTTATGTATCAAAAAAAGGAAGCTTTGCTCACCTTGTTGCCGAGCAACATGATAACCACATTCTTCTGGGCATACTCGTGTATTTCAGTCAGCCAAGCCTTTAAAGTATAAAGGACAGATAAAGGAGGGGAGGAGAAAGAGAGATTGGTCTATAAAACAAATCAAATATCACAGTTTAAAGACTGAATTTTCCCTCCCTTCCAGAGCAGTGTATTGTTACTATCCTCCAATCAATCATGGTGACAGTGAGACTGAGTCATTCTTATCCTTAAACACTTCTATTGTTTTTCATTACTGAAAGCGGGAAGCATGTAACCAAGCAAACGATGACATTGTGTAATTTCCAAAGAGGGCATGTGAGAAAATGTCAGAGGCCCTCTACTTACTTACAAATAAATAGACAGTGTGAGGCGTTGAGAGGGTTTAGAAGCAGGAAGTGAAAATGAAGAGAATTGCGTGAGAGAGCGAAAGAGTAATTTGAGACCGTCTTACCCTGATATTGTCGAATGAGAGCTTGCTGGTGATATCATATAGCAGAAGTAGCGCTGTGAAAGAAAAACAGAGGAGCCGTTCACTTGCACCTTTATTGTTATTTGCACACTTACGTAACACACACACACATCTACACCTACACATGCTATGAAAAGTACATTACTGAGCCAGGTTGTTCACTAGCCTTACCTACAGACACACACACACACACACACACACACACACACACACACACACATACAGGTGGATGTATGAGGAAGTGAAATATAAAGAGTAAATGTTACCCTGGGCATCTCTGTAGTAGGCATGCGTTACGCTGCGGAATCTCTCTTGGCCGGCTGTATCCCAGATCTGCAAAACAAACCACATCCTGAACAATCCTGCACAGCCAACAACTAAAACAAAAGCATACCACTGTACTGGCCTACAAAGCCAAAATGCAGTAGTTCAAGTTCAGGTTTATTGTAGTTCAAACCATATATTAACATACCAGAATGAACAATAACAAATAAATAATAGTGCAAGACATATTTAGTCAAAAATGTAGTCAAAACCAGAACCTGATCTGTTAACGTTTGTCTAAATATATCATTTATTTACATAGCATAACATAGCTTGCTATAGCTAGCCAAGGCAAAAGCTAAATTAACTTTTAATTATTTTTAGCCTTTCCTGTAGTTAAAATGTGAATTTAGATGAACTAATATCTTAGTTATTTAGTTGGCTATCCAACATAAACGATGCAGAGCTAAGTCAGATAAAACAGAGAATTAAAAACATTAAACGCGTCAAGCTAAACGTTTGGCTAACTAGCCTAGCCTAGCGGAAAGGCAGTAATGGCCGTCTCAGCTTTCGATAAGTGAAATTCAAGATTTGGTGCGTCACATGTTTAAATGAATTCAATTGTAAATGATATTGATTTCAAGACAATTGTTGACAATTGGTATATGTATTACATCCTCTGTTACACAGTCCAACCAGTCAGCCTGAAAATCTAAAAAAACCTATTTTCTTAAATTCATCTTTTTTTTTTGTAATTACTGCTCTCTGCCTTTGCAGGACAGTGGCGTGTATTTTTGGATTTATTCACAGGATTTTAAATCATGTGCAGGAGAGGAAGAGAAGCTGAGGATTTACTCGAGCTATTGCGGAAGAGTCTAATTTTGGCACCTCCCACTCGGCGCTGAATGAACCGGTTCTGGTGATAGACGGGTTTGTGCCTCAGATTAACAGCACGCTGCTGGCACACAAACCCCACAGAGTCCCTTACTACCACAATATTTGAGACTTTGATTGCATTGGCAACACAAACATTGACAGTCCAATGAATGTAAAGCAGATTTGATTAAACTATTATTTGTAAATTAGTTTTTCTATGATTCTACATAATCATAGTCTAATGAATTCGGCTAGATATGTAGGTCAATGGTTGCCAGGAGGGGTGAGATGATATGTTATGTGAGATTAATGTGTAATCATTTTTTCTTACACAGCTCTGGAGTAAAGGTATGCGCTCTCACCTGGAGTTTGACTTTCAGGTTGTCGACATCCACCACTTTATTCTGTGGATAAGAGAAGAGGCGTCAGCGGCTGACAATGTACCGTATTGCTTAAGAGACTGGAGTGCTGAGAAAGCTGCACTGAAATGAATGACGAACATGGCAGCAGACTAAAATAGAGACTCGGCGTGTGGCAAAAAGAAACAAGACAAACTAAAAGTGTCTTTGAATGCTGGCAGAGAAAGTAATTTGCAACGCCCACACAACAACAAGGTCTTGGGATTAGACGTAATTACACAACAGTGAGAAAGACGACTGGCAGCATAACAAGTGACTCCCCCGTTCATTTCCTGCAGCCCTGTAGGGGGGGGGGGGGGTGCCTTCTGATTTCCTGTAGAGCAAAAATTGGCCTAAAAAAAAAAAAAAAAGTTTAAGGCACCCCACCGAAAAAAAAGACTAAATGTTGTGACAGATGAACGTGTTGATAGGAGGAAAACTGGCAAACAAAATCCTGTTTAATACCTGAGCTGACACGCAGCTACCTCCTACATGTTGAGTTAGCACGATAGTTAGCAGCCATAGAGAACAATAGAGCAGACCACAGCCGTCTGTCAAGCCTTTCACAACTAAAACCACTGAAGACAAAAAAAGACGCCGCGTTGAAGGAAGTGCAGCGAGAAAATACTTCACAACACTTCCTCAATCATTTCTGAACACTTTATCAGTGACAGTTCATAACAAACTGATATTGTCTTTCCTGTGAACTCACAAAAAAACAAACAAACAGGAAATGCAGAAAGGGCTACACAGTAAAAATGTGTGTAAAGCCGTCACTGGCAGCTCCAGCTGCCACCTGCTGAATCCTCTGCTGTGGCAGAATGGACATGGTTCAACCCCTACATTAGTTGCCATGGGTTTCCATTTTTTTTCCCCCCTCCAATTATGACGTGAGAGAAGCCTCCATGCTGAGTAACCGCTACAAGGAAGCGTGCCGAAAATAGACCGGCCATGTTACAAGCTGCCACAACAGCCTGCCTGCCTATCCAAGCACAAAGGACAACCTCAGCATATTGGCTCAGCTGACTCTCTATTTCTAAGCAGCTTTTTGCCCCATTTCATTAGCAAGAAAAACAAAAGCTGTGGTAAGTGATCCATATAAAAGGGCAATTCATTTCACCAACTGCCTTTCCTCTGAATAAATACTATGACATTGAATCTATCATGTTTTTCCCCAGTGAATGTACACTTTCCTTACTGATGCTTTTTTTTTTTTTATGAATGAACCGTGGCTACAGTAGGCAACCGGTTGCTTTTCTCTGAGTGGGGGGGCAAAATAAAAAGTCTTCTCGACATCCATGTATTGTAGCTCTATCTGTCAGACATCCATTAGCCGTCCAGAGAAGAGACAATACATCACTCTGCATAATGCAACACAATTTCCTCCTCAAACCACCATTACTTGACTTGCCATTAGTGTGTGAGTGTTTTGTCTTGATTGGAGGAAAACAGGGAAGCTCGCTGGGATCTGGACCTATTACTCCAAACACACTATATATTTTCATGTTTATTTCAGTAGATATCTGCCCCCGAAACTCATCGACACTCATCGTGTGTGTGTGTGTGCATGAGGTATATGTGACTAGGTAGGAGCTTGTCTGTCAACGCCGTGACTCCTCCAGGACCGAGTTGAGCTGCAGCCAATATTTCCAGGCGACGGAGACGTGGGCAGGCATCTGCCAAGACATTTATGAAGCTGTCCGCAGCGCCTAGCAGCACAAGTGGTCTGTGAACTTGACTGATTGGTGAGAGGATTTGTACATTCGGCGCTATCATCGCAGGGTGATGAAGTGTTTGGTGTGGAGATTAGGTGAAAATTGGGCCGACGTCACTGTAACAAGTGGATCGCTCGTTGCTTTATTAATGTCATTAATGTTATTTATTAAATGTGAAGAATTTCCTCCTCATCAGAGGAACAAGAGTATAACGCAAATGACAAAAAAAGAATGAGCAATATGAAGACTCTGTGAAGCTGCGTCTCTCTCACCCTAAAGTCTATTCCAACGGTGGCTATAAAGTTGCCTCCCAGGAAGGCCCCATCTTTAAAGCGCACCAAGACGCACGTCTTCCCCACGGCCGAGTCTCCCAGCAGCATCACCTAGAACAAACCCACCGCCAAAAGAGAGGGACAACAGGTTACAGCCGCACTTAAACACAGCTTACACAAAATGTTTGGATAAGAGAAAAAAATACAAGCCGAGTGCATTCAATTATTTTAGAATTGGGATCACAAGATGTCTAAAGATGCTGTTGTCATGTTCATTCAAATGTTAAGGTGATATGATGAATACAGCTACAGTAGCTTAGAAGATCCTGCTGTGGTCCACTGTTTACTGAGCTGCCACCAACATGTGACAATCTGCCAGTACTGGAGATGTGGATTCAAGATGTTTGCAGCCACCTCTTTTTGTTTTTTTTTGTTTTTCAGAGTGCATCCTTCTTCTTAAAACCAATCGATATAATTACAACAACAGGATGCCCTAATTATAGCATGTGATGTGTAAAACCTTACATGTTATGCCAAGCGCTGCCTACTCATGCAGTGTAAATGTATAATTAGCAATGCAATTAAAGTTAAATTTACTTATCTTTCTTAATTTCTTTTTTTTTGTCTTTATGAAAGAATTACAGGTGTGACTTATGCAGCTTTTTTTTAATAAATATTCAGTGGGAGGCTTTGTAAAGGAAGCAACAAGTACACCCTCAGCCAATATTTGCATATCAGTAAGGGCGGAGAGAGAGACTTCTTAGTAATACAAATTAAACCCTCCAGGTCGATGACATGCCCTGTTTAACTGTACATTAGGAGGATGCATTTAAAGCCAATGATGGCTAATGGATTATCTGCACATTCCTCAGATGTGAAGAGAGAGAAACACTCATGTTGTTGCTGCTGCTGCTGCTGCACCCACTTGTTTCCGTGTCAGACGTACAATACATTTAAGACACTTGTTCCGCAAGCAGCAACACAAATATAAAAAAGAAGAAGAAAAAAATCAACACATATGACAAGACGGAAATACACACCTTGAAGGCAATATCATAATACTCGTTAATAGAAGCGCATCTCTCCAACACATATTTTGACGTGCCGTTTTTAGTCTGCTTGTCCGTCAACGATGTCTTCCTTGTGGACATCGCAATGCAAAAAAAAAAGAGAGAAGAGTGCAAGAGAGCCAAACCACAGTTGTCTCCGAGATGTGTCCAAGAGAAGAAAGACGCGCGCGCTCTGTGTGTGTGTGTGTGTGAGAGAGAGAGAGATCTCAGTCCGAGTCTCCGCCAGCCTCCAGCCCCTCTGCTCGCATACTGCGTGGCCGCTGAAATGATCACCAGGCGCTTCCCAAGAAAGAAAGAAAGAAAGAAAAACACAACAATAAAATAAAATGTCTCAAAATAAAAAAGAGGAGGCGACGGTCAAAACTTGAAAAAAAAAGAAAAGAAAAAGCAACAATCAGTGGCGCCTCGACGTGTACATCCACCAGTCAAGACACCAGTAATGACAAACAGGCGGAAACATTTCTCCGGTTTTGCGGAGCGGAGCATCCTGGCGTGGGAAGATGATTAAGTGATAATACGAGGACGTCGACACGGTGTTTTCTTATAAGTGTCAAACATCTTGTCTTTTCTGCTTGACATTGTCTTCCGAACAGCTGCAGGGTTTGATCCGCGCCGATGGCTGACTCATCCGCCACAGGTGGTAGTCGATCATCGATGGTGGGGGGGGGCAAAGAGTCACAAACTATGACCTGATGACCTGATCAGGTTTAATTAACATTCGGACAAATCTCTCTGCTAAAGATAATTAAATGATGCCTTAGTGTGTAAAAAATAATAATAAAAATGGTGCGTAAAAGAGGGTTGGATCCGTGCGCAAACTAGGAAAAAACCCCCAAAATAAATAAATAAAAGAAACCTTAAAAAAACAAATAAAATAATTATTTTAATGACAAAGCCAGTTTGATAAAGTAGTTCCGATCTGTTGTTATTTTTTTTTAAAAATCAAACCACTTTTTCTTTAATTATCCCTCAGCACAGCAGACAAATGAACAATTATCCCAAACTCCTTCTTGTCAAGAACAGATGATTCTATAATTAATTTAATTAGCATGTCGTACATGTGTATTAAATGGTTTCACTTTTCCAAGTCAAGCCTGCATGCATGTAAAACCTTTTCCTGCAGTGTTTGTCTCCCCCCTGTGTTCAAGCAAAGACAAAACAGTGTCTCCACTACACCACTATCCCTCTTCTCTCTGCCAACAGGCCTAAATGACACATGAGTAAGAGATCATATATGTTATATAAGTGACATGTAATCTCTTGTTCAAACGTATGAGCTCATCGCTTCATGTCAACTGCAGGCAGCATCTCCTCCTTCTAACTGAGGCAAACATTAATATGATCATAAATCATTCATTTGCATCATGGAGCTGACTGAACGGCTGACTGGTTCACTAAGTCTTAGCACTGTCATATATTTTATATTTAATTATTATAATTGTAAGATGCCCATTTTTATCAATCCAGACAAACACTGAACGTTTCTATATCTGCCTGTTTTCTTGGAACTCGCTGCTTTATAATTTGTGGCTTGTTTCCAGTGAAGTGCAACACAAATGGATCAGAATGAACAAAGAGGCTGTAAAAGCTTTAAATGTAAAAAGGGGCGACAATTCATACCAGAGACAAACGGTGGATATACTGCATATTTACTGTGCACTTTATTTTGATCATCAACTCTGTGTTCACCCTTGACTTCCAGTAGACGAATGCAGGAGAATAACTTCTTTTTTTCCTCCTGCATTTTTCTGCAGGGATTTTTTTTTTTGCAGCAGCAGCAGCAGCAGCAGAAAACTTATGCTAATGCAAAATGGCAAAGCCAATTTTATACTTTCTCTTAGATTTCTGGCTCCTCTGTGCTGCTCTAATGTCAGATGACACAAAGCCAAACTTATCACTGTCACAGCAGAAAAATATGATAGCAGGCGAATCATACATTAAAATAAGCCGTACATTTGTCTCCTTTTTGCCTCGAATTGCTGCGCGGAGTAAAAAAAATTAAAAATAAAAGAAGACCCCCACATGTCACAAAGCATAAAATCACTCTTGTTTAAGACAGCTTTGTAAACATCCAGCAGCCCGTTGCCATGACATTCATTAGTATTGCTCCCTTCACAGTAAATTTAATCATAGCAGTGGCATCATTAACCATAATAATGTACCCTCTATCAAGCAACCCCCACATAGTGTTGAGGATCGTAAATGAATGCAGCGAGAAGATGCAACATCCCACACTGGAGAATGCCACTGATTCATGCTGCACTGACACACTTCATGGCACAGAAACTGTGTTATGTCACGACTTCAGCACATCGCAGTGACATGTCCTTCTTGTCACATGGGTGAAGTCCACAGCCTATTGGGAGGGTGGATGCGGAAGGGGGGGGTCACTGTGTGGACTCACTGTGAAGTCAATACCGACAGTGGCAGAGAAGGACCCTGAGATGAACTTGCCCTGGTCGAACTGAACCAACAGAGACGTCTTGCCCACTCCACTGTCTCCCACCAAGACGGTCTGCAGAGACAGAAGAGAGAGAGAGAGAGAGAGAGATGGAGAGATGCAACATCATGAATCCAGGCTTCACTGCTGCTTCCTCACTGAGCGCCTGAGGCCAGGACACTGCGCAGGCACACAGTGTAAGTTACTGTACACGCTCATCTGTTGCTGTGCAGAGCTCTGGCCTCTGTAATGCAATGTGACGGCTGGAGGTCGACTTAATGCCTTCAAAAAGAGTGAAGGACAATGTGAAGTGGTCACTGTGCTGGTGATGTGTGTGTGTGTCTGTGTGGGGGCATGAAATTGTGTATGAGATGTTCTACCTTTTTTCAAGAGGAGTTTTAGTCACAACTCATCTGAAATTTATTTGAAAATCTTTCTCTTCCCTTCGCGACACACATCACACACAAACCAAACCTCTCCCTCATTCACACTCACAAAAAGCAAACAGTCTAGGCTAGCTTTGATAACCATCTCTACTCATGGCCGAGGGTCATGCGTCACCCCAGCCGGGATCCACTGATGTGACACCACATCTCTGGATGCAGGCATCAATTGGCCTTGTCGCCATGGTTATGGTCTCTTTGGGGGCCTGGTGCATCCAGCCTGGAGCTCCTCGGCAGCAGACGCTTGCCTCTTTTGTTGACATTTATCATCTTCCTCTACCTCCTTCTCCCCCTTCAGCTCCGCTGTCTGCCTCTTATCTGCAGTCTCAAAGAGCCCACATATGGCGCAGCATTACAGCGTGCTCCGCTCTGCAACTCATAATACGCTCACTTTAATCACTGACATCCGTGAGTTCTACACATCCACCTTTGCTCGCCCATTAAAAACACAACTGTGTGGCAGTTTCAGCAGATATATACAGGATGAAAATGACAGACTATCTAGCAGCCCTTTAAAGTTGATGTGTGCCGAGTTCTGCTTGAAGCAGTGCCCCTTCTAAAATGCTGAGTAAAGCAATAATCTAATAGCTGAAACAGAAAAAAAAGCTCTTAGTAATCCAACAAATAGACCTTTCCGGACAATATAAATAATCTTTACATGGGATGCATGTATTTAAAACTCCTGAATAATTGCCATTAACAAAGTTCCTCCATGGTAGGAAGAAATTGGCCCTTTGGTCTAAGTGATATAGTCCAGAGCTGTGTGGATGACTCACTGTGCTGAGTCTTTAGCTGGCCAGTGTGAAATCAGTATATTACTATTTCATGCCTCCTTCATGAAATTTTCATGTTGGCATGTAAACGTTCTCAGTAAAGACACAGCTGGAGGAAAGAACTGCAGCGGGGAGGGGGCAGTTTATCTCCAGAAAACACATGGAAACTGGTGGTGCGTATGGAGTATGGACAGGGCCCTATAGCAGGGAATGAGAGATGCTGTATATGTTTCCACGGCGATGTGGGATTTCTCAGAGCACACCATCAAACCCGAGTTGTTTGGGTTCATTCTGAGTGAGCCCCAGAGATATCTCGTAATTAGATAGCTGACATGGAGCTGCTCGTATGGCATTTACATTACAATTATGCGTAATTAAGACAGAATTTAGAAAACTACATCATTCTGTATATGTTCCCTCCCTCTTGTCAAAGCCTTTAATAAGACCTTATAAATGTATTGAATACTGAGGGCAAAGTGGTCTTTATGCCATCTGTATGTTTGTGTTTGTTTATCTATGTAAGTGAGGAAGATGCATTTGATCATACAAACAGAGGATTAACAAGGTTTCAGTCATGAATACTGATTATGGATATTCTTTGCAGCTAATACAATGTGGTGTACAGATCATAATAGCAGTGAGGCTGATCCAGGTGAGGAAATATAATGCGGAAAATACAGAAATAGATTCAAACATCTACTGATGGTCCAGCATCACCCACAATTATGCAAAGTGGTCACATGTAAAGAGTAAACAGTAACTAATGAACTATTGTGCAAACAGCTCAAGTTTGGTGATGATGTTTTATCATCTAAAGATGCTGGCCAAATTTTTAAATACACATGATAATTATTGATTATGCAATAAACAGCAAAACAGCATCCTTTTATTAAATCCCGTCAAAGCCGTCGTTACAGTTATGAAGTTTGGATTGCATTATATTATAGCGAATAAATCAGTGTATAATGTTCCGTTGAGCCTCAAATGTGAGTTTATTACTTGGAGATGATCAATGTTTTACTGTCTTATATGAATATTACAGTGTACCTGCTATAATAAGAGGAGTACAATTACTATTTTATAGTAAAGTTCAAAAACTGGTGGATTAATTTACTAAAACCAACAGAAATGTTTAGTAATGTGATAAAGTTTACAGTTCTCCGATTGAACTTTCGATTAGTAAAAGAAAAAATAATATAGTTATGTAAAATGTACAGTATATATGACATTTTTCATCAAAAAGCGGTAGAAAAGTGATCACCTTGTGCATCAGGTCTTCATTATACGGGAAGATGTTGGGTTTCTGTCCGTCCTCTGCAGACGACCCGTACTGTCTGAGGAAACCATCTCCACCTCTTCCTGTCTCTGCATCTCACAGCTATCATCCATCCTGTTTTCTGTCCAAAAAGCTCCTTCAAGTTTTGTCCCGGTGTTTCCATCCTGCCCCTTAGGTTTTTATATCCTGAGCAAAGACGTAAAAATGACCTTTGAGTCGTGTGGATGAGCAGTACATACAAATCTGACTAAATATTTATATGAAAGCATTCAGGTTGGAGACAAATATGTAGGTGTAGCTTACAGTATTTATGAGGAAAAACCACATCAAGCATTTCTACAAGAAAATCTACGAGGCTTCAGCACCCTGGAGAGCGCCGGTGCCCAACATGAAAAAAGAATTGAAACTGTTTACTGAAAAAAAGTGGATTTAATGAAGTCCATCTGGAAGTTTAAAAAACACTTAAAGCTAAATTCCGGCAAAGATGAGACACAATTAAAGCACCAAAACAGACAAATTAAGTGTTTGGGGTTTTTTTTTTTTAGTTTTCTTTTTATTGAGTCATCAGTCAGGATGCTTACATGATGAGCTTCTCCAGAGGCAAACAGTGACCTGCTAAAGTTTCCTTCTCTCATAAGAGACACAGAGCACAGGATGACTCACTAGCCGGGCTGCAGCTGGTTCTCACAGCAGCAAGGACGGAAACCACCCCCCCCCTCCTTCAAACAGAAGGTCTGTTTCAAATGACACCTATTAGGACGACTGTCAAATACAACGCAAGTAAGACAGCAGTGTTTTAACTGTTTAACAAAGTCGTGGAAGATGAGCGGACAACATGAACATACACTCTCAAACAGTATAGAAAAATAAGATCTGTTATGCTGATTCCTCTGCTCTCACATGTCAATAAAACTGGGGCTTCACTGAAGCAACTGTATTGTGCAAGGTAAACAAGGTCACTTTAAACCTCATATAGTGGCCGACTATTATTCAAAAACATAAAAAAAGGTCACATAAAACTAGTTAAAATGATAAAACAAGGGATGTCACTATCCTCTGGCACATCTCTGGAAGCTATTGTCACGTAGTAAACAACTCATCTCATCAGCTAAATGAAGGCAGCTTAGATATTCATAATCATGCTTAAATAAAAACCTAAAACATACAGCAGACTGTTTACCGTTTGCGGTAGGCAGACTTAAAAGTTAAATGAAACACATCTTAGGAAATGAAATGTGAGTGACCTTTAGCGCTTTTCAGAA
Organism: Pampus argenteus; assembly: GCA_036937835.1. Taxonomy (NCBI): domain Eukaryota; kingdom Metazoa; phylum Chordata; class Actinopteri; order Scombriformes; family Stromateidae; genus Pampus; species Pampus argenteus. The sequence continues at coordinate 9,091,639 of CM072878.1, forward strand.
GGGCAAACGGCACGCTGAAACGCACAGGAGGGACAATACTACATCTAAACAGATTCACAGGAGGAGGTGTAATGTGAAAGTTTTGTGTACTGTCGACCATTTTCGGGAGGAATTTTTGACGCTATCTGCAGCCTTAATGCTGCACCTGTCGAGGCACTTCCTTTGACCAGAAAAAACAACTCAGAGTGGCTTTTAAACATTCGACAGCCAGTTCATGGAACTAACAGACAAAACAAATGCATACAAAAAAAAAAACACGTTTTTAAAATTACACAGAATTAAAAATCAAAGTAGATTCCAAAGTCTCTCCCTGGTTATAATTCCCCTATGTGTCTGTGCAACAGTGACGGTGCAGGTATCTGCCTTAAGGAGACACGTGAGAGTCTACATGAACATGAAACAAGTGATTAGACTTTTATCCAGGACTTTTTAACTTCTCACACTGTAACCAAGTGACCTCTGTGTAACATCATAGTCTTACAGTAAAGTGCACTACATCTGCTCATTATGGTTATGTAATAATGCTTCAAAATAAGCACAATAATATGATTCAGAGGTTTCACTCTTCTTTGAAATAAAGATAGAGACACAGCGAGGAGCCTGTTGATGAGTTATGACAAGTTTCCTTTCAAAGTGGAAGAAAACTAAAAACTGTGCACCGGAGCAGAGTTCAAACGTGCAGAGGGTTCTTTTCAAACTCCAACTCAGACAGACCCTGACTGAAAACACAATACATCTGACATATATGTAACTGTTCTGCAAACGATGACAAGTCTTTGAGCTTGCAATCTTCTATGTGCAAATTTCCAGCAGTCACATCCTCCTCTCTCAAGTCCGTATTACCACATCACCGAGAATATCTCGACTCTTCAGTGCAGGAAGATGCCTTGTTCTTTATGTGCCCTTCAGCTCGAAGCTGAATATTACTCGGAGCTCTCACACGAGCCTCCAGTGTAGACAGTCCAGCTCCCCCTCAGTCTCCCTGGGTGTGTGTTGTAGTCTACAGTCCCTCCTCTCTTGGGGCTACCTGATGCGCCCGTCACTTTTGACTGGGCCCAGTTCAGACTTGGGGTCTGGGGACAGGGAGCTCCAGGAGGTTTTGGAGCAAACTCCCAAGGCTGGGCAGGATGAAGTCTGTGTGGCACACAGGTCACCTATGACCCAGAAAGTCCCCACACTGCTGTCCACCCACGATTCAAGAGCCTGGCCCACCAGCTGGGCGTTACGCTGGGCCGCCTGCATGGCAGGCTCCTGGGGAGGCAGCTTCAGCGCAGAGCTCAGCTGCTGGAAGCTCTGCTCCAGGTACAGGTTACCTGGAGGACCTGTGTGGAGCCAGCTGTCCTCTTCTGGAGAGAAACCACAAGCAGAAATTAGTTTAATTTAAAAAACAAAAACAAAAAAAAAGTCAACATGACCAACAAAATTTTTCAGACTTTTTAAAAATTGTAAATAAATCCAGTGAAAAGACCAAAACCAACGATAAACTGACCCAACAAGTATTGTGTGTGTGTGTGTGTGTGTCTAAAGCCTGACATATCTTATCTATTCCTCTGTACCACAGAGCTTCGTTGTTGCTCAAAAACTGTTAAGCAACATGTTCCTTTATTATCCCACATATTTACTCATGTTTGAGTAAAGTTTATAGTATCATTTTTAAAATGAAACAATGTACTTGTGACCTATGTTTAAAGATTTTAGAGTAGGGTTACCTGGGCCAAGCCAGCAAGTACTAAGAGACCGATTGAAGGTTTTGGTTTTTTTTAACAGTAAGAAAATATATAAATTTCCCAGCCTTATCTTTCAAACTGAACGTAAAAAACAATCAAGTCCATGTCTCACCTTTGCGTAACGGCTCCTTATCTTTGAAGGTTAAGGGCATGACAAGAAAATGAACCTCTGCCACACGCTCCCACTGCTTTAACACCCGTACAGTCCAGCTGCCAGGCCGCAGGGGGCGCTGCAGTGGCGGTTTGTACTGGGTATACTCCGCGTCCACATCCACGGTGATGTCATACGACGCTGCCACCACCAGAGCTGGGTCAATCCACACGACAGTAGCTGTGAGGTTAGGCCCACGAGCCCACTTCTGGACTGCCAGTGGTTCATCGAAAGGACCGATGATTCCGCCAAAGTTACGAAAAATTCTTTCTTTAGGATCCCACTCTGTGCCGATCTGTCAGGGTAAAGGACAAAAAGAGTAAAAGCGATGTTTAAATGATTCCTCTGTCTTTAAGGTGAATGAATATGCCTTGCTCACAATAGGAACTTATTTCTAAAACTAATTAAAATTCCAAGTTCAGTTTTAGTCAGATCAAGCCATGATTATACCAGACCAGTTCTTATCGGCCAGAAAGATCTCCCAACACAGCACTTTTCTCAGTGTACCTTCATCTCATCTTCATCACCAGTTAGTGCATCACAGGAACTTTAATATAGAATAAGCATCTATGAGTTACACACCTCTATCTTCTGTAGATGAAACCAATGACGAGACAATGCACTCACCTCCAGGTTCTTGAGCCTTTCAAACTCCTTGAGGTTTGTCTCGAGGACGAGGGAGGCCTGGGGCACTGCCCACATCTCTACTGTCTCCTTGACATTTGACCCCACAGCCTGGACTTCCTGACGCACCAAGTACCCTTGAAAATGGTCATCATAAAAGTACACATGTACTGATAGAGGGAAGCCTACTGGTTCAAACCTGGAATGAGAAAAATACATAAATCACACCTAAGAGATTAAAAGAGGCAGAAATACAACATTTACATCAGTTACTGTGTCAAAAAAATACATAATCAGACCTGCAGGCCTCCACGCTGCTCTGAGTCGTCACCAGACTCTTCAGACCAAGGCGTAAGAAAGACGTGTAAGCAGTCAGTGACACGTCGCTGAGTGAGCCGACGCCGTCCAACTGCTCAAACAGGCTCTCCCAGTACGCCTTGATGGCGATGGTGCCCGGAGCGTATTGGCCATACAGGTGAGTGTCCAGGATGTCTATGGCTTCTTGGTTCACTGTTGACTCAAACTTGCGAGCAAAGAATGTCGGACGGGTCAATTGCTGTGGATAAGAAAGAGACAACAAAATTAAGTGTTGAAGACAAAACTGGTGGCAATTAAACATGAGAGACAGAGAAACGGCAAGAGGTAAACAGGAAGTGTTGCTGCCCCGCGGCTCCCTCACCTGGATCCGGATGAGGTCTTGTGGTTTGAAATCATTGGGTGAGCAGCCGCACCAGTCGACTATGTGCTTGTACTGACATTTACAGCCAAGCTTACGGTTCCAGTTGGTGACACGCAGGTTATTGTCCACCAGGCTGTCGCACATATGACTGTTCCCGAGCACCGTGTGGAAGAAGGACTGAGGAGAAAGAATGGAAAGAAAATACTTCTGGTAAACTGTGTAATAAACAAAAGTGTGTTGTGTGAGAGTAGTTACTGTAAACCTCAACACACTCAAAGTTAACGTAAACGGTTCAAAACCACTGACTCTAAATTGCACACTGTCACACCTCTATAGCACCCAACACCACCAAACAAACGCCTGCACCACCTCTGAGATATTAAACCACACAGTCAGATAAACTCCAGTGAACCCTCTTTTCCTCTGGCACCTCTGCAGCACACTGCGCCTGAAAGCTTAAAGTATTACATTATCTCCGCTGCTCGAGTCTTCTGACTTGGCAGGGGAGGACGAGCCTTGTATATCAACCCGTCTGTCTCAACTACGGTGCTTACCTCAGCAGGGAGCAGCGCGTAGGAGTAGAACTGCTTCAGCCCTGACACCAGGTCATCCTGGGAGTTGATGACATACTCCACAAAGCGGCGGGTGAGCGCAAACCAATCAGAGCCACCTGAGACCTCCAGGCCTTCTGGGATGCTGCGTTCTCCGAGACGCCACATGTGATTGTCGCACTCGTGGAAGAGGCGGTCAAGGCCCTGCTTTTTAATAAACCTGAACACAGTAGACATTGATGTGTGAGTGAGTGTGGTACCATTTTGCAGCATTTGCTGTTTTTCATTTCTGTTTGATACAATTCCAAATTGCTGGAATATCTCTATAGGATGCAAATTTTGAGTTTATGTCTGCATTGTTTAACACTGCCACTAAATAACTACAAAAAAACTGTCAAAATATATGAACTACCGCATTAATTTATTGAAAAAACACTTCAAACGTTTGGATTAAATGTTAAGAGGTGTCAGATTTAATTCAGCAAAATGCCAACCAGGTGTTTTAGCAGGTTGTATATCTTACAGCTAGCATCCTCACCGTGCATTCTCCCTGCCGTGGGACTTGAGGAAGTTCTTGTCTCTGTGATGCGACAGGAACGTCACCAGTTCATCATTGGTCCTGCAGGAGGGATGAGAATCAATAGGTTTAGAAAGAAACAGAGGTTCAAGAGGTTCTGTGGAATTAACAGTGTGTGGTGTTGGTAATAACATACATGAGTAAAATTAGCTACTTAGGACAGGATTTCGAAGACACAGGCTTTACTGCGTGCCAGCAATCCAAGATTATTACCCTCCTGGGAGGGTTCAGGAGCTTTGATAGAGAAATGCAGCCAAAACTGATCCACAAGAGAGAAGTCTACTTAATGTCAGTACTGCATTCAATGACCAAAACAATCCTTTTAATGTTGCTACCAGACTACTTTATCTGGCAAAAGCAACAGTCATTGTCGGTCAGCAAGGGAATCAAATGACCATGCAGCACTGAAGCACTAATCCACCAATGAGAAAGAGGCATCAAGAAACACAAACAGGAAAGATGTGCAAAACTGAAAAACTTCAAAGAGAAAAAAGAGAAAATACCACTGAAGACATTTAACTCGACCTAACTTTGACCACAATAAACATTAAATGCAAACTGGTTATTTTGTGTTTGAGAACTATGGAGATTGACCAACCTGGTGGGGAAGTCTGTGGCACTGAGATTAATGAAAAAATCCCATTTCCAGTCCAGCATGGAGAGCAGGTCCTGCATGCTGCGTAGATAAGCCTTCAGTAGGCTGGCACCACCCCAGATGGTAACCATCCGCCAGGGCGTGGCACGTATGTTTGGGTAATGTTGGGCTATCTGCAGGACCTCCCGATGCATGTAGCCGGACCGCTAGCAGATTTCAAAGCACAAAGTCAAGGGGTTAAAAATTTTATAAATAATAATTTCATTTCACCAGATCTGCAGCTGCCCCTGTGCCAAGACAACTGGTGGCTCATTTTGAAAAAATAATTGATATGTGGTCACCATGAGAGATGATGAAGAAAACTGAAATGTGCTAATTTTGCTATATTACAGTATATTTCCATCAGGAATAAAGGATAAGATGGAAGAAGAAACACTAAATGCAAGAGGTTTGGGAGAGCATGTGTGATCACTGCTAGTGTCTTTAAGAAGCCAAAATGTAGGTTTAGCTTCCCCTTGGAGCTAAATTAGATTAATTACCACCTAATTAACAAGCAGCCCATCACCCACCCCCCAAAAAACAGAGCTAATAAAAGGTTCTGAAGCGATAAATGGGCAGTTTATTAGAAAAACACAATTGAAATGAACTGTTCAGGGACATGAAGTCCAATTGTGTTTAGTGAAGCACAAACAGTGTGCTGATGACTCTGTTCTCTATTAAATAAAGAACGTACATTTAGTCAGTGTATGCTGAAAAAAATATGATCTTGGACAGGATTAAAGTCTTAGATTTAGCCAGGACCTCTTCAGACACTGCAAGAATCTGTGGATATTTGAGGTAAAAAAAAAAAAAAAAAGAGGTTTGCGGGGAGGAATGGAGAGGAGCTGGTAGACTGACTTTTAGTACAGTCTGACCTGTTTTTACAGCCTCATCTCTCAAAGAGGCTTTTGCCTCAGAGATGGATGAGGTTAGCTTGGCAAAGTGTCTGTGGTGTGACTGTCCCACTGACTTCCTATTCATCACTGTCTCCAGTGAGCCTCTCCACCATACCTTGGCAGCAGAACAGAGCAACTCCCCACGGCATGACCTTTCCAGCTACACAGGTGCACTGACCACAGGCACCTGTTTCTCTGCTGTATACACCTGAGGTCTCTGCCTTCTCGCTGGCCATGCATTTGTCTTTTGCCTTCCAGCTGCACAAGATAGCAGACTTTTCCTCCACTAAATCCAGACCCTAAGAATAACCACACTCTATCCAGGCTAATCCCCTTTACCACACTGTGAGACCTGTGGGATAAATTTAACCTTCATAATGCAAGAAGATGTTACCGGTAAAAGCATTTGTGAGCTCAGTGTCGCCTGCACCAAGCAGGGCAGTCAATAGGCAGCATAGACATGAATAAACAATACAGCAAGATACCCTTTTTCTAAATGCTATTAGTAGTAGTAAACAGTTAATAATAGTTAATAATTCTTCGTTTCACACATGTACATATTACAGAAAACATATGGTAGTATGGGGCTTACCTTGTCCACATGAATGTAATAGTAGTGGTCACGGTGGTATATGGCTTTCATGAGGCGCCTGAGCTGTCGTACAGCTCGGCCGTGGACCATCAGAACGAAAGCCACCCTGACAGGGTTCTCCACCTTGGACAGGCTGTTGTCCAGCTCGCCAACAGCCTGGGCTGGATTTGAAACACCTGAACATAGAGGGCAGAGGCATAAAGATTCAGGAGGTCTGATGAGGAAGACACTGTTCAAAGAACATTGATTTCTGTAGGTGACATAATAGTTTTATGTTGTGCAGAACTGAAAAAAGGTTTAATTTTTTTTTTTTTAGCAAGTTGTGTTGGATTGCACAATCAAACCAGAGGCTTGGGTTGAGTGTTTTGCCCCAGTGCAACTCCTACACTACAAGTTGTGTAACTATGCTTAAATATACGTCGTCACAATTTCACCATAAAAACCTGTGTGATTTGATTGGGCTTTGTATTGATGTGCAAAAAAACAGGTGAGGGGGTATCTTTAAACATGAGAGACGAGCGGGTTCTCACCGAGGTGGGGACAGAACTGTGGAAGTACATCTGGCATCAGCTGCCCAGCCTGATGCTGGCACACAATGTTGGCGATCTCCTGTCGGCACTGCTGGGAGCCAGCACGATGGAGGGCAGACAGCGCGTCCTTGCCTATGATATCACATTTAGGCACAAAGTCGCTGCTGGGGGCCTGATGTGCCCCATCCACACTGCCGGGCTCCCCTGGTATGGCAGCAGGAGGCAACCTGGCCGCTCCATCTGTACCACCTCGGGTCTCACTGAAGTTTCGGCTGCTGGAGGGGTCATGAGGGACTACACCATCCAATCCTGTCATACCTCGCTCCTGAGGAGCCTTTAGCCTGATGCTGGGCTTTCCTCCTCTGCGGCTGGTTGCTCTCCTCAGCGCGCTGGCGGCTGTGCCCCTCGTCCTCTCCAACCTGGCGCTCCATCTGCCCTGGTTCCTCCCCGACAAAGAATTTTGTTTCTCCCAAAGTGCGACGTCTCTCTTGGGGTCCTGGCTGTTGTGGTCAGGCAGCTTAGACCGTCTCGTTTTTCTCTAAGGAGAGAGAGCAGAGATGTAGTGAGAGGGACAAAGAGAAACATAGACAAATACATTTTCAATACGGATTTGTTGCCATTTGTTTTCATCTGGGACGAATACTACTGAGAGGAAACATTGATTCACTATCATGAATGACTAAAAAAAACTGCAGAAAAAGCCCCACAGGGAAGGATGTGGTTATTTGTTTTTTTCATTTATTATTATTTTTAGCTGAGCTTCTTTTGGGAGCTAATCTGCACTCAAAGACACATCATGAATTCAGTGAACCACTGTAGAAACCTCAGCCTGCCCCTCGGGGGAAACATTACAGGACAAATGCATGCATACGTCTGAGTGGGTCACATGTTGAGACACATGGAGAACTTGCACATCCTGTCTTATCATTTTTCCACATTCAGTCGCAAATAAGAAAGTGGCTGGAAGCCTTATCAGACAGCTAATGTTTGCCTGCGTATGTGTGAGACCTCAGATGGGTAAATCCTGTAGCAGGTGAAAAAATGTTGTTCACCTATTGCAGACATCAGATCAGACTGACAAAGGTTTTATCCCAGCATTGTATTAAATTATATTTTCCTTAATATCAATAATAAATCTTAAACAACACAATACATCATCAGAATTTTTTTATTTGTACGCGACTGCTGCATCTCAAAATCATCCTGGGACTTATTAGACTCCCTAAAATGTCAAACACTCTTATATCTGTTTTGAAGTAATAAAACTGTTCGTGTATTAAATTGTTGGAATTGGTTCTCATAATATCCCTAAAAGACACATTAAGTCTAGAGAGTTGTACTGTAGTTTAGTTTAGTTTAGTTTGTGCTGTGTGTTCCCCAATAGAAATGAAAGGTAAAAAGTTTTTTCCCCAACAGTTTAAAATAGATAAAAACCATCATCACTAATCTGTTTTTTTCCCCAACATTTTCATGTCTCTTGCTTTAAAAAGTACATAATTTCAAACCAAGCATATGGGGAGAATCACTATTATTGGAGCACAAGATCACACCTCCAAAAATGGAAGGCAGGCTTTGAAAAACCAGGACTTCAGCCATTTTAAAATCTGCTAGCCAAACGGCATCATCGCTTTGGCACACTAGCTTACTGAATCACACAAAAGGACCCTTCGAAATATGCACTTGGAGGAGAGGAAGACGAACAGCGAGTGGGCCGAGGGCTTTCTGCCTCTGTCAGGCGATACAGCAGAACACAGGCTCTCACGCTGCTGGCACGGCGACAGCCCAACAACGACGGGAACAGGCGAGGGGCTGGGGTACGACGAGGAGCCAGATAATACACTGCCACCAAACCAGCTGCCAGCCAATACAGCACAGTCTGCTACTTACTGCCGACTGCACTCTCAAAGCCAGTACAGTAACCGGCTTTGTGGAGCCCAGTAACATATACCAGTCATTGCAGCGGAAGCCTCTTTACATTTACTTAAGTAACCTGGTTATTGTCACCTTGCTGCAGAAACTTGGCGTCCCAAATGTCACCTGAACAACAAACCCAGGTTCCTTAAGGTGGGTAAGAGAAACCTGAGAAACTTCAAGAATATTTAATTTTTTGCCAAGGTAAAATTTAAATAAACACGAGATCTTGTAAGCCTTTTGTTGGCTGCAGAGGGTAAATGTTCTCACATAGAAGACAAGCATCCAGCAGGGGCTAAAATTTCAATTTTCCTTATCATTCATTTTCGCAGCTTTTAATTAACTCCATCATGTCAAAAATGTATTGATTCAAAGCCAAGCCAAGCAGCCTCTTTACTTTCCAATTAAAGTCGAGTGAAACCATATCAGCGCTGCCATCTGCTGAAGCGGGAAGCAGCAGCGAGCACTCAGCTCTGTAGGAGAGCGGCGAAGCGGAGGGTTATACAAGGATGACAGAAGTCTTCTTTTTTTTGCCCCTCTCAAACCATTCACTCCTTTATTGAAGGGCTTTAATAAAATGCATGCGGCTATGTTCACACATGCACAGCAAGCCATTGATTACAGCACATGCACTTTTAACGCAGACCACAGACCATAGAGGAATCCAGCCACTCTCCCTGACTGAACATGCACTATTCAGAGGCGAAGTGATGATTAATATGAAGTCTTAAGCCTGAAATTTGATTCTGCATCAGCGAGTAGGACCCCGACAATAACATAGATGTTTGTCAACATAGCTGATTGTAAAGCTGACATGTGTACTAAGCAACAGTGTCACATTTCCCAAGCCAGAGTTCGAGGGCAATAAAGACAAAACACCAACTGAAGGGAATTTATTAAAAACTACATTGGAAATTGTAACCTTTAAAACAAAGTACACTCAATTTTTAGGTTTAGTTAATTTCCCACGTATGATCTAAACTCAGCAACTACTAGAAATCAATTCCCTCTCAGTCAATCTGCCTTTGTCCGAGCAAATACTACGCGTGGTTTTGTTGAAATTTAAAAGCTATGTGCACTTCTGTTCTTTTACAATCCTAGATGAACGACAGTTAACCTCAAACCCCTCCTCCTTGTCCCCATGTGAAGGCATTTCTATGCATCTTTGCTGAGGCATGTTTCAACCTGAATGCACCTGATGAGGCAGCAAGAAAGCCTGGAGGCTTATTAAACAGGTGATACATGTCACAAAGAACACCGCTTCTGCTGTACGAGAAATCACATGCTGCAGTTACCGCTTTAAATGTCATGTTTAAGTACTCTATGTTTAACAGAAATGAATTACTTCATCTAGGTTGTCATCATCCATGTTAGCTAAATGGCAGAGGCACATACATAAAATTAAGTTAGTGTTTACTCTTTATCTTAATATTTTAACTGAAGTTGAACCCAGGGCATAGACTGAAAAATCCCTGTACATACCCTCAGTCTTCATATCTGTTAACAACTCATTATTTAGATATACTGGAACAAGCACTGCCTCAAGGTAGTGAGCTCCAGGTGTGTGTGTGTGTGTGTGAAGGAGACACAGAGGTAAGATTTCCACAGAAAGGATGGATAATGTTAAATGAAAGGATTCGCTGGGATGTGGTGGAGGCGACTCTTTGCTTGCCTTCAGCCTCTATTTTCTGGGATATGTTCCTTCTTTGGGTGTTTTTGGTGTGATTCAAAGCTTAGTGAAGGTCATAGAGACACTATGAACGGCCACTGGTGGGTACAAATAAACACACTAGTAGGAATTAAATTAAACTCATACAATACGAGACAGGTCGATCATCAACTTCCTTTTTTTTTTATAAAACATTGTCAGTCTTAACTGGATTTTATGCCGTTTTATGTGCGTGCAAATAAAAGAATAAGATAAAAAGCTGATGCTGGATATCCTAGGGCAGCTCATACAGATGCACTGTTTGCCATAAATCACACTAAATCCTTTCACACAGTTCACACAAAGTTGCATCTTCCTCTTCTGAAATATACTGATAACCAGTCTCCACCAAGGTTTCATTGCTGATTAAATAAGTTATAAACCATATACTTAGCTATATCAGTACGAGTAATAACATGGTACTGACCGTACGACTGTGTACTTTTTGTCTGGTGGCATAGTTAGCGACAGCCAACACAAGACAACACAGCACTGGTTACGGTGAAATGTTTGGCAAGCAGAACAACTGCCAACTTAGCAACCAGTTAGCCGCAGCTAGCGCTCCTGTATCACAACACACGGAGAGCTAGGCTAAGCGCTAACGGCTAGCTTTACAATTAAACCCAAACCGAGTCACTGTCATGCCACAAACCCTCAGCGGAGTCGTTGCTCACCTCTGCCTCGCCCTCCTCCAGACTTCTCAGGCTCCATACCACAAGTCCTTGGATCAGGAGGATGGTTAATGCGGCGGCAATAGCGAGTTTATATCGTCGGAGGAGCTTCTGCACTCGAGCGCTGGCCACCATTTTTCCGACTACAGTTGTCTGCGAGGAGCGCGTACCCGACTCTGAAGTGCGCGTTCACGCAGCTCCGCTTCCCATCCTCAGGTTGCTGAAAGTTTGTCTCCAGGAAACAAGTGGTAGTAAGTAGGCTCGTTGTCAAGTATTTCATTTCATTTCACAGGGAAATGTTGTACCTTCTGCTCCACTACATTTATTTGACAGCTTTAGTTACTTTTTTTGGCTAACTGTATATAAACTGATGCTTTAGTATTAATTATCTAATGATGTCATATATAATAACATATCAGTCAGAAGGACCAAACCACTACTTTTACTTTAATACTTTAAAAACATTTTTCTGCTAATGATTTTACTTAAGTAGGATTTGCATTGCTGTATTGGTATTTGTATAAGGTTATATGACATGCAACAAAATAAATATTGCTTTTGCTTTTACTTACAAATTGTTAATAGATTATTTAGATTATTTAGGCCATTCAGTGTTTCCTCTTCGTGCAGAACTCCCACTTCATCATAAGACTTTTCTATGGAGCCCCTCACATATTCTCCAGGACATATCTTTCTGTTATTTCATGTCTTTTCAATCAAGTTGCTAAAAAAAACAAACACTGTAGGCCTAATGGATATTAATTTATTAAAAACACAGCTTTTGTGTTGCACACATCTTCAGACATCATCAGAATCCAAGTTGTAGTTGACATTCAACTCCCCACACATGTATCATTAACAAATTCAACCTGGTCAGTGGTCACCATTAACAATACCACACTTTCCAAACGTGTGGCAAGAAATCTTCATCTCTATATTTTTCATCCACTTTTATTAAACTTTACTGGCTTTTAATATCATTATCAGGAATATCTGTGCCTCCTTATATGAATCTGGCAGCATCTAGCTACTTCAGTAACATTTAGACCAGTATAATTCTTGTGTGTGTTGTGAAATTGACATCTTGGAGCATCTATATGGAAGATGAAGGTCAAGGTCATTTAAAATAAGTTTTTTTTTCTGTTTTTTTTTAAAGCGTCACAGACATTTCTCAAGTAGTCACACAGGCATATCTACAAAGAAGCCCCATACTTGAGATTCAATGACACATGCTAAACTACAATAATTTATGGACTGGCTGTTTAAGTCCTAAGAAAAGAAAGAAGACATGTGATCCATAGTTGGCATCCATGAATACTAATGCTACATTTTGTCTCTTTGTCTGTATCCCAGGACGGGACTCCCATGTCTCCAAGGTAACGGGACTCCAGCTCAGGCATCCGGTGAGTTAACCTACTGGTCTGGATGCCATTAATTAGATTTAGACTGTTACAACTGCGCATGGGACAGAAATATATCTCTTTTTTTGTTTGTTTGGTTTTTTTTTTAAATCCATGTGAATTAGCCTAATAAATAGGTTTGTTGGCCCATAGTGGCTGCTGGCTGCTCCCTGCCGGTGTCTATAAACCAAACGTTGCTGCTGTCTACAGCAGAGCCAGCGACGTCACGCGGTGTGGAGAAGGCGTCAGTGCGCCTTTACCGGCTTATATACGCTGTGGCATGTTTACCCGGTGGAGAGTTGGAGAGAGACGACTTGCAGAGCGCATGTGGATTGTCACCCTGTCCGGGACCGAGCAAGACAATGAAGAAGAGCAACAGAGTGGCTCTCCGTTTCTTTTCTTTTTTTCATTAACATTAACATTAACAGTTTTCACGGCAGAAATGTCCACAACTGCAAGTCCAACCATTCCTTCCTCACAGCTGACATCGGATCAACTCACAGTGGTCGCTGCAGCTTGTAAGTAAAACCTTTAAAAACTGTCCAAATATATCCGATTTGTCCTTTTTAAATAATTATTACTATCCAATAAGATCTAAGGGTGAGAAACACCTCTTTACTTTTTATTTGCCTGCTTTCATAGCACTCAATTTTCACCATGTTGTAGCACTGTGACAAGGGTGAAACTTTTTTCATTAATTTTTTTCATTTTCCAAATGTGGTTAACAGGAGATAGCAGCTAATTTACTGGCCACGCAGTGTTCAAAGCTCTGTGTCATAAATAGAAATCATATTTATATTTAGCCCATCAGATCTGCTATTTTCAAGCTGTCATTGTTTTTGACAGACAGGTTCATCACAGGACATAAATTACACAAATTACTTCTTTTTTTTTTTTTAAACTTCAGCAGAGTTTAAGTATTTAAAATACAAGTTTGACATGAGTGAACCAAAAAAAGAAGACACCTCATTAACTGTGATAACCAACTGTTTCCTTCTCTCACACAGTTTCTTGTCTGGTGTTCTTTGTGGTTATTGTGGTGCTGCTGTCCATTATTTACCGCAAGGATCCTCAGTGCTGCAGACTCCGCTCCTATCAGGGGCCACATGCAGATATGGTAAGCCCTTGGAAAAACAAAAAAGGAAAAAAACAAACAAAAAGTGCCTTTTGTGCTGAGCTTTCTTTTTAAGTGATTTGCATGTTCAGTTTTTTTGATCCTCATCACACCGAGAGAGAAAACAGAATCAAAGACACCGTGTGCACCCAGTCTAGCCATTAAGAAGTGTCAGATTCAATTTGCATGGCTGTGGGAAAGAAGGACAAGAATAAACTTCATATGATCATTGTCAAGCAGTGGATTTGCCTCAGTTGAATTAGCTTCCCTCCAGAAATATCTCAGAGTGCCACAGTTACTCTAATGGAATTAGCACTTACCACGCATATTGATGCTAGTTCAACTCTGCTGTAATTTAATTACTGCAAATCAAATTTTTTAGCTCAAACACTGGCATAGCAAGGGAAGAAAAACAATTTGTAAATTTAAATTTAGGAGGGATATTGAAATGACTCGAGGGTGTGTGTGACATTTTATGTCATTATAAATCAAAATTTCCAGACGTCATAGGTCACGGCAGACTCTCACATATCTCTCTACCTACTAAAGATAACTGCTTGAATATAAAGCTGTAGGCGACGGTGCAGGATGAGGTGAAGAGGAAATGTAAACACTCCGCAGAGGTAACTTTTCATGTCCCATTCTCTCTGCTTCCTCTTCCTGATGTGTTTCTCACCAAAGTCCCAGGGGTGAAATTTGAGTGTTATCTTCAGATTGCAGGGACGCAATTTGTTCCCTCCTCAACAGACAGGAAGTTCTGTTCAGTTGTGGTTTTCATAGAGAAATTCAGAGGAACTAACTGAGTGTTTCACTAATACAAACTGGCTACTTTGACCTCTAACCACAGCTGTACTCATACACCGTGTGGCTGATAAGACAACGCTGGCTTATCAAACTTCCATCCTGTACACTTAAACACAGCGTGCCAGAACCTGCAGCCGTATTGCAGTTTCAGCGTTTATTTGTCGTGATATAAAAAGTATACATAAGAGCTGTCTGATCGTTTAGCTGCAACCACTTCATATTTATATATTTAATTGAGTTATGTGGCTTTTTTAAGGGGAGAGAAAGTGAAGCACACACACACAAACACAGGACTCTTTCATCATGTTTCTATGGGACATTTCATGTCTTCAACTTCATAGTCACATACCTTTCCCTGCTTCAGTTTGCACCATGAATAGTGGACAGAGCCCACTGTGGGTGTTGGGGACACAAGGGGACAATGGATCTCCTTTAAGTTGCGGCGATGAAAAAGGCACGCTGCCGTTGGGGTCCTCCCCCGACTTCAACACTGATTTTACACGGTTGTGCTTTTTCACACTGGTTGAATCAATGGCAGGAGACAAAAGAACAACTCTTCTTTTTTTCTCTTTCCTGAGGACTTTTTTTTTTGTTGCCTCTTGGAAGTACAAACCAGTGAGGGGAAAGTGACCTTTAACATCACCTTTTTTTTTTGCCGTCGTCTCTCTACCCTGAAATGATGTGAGGGGTTGTGGCAAAGGTCGTTAGAGTGTGTCACTCTAAAGAGTGATGTCATTGTTTAAACTAGCCTGGGAAAATGAATAAATCTCATATTTTACTTAATACTACCCAGTGCTATCATATGCACAACTTGCACTTTTGGTGCTTCGTCGCCTGAGCAGTTTCCTTTAATAAGAGCATCAGCTGTGGTCCTAACATCTTTTATCCTCATGCTGGATTTGAATCTCAGTCAGGCAACAAATTAACTTTGTTGTAATGCCGGCCCCAAATGACATACGTGGCCATAATGTGTATTGGAGTGTGCTCGTTAAGAGGTACCTGCTGCAGTTACAAGGCGAATAGAGAGATGCTGAAAAGACCACACGGTGTGGTTTGTTGCCTAGGGACCCTGATGACACAGTAGGACACCACATTGTTCTCCAGACAAAGGGGACTCATTTAGACCCAAGGCAATTACCTAGTTTTCCTGGCAGCCTTTTTTTTAGGATTCCAGCACCTCATACAGTGAGAATCTGACAGGTCTTGTTTTAGAAAGGGGGTTGGACTGGGAGGAGGCACGGAAATTGGAGGGTGGTCGCCTTATTGATTAGATAATTTATGGTATTGCTAAACCAGCCAGTGACTACAGTGATTAAACAAGGCATGAAAATCGGTCAATTGGGCTTAAAGTAGTGGATTTCTGACTAATTGCAGTACTCGGCAGAGCATCAAAGATCTATATTGTCGGGAGCACGTATTGAACGTATAAACTGATAAATGCTTGCAGTGGAAACAGTTTAATAATGTCTTTCTTAGACACACTTGTTACAGTCATTGCTGCTTGTTTTACAGGACGCTCCTCCTCAGTACTACAGCAGCAGACAGACGCTGGTGGGATCTCCTTGTCTAGAGCAGACTCACATCATGGATGGCAACATTACTCAGGTGAGAGAGCCGTGTTTCGGCATCATCAGCAGTCTTTCCCTCTGTGTACGCTGTTGCAATAGATGAGTATTCTTTTATAACACATACATGTACAATACAAATATCACTGGGTGGATAGGGCACAGGTCCACTAACACACAGGCAGCTTACTGTTGCAAGTGAGCATCAATGATTGGGTTTATTTGAAACTGTATCCTGTCTTCAGCCTATAAAAGAGTCTGTTTCCTGTTTGTCACAACCGTCCTGCTGTGTTTTCGGGCCTGTGTGTGCCTCCGCAGGCTGGTCAGCTGTTCTGCGTTGGCCTGCCTTCCAGCTACAGCCTGCCCACTCTGGAGGCTCCCCTGCCGAGACTCCCCTCCTACGAGAGCGTCCGAAAGAAGGACCGCCAGAGGCAAATCCACATGATGATCGCAGACCGATTTGGCCTCAATGGGCCCATTGTGACTGAGGTAAGTTAAATTAGGAATTAGGACTGTGCCACATCAATTGATACAGTCACACATGCTATGGCACTGGAGCATTTCACACTTTATTCCCAAGATTGGGAATAAAGAGGCTATTTTACTCCTTTTATACTACTTTCAGAGAATTTCCAAAGAATGCTAAAGCTCATGTAAAGTCATCTTAATACGGAGGCCTCTCATTTGTAGTTTTCACAATGGGGATAATAAGAAGTAGGATCTTTCTATTACGACAACGCTGTAATACAATATTGTAACACGAGCTTGTTCAAAGATTAGCCTGCTTTGGAGCGCAGTAAACAGGATGTCATCTAATGCTCGCTGCTGAAATGTGCCGGCGGCCACGTTTCAAGGTTTTAACCGTGTTGATCTTTCGCTGAGCTTTTGACTTGCACAAAACGCTTGAGCAAACAAGGTAATGAGAAAAAAAGCAAATCAAACATAATTAAAGCCTGCATCCTGAGTGCAAACAGTGCAGGAGAATCCAGCTTTGTGCTCCTGTCTTCTACTGTTTTTTTTTTCCTTTTGACCTCCCCTCCTTTTTCTTAATTAAACAGTCACTAGCATGACTGGCCATCTTCTCCATACACACACACACACACACACACAGGGAGCACATTCACGCACAGTACTTTCCAGTCATCATGTCACTGGTCACTGAAAAGTCCCCCACCCCCTTTTAGACTCTGTCAGGAGTTCAATTGATGACCCCTTAATTTCCCCTGTCTATCCTGTGGCCCAAGGCAGGGTAGTAGTAAAACTTCGCGGTCTGGTGTGTGTGTGTGTGTGTGGTGTGTGTATCAGACAGAGGGCAGAGTTGTAGGGTTGCTCCAGTCGCCTGAGGGTCCCTAAGCAATTAAAAGATAAGAGGACTCAGTCAGGGAGTGTAAATCTGTGAGATGTGATCAAAAAGATAATGCCCCGGAGATAAACATGTTCCAGGTGGCCAACGAGAAGACAGATTAATTAGTAATGTAAATAAAAACGTGTTCCACTTATTTTTGAGCGTAAATATCAGGACTCGGGATGTTCTCTAATAAACACACTAAACCTGGGAAATTTTCTGTGTGTCGTAACTATTTTAGTTTTGAAGAATTCTGCGGATTTATGCAGCTTCACATCACTATTTGGTAGGTTTATGATAAAACACTGTTTCAAAAATCATCTTTTTTTCCCCCACCTTTTCCTACAGCCACCTCCAACATATGAAGAGAGCATCCGCCAGTCCGTGGAGCTGCCGTACAACATCCTCTCATCTAGTTTGGACATCTCTTCTCCTCAGAGTCTCAACACCAACACAGGACCCCACATTCAAACTGATGCACCTCATCCGGTCAACTCCGATACAAACAGCACCGTTCTACCTTTGTGATCAAGTTCTCAAACCGTCTGGTGCATATGACATACTGTGAAAGCATTTGATAGCTTTTTTTTTTTTACAGCTGAAGTTACCAAAAAAAAAAAACAAGATCGAATGAAGATTTATTCTGTCGGTATCCTTTCTTCAACGCACCTCTTCTGTACGAGCCGATTCAGATACCTCGAGTTCATGTTGAGAGACAAGTCATGTTAATCAAGTGCTGAGCAACTCTTCAGGACTGGACAACATTTTGCAGACACACTTGAATGTTAAAAAAAAAGACTTTGTGCTCTCTGTGTGGACAAACACTATACTGTACTATACTTTTTCATAATTCCAAAAGAGAAACACTGGATATTCATTAAATGAAGGTGGCTGGTACATCTTGAAGATGACAAGGAAGAAAAGGCTGAAAACACTGTGGACTACAGAACATACCAAAAGGGAACCACTATTTACTTTGTCGATTAAAGTCATGTGGATCATGCTGTTCATTTGGCTTTGCTGTTTGCTCCATTTTATTCTGCTGTAGCCGAGCCAGGAACCTCATTGACTGGTTTTATAATATTATCAGATGCATGTTTCCGCCTGGCTGTGCTATACTGCTGCGGCATGTGGTTCAGCCTGTAAGAGGACGAACTTAAAAAGGTGCCAATGAGTGTGCCTTTTATAAGGTTATAATAAGACAAATAAGTCATCAAAACTTATGTAAAAGGCAGACAGACCTTACATTTTTCACTTTAAAAAAAATATATATATTTAAACATTTTTGGTATTTGGTCTGTTTTACATTACAGAAAAAATGTGTTTCTTTCTTCTGTACTCCGAAAAGATTTAAATGCTCCAGAGTGAATGTGGAATGAAAAACAATGAATGGAGTCGTACCAAGTTCCCTGTCAGGAACTGTTTGTTTTCAATTTTACATTTTTACAACCTTGTACACATACACATGCCAAATGTCTGCCCTGCACACTGTCCTGTACTGTATTTATTTAAGAGAAGTGAGTGACTCTTCATTATTTCTCTGTCAAAACATGTGTAATAAATAAATAAATACTTTTTTTTTTTGTCTTCTTGATGGACTGTTATACTTGCACAGCAGCAGTAAAAAAAATAGTTCCTCCAGCTCTCTAAGCTTCAATTCTACTTTATCACAGTTGAAATTAAATAGCAGTGGTGGATAAGGTGTTATAAATAAATAAATATATAAATATATAAATACTTAAGTAAGTAAATACTGGAATAAATGTTACGTACTTTATATTCACAGTCAGAAATCACAGCAACAGTAGAAATGTGAAGTATTGTGCAGATTTAACCCTTTGAGGCCTGTAGCCATAGCAACAACCGCGTCACAGCTACCTTACAAACATGGCTGCGCGCTCTGTTCACCGGAGAGTCGCTTCCGTCACTGACGGAGAAAAACGAAGCTCCGCGACGAGCCGAGCGTCAGTCTGCTATGTAAACAAGGTCAGACACTGCAGCATACACCCTCAAGACTTTCTGGACCAAGCAGCTGTCCGGTTTGTTTGGGTTTTGTTTTTTTAAAGCGAGAAGAGACTCAAACCGCTTCACCAACCTCCTGACGAGAAAAGGTAAAGTGTTGCATTATGATAAACAATATTTCTGTCTGTCATGCGGGACGCATTTCAGTATCGATTTATAGGTCATCAATAAGCTATCAAACATGCAATTTGTGTTCCACCCGCAACAGTAGATGAATTTGAGTTTGTCAGGTGTATAAACTGCATCGCTGCATTTTTAATAGAGAAATGCCGCAAAGTCACAGGCAGGTGTGTGTTTACCTCATGCGCAGACGTCAGCTGCCTCTGTAACTGGGTCGATCTAAGCCTGCAAAATCTGCACGGTCATGTTTTCCCACCACATAAACACTTGTAATCTTTTTTCCTGTTGTGGTTTTCTTTCATTCTCTGTATTTGCAGGATGTTGCACCTGATATATTAATATTAATAATAATAATTAGAGACATTTATCTTTATCTTAATTCATCATTAGTTATCACTTTGCATATTCCTACATTGAATTAAAGAGACATGACATCCTTGCATACACACACACACACACCAAAGTGCTGCATCTTTGTGGATCTTGGCTGAGATGATTTTACTGGGGGCAAAACAGAATTGAATAATAATAATGATAAACATTGAATTAACTTCATTCATAACCTAAACAGGACTGTTTATGGTTGTGTTTAGTGGAACTGTAGATTTTTTCTTGGTTTAAAGAAGGTTTTGAAGAACTGAGCTCGTGTATATTTATCTGCTAACTTGATTAGCCTGCAGATGAAAGATGGAGACAAAGATAGAGGGAAACTAACCAAGGACACGATCAGTCAGCTGGCAGCCGAGGCTTTACGCTGGGATCACGCAGGGCCAGTCACACTTCAGACTGCCCAGTGTTTTATAGATCGAGTCTGCTCTAGTTAATGATCACGTCTGTGTCCCAGCCTCTAAAATAATAATAATAATAATTAAAAAAAACAACTTCCAGAGATAATCTGACTTGTTAACATGATCAGTGAATCATTTACATACTTGGCAACGCCTACTAAAGCTGTGATCATTCTCAGATGTTTTATGTGAACGGTTTATGACATACAGGTGTTTTGGAGATAAACAGTAGAAGTTCAGATGGAGGCCGACTCCTTTCAAAGGACACAGAGAGCAAAGATGTGTCCTTGGAGGACTGAAGGCGAGCACCTTAAAATTGTAATGTTTACCGCCAGGAAAATTGCTCCCAAATGGTTGATAAAGTGTGAAATAGCAGAAGGAAACTCGGCATGATTTTACAGTACAAGTAGAGATTACTGCACCCCATGATAGACAAACAGTGTACCAGATTAGTGGCAAATATATCTATTATTAACAGCTTGCATTAGCTCATTGCATCAGTCCAGTATGTGTGATATATGTACGTGTTCACATAAGTCACATTCATTCGTGTTGTTCATTCTAGGACTCTAGGACAGACCAGCCAAGATGATGCAGTGTTTTCACTTCATGGTGGAGCCGGCCAAAAACTTCACGGCCAAGATAAAGGTAACAAATTGTGGTACGCGCGCGCACAAAAAAAAAAGGTTGTTTAATGTGTAAACTTGTTTTTTTTGCTCTCGGCATGGAGATGGTTGACATGACAATATTTGCGTAGTCCCACTTGACTGTACGAATGTTTTCTTTTCCTGGTTTAATAAATGAGAGACAACAGCTGCATGCAGGGAGCTGTTGGCGAGAGGAATCGAGGTAGAGAGTCTGGAAGGGAGGGGTGTCCCTCTCTTCTGCTGACAGGAACAGAGCCATGATCTGCATGTTGATCAGACCCCCCTCATTTCTAGTATAACCTTGTTACTTTCCTTTAACTGCGTTTTTTTTTTTCTATTTCTAAATGGTAGCCGACAAAAAAAAAACAACCTTTATTCTTAATTTCCCCCACAGGAATCACACAAGAGAGCAAAGAAGGAGAAGCTGGAGCCTTTGGATAATGATCAGCTGTTTGTTGTGGAGCTAGCTAGAGACCTCAGTCGAGTGTGCAAGGTACAACCTATAAACAATAAACCATTATAGATCACTAACAATCCACTTGTGAAACCAGAAACGAAATGAATGATGGCATTAGGTTAAAGTAGTCATCATCCTTCTATCTATGTTTCCCTTTCTGTTTATCTACTGCAGAGGTCAGAAGTCCTGGAGCACATCTGGAGCCTGGACGACATCTGGCCAACCCCTCTGTGTTGGGCCTTTATCCTGGAATGGGCCTCCATGCTGGAGAGCAAGGTGCTTATTTGAGGAAAAGATCCACCTCCACTTAATGTGAAATATAGAGTGAATCATATTAGCTCAGAGCTATACAGTGAATGCATATTTATAGGTTGTGTATCTTCCTGTCTGCAGAAGAGGCCCATGCAGACAGACGGCTGGCCAGAGATGGAGGAGGGCAAGGAGCCTGATATGATTAATGAGCAGGACGTGCAGCAAGCTAAAACAGTGATCCTCAACTGGATCAAGGACCTGAGAGCTCAGCCTGAGGTGAGAGGTTCACTTGCTTTTATTCCTTCAATGGCGGACTTAACAAATTATTAACTCGATACACACATTTTATTTGCATTCATCATCTTGCAGCAAAGCGTGTGGCCCGGAGAACCTGTGGCAAAGGTTCTGGAGGACCTGCAGTCAGCCTGGCGCTGGGGACGTGTGCCCAATCTGCTGGCTGCTATGGAGCTGGTTATGTGGACCTTGATGGTACAGAGGCCGGATAAAGTAAGATTTCATGTTATAATTCAGAGTAATCTTCAGTTCATCGTCTTATTGTGCAAGTACAATACTTACAGTAACAAGCTTCTTCTTGGTTTCGTCTTGCAGGATAACATACCGCAGCAATGGCTCTTGTGGAAACAGAAGACAAAGAAGATTGGTATATAAATCAGTACTGAATCAAGTTGAATTTTATTTTTGTGTCTCTGGAAACCTTCTTTTATGAATTTGCTATTATCTTTTTTCAGGTGCCATATCCTACATTCCTCAGCCAGGTGAGTGGTATTGTAGATATGTGTGCATAGAGATAATCAGAAACAAAGTCATTACACTCGCCACTGGTTTCAAGTTACATTCTGACTGCTTGGTGTCGTTGTACTGTGCTTTGCCACTATGGCTTTATCAACATTTTATTTCATTGGAGTTTTGCACAATCCACGTATATCAACATACACAAGGCTCAATATTAGGTTTGGTCATCTTCACAATACATAGGTCCATAAATACCTATAACGCAGCCTGTATCTGAGTCATCATATTGTTGCAGTTTCACCGTCTTATTACTGAATTCTTCTGTTTTTTTCAGTGTGGGACTGGATCTCAGATGCTGCAGGTATAGCATTTGTTTTATTAAGGTTTTAATCTGTATAATCTTTACTCAACCCATCGGTCTGTTAATTCAAAGCTCCTAACTTTTCCTTCTAGTGGAGGTGACTCTGGATCTGGACACAGCCAACCCTGATCTGCTCATCTCCAGTGATGAGAAGAGGATGCGCTGTGGCTTTGAGAGGAAAGATATTCCCAACTACCACCAACGCTTTGAC
Source organism: Pampus argenteus (assembly GCA_036937835.1). Classification (NCBI taxonomy): domain Eukaryota; kingdom Metazoa; phylum Chordata; class Actinopteri; order Scombriformes; family Stromateidae; genus Pampus; species Pampus argenteus. Next base: position 9,114,729 of record CM072878.1, read on the forward strand.
GGCTGGTGGTGCGCCGTCGGGGCGGAGGGCTTCGGCTCCGGCCGCCATTACTGGGAAGTGGAGGTGGGCGAGCGGGACTGGCGGCTGGGCGTGGCCAAAGAGTCGGCTCTGAGAAAAGGCTTCAAGTCCCTGAACACCGATACAGGTTACATGACCCTGCGGCTGGAGAGGGGCACTGAGCTGAAGGCGCTGACGGTGCCTTTTACCGCCCTGCCACCGGGCCTCATCCCCCGCAAGGTGGGTATCTACCTTGACTACGACCATGGCCAGCTGTCTTTCTATGATGTGGAGAAGCACTTCCACATTTACACTTACAACGACAGCTTCTCTGAGAAGCTGTTCCCCCTCTTTGGCACCGTGGAGATCATCAAGGATCTGGTGATCAGGTCTCCAGCAGCTAAGACCCAATGCCTCTGCTCCACATCCTGTCTTTGGGGTTGAGTTTCCCTCCGTCACATCTTCCTTCAAAGATCTATTCTCCAGTAGACATCACAATAAAGTAAAAACAAACCAGGTTATATAATAATCACTGAAAGAAAATCAGAGATCCTGCTGTAAAAGACCATCATTGTGCTATTAAATAGCTCCACTGTGTCTCTATGCTGCTACTGCTTTAATGTGATTGTTGCCGCCACTTTCTCACTATCGAGTTAGAGTGCTACCCTGTGACCCTTTGCCTAAATACATAATGTATTTTCATACATTTGAAAGGAAAACCTATAGTATTAATGTAACGTATTGTGCAATATTAATCCTGCATTAAGAATGCATTTCTGTGAATAATAAATAAACCAAATACATGTCTCGATTGTTGGTCGTGTTGATTTGTACATTAGACATGACATAATAACATGACACAATAGAATAAAATAAAATAATAAGCTGAGCTGAGGTGTGAAGACAACAGTGCATGCTGGGTTACAGTAGTAAGTAAGATGGTGGCTTCAGTTATCAGCTGCTGCGTCTTCTCTTCTTTCTCTCGGCTCCATGTTATTCCTCTTTAGCCTTTCAGCTCAACTGAGAGTCTGTAAAACACACTGAGTCTGATGCGACCACAACATGATCAAATAAATCACCTTCTTCCCTTTCTGTTTTATGCATTGCATAAAGTATTGCAGTATTGCCCATCATATATCAAATCTTCTCAATCAAACCACTAAAAGAGGGAGCAGTACACAAGCAAACAAAAAAACACAACCCCATGTCATTACTTACCAGCAAATATTTCAAGCATACTAAAAATAAAAGTTGTTGATACGTACCGGTGTCATGTGAGCAGCCGGAACAGAACAGAAACAGCACCAAAAGCCTTAGTAAACTTAGCAGCTTTACAAAGATCAGCTCCAGCTCTAATATGCTGCTTGGTCAGTGGTTTTAATCACTAAATTATACTTTAAAAAGTCTGCATAATAAGTGCTTTTTCTTTTGATAAATTTTAAATCAACTTTAATCCTATAATATATTAATACTTTATGCTGCAATAATAGTGTGGCGTTACTACTTTATTTAACTGAAATATCCGAGCACTTCTCTCACCTTCTTTTACACTGAAATATGAGGGGTGTCCACATACTTTAGGCCACACAGGGTGTCGCTTGGATGTTTTCAGCAGCTGTGATTCGCTGAAAGGCGTGCAGCCGCTGGACCAATCAGAGAGCTCTAAACGACTGTTAAAAAATATGAAGAATATGTGGCACTTAAAAAAAAACACAATACATATACAAGACGAATGCAACCATTAAACAGACTTTAAACATTAAAAAAAAACACATTTGTTTTCAGTTTGAGTCTATCGCGGCTGTGATGATGTCATCGGCGTGCGCCGGAGAGATTTATATTATATGAAGTTATTCACTTCACAGACAGCCAGACAGGCGATGACAACAACTTTAAAACAGGCTTTAAAAACCCACTTTGGGTTCGACAGCTTTAGGTCTAAACTACAGGAAGATGTTGTCAAGGCGGTCGTCAGAGGTAAGTCAGCCTCAGTCTTATTTATCTGCTCTGTGAGTTAATCTCTTTGCTCATTAGCAGAGCTGGCTAGCTGGCTAAAAGCAACAAGGAAACTTCCAGGGAGACGTCCTCAAGATTTAAATACGCTCGCAGGTTGACAGTGACAGGGTTGTGACTGGTGTTGTCCTCCTGTCCTGCAGGTGACAGGGATGTGTTTGTGTGTATGCCCACTGGAGCAGGAAAGTCCCTCTGTTACCAGCTGCCTGCAATGCTGGCTGAGGGCATTACTCTGGTTATATCCCCGCTGATCGCGCTCATCCAGGTCAGTGTCTGTATATTAAACCCTTCAAAGAGGTGTAAGATGTTGAACGCATTCCCTATTGAGTGTGTGTGTGTTTCTCCACAGGACCAAGTGGACCACCTGAAGGACTTGAACATCCCTGCCTGCTCCATCAACTCCAAGCTGCCAGTGGCTGAGCGCCGTCTGATTCTGGCTGATTTGGAGAGTAGCAGCCCGAAGCTGAAGCTCCTCTACATCACTCCTGAGATGGTGGCTTCTCCCTCGTTCCAGCCCTGTCTGACAGGCTTGTGCTCCCGCGGCCTGCTGTCCTACCTGGCAGTGGATGAGGCTCATTGTGTCTCCCAGTGGGGCCACGATTTTAGACCAGACTACCTCAAACTAGGCGAGCTGCATGCTCGCCTGCAGGGGGTACCTTGCGTTGCGCTGACGGCGACAGCACCCAAAAATGTGCAGGAAGACATCCTTCAGTCCCTGGGGCTGCACTTGCCCCTGTCTTTCTCTTCACCTGTTTTCCGCAATAATTTGCACTATGATGTGATCTTCAGGGAGCTGCTGCCAAACCCCTACGTCCACCTCCATGCCTTTATTAAACAGGCGCTGGCACTAGACAGTGGGTCTAATGGACAGGTTGGTAAACTGGGGTTGGCACTGCTCCTTTTCCCCAAAATCATATGTCAGCACCTGCTTGTTTATGTGTTTCTTGTTTTGTTGACGGTCAAACAACAAAAAATAGGTTAAAAAAAATCCTCACATTGGAGTTGCTAGAAGACGCTAATGTTGGCTTTTTTCTTTGGAAAAATACAAATAAATATTTTACTATCAATATATTTGCTGGTAAGTTTACTGTTGACTAATCAGTGATTGCAGCACCAGATTGCAGGTACAGGCATGTGAAAGATAGGATTAAGATCATTTAGAAATAATGTTACATAGCTTGTCCACCAGAGAGCACTGACTGGTTTATTTTAAAACATATGTCCTATTCAGTGCATGTCAAGTTCACAACTTTTGCAGCATAAAATTTCTGCTACTTGTCATATACTCATTATTAATCTTTGACAAGTAAATATATTTCCCATAGAACTCCTTCCTTAAACTATGTGATGTTTGTTAAACAGGGTTGTGGGATCGTGTACTGTCGGACAAGGGAGGGCTGTGAAACTGTGGCTCACCAGCTTACGAAGCTTGGAGTCTTGGCCAAGCCTTATCATGCAGGTAAAATCGCTTTATTTTTATCCCAAGTAGAAAGATTGGGGGACTCCAGGATTATGGATCAAGGACTTGACTTTTATTTCACAGGTCTGAAGGCAGGAGATCGGCAAGAGGCCCAAAATGACTGGATGCAGGGAAAAGTGCTGGTTATTGTAGCCACCATCAGCTTTGGTATGGGCGTAGACAAGGCCAACGTCAGGTAAAACAATAAACCTCAGATTTCTGTTGTGTTCTGTTGTATTTGCTACAGAATTTAGGTTTGAGTTTGTACGTCAATCCTGCAGGTTTGTAGCTCATTGGAACCTGGCTAAGTCCTTGGCAAGTTACTACCAAGAGTCAGGGCGAGCGGGGAGAGACGGGCTGCCCTCCTCCTGTCGCACTTACTACTCTCCGAAAGATAAAGACCAGATTAACTTCCTCATCAACAAGGAGGTCACCCGCAGACAGGTCAGCGCAACAACGGAGCACTCAAAATGTAAAATTCTGCCTCGTTTAAAAGGTTTGTTAACATCTCTTGAACTCGTCTACAGGAAAAACGCGGCTCTAAAAAGGAGTCGGACAAAGCGGCCATGAAAGACTTTGAAGCCATGGTGTTATTTTGTGAACAAGAGGGGTAAGTGAAGGAATCACTGCACATGTACATGCAGGTTTTGTTTATTGCACACAACTCAAAGTGTAGTCAAACCATTACATCATTACATAATGACTTAACATATTTGAACATACTTTATATGGCATGGAATTTCATATATTTAACATAACTTCCATTACATCCATGCTATGCCTTATTTACAAAAAAGATTCACTTCAGTTTCTGTGCAGCAGAGGGCAGACTTGATCTCCCTTTTAATGTTTTGTTGTGTCTAAAGGAACACTTTGGTTTGAAAACAGCTTCCCACTCAAGTCTGACTGCCAAATCTCATTCCTTAAGAATGATGCAGAATTAAGTTTAGAAAAACAACACAATGAACCAGTTTTTCCTCTTCTCCTCCATAATGACTGCAACTCTCTCTTGTTGCTCTGTGGTATTTGTCTGCTTGATAAAGAAAGTTGGGATTGGAAGCGTCTTTTCCTCAGGTCAGAGGTAGTGTTGCAGGGATTTCTCCTTAAAGCCAGGGAGCTTCAGCAGGTGTGTTTGGCAGCCAGTCAAGGACATCCTTGTGTGTGTTTGGCAGGTGCTTTGTTGTTCAAGGGTTGGATCCCTTCTGTGCTGCTGAACACGCCTCGTGCGAGGCTTCACTGCTTGCTGAGATAGATATAAATGTGTTTTTGTTAATTACATGACTATAATTCTCAGTACATGTTATCAAGATTAATAGTGGGTGCGAACTACTGGGAAAGTCTGTTTTTTTTTGTGTTTTCGAGGATGTTTGGCACCATCTGTTTCCTGTGATTAGATGACTGATTTGACACACGTCCAGACGTTGTCTGTGTGTGTGGAGCACATTTGTTCAAATGCTTGAACCCTTCATCTTGGTCTTGCGACAGCAGCAGCAGGTCATGCAGGTCAGCGCGATCATGAGCATAACAACAACTGCGGGAGAGCAAATACAGCATCATGACAGGCTCAGAATACAGATTATTAGGAATAATAGACAACAGAGACTCACAGATGAATGTTAAGAGGATTATGAAAGCCCCCAGCTCTATAGAGTTGGCGTTGGGAAGACCCTGCAGCTTGATCCATATCTTGTTTAAGAAGTTCAGTGTCTGGTCTCTGGCGTCCATCCTAGCGGAGCAGAAAAAGATGGATGTTTGGAAACGTCACGCTTGAATTTGGTTTACACAGTGACTCGTGTACATGGCTACACACCAGGATCTAACTGTTGACATGACTGGTGTATTGACACAAGCGGATAATTATCTGCTCCCTATCTGGGAACATGATAAAGTGTTAACCTCCAGTTTCCTAATTTTAAAAAGAGAATGTTGGGAGGACGAGATGGATTAAACATGTGGTTTTTCTCACCAAGTATGTGTCTGACAGAAATTCAAGATGTGTCCCAGAGGGGGGATTTGCTTTACAAACAGTAGTCCAACACAAACACAATACATCTTACAAAATACAGCATAAGATCTGTATCTCTTATACTGTCGCCATGAATCATAGAAAAAAGAATGATGCAATGATAACATTAGTTTACCAGCGTAATGACACCAGGTGGTGGGAGAAGTTGTTCAAGTTCAACCTAATTTCTGTAAACCAATGTAACAAAAGAAGAAAAAAAAAAAACATGGTTCATGTCTGAGTTCAACTGTTGGAAAAAAAGGCTCTTTTTCCTATTAGATTTCAGACTGTAATTAGTTTTGTCACTTTAGCGGGTGGTGTTGTAGTGTCAAGCGATACCTGGTTTTACTGTCGACTTTGTTATTGTGCTCGACAGTGAATGAATTGGCACTGGGTGTGACAACCTGTGTGGTTCAGCTCTTTGCAAGACACGATTTGTGGTGTCGTGCTGTTGGATTTCATTACAAAATGTAAAATAATACGAACGGAGTATAACAGCGACCTGTTCGTTTCTATTGTTGAAGGAATAGTTTGACATTTTTTGGGAAAATATATAAATGTATTTATAGTGTAACAAATGTCCAAGTAAAGTAAAAAATCCACTTAGCAACACCTTTATTTTTAAGTGATGTCTCGTGTGTTCAACTAGTCAAAAAACAACAGCGTAAAAACAACAATTAACCGCTTCACAGGGTTTTTCTTTTGACTATTTATTTGCCGGGAACAGTGACTTCCTTCCAACTCACAGCTCCTGTTAAACAGTCCTAATCATACATGTCAGTTAACTTATTTGCTGACCTGACCATAAACTTCAACATTATAACCATCACGAAGGTTGGCTTCATCGCAGGGCTGTTGTATTCGACAGCATACCTAATACACTGGCAACCGGGTGCTACTGAATGTTTAAGTCTATTTTTTTGTGGCAATAATGGCAATTAGGCGTCCGTTCTGTTATGAGTTTTAACACTAAACTTGATGTTTTAAACTCTTTACACTTACAGCTGATGAAAATAAGTATAGCAACTACACAGTTTACCCCTCTTTGTTATTTTAAAGCAGGCGAGTTAAACTTCCCAATGTGTGTTTGCACCTAACAAGTGACTGAAAATATTTCTCTGGTGCTTCGTCTCACACTAACACTAAAGTCTTACCTGTGAGAGTCCTTGTTGTTGTTGTTGTTGTTGTTATTGTTGTTGTTGTCACACACTCGGCGACTAGCAGAGATTACTATACAGAAGTGAGCAGACCAGTTGACGAGCGGCAGACCGTGATGAACATGTCATCTCTTCTGAAGGAGTTACTCTTCCTGAGCGTCTTTATGTTTAACGTGCAGTTCATCCAGAGGAGGAGTCCTCACACACTGCCTGAGATTAGCAGTCAGGTCCAGATTAAGATTAGAAGGAATAATTCCTCAGGTGCAGTTGATAGTCAGCATGTTGACTGGACGAAAACTGCGACAACACACACACACACACACAAAAGAATCTCATTCACTGATTTTTCTTTTGGTCCTCTTTTATGCTCCTATTAATCCTTCCTTCCTTTGAGGCTTTTCATCTTCTTTTCTTAGTGCAGTCCTCAGGTTTGTTGTTCTCCACTTTTTGGTGTTTTTTAGTAGTTTCACACTAGTTATCTTCTGTGCTGTTTACTTCAGTTTGTCAACCTCCCAGGCTGCTTTTTTTTTCTCTCTCTCTCTGGGAGTGACTGTTGCCTCACAGAGTCTTTGTGTGCCTCTCTGTCTTTCCCCACCTCCTTCGCTGAAACTGCTCCTATTTCTTTCAGAGACTACGTTTCCATTTCCAGCAAGGTGGTTAGTATGTTGTTGAAGTGGTTTGCCTAATGGGCTTTTTTCCCCAAACACACTGTGTGCACACACGCATATATGTGTGTGTGTGTGTGTGTGGAGGGGGGGTTGTGTGGCTTGAATATAGGCTGTTACATAATACTGGATCAGATACTGGAGTGTGACGTCTTTTTTATTTTTTATTTTTTTAAAACAATGGCAACAATCACATCAAAAACATGGATTTTAAACAGAAATATAACATGCAGGAGCTCATGTTAGAAATGAATTGGAGTTGTGTATCAAAAAACTCTGCATTATTTAATCAATAAAGTCCACATCTGTCTCTTGTGATTCGTAGAGAAATGTTTTTTATTTTATGTGACAAGGGATCCCTGTTGGACCTCTTTGATAACAGACATATTGAGTGTGGTAGTGTGTGATGGTTACACAACAGCTAACAGATCAATGATGCACTAGATTGTGTATCCAAACCACTTCCTGTGTATGACTGAGAGTTGTTTACATCAGCGGGTCAGCCTTTTCTTTCTTTTTTTTTCTTTTTCTTTTTCTTAAATACAGACTTCACATCTGCATAGTTTTAATAAGCTTTCTGTTATCTATCCATCAGTTGTCGCCATGCTACCATCTCCAAGTTTTTCGGGGACAAGACGCCAAACTGCGCCGGTGCCTGTGACTACTGTCGTAACCCTAAAGTTGTACGGGCGCAGTTGGAGAGAGCGGCTGCCCTCAGCACCAGGACTGAGGCTCACAGCAATAAGCCCACGGGGCCGTTCGGGTACCAGCCAGGGCTTTATGAAGGAGGAAAGAAGGGCTACGGCTTTGAGAGGCAGGATAACTTTAGTTTGAAATCGATGTTTGAAATGTTGATTTGATCCGTCATATTTCGGACAGATTGATTGTTGCTTGAGAACATCAGTTGCAGTGTGAATCTATAGATTAACGCTGTCATCACACCTTGCAGGTATGATGAAATGGAAGGCGGCAGTAGTGAAGACGATACCACAAATAGGAAAAAGGAATTTTCTGACCTCTTCAAGAAGCAGATGAACATGCGGAAGGTGAAAATCAAAATCACACGCAAACTCTTTTAAGAAATGTGTTTTTACGCCCTGTGATTGTGTTGTGTCTACACATCTGTGAGCCAGATGTCGGTGGCTGTTGTAAGGGGCCCTGCGAGTCAGGCTCGTGGTAAATCGCTTCCACATGTCCAGTGAATTTGGTAAAATGCTGCAGTAAACGGATTCCTTACCCTCACTGTTAACAATAAATGATTGTATAACAAAAGAAACAGAACATAAACAACATATACAGGATGATAGTGATGGGAACCATGGAGACTATTGTCTTCCCTCATTTTAGCCCCATCATTCAGAAATATCTACAATAATAAGGTTAAAGTGATGCTATATTCTAAATATATACTCACCACTAGTAGGCTTGAAAGACAATGTATAGTTATATATATAGCTATAACTGGTTTTTAATAAGGAAACTACAGACTTTTGTTATCTTTATTAAAGAGACTGAAAGTGTGAATCTTAAAGATGCATTTTGTGTGACGTGTGTATATTCAGCAGTAACGGGGTGGATGTGAGCGATAATGCTGCAGACATTAGTGAATATCTGAGAACTGACTAGATTTTTTGTCTCATGTTTCCGTAGGCAGGTGGGAGTCAGATGGAAGAGTTTTCTCCCCCAGGTAACACATCAGTCGAAGAATAAAATGAAAGGTTATTTGTGGATGACGAGCGAGGCTCATCTGTACTGTCGTGTAACTGCTGTGTCCTGCTGCGTAGATGCCGACTGCCCACTCAGAGAGGCCAGCAGCCAGAGGATACCCCGGCTCACCGTGAAGGTAGAACGCAGCAGACACATTCCTCACAGCCGCTGCATTAATTAAAACCTCTCCAGGAATTTACAGTGACTCATGTGTCATGAAGTGTGAAGGGAGACAGTTGAGCCTTGAGGTGTAAGAACCGGTTTATATACAGCACCAGGGAATTTGGGGAGGGGGCTAAATAAAAATAAAAAACACTGGGGGTTATTGGTTTATATTACACATGACAACATTTTGTACAGTAAAACAGAGGCCATAACGAGCTGAATCTTCAGTATCTAGTTAATTCAATTCAAATGTACTTTTATTGTCAAACAAAACAAAATAAATACAATTCATAGATTAAAAAATATATAAATGATCTCTCTGTCTCTCTCTCCCTCTGTCTCTGGCTCGCTCTCTCCCTCCTTTGGTTATAAATACCTGTAGCCTTTTCTAACGCTTGACAATTACATTTTATAGTTATTATTTTTTACATTATATTTCAGGCCAGAGAGCACTGCCTGTGCCTCTTGCAGGAGGCGCTACATGGCCACCAGGGGGCAGACGACCCATTTAAGTAATTATACAGAAAGAACCATAATGTTTATACATCGTTACTTTACTGCAAAAATGTAATTAACCTCCCCCACATTGCTTCTCTTCTCATCTCTCAGCTGTGACACTCTGTCCCAAGCTGTGGATATCGAACATGAGGTCTTCAAGAACAGCAAGTCTTCCAACTTGTACAAAGCTGCCGTCCTTAAGAAAGTAACTAATGACTGTTTTGTCTAGCACAGTGTCGTTGATGTTATACAATAAGATCCAGAAGATGTAGGACTTAACTTAACGTCTTGTTCTAAAGGTAGCAGAGATGAAGAAAGCAGGAGGAGAAAGAGGAGAAGAGAAGAAGACGACCAGCAGCGGCTGCAGTGAAACCAGAGAAATCCTGTCAAAACACGATGAAGAAGCTTCTTCTTCTTCTTCTTCCTTTTCTGAGGAGTTGCAGGGGTTCACATCTGCATCTAAGATCTACTCGGTAACATTACTTTATTACACACTCGTTTCAAGTGCACAAGCAGTTCTTGCAGGTCCAAACTGCAGTTATTATATAAATGTTTTCTGTTGTTTCCTCCTATTATTCCTCCAGCTGAAGCGTAAGAGAGTTGGAGCAGGTCTGAGGGGATCATCCAACCCCTTCCAGACTGCCAAGGACTTGATGAAGACAGAAAGCGGTGGGTTTTGCAATGATAGCTCAGGAGAGTCCACTCGAGGGACAGAGTGGAGAAAAGAGACAAACACGGATACATCTTCAGCCGTGACGTCATCCATCAGAGCCAGAGCGAACGCCGCCGCTGCCTCCCTAAACAGCCCGACGAAGGGAGCCAGAGCCCTGAGCAAGAAGCAGCAGAAGCTGGCGGAAGCTGCCAAGAGTTCCCGCGACATTTCCCAGTATTTTGGGAAGAAACAAACAATAGAGAAATGCCATGAGGCGGAAACGCCTAAGGGACTCAATGCCACTTTATCTGTGAACCCACAGGAAAACATTACACAACACTCTGTGGAAGCTGTAGAGAAAAGTCCTGCGGAAACAGAGACGCTGGCAGAAACTGAAAGTGAGCAAGTAGTTATACTTACTGATGAAGAGGAGGAAGCCCTTAAAGCAGAGATGACAGAAGACACTGAAAATGAGCAAACAGTTATACTAAGTGATGGAGAAGAGGAAGCCCTTAAAGTAGAGATGACGGAAGACACATGTGAAGAGGATGTAACATGCTCCACAGAGTAAGATACACTCAGCGCACTGTTTTCTAAAAGAGTTGCTCATCTTTTTTCTAACTGCATTTTTACCTCTAACACAGAACAAACACAACAGAGGAAGAAGCGAAACCACCTGCTATAAAAGGGGTAGGTGTCCAATGTCTGTCAGGTTTTATGATTTTATTTCTCGCCCAGCGACTGACGTTACATATGTGTCCAGCTGACGGATGACGTGAAAGGCAAGAGAGCGTCTCCTCCGGCGAAGCGCAGGCGGCCCGCCGACGGGAGCATCAGGAGAGTGACCTTCAACCCCAACGTGCAGGAGCGGGCCGTGCTACCGGTGAACGAGCCGCCGAAGCCCGTCACGCTGAAGGAAGCTGCTGATATTGTGGTCCGCTGTCTGGACCCCTTTTACACTCAGGGAAAGTTTGCAACCAAGGTGAGAGGGGCGATTTATTTATTTATTTGTTTATATATTTATTCAAAAGTAAAGTGAGATGAAATGAATCCTCAGCTGTTGTTCTCTGTGCTTGTAGGAGCTGTTTAAGGCCTTCGCTCGCTACCTGTCTCACCTTCTTGCGGAGGGGAGGAGTCGGGGGAAAGGCCAAGGTAAGCGGAGCATAAATAATTATGTATATAATTTAATAAATTCCCCCAACTTTTGCACTGCCGCAAAACCGCCGACTGACTTTTCAACACTTGTCTTTGTGTGACCAACAGTCAAAGCAGAAGCCAAAGCTCTCATCAAGAAGTTCTTCAGCAGAGTGAAGCGCTGCGAGTGCGAGGCAGACTGGAAGCACCTTAAAAGACCGCACAGCTGTATAACCACAGAGAACAAGGAATGATGGGAGGGAAACACAGACATTCCCATAAATCTTTCCTCTTTGTCAGTGCCTAAGCTGTCTTTTTCATTGATCTCTGCCTTCCCCCACAGACGCCTGCTCACCAGGTTCACGGTTGAATTGCTGCTAGAGTTCTGCTTTTTTTTCCAGGCTTGTCGCTGCTACAGTAGCTTAACGTAACAATCAAGCAATAAAACCAGCACTGCTTCGGCCCTCAGAGAGCAGAGATGGCGCTCTGTCTTCTTCTTTCAGCCCATTTACCACAAATTGCGTAAACTGTGATTTTTTTTTTTTTTACATTGTTTTCCTACCTTACTGGCAGCCAGAGGTGTCTATATTAAATTATCAGCAGTGTGTGTAAATAGTGTGGTACTGCACTTTTTTAATATCAACCTGCAGTAAATCCTGTTTCATTGTCTATATTTTCCACACTAAACTGAAATGTATGGATGCCAAATGCTGCCCAGAAGAAAAGACAGTAGCACGAAGGATACAGATACATCAGATACATCAGATACATCATTTGAAGTAAATGGTGATAAAACAAACAATAACACATCGTTGTTTGACATAAAGCAAACGGTTCTGTGTTTTGGGAGGTTAATAGATCTTCTTACTGCTGCTATATTTGTCTTTGAACAAATGGACACAACTGATCAGTATTGTATGGTGTAAAACTCCCATTGTGTGATTTTTATTTTATTTTTTATTGTTATTATTAAAATACTAACTGAATTCAGTTTCATCTTAGGTTGCCTTGTAGGCTCAGCAATGGGAGGATTTGTGTGGATATTTTTGTTTTTGGAGCAACATGGTTTCCATTGATGGAAATGTGTCTTAGTTATGGTGCCTGTCAGAGGTTTTGAAGCACTGATGGACACAGAGGCCCCCTGGACAGCTACAGTCTTATATTTGCTCCTGATGTTTACAATAAAGTGAATGCTGAATGGGAACAGACCGACCACAGTGTGGGACGTCGCTTATTGTGTTTATTAATGAGCGCCTATATCTTCAAGTGGATAATTAAACTTGAGGGAGGCTTGTATGCTTGTATTGGTGGGTGAAGGAAGGAGACGTCGGTGCCAGGGACACACGGTGACGTCACACCCAGTGGCGCTGCCTTCAAGTGCTTTTTGTTACTTCCAGTTTCTGATTGTCTTGCACTCAGACCGTAAAAATGTATATATTTTTTCCCCCTAAATAACTTATTGGATTATTATCAACATTAGTCGATGAAACGTGAACATATGTCAGGATTCTGGAGGTTAATTTTGAAACTGCATGAGTACTAATGAGCTAACTAATGTTAAAACCTTAATAATTTAAAGGCTAATTTACGAAAAGCTACCAAGACTCAATTAACTATTGAGAGCCTAATTTATGGAGACAAAAATACTATGATCACAAGTCGAGGACTTTTCCCAGGTTGTATTTCCGATGGAGCTTAAATTCTGTCTATTGGGTTATTTATTGATATGTTCAGAAATACGCACTACTAAAACACAGTATCGAATGACATGATTAGAGCTGCAATAATTAGTGAAGAGAGAAAAAAAGCCAATTATTTTTGCTAGTTTGATAATCATTTGTTTATTGAGGGTGTTTCTTTAAGAAGAAAACGCCTAAATTCAGTAATATCTTCTGAACTGTGCATATTTCCTGGTTTATTAATCCTCTATGATAGTAAACAGAATATATTTGGGTTGTTGATTGTTGAATGGAACATTGTGATTAATCGAGAAAATGATCGACAACGAAAAATAATCGTCAGTTTACCACCCTCCCCTCCCCCAGCATCTTTTGTGCGGTCCATGATATGCCAGTCGCATTTCCGACAGCACGTGAACGCACCAGCAGCAGCAGCAGCACCAGCAGCATCGAGGTCCTGCTGCACATCTGAGACTGAACAAACACCGTGGCGTCGTCGGTCCTGCGCTCCTGCAGGTCTGCACGCTCGGACCTGGTTTTAGTTCATATCTGTAAATGCGCAGCCGAGCTTTCCTCTTTCAGTAATCACGCCTCAAAGGGGTTACACGCCCGGAGAGGCAGCGCCGCTGTTGTTCGCTGTCACTTCCGGGCGAGCCATCGGTGAATTAACAGATCGCCGGTAAAGAAGTTCATCAGCATCGATGCTTCGAGCAGGCAGGATGGAGGAGTTTGTCACGGAGGAAGAAGAGCCGTGGTACGATCAGCGCGACCTGGAGCAAGGTGAGGCATCCTTTCTGTTTCTAATGGTTTTGGATGTAACAATGCATCCCCAATTCCCCTGGCTGTCTGTCACTGGGTCCCTGGTTTTGGATTTTGGGATAGATGCAGGAGAGGGGGTTGGGATAGGAAGGAGACGGATGCACTCACTGTAAACACATTTCATACACGAGTGCGCACACTATGACAACACAGTGAACTCATGTCTCTGCCTGCCTGCCTGTATGTAGTCACTGCAGCTGCCTGCCCGTCATCTCTGCTCTCCTCCTCTGCCAATTATTCTGATCATGTCAGTGATGTTTCCCAGAATAGCCTGACTGAGTGGATGTTGCCTTTGTTTCATCTCCTTCCTTTGCAACACTGTTCTCCATCACACATGGGACACACTGATATATGAATGCTGTGAAAGCACTGATCATCTATGGGGAGGTTGTGACATAATGTATCTGCTATGAGACAAAACACAAAGTCCATTCTGTGAGGAAAAAAAATACACAACATTTCCTGGAGTTTTTGAGATTGTTTTTGAACAAAGAAAGGACTCAACATGAGCCAAGACCTCAGCCTCCGTGTCCAGCTATTTGTCTGTAGACTTGGCTAAAGCAGAATGGGCAGTGATTGACTCTGTGAGTGCTTTCTCAGTGAAGTCATGCCTTAAAATGAACATGGTATGGAATGGAAAGGCAGAAAATCTATCGTTGATGTGTTTATGGACTTGTTTTTTAACAGACACTGTCATCCCAGTAATGACTTAAATGGATGCTCTTTCATTGCCCAGTGCATCTCACAGTAATACTGAGGGGTGTCTCTCAGCCTCAGCATCACTCCCATCTCCTGATTACCTGCTGACCCAGAGAGCCAAAGCAGCTTTATGTCTCATCATCACACTGCACATAGTCAGAGAGGAGAGAGGCAGGTGGATTTTGCTGTGTGTGTGTGTGTGTGTTGTATCTAATCTAAGAGTTATTCAGGCATGGTGCCATTAAGCCCCTGGCTTGATCTGATTAGGGAGTCCCAGACGAGACCTCCTTAGTCGGGATCAGAGATTCTAGTCCTCGGGGTCAGAACAGAGCCATAATGGCCGTCGGTGCTCTCGCTGCTCCAAACAAATATCATCCTGCGTTTGTGCTCACAGTTTCGCATGATTGTGCCCCAGAAACGAGCGATGCTGTTATGCAACGTCTCTGCAGCCTGCTGCGACCCCGTGTTTATTATGATCTGACAGACAAATGAAGTGAATCTGGGCAGATGGCATGAGATTCACACGTTAGAGAGCGTCACAGAGATGCAGCAAGAAACACACGAGTAAATGCACATAACTGCTGTCTGTGTTTATGATCAGGTTAATCAGTGCAGTCCTTTGATTGGTAATTTCCCCTATGCAGCCTCTCGCTTGTCTTAATTCTTGTGCACAATTCTGAAATTGCATAACTAAGACTCTGCATGCATCAGCCCCTGAGGAGCAGAAACTGTGAGTTGAAAGTGGAGACTCGCTGTGCCTCACACACACAGTCTCACTGGTCTCATTATCACTCAGCGGTTCAGGGCAGTGTTCTGTTATCAGTGTTACATTGTTGAAACAGGAAATAACAGCCTCCCTCAGCAGCATTAGAAGCAGATGTACAACAGAGGCTCACTTAATGTATTATATGATTTAGTTCAGGTGATGGATTTTGTGTCCAGTAATGGATGTAAATGGCTCTCTGTTTCTTCCACTGCACCGCTGTTGTGTTGTTATGGGCTCCAAGGATGCAAAGCCAGCAGGATTCTCCTCCCTCCTACTCAGTCCAGTTGACTGTAGTTTCTTTTGTTTTTGTTTTCTCACACCAGAGGAGATGAATAATTTACAAGTTCTATATAAGATCTCGTGGGTTGAGACGTGTTGCTCTTCTTTAAGGCTTGTCGTGTCTCTCTTGTCTTTGCTTTCATGAAGTCGTGTTCAGGGAGAAACAGGCTGGAAAACGTCAGGATTTTCGGAAGCTTTAGGGTTGTATGTAACGACTTCACATCTTGGGTTAATTTGATGAGAATTCAGAAGGTTTAGTCTTCGAATCCTTTCTGGCTGTCATGATGTCTGTGTTCAAAAGGTTGCACTGGATGCTGCTTTCAAAAGCACTCGTCCAGATTATCCTCAATAACATCTCTCTGCTGTTTTTCTTTTTGCCCGTCTTTCTTGGCTCCCACCAGACCTGCACTTGGCAGCAGAGCTCGGCAAAACCCTGCTGGAACGTAACAAAGAGCTGGAGGACTCCCTTCAGCAGATGTATATCAACAATGAGGAGCAAGTGCAAGAGATAGAGGTATGCATGTCCCGTCTTTTGCATGTGCAAAAAAAAAAGAAACAGACACAGATGTTATAGGTCTGTTCAAACTTGTTTTCCCTTGCAGTACTTGTCCAAGCAGTTGGAAATGTTGAGGGAGATGAACGAGCAGCACGCGAAGGTGTATGAGCAGCTGGATGTGACCGCCAGAGAGCTGGAGATCACCAATGAGAAGCTGGTCCTGGAGAGCAAGGCCTCGCAGCAGAAAATCGACAGGTGATCCACAGCTGATGTTTGCTTTATCACTATCATCTTCTTTTTTAAATTGTCAACCAACCCCATGAATAAGTGTCTGCCTGTGACTCTCATAAAAATAAGTCATAAATATGTGGGTTTTTTTTCATAAATTAAAAAAAAAAAAAATTTCCTAAAACAGCTGGACATTATAGTTTTTAATAAACATTTCTCAAACAGGCCGCCACTCCGTCACTTGAGCCAACTTTACAGAACATGTAACGCTTGTGTTCTGTTTAGAAATGTCATAATCATAATCAGGTAAGTCCCTTACAAATCAGCCTGAAAATATTTTTCAATGGCGGCTTTTGTTCCGCCTGAATACGCTGAGTCGAGTTCTTTAGTTGTTAACAATGACTCAGTGTGGCTGTAGGAGAGCGGTATGCTGAGGAAATAAAGACATAATCACCTTGTTGATGGTGAAATATGAAAGATTGATGTGAAGAATTTAGATTCAAAACGTCGAAATAACAATTTTGACATTTATGTATTGTACTGCAGAGATATTTTAATGAAGTTAGCATGCTAACCAACTAGCCCCTGTCTCATAATAACCTTGAACTGATATTGCCATCATGTCAGTTTTAGTTAAATATGTTGCCAGCTAACAGAGCACTCATAATGCACTATTGATTCAGCGCTAACATAACTTAGCCATGATATGCTGCATCCAATTGGCATAATGCATCTTTAATGACAGACACTGAACAAACCTTTTGTGTGTGTGTGTGTGTATGTGTGTGTGTGTGTGTGTGTGTGTGTGTGTGTGTGTGTGTGTGTTTGCTCAGGTTGACGGGCACCATGGAGACCTTGCAGGGTCAGGTGGACAGTCTGACAACTCGGGTGGAGGAGCTGCGAACTCTGGAGGAGCTGAGGGTCCGCCGAGAGAAGAAGGAACGACGCAAGACCGTCCACTCCTTCCCGTGCCTCAAAGAGCTCTGCACTGCCCCGAGGTCACTGACTGTCAGGGGTTTGAGTCGTGGGAAAGTCACCCCCAAGACAACACGGGGATCAGATGTTTTGTTGTCATAGAGTAGTATGATGCTAACTGTAGTTGAAAATGATTCTCCAGTAATTATTAGCCTGCAGTCATTGGTCTAATCTCATGTCTTAATATAGAGTTTGTAGCCCATATTGGTGTATTGGATTGTGATTGGATGATTGCTCAGTTCCAGCTCACTTAGTGCTCTCATTTTCTTCAGGTATGAGGATGGTTTCCTGTTGGCCAACCCGGGCAGCGTGGACCTGGCTGAGAGACAGCCGATGGATGGGGAGAACGAGCGCCTGAGAGACGTCGTCACGTCCCTGCGCTCGGCCATGGCCACGGAGCGGTCAAAGAGGGAGGGTGCTGAGCGGGAGTGCGCCGCTGTGCTGCAGGAGTTTGAGCGGCTGGAGCAGCGTCTCCTGGGGGCGGAGGGCTGCCAGCTGCGGGTTCAGGAGCTCGAAGCTGAGCTGCAGGAGATGCAGCAGCTGAGGAAGTCCAGGGTGTGTCTGATTGGGGGCATGGAAGACGGCCTGGAGACGCTGCTCAGCAACGGCCCTGAGACAGACACCCCGGATGAAGGCGTGGGGGTGGAGGGCGGAGGTGAAGAAGGTGCTGGGGAGGTGGGGGGATCAGGGCAGCAGGGAGGCCCAGTGAGGAAAAGCTGCAGCGACACAGCTCTGAATGCCATCTCCGCCCGGGACGCCTCAGGCAGGCGTCAAGGCAGTTACGCCCTCCACGCCAACGGCGTGCGCAAACGTGGCATGTCCATCCTGAGGGAGGTGGACGAGCAGTACCACGCCTTGCTGGAGAAATATGAGGAGCTGCTGGGGAAGTGCCGGCGTCACGAGGAGAGCCTGTGCCACGCCGGGGTCCAGACCTCACGGCCCGTCTCCAGGGACCCCTCGATGAAGGAGTACAGCATGGTCTGCGCCGGGCCTTCGACATCGAGTGCAGTCGTCGCTCCTCCTACACCCCCTCAAACTCCCTCCACCCCGGAGGCCCTGGAGGGGATCAGCAGGCAGGTGGAGCAGGTGGACAAACGGCTCAGCCAGAACACGCCTGAATACAAGGCGCTGTTCAAAGAAATCTTCTCCCGCTTGCAGAAGACCAAGAGTGACATGAACTCCTCGAAGGGCAGGAAGGCGAACAAATGAGCCGCTCGTTTACATCAGCTACTGATACGACACGCACCGACTCCTTCATCTTAATTTACCTCTCTGTCCTGAAGGCGTCTTGTTTACCATTTAGTCACTCATGACTCAATGCAGTCGGGTGATTTGCTGCCAAATGTTTCGCTACAGGGCTAAAAGATTGTTGATATAGTAAATAACTGCGTGAACGAGTTGCCTTTTCTAAGAAATACTAAGAACAAGAGGTTTTGTTTGTCTTCGGACGATCTAGCGTGTGATGTATTTGCTACTGAAATGTTCTGATGCAGATATGATTTACTACTATTGCAGTCTTTTAATTTATAGAAAACCGATTAAACTTAAGTAATTAATTTAAAATGAAAAAAAAAAAAAAACACGTTTGCGTTCTAAAAGCATGAAGCTATTAAACACAATGTGCTGATTTGGTCTTTGAAGAAATCAAATCACACAAGCTTTTTGACCAGCTTGACGTACTTTAAGAAGCAACAGAAAGAAATATGTAGACTGTGTGTATTTTGAATTTGTTGGATGGTGCAAATCCTTTAAAACAGCTGCCAAAGTGTACTGTACATGAGTATTAGATGGAGTTTTGTTTATTAGTTCATCTGATGAAGCAGACAGATCTCATCTTTTTGTGTGTTTTTTTTGTCCCCCAAGCATGCATTACAGGCTATATGAGCTGCATATCTGCTGCAGGGACTTTACATGACAACATACTCTATTCTACACTGTGCTGCTATCACATGGTCAAAGTTGTTGAAGTTTTCTGTTAATTAAAATAATTGATCATGCGCTTCTTCTTCTTTTTTTTTAATGCTTAGGTAGAATAAAACAAACAGGACACAGAGAAGCCCAGTCCAAACACTTTAATATGGAAACAGAAGATCAGTAAACTAGTGAATACAAGTAGCACACAGAGTCAAACCCAATCCATAGAGAGAACATCAGTCCATGATATGTGCGAGCTGAATGAAGCTCTGGAAACACTTCATTCACATTTTATGGAGTGTACAAAAAAAAAAAAAAAAACAACCCCAAAACTTTTCTATGGCAGGATGTGTTGCCGTCGGTGTCTGGTTGGGGACTGATGTCTCTACACTGGTTCAATTACAGACGTGTTCGCCTCACTGACGTCGAGCAGCGGGTGCTGTCAGAGCAGCGGGTGCTGTCGGGTCAGCGGGAGCAGCATGTGATTTGTAAGACACCGGAGGCACAGTCAGCAACAGAAATCCTAAACTTGAGTAATACGAGGTGAGCAGTTTTAACAGTCCTTGATTTCAGTTCAAGAAGGAACGATGGTGACGTAGAATATTACAAAGCCCTAAGTGTTGTTGTTAAATGAGCCACAATATATATATATATATATATATATATATATATATATATATATATATCACTAGACAAGTGCTTTTACAAATCATCAACCTGAAATAAAAAGGTGTTTTAAGTCCTTATTCCTGATTCTCTACTGATGTGTTACAAGTATTATTAAAAACAGGCTCACATGATGGTCTGGCAAATATAATCTGAAGGCAAATGGCTCAACTAGGTTTGTCTATTTCTTCCTCCAACTATGAGGTTTATTTTTAAGGCCACATGGCTGCTAAAAAAACAACAACAAACAAACAAACAAAAAACTGCCAAAATACCCTGATCAGAAGAGGAACAGCCGCATCAAGAGCAAGTGGTCACAAGGGGTCGGAGGTCATTTTGTTTCCCCCTTGGTTCTTTCTGCAGAATCTGTAAGGTGATAAAACGATTTGAAAATGGAGCTATCCTGAATTTCAAATTTACTAAGAAATAATAGAAATAATCTGGTCAAAGGCTTTAAGAGGGATGTCTGAGAGTTGTATCCAGCAAAGATCGCTCAATGACCGCACAGTGGCCCAGTAGATACAGCACTACTGCTTCCTGTACGCTTTTCCAAGGCAGATCATGGTAATTGTACAAAATAATCAAAACAAGAAAAGTGAAAAAGGGCGAGAAAAGAAAGTGCTAAAGAGCAGAGGGAATCATATTTCATCTTTTCCAAGATTAACATATTTTCTTTTTTTTTTCTCCTCACTGTTACCACAAAAAAATGTATTGTTTGCTTTCTCCACTTAAAAAGATTTAATACTTAACAGAAAGGGCGGGTGGAAAACGAGTGAAGTGTCATGACGAAAGTAATAATGAAGTTATGGGAATTAAGAAAAAGGAAACTTTTAAAGAGTGGATGGACGGAGAAAACAAAAGCTTAATTCAATACATAATCCAGAAAAGGATCCGAACAGGAAAAATAATGGAATGACAGCAAGAAAAAGGAAACAGAGGGACAGAGCGGAGGAGGGTATCGATGGAGGATGGCGAGGGGAATCAGTCTTTCCAGTCTTTCTTGATAGTGAGGCTCCACTCCCAGGAGAGGTGATCGTGTTTGTCGTCGTCGGTGAACTTGGACTTGATGACGTAGGTGCCTCGGGCCATTATCCCTTTGGGTGACTCCTCCATGGTGGTGAGGAACTCGTACTCCTCATTTGGTCTGGGCCCGTAGCTCCCGACCATGTAATCTGACTTGTCAACTAAAAAGACGTCAGAGAGAGGGGAGGGAAAGGAGGCTGTAAGAGTACGACTCTACACCAGCAGGGTAACTTAAAGATCAAAACGGTTACAGAGCCTTACCCTTTACTCCTTTCCTGAAAGACTGTTGAATGTACTTCAGACCGGACACAATCTCCTTGTTGACCTGCAGAAGACAACATGCATCATCCTGCTGAACTTGGTCTCCTATGGTGAAGATTGCTCAGTGCAGCTGCAGTTAACATCTTCATGCCAACAGTCCAGACACACACATTCTCACCTTGAAGTTGATCTTTATCCTGTACTCGACTCCCTCCTTCAGCACAAATGGGTTCTTCTTGAAGCCGTCCAGGTCTCCTGGTGTGTGTGTGTGTGTGGGGGGGGTGGGTGGGGCAAAGAGCAATATAGCATTAAAATAACATCCAAACATTTGATCCAGTCTTGCACAAATACACTGATCAGGTTCTCAAAAACCGAGTGGAGATTGTATTTGAACACTTGTCCACCAGGTGGCACACTGCTTCAAGCGAGCACAGCTGTAGATCAGGGTGACCAGAAGGGACGGCAGGAGGGCTATCAGGGGATGGCTCATTAACCCATTTACACGGGAAAACATGTCATTACCAATTAGCTGACTAATGACCCAGAAAGACATTTGGTCTATATTTGCACAAAAAGAGGACTAATTACAAATTAATTCATAATTAATGTTCCTGTGAGCCTAAATATGTCTGCTGTATGTGAGCTTTCAGGTTTTCTTCAGATTCCAGCCTCGCACAGACCGACCTGCCGTGTTCGTGCTCTACTCACCCTGCAGGTCGAGGACCAGAGGGTTCGGCGCCGTCTCGCACACCAGAGTCATCCGTGTCACCTGGATGTTGGGCACGGTGGGATCTAAGACGACAAGATAATCAATTCATAGCAGTGTACTGATTTGATTATAGGTAGTTGATAAAAATTTGCATTTTAAAGATGGTCTGTAAAAGATACACTCGCAGGATGAAAGCCCACTACAGATATCGCTCCTGTCGTTTCCTCCACTCTATCTCTACTTTCTATTTGAACCCGTCTCTTCCATTGTGTCAAGCCTCGTGCAAGACGCACTCCAATGAACTGTTTTGTTTTTCAAATGCACGTACAAGTGATTTAAGAACATTTATAGCATTCATTCATTTTTTTTCACACTTGTTTTTTTTCTCTTCCTGTCTTTAATAGATCATCTCTATCTTTCTTCACTGGGGAGAAATTTACAACAACAGTCCTCTAATCGGAATTAATTGTGAGTTTAAATACAATACAGAAATGAATAAAATATACAAGGTGTTTTTAAAAAAAAATATTTTAGGATTTTTATTGGCCTATTTTGGCGCAGCAACTTGTACAGCTTTGCTGGATTTTTACGTTGTGCGTTTACTCTCAACTTCTCTTCAGTAGCCTTTTTTTTTTGCATGCATACATGAAACAGCCTGTAAACAGTAACAGCAACAGTCTACAGAGCTCTATGTGTAGCCTGGAAACTAACCTATAGTGCAGCTGAGATAATCTCCAGGGAGCGGCCGGACCTCTTTCCCAGCTCTAAGATAGAGATAGCTAAATGTGGGTGTCAGGGTCCGCTTCTGTGATTAACTATTCAAATTCTGTAATTCTTCCAGATTTTATCCTTCAAGTACATCATGCTACCAAGTAAAAAGATTTATGGTAAAAAGCAAATATTGCAAAATACCTGATCCTGAGTCGACAGAGGAATGTTGTCATACTGCATTTTGTGAGTAAAAAAAAAAACCCAAAGCAATAACTTCCTTATTTAAACAGTTTTTTTATAATTTAGTTTTCATGATCTGGAAATGATCAACTTTACTTTCCATACTTGGACCTGGTCTAACTTACTGTTCAAGGACTTTATGCATCAGTGCCAACACACGAGATATGATATCAAAATTCAAGTCTGCTAACTGCTTGCCTATATGCAGCATAATGACGACAATAACGAAAACATATTAACAAAAATCTGACTTAAATCAGGCAACATCGGACCATTTGAAGACAAATCTGTTCTTTGATTTCAACACTTCTGCTCTGAATGTCCTGGATTTAATAATATTTTTTTTTCTTCCAGCTTCTGAAATGTGAATCATTTATGGTTTTCAACTAATTGAGAAATGAATCAACAATGATTGGCCATAGATATAATAACACACACTACACCTGTAATCACTCACCTGCGAGAGCATTAGCTTTGCCCAGCAGCGCCTCCTTGTACTTGCGCAGGCTCTCGTCGTCTTTGTCCAGCTCCTGGATCTCCTGTAAGCTCTTCTGAGCGGGAGGTTTGTAGTTCACCGAACCTTCCTTCTCTTCGTTCGCTGCGGCGATCGCTGCCAACTGCTCTGGTGTAGGTTCCTGCTCTGCCATGGCGTGCTAATCACAGCGAAGGAGTGACAGGAGAGAGGACGGGTTAGACGATGGGTTAAAAAAAAACCAAAAAACTAATAAGGATCGATGGCAGGAGGCCAGACAGCAGACCACTTCCCTGTTTACTCCAGAACTAGATTATTAGACATCCGGGCGGCTGGATGATTATTACGGAGTGAACTTTGACCTGGGACTGTGGTAATCTAAAGGGAGAGTTCACATAAACTTCCTCTCACTGCTTATTTTCCGTCTATTTGTCCTGATGCAGCTCTACACTGGACTGAAAAATAACGGTATGTAGTTTGCAAAAAAAAAATGTGAAACGCTTGACAGCAGTTTCTTTGTCCGGACAAGTTTAAAAATAACAATCCATAGATCTTATTGTGACAGTTAGTGGGCGTACTTGAGGACAAAACGGTGTCTACAACAAAATTTATGTGGATTATTTTTTTTTTATCAAACACAAGGCAGTTTTATTATACTATAACCCTTTAACTCCAGTATATATAGTTATCCATGCCCACATCACAGGTCTACTGTGCTATGGAGCCACAGCAGTAAGATACAGATGGTCTAAAGAGGCTTCTCCCTCTTTTCTCCCTTCGCTACCACAGACCTCAGCAGTGAGACCGAGCAGAAAAGCAGAAGTAACACCAGTCGCTTGTGATGAACGGTGATAATCCTTATGTTTCCTTTTTGAGAATAAATATGCACTTGGAGGAGGACACAAAACGCAATTGTTGCTCATAAAAATACTTGGGTGGGTGGGGGGAGGGGGGGTAAAGAGGTATCTAATAACATCTGGTCCACATATGCTGGGCAAAGCTCAACACCTGCAACAGCTGGGTGGCAGTACTCACATAACACCCGTTCTTGTGCAGACTGTTTTCTTTCTCCTCAGATGACTGAACAACAAACAAACAGTGCTGTCCTTTAGTTAATATACATACATATACAGTTTTATGTCTACTTTGCTGATGAAGGCAAAAATCTGCGCAGCCATAAGCCATATGTTACCAGGAGTGCTGATACTACTTTGTAAAGGTGTATCTGTGGGGTACTTTATGCATTATTTAATCTGATTTTTATGCCACTGGCAAACCGTTCCTCTCATTTAACAGGCAGATATGCCCTCAAACCTCTCGTCCTTGCTGCTTGACATTTGCATTGTGAAAGATCTCCACTTCCTGTATTTAAGAGGGTTCGAGCAAGCTGGAACTCACACTCGTTATTAGATATTAGATGATCAATTAGATTATGAAAAAAAATACTACATTTAATTAACTTGTGTTAAAAGGCTACAACAAGGAACAAAACAATGCTTAAATGCGGATGATGCGATCGAACAAACTTTCCGTTTAACTCGAATTAAACTAAACCTCCGACAAACGGATACTATAAACAAACCTTTCATATTTATTAACCACCGACTGGTTCAGCTTATTGTTGCGAATCAGTGCTAACATGGAAGTCAAAAGGTGACCACAAATCAAACCAAACAAATCAGACAAATGCAAACACGAGAAAACCACCAGACGACAAACGACTGATGACGCTTCAGAAAAGCTGCTGAACAAAAAGGTGGACACTCAGTAAGAGTAACTGTTTACAATCTTATCGCGCACAATAAATCACATTAAAACGGGTCTGTCGCTCTGCTTGACCCTCTTCTCCGCTCCATTGTGTCTGTGGTATACAGTTGGGTATTAGCCAAGCAGGAACTGAGAACACAGCGCAGGTTTTTTTTTTTTCTTCCCCAAACAAGGGCCTCTGCGCCACTGATAAATACACAAATTCCTTTTCTGCCTATAGCGTGCTCTGGCTCTGGTGTTTCTAGTTGGAGCAAATGTGTGAAAGGCTTCCTGCTGCAGAGAGAAACAGACAGAAAAACAGGAACAGATAACACACCGTCATACAGTTCTGCAAGGTAATTTTTCTCACTTCCGTTCCTCTGCTCTGGTTTGTACGAGCCATCTCCTACCGCGCACTTCCGCATTTTGTACATGTTGACAGCACACATAAAGCAGACCGGTTTGAGCTACGATACAGACGTGTCCAACTTAACTTCTTGAAATATTGAAAAAAAATATATTTATAGTCTAACTACATCATGGCTTTGTGTGCATGACTCATCACATTTACCAACATGTGCACCAGCAGGCTCTGCAGAAAACGCACAGTTCTTCATATGCGTGTCGTTATGCATGTGTTGTTTGCACATTGCTCCTCTTGACCACATATGACTTGACTTATTTAGCGAATGAAATGCGCCCATGCGCTTAGTTAAACAGATTACGTCTAACAATATTGACATCACCACCACAATAATGATGCACATTCTTGCTGGTTGATTCTACACAAACAATGTGGGCCGACTAGCTACATACTGAACTGACAAAAAAAAAAAAAAGGCCCCCGTCATTGTCGAGACCCAGCGTCTGCTGGAAGACGACACAAAAGGTCATAAGATCACCCAAACAAAGACTGGACGCCGTGTCCGAAACCTTCACCTGCACAGTCCCGCAAGATAACTCCTCTCCTACAGCAGGATCATCTGTTTTCTCGAGGAGGCTAAGCTACAGTTTTACAAACGCGCTGGGGTTTGGTAGCAGCTGAGGCTTCAGATTAGGCCGGTTTCTTAGCAACACTGCTAAGAAGTAAGATTAGAGAAAGTGGGATTATGCTTAATGAGGCATTCGGGGACAGGAGAGGAAGCGTCTGGAGGTGTGACTGGTGACACATCAAGAGTATTCATTCTCCTGACAGTGGTCATTAGCGTCATCGAGAAGTTACTGAAGATAATTGATCAGTGAGCTCAGCGAGGACCAGGTCCCTCGTTGGATGATACAAGCTTTATGAACATGTGCGTGTAGGGCGGATGTAACGGCCCTGTAAGAAGACTTGTGACAATACATCAACTCGTTCTGACAGGAAACTAGATATTGAGTTTAAATGTTTTTACTACATTCAACTGCTGCAATATTCAGACTCTCTTGTCCAACTTCTAACTTGAATATCAATAAAACTGGCCTGCACTCAGTTAATTACTTGATGTATTGGACAGGAGGGTCGTTATTACACCATCTTTAGCCAGTTATTCGTCTTTTGAGAAATTAACTTAGCCGTCAGTCATTTGTGGGGAACAATACATCTCTGGGTTCACATCTGGTCTTCAGTGAGCACCAGATTTAAGAGATTCCAGCATTCATCGTAACACTGAAGGACACAAACATGTAGACGTTTATTTTCTTGCATGACTGCCGCTTCATGAACTGTTCATCGTACAGTCGACAGTACAGCTGAGGAACAACAAGAAAGGGGCAAAGGTTGGTGCGTTGGTATGAATGTAGCCCTCAGCTCTACAAAGTATACAGCTTTTATTCTTGCAAGAGATAAAGAGTCATAATCACACAAACTGTGGACGCTGGCATCATAGAAACGCAGCAGCCAGCTTTAAAATAAAGAAGTGGAAGCCAGTCAACAGTTGATGATTAATATGCTGGATAATCATTACTGGGAACAACACATTTAGATGAGATAAAAACAACGGGACACGAACCACGTTACTTTATGGTAACTAATAGTGGCTGAGCATCGGTAACCTTTGTGGAGTGACATTTAGCCGAGCTCTCGGCTTCATCTCTACACATCTGTGGGTGCTTTGATCCTCTCTGGTCTCCGTTGGACGTCTCTGTCGTGCAACGTCTGCCAGAGACCTTTACATCTGTCCCTTTTCTCCACACGGTTTCTCTGTCCTTTTCTGTACATTGGAGGGAATCTTTTGAACATTTTGGCCCTCCTGACGCTACACAGGCTTTTCTGACTGAGTGATTCTGCAACACTTCTAATGTTGCAATCAGTATATCCTCCGGCTATGTGCCAATGCAACGAATGCATCCACTCGCACGTAGTTTTGTGCACTTATCCATCCAAAGCATTAAATTGTTATTCAGTAAGACTTTTTTTTTCTCCATGCAAAGCTTTAATACCGTTTGATGCAAACCTGCATGCATGTGGAGCAGCTCTAGTAGCCATTTCTATTTTTATTTTCCACTATTGCCTCAGTTTTATTCAAAGTTAATGGTTACCTGAGATTAAAAAAAACAACAAACAAACACATGTACATTGTGTATCTAGATAATGATAAAAAAGTTACACTGGAGATCACTGCAAAAAAGCAAGGCTGCTCTGCATGTCAGGTCGCTACAAGTAGCTGTTTCCATCCGTCGAGAAGTTACTGCAAACTTCCTTTTTTGGTGATGATTCATATCCTTTAGAAATCTTAACCACAGAGACACTGCAAAAGCTGAAGCACCACTCGTTGTCTTAATGGTTTAACTAAGCTAATTATTTTGGAAGATACTTTATAAAAGGATGGCATTAATGTCAGGTGATAAAATCATGCTGGGTCCCAATAAACTGAAGAAAACCGTGCTAACATTTTGAGGAAGTGTTGCACCAAGAGCTCTTGGCCAATCTGTTGCAATGCAGAGGACCTCCGACTTCAACAGAAATACAGAAGGAGGCGAGAGAAAAAAAAAAGAAAAAAAGCAACGAGATGAAAGTAAGAGAAGAAACATGTTAGGAGAGATGAACAAATAACTGACTGACGTGTGTCAGTCAGTTAAGTGAAAAGATATTAGCCAGAGATCAAGCAGTTAATAAACTTTTTTACAGCCAAGATAAAATTTGCAGGATGTTTATCAAATCATTTTTTATATGAGTAGTAGAGAAGACTAATCTGATGAAAACAATTTTTTTTAAAAAGAGCAACGGAGAGATGTAGCTGCAGAGAAAAAAAAAGAGAGAAAACATGATTCTAGCTCAGGAAGAACGAGAACAAATGGGAAGCTTTAAAAATAGCCGGTGAGAAATCCTTGCATGCAGCAGCAGCAGGAAGCTGCGAGTGAATGGGACAGCCAAGGTGCCAGCTGAAAGGTCAGGGCTGACTGCCCTGCTCAACAGTTCCTGAGACATGCCCAGATTCAGTCCGCCTCCCTGGGCAACAGCCAATGCTGGATTTCAGCTGTATAATAGTGTTCTCTTAAAAGGACAGCGACGTAAGTGACGTTATGAGAAACAACTGAGGGCTTAAAAAGACAAATGGTGGAAAATTAAAGCAAATATAAGCAGACGTTCAACGTTTCCCAGCACTGCAGCCCATCAGCTATGTTCCCTATGAGCTGGAACTGAAGATGCCACTGATGTAATAGAGAGCTCACTAAAAAAAGCAGCAGCTCAAACCAAACCAAACCCTCCCTCCTTCCCTCCTCAAAGCTGCAAGGCTGCCAATTCTCAAGTGCAACTAAAAGAAAGTAGTTTATCATGTACACAACACAAATAAGACTCCTTCAGGCCCTTTATTACAGAAACAGGAAGGAAATGATTGGATGATCTGTTGATCTGCGAAATCATTTATCAATCCTTCAGCCCGAGCACACAGCTCAACTATCAAGACATAAATCACATAAAAGTGATCAAACTTGAAAGCACGTGATCTAAACAAGTGTGAGCTTTACACACTTGACTAGGAAAAGCTTTGAAGAGACCAAAATGGAGGCTGGTTTAAGGTGTGTGCGCCCTCCAGTCCCAATTCAAATTGAGAGTCAGTTGAAATCCAGGAAGTGGCAGATTTCTTTTCCTCATCCAGCTACCACATGACGCGTACAACAAAAAGTAAAAAAAATACTCATCTGACTTAACTTTTCACCCTCTAAATCAATACACAACATGAGTATTAAGAGTAAAAGCATTGGGTGACATTATGGTTACTTCACGGACAACGCTGGCAGCTCCGATCAAGCTCAACTCCCGGAAATGAATAACTAATGACTTTTTACTGCTCACCGCCGCCGGATAACTTCATAATGACTTGGCAATAAAGTTGAGAAATGGAGTTACAGATGCTAATACTGCGGGGGACAACAAGAAGACGCCTCTAGTTGTTAAAAAAAGGACACAACCCACAATGCAGGAAGTTGTTATTTGCTAAAGACATTCCTTTCATTAGTTAGCTGACATTTCCTTATAAATTGCTAAAGAAACTTGCTACTTACGCCGCAGCAGCTTCAGGAAAGTGTATGCTAGCCGTAAAAAAAACGAGTTATTAGAAGAGTTTAGCAAGTGTTTCGTCAACTCTTACCGTTGTACGGTTACCGCTGCTCGGCTGGGACAGTCTCCTGTGAACGACGATGAAGGGAGTGAGGTGAAGTGAAGCGACGCAGGAAAATCTGAGCAGCTCCCGCGGACAGGGAGACAACGTCCGGTGCACCTTCACATTAAAAGCCGGTTGCTGGGGGGAGATATGTGTGATATGTTCCGGTTACATACATTTAGGGTTAATTTCTTCTGCTCCGCTCCAAGTAGACAACTACTAAAGATTATTTTCTTTACCAATTAATCTGTCGACCAGTTTCTTAATTAACAAATTAATTTAGTCTATAAATTGGTGGTCAAATATTTACATAAGTCAATATTGAGGTACTTGTGTTTTCAATTTATACTTAAGGTAATTTACCTGGCAGGTATATGGTAACTTTACAGATTAAGATTTTACACACAAAATAATGATTATTTACTATTGATTAAACTACACAACAGACAATAAAGCAGTTAAGCATCAGCTGTTTTAAAATCAATAAAACTAAAAGTAAATAATAGCACTCTTTAACTGGCTATTCTGCATAACTGAACTGAATTTTCGATTTAAGTAGATGTTTTTAAATCTGAATCTCGCTCTCGCTTCAATCATGAAAATCTAACCGGAAACAGTATCTGTCAATTAAACTTGTAGACCGACATGCTTCCGGGAAAATGACCTCTTAGGGTACGCGTGGGCATGTAGCGTGGACAGTACTGTGACAAGTTGAAGAGGTGCAGACAGTTGACACTTTCTTCACTGTAGCTTTTATTCGCAGACCTTCAACGTCCCTGCAGACTATGAGCAACTTCCTGAAGGCTGTGTTTATATAAAGAAGGACTCAGTACATGGCGGAGGCGTGGAAAGCATACCAACAAAGAAGTACATTTCAAAAGTTGAACTTGAGACTAGTGATCGTAGATGAATAACACAGACTGGGACGACATCCAGCGGCTCAGCTGTGGAAGTACATTTACTTTTATTTCAGTGTGTCCACATTGTTCAGGCTGCTCATCTGTGGGAATATTTTTCTCTGTCAAGTCATTGACAGCTGATCACTGTGGACTGATACACAACTCAACACATAAATTATTTAGCAAATGTAGCGGTTTGTTCTCAAGTAGCTTTTGTAGACACATTTTGCCCACTTATACTATAAATGTAATTTTAGCAGGTTAGACCTACTCGTGTCTGGCCACTCTGTAGATTTCTAGATGATACAGAATGCTTCATGACTATATGTCCCCCGTCTCATTCAGACAAAACATTCCCATCTGTATGATGTACACTCAAAACCCATCGAGCAAATATGTCAAAACGCTAGATATTTACTGCTATTAATTGGAATCACTTTCTTCCAAGAGACAGACAACAGTGGATGTCTGCAGACTGGATACTGTTGAATATAGAAAGCACTAAAGTAAAGTATGGATTTTAATTGAATCGAGATATACATGAACATAGAAACAACAAGAGACAGGATTTGGTTAATATATACTGCAGGTTTTATTACAAGTTCTATTAACTACAAGGTGGAGAAATGAACTGGGGGAAACCCAGTTCATGTTAACCTACAGTGAAAACCATTTTTGTCAGAAAAAAAAAAAAATACTGGTAAAAAACACTTCGGAGCATTTAAAAGAAGAGGTTGGAACAGTAATTTCAAAATCACATCAGAAGACAACCAAGTGTAAAACATTCTGCACTTTTGTAACAACCACCCCTCTGTGCAGACAGGAAGTGACGACAATCCAGAGGAACAGCTTCATTTCTTAGCTGGTGTCCATCTGAGAAAACAAAAGAGTGAAATTAAGACAGCTGCAAAAACACGATTGGTTATTTGTCAGGTAAACTATTACACAGCTGAACATACTCTGGCATTGTAGGCGTCTAACTGGGCGTCAAGTTCTTCTGCCGACAGCTGCTGCTTGCTACTACCCCCGCGGCCACCCCGACCCCTTCCTCTGGCACCTCCTGCACCACGTCCGCCGCGGCCTCTCTGCATGCCCCCGAAGCCGCCGCCGCCACGATTTCTGTTCATGCCTCCACCACCTCTGTTCAGGCTGAGAAAAGAAAAAAAAAACATCCATCACACATGACATTCACAATGTTTGCAGGTTACGTTTCTTAAACAGAAGACTACTGCACTCACCCCTGCATAGGTCGCCTCTGTGTGTCTATCTGTGATGTGACGAGCTGTATGTTCATAGGCCGCCCTAGAAAAACAAAAGACACGGAACTTACAATTTGAACAAAGCAGTAGTGATAACAGTCAAGCAACTACATAAAACATTAATCTGTACTCAAATAAAAAAAAAGGATAACTGATGTGGTTATACACATGCACAAATAAAGCTAAATGCAATATGATGAGTATGTATGTAAATCTTTAGACATACCATCAAGTGGGATGCCATTGTACTGTTTCATGGCCTTGAGAGCATCTGCCCTCCTTTCAAAATGGACATCTGCAGTTCCCAAGCTTCTTCCAGACCGGTCATAATGAACTGCAGCCTTTTTCAGTGTCCCGAATTCAGCGAAGAGTTCCTGAAATAAAGTAAAACCCTGAGTCGCCATCTTGTCTTGTCCCGTGTTTGGACAACCCACCGCAAACATGTTCGCCACACAACATACACAGGTAAAGATTAAAACTTAAAAAGTACCTGAATGTCTGCATCTGAGACCCCAAAGTCGAGATTGGAGACGAGGAGCTTCCCTCCAGTTTCCACGCCAGCTCCGCCGCCACCGCCAGCAGCGCCATTGAAGCCGCTGAAGCCGTTGTCGAACATGTCGTGCTGCCACTTATCTGGAAGCTGTTTAGGCTGCAACAGATGAAAGAGAACGCACCTGCTGACTTCAGGATCCCCTTGCCTCTGTCAATCACAGAGTCCACACGGCTGGGTGTTGGGGCAAGCAGGGGCTCCACTTCCAACAGGGCGCTCAGCTCCCACAAGAGGGTCCCCAATATTCCCTGCCCACCCCACCACTACAAGCAAGCGAATCACATACACAGGACACACAACCTAACTATGTCAGGTACGAGATGTGTTGTACATCATCTCTACTTATATACACATTATGTAAAAAAGATTATAAGATCTAGTGGCACTCTGAGACTGTATACATCTACTCAACAACTATCAAGTCAGCCATTAAGTATCCCACCCACACATTTCTATACTAAACCCATAACTTGCCCAACCCTGTTAGCTACCAATATCGCCCATTGTTCTTGCCATCTGCGCCTCCACCATAGGCTCTCCAGAAATGATCCTCAGGTCGCCATCTGAAGCAGTGTTGCCTCCAGCGTTGCACCATGTTTCCTGGCCCGCCCAAGAGTTCTTTACAAAGCCACGAAAATGGGCTTTTTCATGAAGGGGAAGTGTCCATAAAGAAAAGGGAGTGGGTTGGAAAAACTAGAAGAAAAAAAAAGGCCAGCTAACTTATCCCATCTATGCAAGCGTGGATTATCTGAGCGTCCATTTTGAGACCACGCCATTTTGATTGGGGCTTTGTAAAGATACACATTTCACACTTAAAGAGTGAAGATTGGCCTTTTAGCAACACTATCGTGGGGTTGAAGTCCACCGATCCAGCCAAACTGGTTGAAAAGCCACCGAATCGGGCCTTGTTATGGAGCCCGCCGGCCACTCCCGAACAAAAGGCCGCTGCACCGGGACAAAAACTACGCTCCCACGGTGACGGAAAAAAATCATTTGCGAGATGATTTTCTCGATGAAGTGGCTTCCTCTCATCATTTTTGACACAGGGGACGAAAAAGCACCGTTATAGACCCGTGGAGGACTAGCTCTAATATAAGCTGCTTGGAATCAAAATGGCGATCCAACTTTAGCTAGTTAGCTAATGTGGCCGTTTCCAAAAGGCCTCTTCTTGGAAAAAATGGTGTAACACATACAGGTTGAGGGAGAAGGGACACACTATGCACACAACTTCCATTAATGCTTAACCGCAAATTATAGAGCTCTCCTCCGAGGGGAAACTCGGCGGTTAGCAATCATTTTATTCACTTGACTAGTGGGAGAACAGAAGGATGTTACCCGGGCATTTTCAGGTTTGCCGAGGGTTGTTTTTTTCCTTTTTCAGCTCATTTCCTCTAACTTTCTCATACCCTGCTGTACGGCGTCGGTCTGCCTCTTGCGCGGCTCAGGTTCTGGCGGTTCCTCATAGGGCCGGATCCGCTGCCTCGGCCTCCAAATCCTCCGCCGCCGACTCCGAGACGCCCGGGGCCTCCTCCTCCTCGGCCGCCGCCGGAGCCTCCGCGGCCTCGACCTCTTCCACCTCGGCCTCCGCCTCGCTGCTGCCTGTTCTGCTTGATAATGTCATCTAGAGACATATCCATTTTATCGGTCATTATGCTGCCCCAAATAATGCTAAACTGTTAGTGAAATATAAAAATAAACCCTAGACTCGGTTGGTCCCTCTCCCTGCCCTTTCACAGCTCAACGCTCTCTGCACTGACGAGAAAACAATGGGCTTGCTTTCGCAGAATATAGACGTACTGCTGCGGTACGTACGGGACGTCAGCGTGACGTCAGCGCGTAATACGTATAGTCACAACCAAAACCCATTCTACTTTCTCTTGTAATACTACAGAAAAAAATCTATCATAAGCGCTAATCAACATACATGACTGACTCATATTACTCAATAAGTCTATTTATAGTTTAAAAGCCGGTTCTCAAGTTTTTAAGTCTGTCTTAAAAACAATAGTCAGCTACCCAAATGAAGACTGAAA
Source organism: Pampus argenteus (assembly GCA_036937835.1). Classification (NCBI taxonomy): domain Eukaryota; kingdom Metazoa; phylum Chordata; class Actinopteri; order Scombriformes; family Stromateidae; genus Pampus; species Pampus argenteus. The sequence continues at coordinate 9,149,188 of CM072878.1, forward strand.
CAGGATTTATTTTGCCATCTACCTGTTCTTACTAATAATACCTTTTTTATGCTAAAAGGACTAAATGTGGCAGATATCAACTTAATGACTCACCCAGACTGCTAAAGCCTCACATAAGCTTCAGGTCAGGTTTTAAATGCATTTTTGTACAAAATGTCTGTGTGGACACACTGTTCATATGGGCACCTGACTGTTGTTTAAAGACAGACTTGAAAATTGTAAACTTGTCCTTTAAGTTTTGCAGATTTGAACATGTTGGAGCTGAGATGATTGGTTGATTAAACAGAGTCAATTGCCAGAAAATGAATCCACAACAACAGTATTTTGATAAATTGATTAATCAATGATGTAATTTTTATACAAATTTTGGACTATCAACTGGACAAAACAAGCAAGGAAAATGTGATAAACATTTTCTGATATTGTATAAGTCAAATAAGTATTCAATTGAGAAAATAGATGACACTGACTGTTAGCTGCACTCCAAAAATCTGTATAACCAGAACAGTGTAATTATTATCTGGCTTTATGAAAAATGAGTTTACGATGAGTTTGAGTTACTTTCTGTGGAGGGGGCGTGGTGCCGCAGCTGCGGGAGAGAGGTGTGGGGAGGGCTCAGGAGGGCAGGGCCAGGTGAGAGAGGGGAGCACACCTGTGGAGGAGAAGGCTAATCACTCTCCTTTGTCTCACACAGTAGGGGCTAGACCGAGAGGAGGAAGAGACAAAAAGACACACGGCCGAGAGCTCAGGTGCCGGCAGGACTGAGAGAAGACGCATGCGAACGGCCCGGCGAGTTATTGTGTGTGCACCCTGTCATATAAATAAAAGAGAGTCAAACACCACCCTGGTTGTGTCCTCTGTGATCGAACCCACCGTGGCACTTTCCTTTTGCTATGGCCAGGATTTTGAGTAAAAGGGAATCTTTCTTTTATTTCAATGTGCACAAAAATCTCAGTGTGTAAAATTCATGTAGTTGCATTCATTAATGTTTCATGTGATGCACCCAAAGTGACCTGGTCAATATCTATGGAGGATTAATGCAAGCAGGTGTTCTGTAAAAGTCTTTTATTCAACATTTTGTTTCAAGGCTTAGGGGAGGGGGGTTAACCAAGGGCAGCATACGGGAGGGGGGGGGGGGGTCCTCTACTTAGTAAAGTCCATTTCAGGGCAAGAAAATTTATAATAAAAATGTTGGCCTTCTACATTTCATTTGGCTTTCAAAACTTGCCCATAAAGTGTTTATTCAATGTGATCGTTCCATTACTTCTACAATTTATCTATCAAACTAGCTTCCAAAATAAACTAAAAAAAGAAAAAAGAAAAAATAGAAGTCAGCCCTTTCGCATTTTCCTCCAAGGTCTTATAAGTAGTAGTAGTAGTAATAAAGAAAAAGGTTTTATATTTAAGACTGCAGTCTTATGTGTCCTGTGGAGAGTGTCAACAGTTTGTACCTCAGCATCAGATGTCAGCAAATTTTGATGAAAGTTTGCATCATTCCCGTCCACATAAAGAATGTACATAAAAAGATTTTGTGGCTTTAAAAAAATCATGAACCAAGAGAAAAGAGAATTTCTTCTCCCTGAAATCCCAGATATTTTTCTTCTTAGTCAGTTGTAGAGTGTAAAGAAAGAGACGAGGGTTGCTATGGTCCAGAGTTTAGAATGGAGATTCTGTGCAAGACTGGCCAACTGGACTGACTTTCTGGCTGACAAAGGGCTGATGGAGGAAAGTTCTCAAGGATAACGGGTGGAAAAAAGCGACTGGATCGTCATGAGAAAGACTAGGACTTCTTGGAGTCCTGTGTGTTGCGTTTCTTGAGGTCACTCAGGTCCACTGGTGTAAAAGCTGCAGGAGCAGAAAAAAAGTTATTGTTATTCGGCCGGTGGTGGATTAGTATTAATCCTTTGGTGACACACGAGACAGAAAAATACAATTCATTTCAGTTGCACTGTAACTTACAATGTAGGTTAGGATTTGGGTTCTTCTCCACATATTCTTGTGGTCCACGGTCATTACGTTCACTATTTTGTGTTGATCTGATATCTCTGAGCACACACTGCCAGGCTGTAAAACAATAAAGAAAACAATGTTTTAAGACATCTTATCCTATCCTGGAGACTGGACTGAGACATGTTAGTAACAACATAACAAGACGGACTGAAGTAAACAACGACTTGAGTGTATTTTACTTTTAATAATGATGGCTGAAGTGGTCGTTCAAAAGAAATCTGTAGTGTGGTTTGTTTTATTATGTAATCTCATAGTATACTATTGACAATGGCACAAATGACAAACAATGAGTCTGTTTAGTTAATGCCATCAAATATTCTACTACATGATCAGATGATGGGATTTAGAAAAACATGTTACATATGTATCTCTAGATTTAAGTAATATGAGCTTCAGTTACACAAGATATTAATTCTTTTGAAAGAAATCAATCAAATGGCAATTTCTATAAATGTTTACTGTACATGTGAGATAAATAAAAGTGATTCAGTGTCATGGTTACATACTGCACACCAAGTGATCATAACAAGAAGTTCTAATTTGCACAATATTATGAATCCAGAACCACGCCATCCTCAGACTTTTAAAGTCCAACATTAAGCTCTTTGGACATTGTGCTTGGTTTACTGCTGAACATGATGAACTGTTTTGTCAGAACATATTTCTCTTGCTGTTATGAAACGGGGGTGGGGTCAATAGACCTATCAATAATCACTTAACAAGCAGACAAGCGTGTGCAGAAATAGGCCAAAGTTTAGTCTCCTGTTGCAGTGTTTATGTCAAAGAGGAAGTGTACTCACCCTAACTGAGCAAGTCAAATTTATTTGTGAATTGAGCAGTTTATTATGATTGCGGCTGTTAGAAGACATTGTTTAAGAAGAAGAAGATTTACTTTATTTGTCCCTCATTGGGGAAATTTACTTATCACTCTATTTTTTTCATTTACATGCATTTACACACACACACATGCAACGGCACAGACATGGAGTACAAGGCATAAACGGCATATACATGCAAAGTGGAGAGAGGGATGGTGGAGTGATGGGCAGCCAGCCAAACCGGCGCCCCGTGAGCAGTTGGGGGGTCGGTGCCTTGCTCAAGGGCCCCTCGGCAGTGCCCAGGAGGTGAAGCCCACCTTCCATATTTAGTTCTGAGAGGTCTACTGTCCTGATTATAAGTAAGGTGGGTATTACTTACTATCATGAATAAAGCGCACATTTTCCTCATGTGCCGGGGTGAAGAGCTCCCCACTGTTAGTAGGGGATCGGGGGCTTGAAGTCCGCTTGTAACTATTCACCATCCTGGGAGCAGATGAGCTTTACAAACGTGCAAACAAGAAAAATTAGAAGCATGAATAGTCATACATTTCTTACAGATATTTTAATCACCGTTTACTGAAAGCTAAACTAATATTATTATGTGCCCAAAGCACTAACAACCCAAAATTACATTTCATGAAACTTTAATGATCGCTATTAATACCGGCTCATAAATCTAGTCAGACCTGGTCATTCTGTTTGCAGTCTGTACTCCCTCCTTGCTCCTCTATGGTGAGTGGATTTGAAGGATACAAAGGTTCAGATGTCCTCAGCTGAATTCTAACAATGTGACAACAGTGACAACTTTAGTATGCCCACATGACCTAAGAAGTAAAAATTTACATTTATGTAAACTAGTGACAGTCCTGATTAGTATCTTACTTGTTAGTCACTTACAATAGACTATATCATCTTAAAGAGTTACAATAAGTTAACTAACGTTAGTAATAATACGAGTGGTGTTTAATACTTTCTCTAGAGCAAAAATACGCCATGCGTCTTGAAAACATAAACAAATATTGACGTTAGCTAACCAATTGGACTTTTGTTTACGTTTTGACATTGCTTCAGTAGTGCTAGCTGCATGCTACGGAGCCAAACCCGGTACATCCGCCACTGAAGAAATCCTCCTGGACAAGACAACAGTATATTTTGTCTCTAAAGTAGTTCCTACATTTTAAGATTGCTATAGCTATGTCCCGGGGAACAGCTAACGCTAACTATAGATTTGCTGACACAATCATTTCAGCTAACTTTAGCATACTCGCTAGCTGGTGATTTACATTGTCTCGTCGTAATGTTAGCTTGAAACAGCTAATATTTAAGCAACGTTACTGGTGCCAAATATGTATTAGAAACACGCTAAGCGAAGTCGTGCATTTTTAAAGATGACGCTTAAAGAATAAAATGATAATTTGTCCTACAAACCTTTTTTTTTTTAATCTTTCCTTTCGAATTCTTGATTCAGGGACTCTGTACGCCGCTAGAACTGGCTAAAACGTTGCCAATGCCAACCAATCATTTCCGGGAAAAGACACGGAAGTGAAAGGCCTCTCAAAACCATCATACGTAATAACAGCCAATAATAATAATTCATAGGCAAATTAACAGGAAAAACAAACTGTAGACCCACAGTCTACACTTCAGGCATGTTTCAAGCCATCAAAAAATAGTGTCAATAATAATGTCTTATAATAATTATCAGTAATAATTGTCTTATTATCATTTATTATAGTTTGATTACTTTATTTTAAAATTAATTAAAATTATATCTACTCCTCGCTGACAGAATCAATGCTTTTTTTTCTTTTTTTTTTTTTTATTAGTTCATTTTAATAATCATTTTGATGGCTGTAGCCTCCAATGACCACACAAAAGCAACAAATATTTATCAAAGATGACTTTATTTACAAAAATGTACAAAAATAATTATTGAAGAGAATATTATAAGACTTTCATAGCTGACATTCATATTTTCTCCAGCACAGTTTCTACTACAGAAAAACAACAACAAAAACACATTCGGGACAAATACTGCAGCAGTAGAAGCGCTTATACAGCGTGAACTTGAAGTTTGTGTGTGGGTGTGTGTGTGTGGGTGGGGGGGTTACCTATTAATTATTGATTTGGAAAATCCTCCTTCTGCCCAGCAGTAAGGATGCATACATCTCCTCAACTCGTCTCTAATTTGGTGATGTAAATTCATCATGTGACCAGTTTGGAAACAAACAGTCCGCACCGAGTGCAACCAGCTAATTGAACCAGTGATTAAATGTTTAAACGTAAATGCTCATGAGGATAGAAATCCAGCATACATATTCAGACATGAACCATAGATTACTTGCAAAGATGAGATTTCGGTTCACTAAAACATCGTTGACATTTTGTTACATGACGTGAGAGTGAAGACAAGATATTTGCAGATCAACATTCATAGCATACACACTGGCAGTTTAACAAAAACACAAACGCACAAAAAAAAAAGTCAGAAATCAAAATCAAATAAAATAACCACCATAAAGAGAAATACAGCTCACTGGAGTATAGCTTCGAGGCCATAATTAGAAAAAAAAACAACATAAATCTCACAGCAATTTGTGCTACAAACAGAACCGCCATCTTGCTCAAATGGTTCGGCAAGATGCAGCGGCCACGTTGCTCCGTTTTTTCTGACATTATATGATGTCGAATATTGTAGCTGTTCAGCTTCTTCGTGTTTTCTTTGTGGTTGTTCTCTCTCGGGTCCATTTGGGGCCCAAAAATCACACGCAGCCAGTCTCAAACAGACGGGCCAGCTCTTTGCAGTCTGAGTCAATGAGGTCTGCAGGCTTCTCTCCATTTTCATTCTCTGCCTCTGTGCTGGCTCCCATCGACAGAAGATATCTGAGAGAGAGAATTAAAACCGGCGTCGTTAGACAAATGTAAGAATAACATGGCATAGCTAATCAATAGTGAAACTGATCTGATTTTTTTCAGAATTTAGGAACATGTCAAAATTCAATAGTTTGTATTGTGGATCAGCTTATGACTATCCTTTCTCTTTAATGATGTAAATTTCTCTTCTCTCTCTCTTTCTCTTTTAGTCCCCGAGCTTCTTGGTAAATTGAGATGATTGAATTATATCTCAGTTTCATGTGTATGCTTTTTTTTTTGTTTTTTTTTTGTTTTCATTGTCAGTGTTCACAACCTACCTGGCGATTTCTGGATAGCCGTCACTGCAGGCCATGTGAAGTGGCGTCCAGCCGTCCTCGTCTTTCTGATGGACATCAGCGCCATATTTCACCAGCAGCTTCACCACCTCCAGGTTTCCTGTTAGCACAGCTTCGTGTAGAGCCGCCATACCTGCACACATAAGACTGCATCAGTCATCTGAAGCGCTGCTGTACACAGCCACAAATCAAGGCAGCGACTGACTGACATCTAATTCATCTTCACTTGTTGCAATATTTTCTCATTTCCAATCTCATTTTTTAAAGTTAAGGGAAAAAAAGGCAGCAGCTGTGGAGACTCCACTCACCTGAGTGGAAGAGTGTATCCACACGAACCTTCCTCGCTCTCATGAACCGCCCGATTTGCTCCATATCTCCACGTCTAACAATATCCTGGAAGATGATGTCATTGGGGAAGTGCACAGTTCTCTTCGCAGGTACGACAGGTATCACAGGTGCGGGAGTCTCCTGCGCTTGTGTGCGACGTGTTGAGCTGTACCGTGCTGACCCCTTGCTATATGAAGGAATGTATGTTGACGCAGGCTTGTAAGTGGATGTGTAATGTGACGGGGTGTGATGTGTCGTGCTATACTGTGTCGGGGTGTACTTTGTCGCGGAGGTATACGTGGATGTGTAGTGAGTCGGTGTGTAATGTGAGGGAGTGTAATAGGTAGGTGTGTGATATGTTGGCGTGTACTGGGAGCTGCGTGTGTACGTTGACACTGGTACGTGGTAGTTGTACTTCATCCTTGCAGTGGTTTAATGCTGCCTCCCTCCTATGCTGTCAGCCTAGGAGGAGGGGAATGAGAAATCCCACAGGATAAACCAATCCAACAAAAAATAGGCAGTATCCTTTGCTTTGCGTCCTCCTCGTCTTCTCCTCTCGCTTGCCTTTTATCCTTTTCGTTTCCAGCTGAAGTATCCCCCGCTGTTACTCACTCTGCATAGTACGAGCCTCTTCAAATCCTTCACTTTCACACAGTCCCCTTCTTTATGCTTACATAAGTCCTCTTTTTCTTGTTTGCAGTGAATTTTTTTACCATCTGACTTTAAAATAGTTTGTTGCACAGTATGTTTGACGCTGGACAGAATTGTGGTCTGATGAGGCGGGTGGTAGAGGACCCCTATATATATCCTCTGTGAGGCTATTTTAGGGCCTAATATCCAATGACTTCAGCTTAGAAATGAGTGGCCCTGGTGCGGCTCCACCCACTGTGTGGTCACATGCCCACTGACACTGCACCCACCCCCAGATCATTAAAAATGTTGACAACCAAAATGTTCTCTTTGAGTGTTGCTTGAGACATCTTACCACATAAACATTTTTTTTTTTTTAAAACCAGCTGTATTGCTGCAAACTGCAGCAGCTCATGATTTAATTTGAAGTGTTTTGTTGATTTGTCCTCTTACGTAACGAGATTAGATATTGATTTCAAACACACACACACACACACATTTTTATTTTTAGAATTAACAGGAGATTTTAAGTAGGGTTTCATATTTTTCCAAAGTTGGTCTAGTGGTCTTGAGTGTTTTCCTCCTATGTCTCGTCTCATGTTCCCCATTGACCTGCAGGTCTGTCATGAGACTTGTTTGACCTTTGCATCATAACCAGACAATAAAATTCACCCTACTGAGGAGGTTATAGGAGTGTGGTCATGACCAACTGATGGGGCAAAGACGCCACATATAACCTCTCCCCATAAATGCCACTGAAAAAGTCACATGGTTGCCAGAAATACATTTATTTACAATGCAGAACTTTCACCACGTGTGCAGAGCAACTGGAGTTTTCTAAATAAGATACATAACAAATATATGGTATTTTATGTACAAATATAGTAGAATAATGTTGTGTGACATGCAGTCTGTGTGAATAATGCTGTAACATTGTGGTCGTGGCACCAGCTGTCCCCAGACAGACTTCTAAGATGGGCAGAGCTGGTTATAACTGGCTCACAAAACCTTTGCAAGAGGACTTGGGCATTTCACAGACGCTGCCAATGTAACGGAGGAAATAGCAAAGCTGCCGTTCTCGGGTTTTTGTTTCTCACCGCCACGACTCCATCCACTTGAAGCTTGACGTTGCTACAGAGCTAGATCCCCTCTGTTGTCATTTACAGCTATTCCCAAGCTTTCCTCCATAATAATTCTGTTTACTTTAATATTCACTCTACATTTTATTCATATAAATGCATCTACTCGCCTGCACACCCTGATGAGCCTTACGCAGCATATGTGCTTGATTGAAAATTGGGTAATAAGCAGGTAAGTTGGTTTAGTTTAGTTGCTACTGCTTCTATGTACCTGTTAATTTGCTAAAACTCATATTAATTCTTTAACTGACAAAAAATACTTTTATTTTTCAGTGTGTAGTTTTGTGTCAAACTACACATTTGCATATTAGATTCTTTATTAAAGACTCTATATTGAGTGCATTTTGCTTATGCTAACAAATTATATAACAAAATGGAAATAGCTGTAGTGGGAAATTGAGGGATCATAAAATAATGAGTTACTGAAATATATATTTTTAAGAAACAGCCTAATATGCTAATATATTGTTTAACTGACTAAAAGGTCTGTTTAAGAATTATTAAGAGTCTAATTAATTTTTTGCAAATTAACAACTACTGTACGTATGAACCCAAATATAACGAGTACTGCTTAGCAACAAAACCAAATTATCACTTTTTTCATTATTTAAAAAAAAAATTGTATCAAATTTCCCAACAATTTCTCTAAAATGTCCTAAAAGTTAAATACCTGCAAACTACTCATTTTAGAAAATTTCCTGCAAATAAATATAAAATTAAAAGACCTATAAAATAAAACATTATTGAAAATTGCTTCGAATCAATATTTAGAACACAACCGTTTTTTTCCACAATATCCTGCTTTATATATAGTTGTGTGTTCTGTGTTGTGTTGTGGGAGATTATAATAAAATTACGACTCATCTTATTCTCAGCAGGAAATGATCAATGAATTTCTGGTATATTAAAAGCTGACTCGGGCTCTGAATGCCACTACTAATTATTATTCCTCACCTCCTCCTCCCCAATGCACTACTGCTCTCTGAGGGTCTAAAAGGGGGAAACGGGGGGAAAGAGGCTTACAACTAATGTCTAGACAAATTACAGTGAGAGCATTTGAATGTTCACAGCTTGTGAGGAAAGCAACTATCATGTGTCACAGTCTTTTACATAGTATGGACGGGGGGTGCAGACAGGGGTGCCCCTGGGTGACGGTGATACTCCTTCCAGCTTCCCTTGTTCCCCTCCGCAGTGACTTCCTCGACGGGAGAAATGAGAATCTCGGCTTGTGGAAAACGTTTGTTTTTTTTACAGCCTGGTGTTAGTCCTTGCTCTTGGACACATGCCAGAGGGACGTCTCACATGTTGAGGCTTCTCGCTATACATAGGCTCGGCCTGCCGCTCCCTCCGCCCCGCCGTGGACCTTAAGGTGAATGCTATGATCTGTCAAATTACCAAGGAGTCACAGTTGACATTCAGGTGTATAGAACATTGTCAACAGCGCTGCTGCACGACAGAAATAAGATTATTCTAATGTTAGAGATTTCACCTCTATGGTGTCATCAGCTCCCTTTATTGTGACCTTCTGGTGAGTCTTGTGGGCTCAAGTATCTAATGTCTAAATAGCCCAGGAAAGCTTTCTCAATAATCTAGTGCTACTGCCCATTAAAGGACATTTTTCCTTATTGTCAACAAATCTCTGAACCAACAATGAATTGATCCAGCTTATAAGTGTTGTTTTCTGTATCCAAAGCATGATATATTTCAATCCTCTGTGCCATAGACCTATGTAGTTGTGCGTTAACTATTAAAAAACACGTTTCACCGTGGATGACAAGAGTATTAACAGTGATCCCATTTTTTCAGTCTCCAGAGAGTAGTTCTGTGTACTGTAGACTCAGCAGCGCATATGCAGGAATGTGGGTCCATTTACAGAGTTTTGCTACTGAAGTTCTTTGAAAAAATAAAAGTCGAGGGGTTTGTGATATGTAGTATAACAAGCTAGCAAAGCTCTGTAACCGGAGATGACCGGGCATTCAGTGGCGGTTCAGAACACGTGAAGCTGAAGCCAAAAGAACGACAATTTTAATAGCAAGCCATCACAGAGGCTTATCAGTGGGCTATACGTGTTACAAAAAAGCCAGCTATGCATTCCTTAACACTCAAAGTGACTCGTGTGATGCAGGTAGGAGGCAGGTTGGTGACTCCATTTCCTAAAAATAAGTGCAGCAAAGCATCCTGTTCGTGTATAGCATGCCACGAATGCAGGCCGTGATCCTCGTAAACATAGTTGCCTAAAAAAGGTCAGTGTAACAGAAGTCATATATAGTATAGAAAATTTAGTTTGAATAATCCATGTGTACGCATAAACACAGATTAAGAGGATTTTTTAAAAGAGAACAGGTCACTGGGTGCAGACCGTCTGCCAAATTATTATACAACACTGTTTCACACTGCCTGTTTTTGTCTGACCCTTTATAAACCTTTTTCTCAGAAACCGCCCTGCTGTCCTGGACACATGCAACCCTGAGTGTGACAACAGCAGCGGCGGTGTGTTTCTTAACAGGCAGAATACTGTATGGACACACTTGGATCGCTGGACGATAAAACTGTGGGGATTAGACTCTGTCTGGTTCCCCAACAGGCCCAGTGGGAGACACTCTCGGGGCTGAAGGTATCTTGTTACGGCACACGCACTGGGCTGAAAAAAAAAAAAAAAAAAAAAAAGGAATCTAAATCAGGAGCGAGTAATCCTCTCTCGTTCACTGAGAGCTGCTGTAAGAGAAACCAAAAACAGGACTAGAAGTTACAGGGTCACCTCGGAGCATAAATAAAAGCTTAACTTTGACTCAGTTTTAACATTTTAAAAAGAGAATATGGAAAGATATATAGAAATATAGAATAAAGAATGTATTGCATTGTATCTACGGCCTAGTTGTTTGCAGCCCTGTTTTATGGCAACGATCTGATTTATTAGATGCTGCTGGTTAGAGCTGCAACAATTAGTCAATTAATCAATTAGGTGCCAACTATTAAATGAATCACTGTTATGGTAATTGATGAATCATTTGGAGTCATTCTTTCAGAAAAGAAAAAGTATGAATTCTCTGCTTCTACTTTGTCAAATGTGATGTTTTGTGGTTTCTATGATAGTAAACTGAATATTGTTGGTGGAGACAAAAGGAAACATTTGAGGGTGTCGTCCTTTGCTTTCAATTATTGACATTTTTTTCACCATTTCCTGACGTCAGCTATTTGATTAGTTGAGAAATACTTGACAGATTAATTGATAATAAAAATAATTATTATCTTGTCCTTACTGTCGTTCCCCAATAGTGGTCCTTTGTGAAAACAAATAACAAGCACCATCTTGAGACAGTTTTTTTTTAAGAAATACAGATTCTTTGCAGAATTATTATTATTATTATTATTTTTAAATCAGCAGCAACAACAGCTTAAGTCTTATTTTATTGAGCATTACGTATGTAGACTACATAATCAAATGTCACGAGGTGAATCCACAAACAGAGCAAAGCGAGCACATTAGACAAACCAACCAAAAGTAAAATGAGCTATTTGCTGTTGAAAATGAGCCCGGTGGCCATCTGGCCCCACATACACGGCATGGCCATCATGGTTCCCATGCCTCTGACTCTAAAGCTGAACTCACCCAGTCACAAGCGCATACTTTCCATGGGAATCGGTCCAGATCTATTACCGCTGACCGTCTAAAACCTTTCTTGACTTGTTTATTACTCTTTTACAAATTGATGAAGTTCAATGTAAACAATTAGATTTTATCTGACACAAAATTTGTCACAATTAGAACTGTTGACCAATTTATCCAACACACACTGTTACAAAATAAAGTCATTATGAGTTGATTATGATTTGATTTTCACAATAGTATGTAGGTAGGCTTATCCATTTCACTGTGTTCATTAAACCAATGGTATAAGGGCTACTGATGACAAGTATTCCCTGCAACACCAACATCTGGTTTACATGTAATGCATTAATGAAAATCATCAGTCACTTGTCGAGATTCTGCTGCTCATGTTTTCATCAGTGTACCTGAAAAGAGACACGAGTCACAATGTGTTTGTTCCTTTTGATTTCTTTTTAAATAATTAATCTAATAATGGCCAATCGGTCTCCTCTGTGTTTGTTGTACAACAGGGGAAAACTTACTGATAGTATATGAATTGAAATCAGCTATTCAGCGCCTATATGTAGTTTGATTGGGCCAATAACAGAGTTTGCCTCTTCATGTCTGCTGATTCACACAATGTTGACTCTTTTAACTCTTCTTCTTCTTCTTTTCCCCTGACCAAACTTAACATTGGACAAATCTGTTCCCTCAACATTTTTTGAGATATGAAGCAACACCTCATACAACTGTTGGTGAAGGAAAAAAAATAGATTTTTCTTATCAATTAAACATGATAGTTAAAGGCCATTACACCAATTTTACGCATAAAGTTCAGTTTGCTCATGAGTACTACTCTGTGAAAGCAGAACTATAATGTCTTCAGTGGCTGTTGAGGGAACCTTCTTAAGTTTGAAAACACAGCATCATTAAGGCCATCCCGGATTGGCCTTGAGACTTCAAGTCTTGAACAAAAAGCATTGCATACATTACAAGACAGAGGTGTGGGTTTTTGGATACATACATGTTGTTGGAAAATCTTCATTTTTGAAGGTGAAGTCTACAGAGTCAGAGCTTAAAAGTTGTAAAGATAAATATGTATGATCTTAAATAAAACTAGATTTTAAATTATTATTAATAATGTTATAGCTGTTACGTAGACCTAACATAACAGATGCAGACTGGTGAGGTGACTGAACTGTGCAGGCTGCCCACTGGGAGCATAAATGTGTTTTTTTTTTTGTTTCAGGCTATGTCTAAATGTTGGCATAGTAAAGGGCAGAGCATTTGAACTCGGGCGCCTCCCAGATGTGCTCATATCCTCGTAAAAACTAATATTTTCCAGTGACCTGTGTAACCCAAAATGAAAAAGGCTTCTAGTACAGCAGTGGATAAATTATCCTATGAGAAGGTTCAAACCTCTTTTTAGACCGTTTTAGACTGTCATCCAGACACCTAATTAAAGATACGAGAAGAAAGCTGCTGCTCCGTTGAGCAATACTGTTGCTGACATTGACCGAGTATGAAGAATGCATCCCTGCAAAGAGGTAAAAGCAGTAAACAGACACAGCAGCTGTCCAGGACACAAGCGGGCTGAGACTTAGCACAGAGGGGAACGGGAGTAGCACCAAGGCTGGCTGAATGTTTGTGTGAGGATAGGGTTACCTTAGCTGAAGCCTGCATCCATGGAAAAGGAGGTCAAGGGTTAAAAGTTGTGCATACGTGTGTCTAATTTGTTGATGCCTGATTGCACAATGAGGGTGTGTGTGTGTTTCAGTCTGGGAAACGGTCAGTGGTCAAAGCAGCGTTGAGTGAAAAACCTCCTTTAACCGTTGCTGTGACTGCTGACCATTGTTGCACAAGGTTACGATGAATTAATTTGCTGGATCTGTGAGAGCTCAAGCAATTAAAAGATAGATGACATCAAACAGGTGGACCTACTAAATCCAACCTTTACTTGGTATATGAAGGACAATGGAGTATCACACTGTCACACAATGGGAGGCCTTCACCCTGCACCCTTTATACAACACAGTGATGTGTGGATGTTGTCAATGGCAACTGCTACCGTATGTTATGAACCTTTTATAAAACCTCCTGTATATGCTGTTGAATGCAGGTTTGATGCACGAACCTGGACTGTGCACCGCTGCAGGTGCCCTTCATGTCCTGGCACAGCTCTTAAATCAGCCTTGTACCAGTGAGTGATACGGAGGGAGACAACTGGGCCATGAAATACTATCCTCTTGATGAACCTGCGGCTTCCCAATTAATTTTATTGTGAGCTAGCTGGAAGGCTTGACATTGAATTGAGGTTGCACTTTATATTGCCCTTTTTGTACACTGTCATGTTTTAGGTATTTACTGGAGAAAGGCAGGTCATAACAGAACAGGTTGATCTATCTAAGACACATGATCTGTCTTTATCTTATCACCTCGTAGTCTTATTTGATTGGAATTGCTGATGATTGTAGCAAATAACATTAAAGGGCAGATAACAGTTACTCCATTATACTTTTTTTTTTTGCTACCTTTGAGTATAAATATAATGTAATAAAACATTGAAATTAAAAACTCAACTCTTGACACATTTTGTTTTTCTTTGTAGTTTGGAAATTAGGGATTTTTTTTACTTTTATTTAATCTCTTAATGTGTTGGAAATGCCAGCATTTAGCATCTTCCTGTTGCATTCTTTGATGGCAGGAAAGCCATCAATGCTGCTTGCAGCTGACCTGTACCTGCATGAGGTGCGCCCACAGACCTGTGGCACACTATTGGCATTAGGATTATTTCAATTCTGTAATGTTTGAAAAAACAGTTCATTTGCATCACAGACTGCCAAAGCTGCAGCTAAAAGACAGCACAGTACAACCTGAATGCTGCCATATCATCAGGTCTGATATTCCCAATATCTTGCTCATGCTCATGTTTTTAAAGGAAACACACAGATCGGGCCACCCTGCTTAGACGTTAGGTAACACTATAAGGAATTTAAGGACAACTGATTGGTTGAGATCGTCAAAAATATTGGTTAGGGACAATTTACCAGCAACCTGAGAGAGTAGCAGAGCAACATAAAGTAAAAACCCTGTTTATCATAAGATAATTGTGAAATAAAATGTGGAATATCACTTTAAATAGAAAATTAAAATAATACTGTTTTGGGTAAGGTATATAAGCAAATACATATTACATAAAACTATACCTACTAGTAGTAAGCAGTACTACTTTTTACTAAAACTACTGGTACCGTGTTTACAAGAATGCATTCATTTAAGAATAGTTATACTAATTTTACACAATATAGTATAAAGAAATGTATGTTATAAATAATTTCACGATCATTTAACATTATATAATATAGCATGTCATTACTACACAAACACGCCTTTGCAGGAAGAAGAAATATGAGGTCTACATGATGACCTCATTGCTGGACGACTGAAGACCAATAGCAGCACAGGCCCCATAAGGCCAAGTCAAAGACAGGATATTCCCAGCATGCATTTCACAGGGGTCAATATGCTAATTTTAGCACCACAGCCAATGGCAGTTCGGGAGTTGTGCTCCAGATACAGGAGGGTCTGGATCGGGTTACACGGCGGAGACACGAACAGCATATGTGCAGGAATAAAGATGGGAACTCTACATCCGTAAAACTGAACGACCTATCACTATCACTCTTACCATATGTACTGTATGTACAGCCAACCGTGTCTCCTTAGTTACCATACTATTGGCACCAAAAAGCACTGATCATGTGACAGCGTTACTCTCTAGGGGTGGTGGTGGGTGTCTTCCTGTAATAGGAGTCTCATAGGTCTGTGAGGGTACATAACCTGACACATCACAACCATAAGAACAGTAGTAAATTCATCAACTCCTGACAGGCAGATCAGAACGTCACCATCCTTGGGCAAAGTGTACGGTGTCTGAAATGACAGACCGCAGTAATGCAGTCAAGGCGCTCTCATCTTCCCTGACTTGTTTTTGTAGCCCCTTGCAGACACACAGGTGAAAGATCTGTGAGTTTGTGGGTTTCTAAAAATAAAACCCAATACAGGTTCAGCTTTAAATTTAAAATGTTCGCTTACAACTTACACTCCCGATATTCATGTAACACAGTATCAGTTCCTGTGTGCCCGGTGTTCAGAATATGCTGTTCCCTGCCTCCCGGTTAAGTAATGTGATTAATAAACGATGAGCCGACTGGTTCTATCCTCAGAGCAGGAGTGAATTTTCATTTTGGCACCTTGGACCTGAGGCCATATATATTCATAGATTGGTATCAGCATATACGAGCTTGAGGGCCTGAGGGAATGGTGCAAACCCGGGAAATATTGTACTACGCTCTGGTGTCACATATTGTGTACACATTCATGAAGACTTAACACAATTGCAGTGGTGAACAAAGCTCAATGGTGCTGGGGAAAGAGAGATCAGACAGCTCTGTGACGCGCACACACACACACACACACACTCACACGCTTGCACAAACTATAGGCAGGCAAATAATGAAGATGAACCTAATCTCCTCTGCCAGTCTATATGTTACTGCGCTAAGAATGGAGATGAAAGCGTGTGAGTCGGTGGCAGGCTGCTGATATTAGCTCTGGTGTCAGGTGTTACAGATTCCCACACGGATTTCACCTGCTGTTCAGTGTTCCTGAGAGCTTCCTGTCAAAAGAGCAGATACTCATAATCCAGACTGTCGACAGCAGTTGCTGTGAACCGGGTGAACCCGATCTACGCTGTCCATGGCCTCAAATTAAAGTCTAGTGCGACACCTTTTTAATTTGCTCCGCTCGTCCCCATTCGCCTGCTGACGTGTGTCAAAAAGAGTAGTAGAAAATATTATCATTAGATGTGCCTGGACATATATATAGATAATTAGTCCAATGCCTTTGTCAGTGTACATTTTTGAAATTTAGAGGAGGGATGACGCGCATCAAAGGTTGAAGACAAGCAGCAACTACCACTACGCTACAAGGACACTTCCACATCTTCAGACTTTTAATGAAGTTGTACAGCCATCATCTTTAGGTATAAAGGAGAATTTACCAGCCTTTATCAGTGCATGTTTATGTATAATGATACCACTATATGGGTGACATCATACTAAACCTTGTGTTTTAAGAATTGTTTTTGTTCTTAATGTTTAATATGAATATGGCAAATCCTTCTCTGGTGTTCGTTTGTGTGTTTTTTCAGTCTTAAACATACAAAACTTTCTCTAAAGCCTCAAATCTTGTTTCAGTACACATATAATTAACAAGAGATTCACCTGTTAAACACATCAGTGCATATAGACATTAAATATGTTTACGTTGCATTACTCAATTAAACCTTAGATAATGGAAAATGAAACTGATATCTCCGGATGTAGGGTCAACTCAGTGAAAGCCCTTCTCACATTAAAAGAGATTACAGCCAGATGGCACTAAGGTTCCATGCAGCGTCTGTCCTCTAGTGGTCTGAACAGAAAGCACTGGCTCTCACACTGCAGAGGGAGCTGTTGAATGCGTCGTCAACCACGTCATTAAGAGGTAATGTCATTACTCTGCTGACTTCATAGAATTTTGTCTTACCATTCAGAATGCATCAGCACTGCCACCAGGGGCAGGATATAGGATGGGATATAAATGAATGTCTTTTCCTCTGGGGGTCACCACACACATCCTCTCTCTGTGACTTGGCAAGAAAAGACAAACACCTAACAAAAACATTTTTATTTGCCCTTCCTCAGAGACAAAGCAAGTGAATTTACAATATGGAATGCTCTCAAAGCAAAGCTCTACAAAAAAATACCAAAAGTGTGCGATTGCTCAGGGCTGTTCATGGTTCTTCAGCACAAAAGACTCCGGCTGCATTAACGAGCCGGATAAATAAACTAATAAATATTCATGTTGGGTCGTGTTTTCATTCCTCGTGGTTAGCGGTGTTGGTGACAGCACTGTTGTCAGTCTCATCTATGTGGTCATCCTGGACGCTATGGTTGCCGTGGTTACCGTGCTCACCATGGTCAATGTGGTGATCCGTATCATGATTCAGCTGTGCATATTCCACTAAACCCTGCTAGGAGGGAAAAAAATTTAATATGAGACTTGTATGAAGAAATAATTAGAGCTCTATACTTTGAACTGGATTACTGACGCTGATTGTAAGATTAGTGTCATGTACCATAGTACTATGTACTGTATGTATGTATGTGTACCTATGTGTAGTATGAGCATATACTGTGTTAATTTTGTTGTGCATGTTTCTACTTACACCATCGGCCTCCTCTGGAACACCTGCAAAAACAAAACCAGACGACAGGCTCAGGAAACAATAGGAGTCTAAAGATTAAAAGGAGGACTTGCATAGTCATCACCACTTGCACAAACAGCTCCTTGCTCCCAGGAAACAAGGATCTTATCACATCGCACACATTCACTTTACAGAAATATAAACAGTACATGCTAATAGAGCCTTTTTCTTACGAGCAGGTCAGCATATAGAGCAAAAAAACAAACGTGTTATAGTGTTCTCCTTGACCACTTGCTGCATCATTGTTAATACCGCTGACATTTAAACTGTTAGGAGTTATTACGAACCAGCGACTGAACAATGGACAAGAGCTCCCCCATGAGAATCACACAATGGAGCGTGTTGCTCACTTAGTCTTAACGGATGTACTCACTGTTTGAGTATAATTTAGAGTTAGAACAGGAAGTTCCCGTTGACGAAAGCAGGAAATGGACACCTGGAGACTGGGCCTTCTGTTTTTATGCAACATTCTTTCACTAACAATGTAGATGTTTACAGTTGGAGCTGAAACCTGTTTCCTGGCGCTTTCTTTCAAACGTCAGAAAATGGCCTGATTTTCCTAACCATGTAACGTTCGAGGGGTTTGAAGGAAGAGGAGAATAGACTTACCTTGCTTGGAGTTGCGTACTTCGCTGTACACTGTGTCTGTTGCCTTGTTTACTGGAGCTGTCAAGGAACAAACACATTGTTCTTTAGACTTTAGACAGTTTCTAGATCAAAATGATTAAGATTTATTAAAAAAATATAATGTTTAGAGACAGTCTCACCTTTGTTGGGATCTGCCTGTCTGATCTGCACCTCAGTATATTCAGGTTCTGGGTTCCCTGGAGAGGTCACACTATTCTGGTCATCAGACTCTGCAGCACGATACAGAATACAGTTAAACTTTACACCTTTTTTATATTATATTAACAGAATAAAGGTTACATAAGGTAATATTTAAAGTGTATTTCCTTACTGTCAACAAACCCCATGAAAAGGACATGTTCCTTAATTCACCACCACTGTAGTTTGAGTCAATCTGTCCAGCTGCCGTAGCACTAACTGTGCAATAATCTACCATTGAAAAATAGTCCCTAACAAATGCATTTTTTTTTACTTTGGGTTAAGTAATGTTTGCTAAAAAATTGTTTAGGTTGTTTAAGGACATTTCTTAGCCTTTGAAAAAATAAAAGTAAATATTTGTATGTCATGTTCAGTGCCACAGATAGTGTAGGGAAGTCAGAAAATATGGAGAGACACAGTAAAGCATTGTTGGTTTTAGTCTTTTCACTGAACACTAACCTCATCCTTCAATAATAGTATCAATACAATTAAAACCCATACTCACCAGAGGCTGAAGCATGTTCACTCCAAACACTCTTTCCAATCATGCCAGGAGTGACTACACAGCGAGGACAAACGGCATTGGGCTCAGTTCAAATATATAATAACAATAACTGCTTTAATGTGTAACAATAAACAAAGATGCTACTTTAATAATGTTTTACTAGAACAATTTGCAGCACAGTTTTCACATCAGCATACTAGGCTTTACCATTGGCAGCCTCATTGACCTCTGCCTGGGTGAGGCTCAGCCGCTCTGTCTTCGTGCTGGCCGACTTCCTAAAATGAGGCGGACACAAAACACAATAAACTCTGTAAAACTGTGGGCGTCACTGTACTGCTTACTCTTGTAATTAACACTACTTCACCTTAAAAGGTTTTTGATAAGAACAGGAACAATGTTACTCACACCGACAGCTTGCCCGTTCTTTTCCGCTTAAATTGACGGAGACGTGTTTTAAAGATGATAACAAGGATAAGGGCCAGTATGAGCAGGATACAGAAGACTACAATGAGACCAATCTTCCACCCAGCCAACTTCACTGTAGAATACATAAAACACATAGATGGGTATGAATTATATTATATATTTTAATGTTAAAACACAGAATGTTAATAAACCTAATAAATGTGTGTTAAATATGTTGCATAAAACAATCCTTTTATATAGCCTTAATAGCCTTTCCTCTTAACCATCACAAATACATGCCAAACCCTTAAAGTAAAAATCATTAAGATTTTTATCAAATCAAACCTCCCTTTGAACACTATTTATGGTCTGCATTAAAAGTCTTTATATTCTGTAATTATCTCATTGATATGAGCCAGCTCTTTACTCTCCTGCAGTCATATCAGAGCCGTATCAAACTACTGCTACGGCAAACATTTCCTACGGCCACTGCTTCAAATTAAAAGTGTTCACCCGGCGAAATACACGGTGACTTTTATTGTGAAGCAGCAAGAGTAGAATGCAATGTATTTTACATGCGAGGTTACCACTGACCGCAATCGTTTATAATGAGCTGTATTCCTCCAACTCAGGAAGTGACCAACTCCCATTATTGTGGCCTGCTGGAAAACTAATCATGCTTTGCACAGCATGATGGTTATTGACTGACTCCAGTAACCACAGATTAACCAAATCACCAGAACTGAAATATTAAGGTTTATAACCTAAACCGAACTGTAATATGTAAAAATTACGCCTTAAAACGCAACCATCCTGTCATGTAATACCACTTGCACCGTCGGCACTTAGTCAAAGTCCTAATTTACCAGCTAACAGAACACTGATAATGCACTATTGATTAGGTGCTAACATAGACATAGTGTAATTGGTTTGGATTGTGGAGTATGAATTCACCAATTCTTACATATTGCACATTAAAGGCTTCAGTAAGAGCACGACCATTATTCACACTATTAACTTAAGACAAAACACACCTCCAATCACGACAGTGGGACTCCGTTGGGGTTCGTTGGCCTCGTTGGTGCTCACACAGTAGTATATCCCTTTGTGCTCTCCTTTGACATGTTTGATGCTGTAGGTTCCTTTCAGGTTCTTGGAGGTCTGGGAATGAAGCGCATGCTTTGACTCATTGTGGAACCAGGTGAAGTTAACGGGAGGAGAACCTCTCTTAACAGAGCAGAGGAGAGTCACCTCCTGCCCTTCAGAGATGTGCCCTATGTTGGGCTGTGTGGTCAACAATGGTTTTGACACGGGCTCTGCAGAGAGTAAACGCATGTTAAACGTGCAGTCCACAATGTTTACATCAGTGTCATTGAATGCGTTATCATCGTTCCTGCATCCAACATACCTATGATTTTGGTTGAACGCAGCAGCTGCTGTCCTGATCCTGTCATCGGAGGCTTGTTTCGATTATTTTTTGCATGACAAAGAAAGTTGTCGATGTCAGAGCTCTTGTAGATGGCTGAGGTGTTGAAGATAGCTTGTTCCCCTGGCTTGCTCACTACCTTGACATTAGACATCCTGTTAGGGCCGTGCAGGGTGTAGCTGATGGGCAGGGTGCCACTGTCACTGTGACAGAGCAGCTGAAAGCGCTTCCCCAACACCAGCACCCCTCCCACCACACTCAATTTAGGCTCTGAAACAGGAACTGGGAATATGAAGTTAGTCAGAGCAGCAGTAAAAAGCAGAATACAGAAATAAAGATATCTTCAGCATCTTTATTGTGATAATATAACGATTCTTTTGCTTCTGTTCTTGTTCGCTGCAGCTGATGACTTACCTTTGGCTTTAACAACAACTGTTTGGCTTTCTTTTATAAAACTGTGTGTAACAGAAGTAGCCTGAGCTCTACACGTGTAGTTGCCATTTTTGTCAGGTTGTGCCACAGCAAAGTAAGTGTTTCCACTGGTGAGTTTGACGTTATCTTTGTAGATGGAGATGGTTTGATTGTTGATCTTCTCAGGAACGTAAACGGAGACAGAGCAGGTCAGTTTGAATTTGTCACCCTCAAATATGTCTATCGGCTCCACAGTCAGATGTGGTTTTGAAAACAGCTCTGTTGGGGAGCAAAAAAAACCAATCATTATGCAATCTTTATACAGTACATTTTTATTTTGAAAATGGGTTGAAACCTAAGATGAAACTTGATGTTATATTAAGTAATTGATAATATGGATAACATCTAGTATTTGCCTTTGACTGTGATGTTAAGATGGGTTTCTTTCTGCATATTGCCCCACTCTGCCTTGCACACAAGTTCTCCAGAGTGGTCTAGTGCTGTGAATCGATGACTGAGGCTGGCTGAGGCTTTCTTCAGGATCATCCTGTCCCTAGTCAGGAATACTTCAAGGTTCGGCGGTGGATTCACCACTTTACAGACCACCTCCATTATGTCACCCTCATAGACAGTTGTGGAGGGCAGCACGTTCATAATAGGCACAATGTGGAGAACTGCAAGACACAAGTCAGAATAGTGAATCAACACAACCTCCTCTTAAAGCAATGTGATCATTGGTGACATAACTGCTGCTGGTCTAATCACCTTTCACTATCACTTGAATCTTGTTGCTGCTTTCGGAGCGTCTGCTACCAGAAACCAGGATGATCTCATAGTCACAGTACAGATGACTGTCTCCAACCTGCTTCAGGGCCAGCTTGGTCTCTGATGACTTTTGAGTGGGCACTGTCTGCTTTATCTGCTGAACCTCTCCAGTCCTAAATTTCTGATAAAACCGGAAGACAAGGTCTCCCTTCTCTTCTGGAGCACTGCAGGTGGCTATGAAGTCCTCACTCTCATAGAGGTTATTCTTACTTAACAGAAGAGTGGGAGTCTGCAGGCCTGAGGAGAGACACATCCAACATGACAGTGGAATTGTTGTTAATCCAGATATAATAGACACACATATGTACAAGCCGCCATTTAAAGGAAATGTGCGTAAACTTTACATCCCTGACACTGATTTTCTGAAGTTCACTATGAGTCATAAAACATATGTTGAATATGGACATAGACGTGTGCTGATATATGAAGATTTTTAGGTTCTAGTATTTTATGCTCATTTTTCACATGTTTTTTCACACAACAAGGGGAAGGAACTAAACCAAAATAATCTATATTATTTATATGAAATATAAAACATATATTGTACCAAGTTGTTCTTTTCAGCCCTACCTGTGACAGTCAGTTGGCTGATGCTGCTTTTGCGCTTGTCCTTGACTGTGACCTGACATTCGTAATTTCCAGAGTCGGCTGCCCTGGCCGGTTTGAGATCATACTGGACTGTGTCTTCTTTGGTGGTTTCGGAGTGGATCAGAATGTCGTCCCGTGTAAACTTGAAAGTGTTTGTCAGGTGAATGGAGTTGTCGTGACTGACGATGACACGGCAGAAAAGGGTCACCGGTGTTCCACTCTGAACTGTACCGTTGGGTGTGATTGTCAGGTCAACCGAATCTATAATGTATGCTGCGGGTTCCAGTATCGCACACACACACACACACGCACACAGAGTAAAGAGAAATAATGTAATTAGGACTGCATGTCTTGCTAATATAAAATCAATATCAACAACAAATACAATGCTAAAGCCAGAGTCTGTTATTCTCTCCACAATAAAGGTGACGTCTGGAGGAAGGTGCTTCCTGTCAATCTACTGCCTAAAGGAAGGAAAAGTTTCAACAAACAGTGAGCAGTGACCCTCTCCTCCCCCCTGGGAGAGCTGTGTTGATTCATCCCAGCATCTGCTCTCACTCAGTAACAACAACTCAGTGCAACCTACCTTAATAGCTAGGAAACAATCACTTAGTCTGTAACCTCAGACTACTGCTTTAAGTACGGCTACTTGGCTCAGTGATGTAGCGATAGCTGAGGGTGGGAATGACTGCAGAAACATCAGCCACTCTAATAGTAGGGCTGCTACTAACAATTATTTTCATTATCGCTTAATCTGCTGTGAAAGTGACAGTGAAAAATTATAATGAAACGAAGAATATTCACTTTACTATCGTGTACTGCAAAAAAAAAACAAATAAAAAAAACAAACATCAAATTCTCAAATTTGAGAAGCTGGAATCAGAAACTATTTGCCAAAAATACTAAAACAGTTATTTGATCATCAAAATAGTTGCCCTTAGAAATAGTACTGTCACAATGATCTTTACTGAAGGTCAGATGCTTTTTTTTTAAATTTCAAGAAAAAAAGCAGTTGTGGATATAAAGGTATTTCACTGTTAAAGAAATATTTAACTTTTTTTGGAAATATGCTCACTGACTCTCAAATTAGTCTCACCAAGATAAGACTGTTATCACTCCTCGCTTAAGAGATTCTTCTAGATGAGAGTCTCCTAATATACCTCTTGGCAAGAAAGCAGATGTCGATCTGTCACTTTATGGTATTTATTCCCTCTATAGAAAACTAGCAAAGAGCTCCACATAAACCTCGGAGCAAAAAAGATAACAACAATCAAATTAACACTTTGACTGTTTGAGTGAAAAGCTAATTCAGCAAGTTCATTCATACTCGTGCTGATACGAAAGATTACTCAGCTTCTACCTGCGATAACAAAAATAGACTTCAATGAATCTCTCTAAAGATTTGAAAATATCAAGGAGGTCAATTCATGCAAAAAAAAATTACTTCTGGTTGTATGAGGTAAAAATAGCCTCCTTGTCTAATACAGTGAAAGAGTAAACTACACAACCCTCCTCATCCATTATTAGGTCAAATATACAGTATATAAGGCAGTTCTACTTACATGACTGCCCTCTGGCACATTGCCCTGTGTTTGAAGAAAAGCAGAGACACAGTAAGAGAAAACAGGAGATAACAAATAAGAATCAGGTCTAAGTAAAGGAACATCCTTTATCTTTGAAGCGTGGCAACAGTGGGTCCTTACAGAAGTGTAGGAGGCTGGTGAGAATCAGCAGCAGCAGTGGGTTAAGGGGTCTGGAGTCCATCCTGAGTGATAGTAGTTCACTGCTGTAAGATTAAGAAACAGCAGCAGAGGGCCGCGGAGAAAGAGGCCAGAGTGGCAGGGGAGGACCAGGAAGGGAGGGGCGGAGTGTTATGTGAAAATTGTTGTTCATCTTCTTATCACACACACTCATTGTGCTGATTGTCTGCACAGGAAATGACCATTCCTTCCTCAAGATATTGCATTTACTTGTGTTTATTAGCATGCAGGAGAAGAGAGATTCCAGCAATAAAGCAGGAGACCCTTGAAGAGTTTCTTACATAATTTATACAAAAACATTTTAATATAAATTACAGTCATCTGCATATATATATAACCGTTCTTTATTCAGGGAAACCTTGACTGTATATTCTATTACAGTGTTATTAGAGACTAAAGGATTAGACAAATCAAAGGAACAAACACATCAGGAATTATGCAAGAACCAAGAGGCCGTGCACCAGTTTGCTCAGCCAACCAACTCTCCGTGTAAATTGTTAATGCCGTCTGCTGTGCTCTACCGAGTCCTACTGGGTTATCCGCTCTCTAATGAAATCTATTAAGCATAATAAAAACATACAGTGTTTTGACATCTACCACCTTATACCCCATACTAAATCATCTCCCCAGTGTGCTTGTGTAAAAACTGTGAGATGAAATGATGGAGGCACTGAATCATTTATAGGATACAAACTAAGAGCTTAGAAACTGCCAAGCTTTAACCGCAGAGTAGTGATGACTTATATATGATGGACATGTACAAAAAAAAAGATTAAATGATTATGTTTACAATTTGGGATATCAATCCTTCAGTTTATCTACTAACCAGACAATAAGGAAATTAGACTTGAGGAGACTGAAATATTATGTCATGGATGGCTTCACTGGTAATATATTGAATGCTTATATCACAGATTGTAATTATAATTTCAAACATTTGCTGTCACACGTGTAAACATTTCAATAATGAGGAGTTGGTTGTCGTCAATTTTATTGCCACATCTTATGCAGCATCTTGCAATATGTATCTATGTCCACTGAGAGGCAGTAAAGATTAACAGAAAAACAGGTTGCTTGTAAACCCCAAACCTTCTGCTCTGCAGTTTTAGCTGCACAATGCTCCCACTTTTATTTGTGCTATATATATATATATATATATATATATATATATATAAACACTAACGTTTTCAAGCTTTACAGTAGTTGAGTTTATCTTCTACAGAGCTGATACAGATGTGCTGCAGAGGTGACCTTGCTGGGATGTCATTTCAGCACAAACTGTCTTATCTGACGTATGCTTAACACTGTAAACCATGACTCGTATCAACCTGCATCAGTTAAGAGTCCATTTAGGCTGTTTTCTATCTGGTAAAGAGATTTCATCGCCAGAGCATCCAAATGTAAGGGCTAAAATATCTGAATGCATGACACCACATCTCCCAATGCTTCTGCTGGTTACAGCAGCACGGGAAAATGCCACAGATTTGTGAACACTTCTGTTGATCATTACCTACCCTTGCTAGTAAGATATTGTAAGTGAGGGTGGGGCATTTGGAAAAAGGGTTTTCTAAGCATTTGAAAAAAATAAGAGCACGTACAAGATGATGCTCTTAAATTTGGAGCATCACACTGTTACTTTTGATTGTCTATGACCCCAAAGAATTCAGGGCTAAGTGTGACTTTTGTAATATTATGGGTGGTTTTGAAGTGTTTGCGTCACTATTAGCCTACTGCTTCAGCTCTATGCTACATGGTAGATGTTCATGTAGAGTAAGCTAACATGCTGTTTTGCCTGCACGCTTGTTATCTTTATCCAACAGGGAAAAGTTATTTCAGTCAGTTATTCTTGCATGCGCTCCATGCAGATCATCAGAGATTGCTCTAATATGTTTGTATACTTACAGTATATGTACGGTATATACATGTGCTACGCTTTGACCACAACTGCCATTCTTTTCTTAATATTAACAGGAATTATAGACTCCAGTGTATCAGTGGTCCAACAGTGTCAGATATACCTGTGGTAATTTTCCACAAATAACCCATTACAGGAAATAACCTGCATAACCTTGGCAGCATGTCATATTGTAACTGAGCTCACTGCTCGGTTAAGTCCTCATTTCCACTGAATTAGCGTTGGTTAAGGGTTAGAGTTTCATTGTGCAGCGAGTTACTCATAATTTAATAGAAATTTGAAGTTTATTTAGTCTACTTGACATTGCAGCTATGTTTCCATTCAAAAATTATTAGCTACTCGCCTTGAAATCAGACTAATACCGGTGGATGTGCATATTGTAGGATAGTCCCTGAATGTGTTTACTGTACTTTCATGACTGTAAGGCGTGTGTCGCCCTGAGAGGAGTGATTGATGGTAGCCACAGTAGTAGTACCATTGACACCGTCTCCAGTGGGTCCAGGGCGGCAGTATGATTGATCTTCGCCCTGGGCTCTGTACTGGCAGCACTTCTCTCAGTCTGCCAAACAGGAAGTGGCTCTGCTGCACACTGTAATATGGATCCCAGCGTGTTAAGATTCAACCACCTCAGTGATGCATGTCATGCATGTGGTTTTGTTTTTGAAGAGAGATCACGAGTGTAGATCCCACAAACATTTCCATCACACAGACAGCGGACGAGCGCTAACTTGGCACTACCCTCCACCTATTTACTGTATTTATGAGGTGTACCATTCAATCTGAGCGTTGGGGGAGAGACTGGAGAGATGAGTAAAAAACTAATTTAGATTACTACTTTATTTAGGCCTACGGGAAATATTGCTGGATAATAAAACACTCCATTGAAAGACATTGAAAGAAGATGGAAAATGTGTGTCTGCTCTGAGGCAAAACTCTTCAGGGCCTAATTAGGAGCAATCATGTCAAGCTTGGTAGAAAATCTAGCCTGCACATTCAGGCAATCGTGGTTTTAGGGGGACAGATTGGTAGAAATGATTTAATACAGCAAATGGAAAGAGAGGAATTTACATGGGACATCATAAAGAGACATCCATCTGTAGAGTGTTTACTGTCTGACTGACTCTGTCATCCACGGACAAATGTTGACTTTACAAAGCCACTTTCCATCTCCTTCCTCCCTGGCATGACGCGTTTTGACAGTGCAGCCAGCTGCGTCCCCAGAGTGCTCCAGCACCTCACACCAGACAGGGTGGGGACAAAATGGAGATGTTTTATGCCTCTGGCACAACAACCTGCAGGAGGCAAGGAGCATGTTGGCACAAGGCAAATCTTTGAGGCTACCCGCCCCACACAACCTAAGATCCACGTGTCTTCTCCAGTATTTCACTCATTCATTTAAAAACACTCTCTTTCCTCCTTATTTCGACTGTTACACCATTTTTTTTTAAATTGCTAAATAGGTCATATGACTTTCTCTCACTTTCTCTGTCTCTTTCTTTATCCCTCGCTCCACACGCCTCATATCTGGTGAATCAATAATAAATGATCAGAGCGGCTGGGCTGTGACAGCGCTCTCTCTCTCTCTGCACCAACTCTCCTGGGGGTTATGAATCGAGACAATGCTCCAGGTCCCGGTACAGCAGCAGGTTTACAGTAGCCCAGTAAAGCAACTGGGACACAGAGAGAAACCATGCTCATTGTTCCGTACTGCAGAACATTAACGGTGAGCTTTCCACGGATGTGTGCATCACAGCACAGCCGACCTGCAGCCCTCCACTTGTCGCTCCTTGACGCAGCACATGTATCCATGGTGTGCAGTATGTGGACAGCTCCATCTGAAACTCTACAGGAGGCTATTGCTCTGAGATGCCTGCTGTGTGCTGGATCTAAGGCGTCCTCTGTTCACACGCTGGTTTGAACATGAGCCAGATTTTTTTTTTGTTGTTGTGTCCTTAAGCAACATACTTCAGTGGTGCTGGTTGATTGCAGATTGTGGTAAGATAGAAAGATGCAGAGACAGAGAGGATTACATCTGTTTGACTATTATTTTCTATCATTACAGGAATTGAAAATGAAAAATCAAATTGCCACCTTGATTTTTTTTTCTTCATGGGGCTTTTGAGACTGATATGTCCAAAACTGTCTTTACATTATGAGGAAGTCAGGCCACATTTACATCTGGTACTTGTTTCTATAACCACATCTGATCCTTGGGCCTTTGCATTTACACCTGGGTTGGTGAATTAAAAATGTCAACAAACATGGTCTCTGTTCAAGGGAATCAATGACACAGATAGATGTCATTCACCTTTAAAACATGCACATTCTGGGGCTCTACTGGAATATCTTTGCATAATTTACAGTAAAAAAACAACAACCCTGATTTAACTCATATTGACCCTTTATGCAGCCCCTCAGGCCTGAAACAGGCAGCGTCTGTCTCTCCTACCGATCAGCCCACTCTGTTCTGATTGGTCCTTATTCTTCACTTGAAATGACCACCTCTCAAATATCTAATTTAGTATCTTAAGCAGCAAAGATTGAAGAACGGATGACTGTTTATGGACGCGCGCAAAGTGCTGACATTGTCTCATCTGGAGGGTAAAAAAAAATTAAAAAATTGGATTTGGAGATTTGGAAACCATGTAGAATCACACTAAAAAACATGCAGACCAGGACTTCAGGTAACAGCTGTGGACGTGTAGTCACAGTGAAAAGAAAAAGCTCTAAATATTCTCCTCATAACAGAAGCTTTGAGGAGAGGTGATGCCTTCTTTAGGTTCTCCTACATCACGAGATGGATGTTGGTTCATCTTAATAAACATGCATCATCTCATGCAAACATGCATCTTCCCTCATTGCTGTCTAAAATCTTCTTGCCTTTAGTGTTTCAGCACTTTACTCTGCACAATGCTCCAACCCGAGAAGCCGACAAAACACAAGGTTTTTGCATTTTTTTTTTTAGAAGTCTGTTTTGTATTGTAGCTGTTCCTGCTAAAACACACACACACACACACAGACACACAGTTTGGCCTGATGTTATGCGTTACTCCCACCAGTCACTGCAGTGTCAGCCAGTAAAGTTATCAACCCCCACAAGAGCGGAGCTACCTCAGTTAATCATGATCGTTCTGATTAAAGTGTGCATTTAACCTCAGTGATTAGTTCTGTTAAAAGCCTGTGGTTGGAAACGCATCACAATCAATATAAGCATTATGTTCATCCATCGGGTAAAGACAAAAGACCAGCTCCTCACATTGAAATCACATTGCTCCTCCAGCTCGGCTCAGGACTTGTTTGGTTATAAAAACTGTAAATGTGTGTGTGTGTGTGTGTGAGTGAGAGAGAGAGAGAGAGAGAGAGTGAGGGGAAATACAATACCCTTCTCTCTGCACCTGCCTACCACAAAATGTCTCATAATGACAGAAGACTGTTACTGTCTACTGCCATTTTTGCACATTGTTTCAGTAAATGTCAATAACAGCCCCTTATTGAACAAGGTAAATACCAGCACAAAGGAGAGTAGCAGTTGGAGAGACGTGTTAAAGTGAAAAGAAAGAGGGGAGAGTAAGTCATTTATTGCAGTAAGTCGGAAAATGAAACATTACGTAACTCTCAGCCTTTGGTGACGTTGGCCTTTGTAGCAGAACAATAAGTCTCATTTGGGAACGCTAATTGGCTGGAAGAATTGTGACAAAATTAAGTTAAAAATGGATGTTCAAGGCTTAGAGGTGTCCTACGCTATCTCATGCTTAAGAATGTGTCCGGTTTTCACTCTTTTCTTTAGATAGTTGGCCAAACAAAAAGTTGTATTTCCTCATTTACTGCTTCTTGTCGTTGTATATGTGGAATCCAATGACAGTTTGTTTGGTGTATAGTTCTGAGCTACTGAAAAAAGGGATTTAAAAATGCTGATAGATGGCTGATAAAATCTTCTTTTAAGTATCAAAAAAAACCCAAACTGTAGAACTGAAATATGTGTAGTTTGCTCAGGTGATATTTTGTTGACTCATACATCCACCTCAACCTCGTCCTTCGTTTGACTTTGTGGCTCTATAACAACGTCACACTAGTTCCTCTTCTGCCTTTCTGACAGACAAGAGTCATAATTTCTGCTAGAGTTTTGTCACTTTTGAACATATACATACATAGTTTTTGGGCATTTGCATTTGTTTTTGGTTTTTACACAAATACACTTGAAAGATTCCTGCTCTTCCATTGGTTTGGAATGATTGGCTCCCAGTCATGTAACATTAAAAATGATATTAAATCACTTGTCTCAGGAAATCATCTAAATAAATTTCATTCCCTTTTCTTCAGTTTCACTAAATTTACAACGTCAGGTTCACTAGTAAATAAGCCAGGACAGATTTCCACCACAGTGCAAATCTCTTTTAGTGAAGCCCTTGAAGGAACATCTTACAGGAGAGACTCAGCTTGAAAGACATTGGATTTGATTAATGTATCTTTCAGGATACCTGTGTTAAGAATATTTGTTCCATTTCACAATGTTTACTTTGTATTTCATCACCAAAAGCACACGCTGTATGTGCTCATGATGATGCGAAGACACAAAGGCTCAACAGGACCCCGTCGTAACATGTTTTAATTCAATAATTAATGACTATAAATAAAATCTGTGATGTACACAAAGAAAAAAAAAATAGGCTCTATTTTGAAATCTAATGAATGTAACTGCAGAGCCTGAGGCCTTTATCAATTCTGAAAGGACTCGCTGGGAGGAAGGAATAAATGAAAAGGAGAGAAAAGAAAGGATAGGTGGATGGGTGGAGAGAGAACTGATGAACTGCAGCACTTGACTGTCTGTTCGGTCTGAGGAGACTGATTACAGTGCTAAGTGGAGGTGAATGTCTCTCAGCCCCAACATGGAAATTAGACACAACAGAGGATGCAGACGGATCAGACAGATGGAAGGAAAAAAAGGGGACAGTGGAGGAAGACGAAAAAGCAGGTGAAAACAGCTTTCATTCTTTGACCTTGACCTTTGTCTCTTAAATAATTAGTGAGCGGATAAAACGACAGACCGGACTCATGTGAACATAGAGTAGTCTGAACATGACGATGCACATCAAAACATCAGACAATAGAAATTCTCCGGGCCTTGGCAGTGTTGGTATTCAGGCATAAAACATGTTATGAAACGTCTCAAATATGACTTCAGCGACTGTTACATTCCTTCTAATTATTTCCTCTCGGGCCAAGAACATTTATTAACCGCCACCAAAAAAACCCAATGAAGTATGTACAAAGATGACCTTGGCGCTGTTTCGCTCGCACATCAAAGCAAAGAAACTATTCTGTGAATGACAGCGATTTTGTTTAAGAATAATTAGCCGTTTTCGACCGGAATATAATAAAATGGTAACCATAGTAACAGCTCTGCTGAAAACTGTCAGAAGGCCTGTCTACCTTTGAAAAGTCTAAAAAGATGTGGATGAATTCTTTTGATTTCACCAGTTTCATACGACCAAACCACAGGAAAAGGATGAACCAATGTTATACGATGATGAGGGCGCGTCACCTCCTCAGTCACATGCTGTGTTTGTTCATTTTAAAAACCAGCCACCTCTCCATCACACGCACAGCTGCAGAGGAAGTTTGTTTTTCAGTCTGGTCTGGTGTTGTGACCATTAAAGGATAGGTTCACATTTTTAAAAACAATAGTCAGATGCCCAATGAATATTGACACAGGTTTTGCTCATTCCTCCGCTTCATGCCAGGAAGAATGACTGAATCTGCCTTCAGATGATGATACAGGTCGTGAATTAAAGGAAAGTTTTAATGCTGGTCATGTGTGGACACCTTTAGGGTGCATCTGAAATCAGTGCGGGGTCCACTGATAGCTACAATGCAGGCCGGCAACAGCAATGAATAAAATGGTGTAGGGGTTAACAGGGCTTTTGTAACAATAATCATCGGTATCACAATGATCCACATTGCCATTATAAATACACCGTGGGCTATAATGAATTAGTGTCTCATTAGTGTATTTTTGACTGTCTGGCCCTGGTGGGCGTACAATAAAAGCACAAAGAGAAATGTGAAGAGAAATTAGGAAAAATTGAAACCAAAAAGTAATCTTATTTAAGATAGATGATGTGAAAACCCATGCTGACTTCCCTCAGGGACTCCAGAAAAAAAAAAATCTTCACTCAGGGTCTTTTAACTTCAGCAAAGCACAGAGACCCTCACAAGAAGCTCAGATTTGGTTTCCACAAAGAGGCCTGGTTGGCGCAGGAGACCATGTGGGAGGGAGAATAAGGCAGGGACCTGCTGCGTCGACTTCCAATTATCTTGATGTGTTTGTGCGGCTGTGTGTCACACACTTCACTTTCTACTGCACACACCTGTTGTAACGGCCATTATTAATGAGACTAGTTGTGTGTAAGGTTTACATAAACTAACTTTCCTGAGATTTATTTTCACCAGATTCACTTTTTGATGAAAGTGAAGGTTGAATTCAGCTAGTTGTTTGATAAATGAAATAAAGGAAAGCAAGATACATTAAAATAGAAGATAAATAGTTGAATTTATCAACATGTACACACTGATACCTAAGATGTTGTCTTCATAGGAGAAGAAGGTTCAGGGTCTGTAAGGCTTTCCCAACTACTACTGAACATGTTGAATAATGATGATAAAAGTGTAAAAGAACTCTTAATTCTCCGTTTTTCCCAGATTGTCACCTTGTCAATTCATTGCATGTTGCGAGAAAATAAAATGTGTGTATATCTGAGGTGGT
This sequence comes from Pampus argenteus, assembly GCA_036937835.1. Classification (NCBI taxonomy): domain Eukaryota; kingdom Metazoa; phylum Chordata; class Actinopteri; order Scombriformes; family Stromateidae; genus Pampus; species Pampus argenteus. The sequence continues at coordinate 9,182,643 of CM072878.1, forward strand.
AGGCAGTCATCCTAACATCCCAAGTATTTTGGGATACAGTATAAGAACAGGCAGGAGATTTGCACCTGAGGATCTCAGGTTGCTCACAAACTCATGCAGCATTCAAAGGTCAGAAGGATATCTCTAGACCAGGCAATGCAAATGTACAATTTTAGAAATGACATCAAGTGAAAAAATATGATATATGATGCCTGTGAGTTTTACCTCTTTCTGATAAAAGAACACCTGACGGGAGCTAAGGTAAAAAGAAATTCAGGATCGATCTAATTTTAGCTGTCAGACACAGACAAAAAAGCATGACTGAACAGGCTTTTTAGTATGCAAGCAACTAGATTCCAGTGTTGCAATGCAGCAGTCCTGTCATTCTTGCTGATCATCACCAATGACTATGACACAGAAAAAAGCATTTCCATTACTTTACTCGTTCCATCTCAAGCATATCCCCATCTTACCCTGCAACAGTTAACAAGCTCTGCATGCTGGGCTGCAAGTGTATATTGGGAGGTGTGTATATGAGAGAGAGAGAGAGACAGAGAGAGAGAGAGAGCAGTGGTTGACAGCTCTGGTAATAGTTTAGGGGCTATAAGGAGTGGTACTGCATCAAACCAACCTCCTCTGTTCAACATAAAGGGTGCTCCTGCTGCGGCTGGTTGAGAACATTCACTTCGGAGGAGATCGCAGGACTCGCAGCTTCTAATTAATCCAGTGCAAGTCATGTTCCACATGCATAAACATACAGTGTTCACCATCATGCATAGACAAGGGATATATGCAAAGAAATAATGAGTAAGGAGTTGTGAGCAAGAAAGAAGGTTGCCATCAAAGTGAGAAAGAGGAGAGCATGCATGGGGAAATGGCTGCTGTTTTCCATCACATTATTTTTCTTAATGCTTTAGACTTTTATGCAGAGCACACACATGAAACTGAAAAACACACACCTCTGACAGACTTTTATTTACCTGCCCTCCACCTGACCTGCCAGGGAACAATAAACAGCTGCATGTGCACACCTGCCACAGACAGTGGCAGAGTTGACAGCAGCTTTGATGACGGGAGACTGAAAAGGCTCTTTGGATGTCTGGGGGAAAATGGCCCAAGCCTCCTGACCGATGCATGAACATAATAAACTAGATAAAAACTGCTGTGCACTCATCCGCATTCAATATTTCAGATGGACTTTACAGGCACTGCCGAGGCCATCGCTAGCCTTATTATTTGTGACACTGCAGCGCTTTATGGAGTTAAAAAAGTAGATGAAAAACAGAAGAAAAACAATAGAAAATGAGGGTAGATTTATCCAGCTGAGAGAAGACAAGCTGACACAGATATTTCTGCGATAAAGACAAAGATGTTAGAAGAGGACAAACCTCTGGCTGTGCAGCTGGTAATTACTGCATGAGATACTGTACCCCCACCATGGCTGCTGCAGAGAGGCCGGGGACAAAGTGAAGCGTTTACCTAGAGGTCTGTCAGTCTGACATTAGCACCAGCCTCACACTCTGCGTAATGAAAAGAGCATGACAACGACGTATAGCGGGGAATTTTGATTAGAGTGCAGAACAAAAACATATAATCCCTCAGGTTTCAATTATGGGATTTAATTATAGCAACATCTTAGCACACTTTATTCATGTGTGCCGTGTGGTATGCAGCTAAATACATGTATATAGAATGACTCAAGGGAAATGCAAAGTAATGCAGAGACGGGAACAATAGGCCTGTGTTAGCACTCATACACACGAGGAGGTGGAGTTAAATCAGTGTGTGCATTTTCTGTGTCCTGTCCTTTTCATGTGTTTGTCCTCCCATACGTGAATGTTGTCTCATGCCATATGTTTGCATTTAATAGCAGTATGTTTTATTGGCGTTAAAAGCATTATTTTCTAATAAAAAAAAAACAAAAAAAACAAAAAAACCCCCAAAATAAAATCAGTTTTCGAGGTAAGAAGTAAGATTGTTTAGTAATGTATACTCTGTAGTCTGAATAGGCAGCCCCACACAGTCTGACAGAGCAATGTACCATTTCAGAGTCTGGGTTTCAGAGTCTTTTGATCGCAATTTAATTTAGATGAATTTATTAAAAGAATAATTCATGATGTGCAGCCAATTGCACCCCGATGGTCACATAATGAAGTCAAAATGATTTTGAGGAGAGCAGAAATCGGAAACATGAGATCTCACAGGTATGACTTAGTAAAATGCTAAATTAGTTACAAAATTAGGCCAAGTCAAGCTCTACTGCTATGTAAAACAACAAAGTAAGATAAAAAAATAAAAATCATACGCATGCACAAAAAGAGACTCTCTTTAGGGAACATAGAGATTATTTGCATATTTGGTTCCCATTCAATTAGGGGGCTCTGTGCATTGCATATGATAGTACACTTTACATAATCTTGCATTAACTCTGGGATTCAATGATTCCTAGAGTGAGAAATTAAGTTGTTCTGTGACACACAAAACACATCAAACGCAATCAGAAAATGTTGATATGATTCTACTTACACGCGACAAAACACTAAATATGTTTACTCCAGGTATTCAAGACCATTTACAAACTACGTCACCTCATATACAGCGCTCTGCGTCCCTGATTCCCTGTTTAAGATACAGAACAAAGATCGAGGGTTTAAACAGCACTTCTCACTCACTAAGAGCTCCGTATCTGATAATAAAGTGTCTCCTGTGCTGAATTATTAATAATAAGTGCTTTTCTTTCGTGGATCAGCATCCAACAGGGGGTCTTCTGTGCTGCCAGGTGCCTGCAAAACTAACTCATATCAGTCTTGTCCAGTAGAAACTGGATCCAATCTAATAATGTTTAAAGGCTCCTTCTATGGATCACTATGCTGTAAAGTCAACCTTTACAGTGTGTTGGGGGTGGGGGGGGTGTTAAGGTTAAAGGTTAAGTTTCGGGAAATGATTCGCGATGATTATGGTTAATAAAAAACATTGATTGCAGGTCTGTGGCGACACAAATTCTAGTGTCCTGCATGAAAGTCATCTTTCCACACACCCATCCACCACACACTCACTTTCTTACTACATGTAGTGGTACACTGCTTCTTGCATTGGCGTGAGGTGTGAAATGGTCCAATATGGGTGTAATATCTTGGGATGCTGGGCTGGTCAATTTGGAAATAGATTTTTTAAGGTGATTTTTGGCCATGTAACTACTACTTTTTCCTTAAAGTGTCTGTATTCTGATTACATTATTCTTACAATAGATTGAATGTCTATACAGGCTTTTTGTTGGAAGCCAGAACATCAGCCACACACCAGTAAAAGTACCTTCCTGTAACTTTTGTGTCAGCTTTGCTGCACTTATTCTCTTGACAAATGATCTCATATCTAAGTATCAAATGTAATATACTGTATAATGCACGAGCAAGCACATCTTTTTCTGAAGTCTTTGGGAGCTTTTGCAGGAAATTGAGTTTAGAATTATTGTTTTCCAACACAGGTATTGTGCATTTGTTTCTTTTTTTAACCTACGGGGAGTTGTGGGAGTGTTTGTGAGGTTATGAAAATGTAATAACTCTAATATTATCATCATCCCCTTGGATCTTCCATACTCTGAAGCCCTTTGGGAGCTGCACTGACATTAGTTCTCACTTTCCTTTATACTCCTAAGAGACTCAAGATTTATGTGCTGGTGTGAGCTGTCAGTGATAATTCCACTTTGAAGAGGAGGAGTTAAAGTATGTGAGAGAATTCTGGAAACAGCCTTGTGTGTTACTCCCCCCCCCCCCCCCCCTCTCTTATCTAAATCTTAAAATGCATGTAGTGAAGTGAGCTGAACTGAAACAAGGATGGTGGATTCCCATTTCCCCCTGCACACCTAGAGTGCCACAACTCCAGCCAGGAACAGAAATGAAAAGTGTGTTACCCTTATGACAGTAGGCAAGCCCCCTGCTGGCTTGAGCTCAGGTGTGATTCAAAAGGTGACAAGGAGTGTTCTGGCACGTATGAGAAAGGTTCAGGCCTCCCTTGGTCAGTCCAGTGCAAGGAGGCATGGAGCACCTGAGCCTCACCCTGACACGCACTTTCCTCTGGGAGATCCTGACAGGACTCCCATCAAATGAGATGCATAGAGTTTCCAAACTTGGTTGTACCTTTCATGTTTTCTCTCTTTTTTAAGTCCTAGTTGGCTGTCCTGTGCAAAACAACACTGTTTTAAGGGAGGAAGGAGAGTTTTTCACGCTGCCCTTGTTAGATCACAACAGACAGGATAACCACTTAAGATAAGATTCTGTATAGATGCAGACAGATTTTTGCCATTTGCCTTTTTGTCAGCACACTTTTGACAAAACCACCCTGTACTCTGCTCCTGTCAGCTGTGGGATGAGTCTACATTATGAATCAATTATAATCATGATATGATGATATGCGATGATGCGGGTGAAATGTTGCTGGATGATTCACAGCCAACAATTTTCCCATGCAGGAGTTTGAAAAATAATGTTTTGCTGAGACGCATATGGACAAATCATCCAATCAACCCTGCTAAAATCCCAACAGTTCTGCCTTGAATCTGCCACTAAACCCACACAAACAAGCAGCAGAGAGAACGAGTGGTAGATTAGAGATTCACCTCAACAAGGTGACACCCACCTGCTGGCATAGTCACATCTATTTGCCTTAGTGAATGATTTATGCTGCTATTGCAGCCATGCATCTTCAAGCAAATTGAACATTTCCCTCCTTTTCTTACCACCTAACTTGAAAGCAGCACACACATCCTCTTTGGTTCAAACCATTATGGAATTTTTGTACAGAGTCTTTTGAGTGCAAACCCTGGGGAAAGATCCCATCGCCTACTCCCTTTGCTCTTCTCTGTCTAGCACTCATAAGTCATATGTGAGTGAGAACTCAGGGGAAAGATGTTTAGTAAAACTGGAGGTAAATTAGTCTTTTAAAATACTAAATGAACATGATAGATATTAGGAAGGAAACTGTAGTTACTGACACTTTGCAGACAGCAGGACAACAGACCATCATCACAGGAAAGACATTGAGGTTCCTTTAAATCTTCTTGGATCTTGAAACCTACAGAGCTACAATACCATGTCCGTGCTTGCACTATGCCTTAGGATAGGTGTGTGTGTGTGTGTACGAACATCAAACTCAGGATACAGACAGGGCTTGTCTGAGGTTACATCGGGCCTGCGGGGGGTTTGATGTGAGATGAGGACAGCTAAAAGAGGCGCATATGTAACATATAACCAGTCTGTTTGAGTTATTGCGCTATTGCAGTGAAATTGGCTTCCACCTGACTTCCACTATTTTGCAAATGTATTTATCTCCAGCAGCTAGGCACGATCACTATAAAACCCAACATGCTCCAGCCACTATAAACTTTCAATTTTCTTTCTGCTGTAATAGCAATCATCTGGCACCCTTGGTTCCAAAGATGCTACTGGATCATCATTCCCTCTAAAGGCATAGTCTGACGTTTAGGGAAATATGCTTATTTGCTTTTTTTCCCCCTGAGAGTTAGATGAGAAGATTGATACCACTTTCATGTTTGTACTGTAAATATAAAGCTGACAGCTCGACAGATCCGGATGAGCTGTTTGGCCTCCTTTTCTATTCATTAATCTTAGAGTGATGCTAAGCTAACTGGCCGCTGGCTGCGACTTAGTATCAAGCTTCTCATCTAACTCCTAGCAAGTAAATAAGAGCATTTCCCAAAATATCAAACTACTCCTTTCAGGTAGATGCACCGGGCTGATGGTAGGGATAAAGTTGCCGTAGATGTTGGCATAAGATGGAGATTATAATAGAAGCAATGTTTATTACCATAATGTGGTGACACTACTGCCAAGAATGTGATGAATCATCATTAGTAGCTGCTATCAAAAATGATTAAGATCAGTGGGTTTAAGGATTAACAGGTGATAAAACAAAATGAAGAAATTATAAATTGTCATCAATGGTGCATCAACAAGTGAGTCAGATGTTACATAACTCTGTTCTGCTCTGGCTGACAAGGACAGCAACATATTTTCTTGCTCAAAGGCTGCTGGTCTGTTTATGTTGGAGAATATCTAAACTCTCTTCGACACTCAGGGGAAGTACTCGCTCCACTGCTGTGGATCCATGTCAGCCAACACTGCAGGCATGGTTAAACTTTAGAGTTTCAGGTGTCTGTAAACGTGTATGTATGCAGCTTTGGGATTACTCGATGGAATGTATTAGTTACATAACAACGAAGACTGTGTTGCCTGCAGAGTCAGATCCATGAAGGATCAGTGACACAGGACTTCCTTTCAGTTTCTCTTTCCTGTACTCGAGGCCAAAAGATGCAAATAGGCAGGTTCTCATTCTACAATTTCTTCCAGCCAATCAAAGCTACACAAACAACAGACCCAGCATCTGAAAAACAACAAAACAAACTCATAAAAGTAGTCTGGGCAAAAGGGATTTAGAGTACAATACATGAGCCTGTGGGAGTGCGGTCAGGGCTTTGAACGTGAACATGTCCTTGGGATAAAAGATGACTTCATCATGACTCTCCACATCCAATAATGCTGTGCCAGCGGAAACCCTGCTCTCCTTCACCCTTCCACCACAACAGAATGCAGGGAATTCTCCAATGGCTCAATAAGACCGATCAGGGATTCTCATCTTTTATCTTAGGGGGCTGAATTCATTAAAAACAAAATAAAAACTGCATACAAGTACTGTTCATCTCTTATTCAACATGGATATAGTACAATTAAATTGTGGTTAGATTGAATCTTGTATTTAGGATTAAACACAATGTGTTTAGAATATGCAGTCTGACAATATGATTGTTTTTATCCCTAATTTCTGGGTCAAATAATAACTTTCTAAAGTCACACTGATAGAAGATCACATTATTCTACTGGATTTCTATGAATAGATGTAAAGTATTAGCTTAGGGTCTAATTATTACACCACATACAGGGCCTAATCAAATCTATGGACATCTATGCTGGAGGACAGGTTAAAACATTGTGTGTATCCTAAAACAATAGTCAGGTGTCATTGACACATGTTCTTTTTTTTTGCAGCAATCATTCCTCCTGTTCATCCCTTCACAATGACCTTTCAATGATGGCTTCAGTCATCCAAATTAGTCAAATCAATTCAACAGCTTTCAAGTCTTTTTGACTGTGTGCAGTTCAGTATAAATACTTTCTTTTACATCTTTTAGTTTGTGAAAGAGAAGGTAGTACTTCTCACACATCAAACCTTGAACTTGAAATTAGATTTTTGTTGCTTATGTCTACCTATCAACTTCTATTAGAACTCGAACAAAATGTTTTAGAAATTGTAAAAAAAAAAAAAAAAAGTAACACTACCACAAACAGCAGTAGATGCCTGGTCTTGCAGCTGAAGCGCGGTCTGACACTACAGCTATGAGAAATAGCCTGGTAGCTTGAAAGAGTCATTAATGGTAATTGTGAACAGGGAGCTGCAGGGAGTCGTGCTGGAAACACATTGTGTGATGTTAAGGCCAAAGGCTTGAGTTATTGTGCAATAGTGTGGTTCACTGACTCCAGCAATACCAAGCAAGGGCAGCCTCCTCAACAATCTAATACAGACCGCGCTAATATTCTCCTGCATGCATAATGCAATAGCTAAATTTAATAACAGGAGAAAGAGAATGACAAGTAAAGACCCAGCTTCATATCGGTAACAGCCCACTATTATAAGTGCAAGGGAAAGTGCAACTGGGAATTATAAGGTCGCTGCACTCTGGTTGACTCTGACCCTGCAATCACCTTTCTCTAATCCCCATGCTCCCATTAAGAAATCTGTGAAAAACACCTACAGTGTATACCAACCCTTATCAGACCTCTATGATAAAAAATGATAAGGTTGGCGGAAAGTTCTAATCTTTAATATATATGGAATAAAATATTGATGTTGAATGTTTTCTAGTTTACAGTGACTGTGATAAACTCAGTAACTAGTTGATGATGTTTCAATTCTTTAATTTATAAATGTAACGATAATGTTTTACGGGTGATTATGATTGTCTGGCAAACTCACGGCAATGACAACATTTCCTAAAATCACTGTGTCTGTATAAATCATTTAGTTAGCTTGAGAGGTGCTGGTAGGTGGATTTTGTTACATTTGACAGAGCCAGGCTAACTGTTTCTAGTAATAGTGCTAAATTAAGCCAAGCTAAACAAATCTAACCTGTGACAAGTTTGTAGCTTCATATTGAACTCAACTAATTAATATATTTTCATTTGAATAATGTGAGAGTCAATTATATCATCAAGGTTGCAAAAAGAAACAAGAGGATATGATACTGTGGATAGGTAACGGCTGCCTGTTAGACCCATTAGAAGTGAAATCGCCGTTAAATGGTGTGAAGCGGTAGGAACTATCTCTCTCTAATAAGATGTTACTGATGGTATCAAATTCTGACAGATGGTAAGTGAAATCTGACTGTGAGAAAATACTTAGCACAACTCAGGACCAGAAAATAAAAACGGAACTAAATGTGATTGAATGGGCGGACTCCATTGACCTCAAAGTTGTCTTCCACAAATTACTGCCTAAATCATCTCATTTGCTGCCTGAGGCAATTACTAAAACCAGTTTACATAACAGAAAAAAAACAGGAAAGATGAGACTTTCAGAAGCCAGAATGCCATTATGTTTTATCCTCTGCACATTATGTTTGCATCCACCACAACATTTAATGCAGGGAGACCAAGGAAAAAAACATGTCTAATAAACCCCACTGTACAATATACAATATTACATATGAAATGTGATATATTGCATGGGGATTATATTAGCTTACGATCCCTGTCTTAAACATTGACAACCTTTTATACCCAGTTAGAAGTTTCATCAGATCTCCTTAAAACAAAATACTATCTATCCAGGTCCTGTGGGTTACATTTTAGTGCTCCATTTCTTGTATTCTCTGCACTGGGACCAGGATCAGTTTTCTGATAACAAGTGGATTTCTTTGGAGAGAAAATAATGTCACTGATTAAAGAGACTGAAGAGAGACTAGAAGTGGAAATGATGAATTACTATGATTTGATTCATTTTGTTCAGCTCAGTTTCATAGATTCTATGTGGTTTGTTTATTTTTTTTCCCTCCGAAGTGGACTGATTGCAACACCATTCAAATGCAGTTTACTATGTACATCAATAGGTGAATGCTGTTGCAACATTTGGTACTGACTGTGACATATGCCAGTCCACATAGAAAGCGCTTTTAGAAGTGACTCCAAGTGAGACACGCGTATCGGATGCTCATCACCCCAGGACCCTGTGCGTTCTCTCTCAGCTACCCAAGGAGCAGCTGCTGACATACAGTTGCTGCTGATGACAGATGAACATATGCAGGTCAGAGTTGGTCTGGACTGGACAAGTAGAACTCCTCAATATTGGTTACGTGCTGCCACATCTCGCTTTTGATTTGGATTTACAGTCACCGGCGGCACAATAGGGGGGACAACAAGACCTTTAGTCCCTCCACTTTCAGCTGTTATGGTAATAAGGTGATGTCTAAGCCAGGTATTATGGTCATAGCAATCATGTCTAAGTCTACTCTAACATGCTGGGCCTTTAAATCCAATCATAATCAACCATTGAGTAATTCAAATAAAATTGAAGTGATTAGTGAGGTGGGCAAGCTACTGCCACAGCTGAGTGGAGTTTCTCTGTCGTTTGAAGACCAGCACCCAATCTACAATGAAAGAGAAACAGCAACAACCTGCTTTTCCTGCACATCCACAAAGATCTGACTGATGACTTGAGACATGAACGAGGTGTTAAAAAGCTTTTCCTTTGGGAGAGATACTTAGTACTTTGGAAATAAGCCTGGGAAAAAAACCTCGCCTTGCTGCGGGTCTGTCTGCTTGTATGTTGGAGACATATTAGATGTAAAGACTGTTTTAACACGGCATGAATTTTAATTTTCTTTTGAATCTCATTAAAACATTTACTGGTTGGTTGCTTATAGTTAATATTTTCTGATCACATACAGACTCAGATGTTTACCAGCTTTGCTCTCTATAACATAGAGGTATACTAATAATGATAATAATAATACTAATAATAAAAAAAAAAACAGTTTTACTTTAACGGTATTTTGAAACTTTGGAGGCAGCTTTGATTGCCCATTAACACTATAACATGTCACTGTTATGGAACTCTCTCCTGCATTGTCAAATCCATTTGGTACTTTAGACCCTCGAGGCGATTAAACAAACGTGACCTCTCTTCTGTCAGCTCCTTGGCATCTGCTAGGAAGACGCCTGTTTAGCTTACTGCTAAATTGACACTCTCAGGGGAGATGATGCATACGTGTTTGAAAATCCAGTTGACAAGAGACTCCTTAGTGTTTCAACGTGTGCTATTGCTATGCAAAACCCGCTCATGTCCTTAGGCTATATTCAGAAAAATATTCACACACATTGCATGTAAAGGCACTTGCATACAGTGAGGGAATGATTGTGTCAGTGGGGGTTTATTCTGTACGGGTGTCTACTGGGTAATCATACTGATATTATGAGCTATACATTATTGCATGAAGTATAACAATGTGACATCGAACCGAATCTACCAGGCATTCTGATCAGATGCCTTCATCATGTAGCTCTGTTTACTTTGATCTTCATCCCATCCCAGGTCTTTCTCTATTCCCTTTCCTCCTTTTAGCCTTGTCTTCCTCAGTCGCAACGGAAGGTCACAGATATGCAGCTGATCTGCCTCACTTTATATGTCAGAGAGCCAGGTGAATTGTCATTATTCATAATTTCAAAGCAGTGAGAATCAGGCATCGGGACTCTACATACATCAGGAAGAGGACAGAGAGAAGATCCCAGAGGAGACCAGCACAAAGCCATATCAGATCCCCCGGCTGAGACCACAACTGAGATTTCTGAACTGCTCTCCAGAGACACTACGGTGCATGTTTGTGTCTGTGTGCGTATGTGCCGTGTGTTGGTTTCCTGAGGATAAAGCCATAAAACAAAATCGCATCACAGCCTATGTAACTAGGATTTTTGATCCTACTGTTTTAAGATGTTTTTTATACTGCTGTGTGTCCTAAATCCATTTGATCCTAAAGCATGAATGAGCATGGTAAATATGAAACTGCAAGCCAGTAGTTGGTTAGCTTAGTTTAGCACAAAGACTGGAGACAGAGGGAAACCACTAGCCTGGCTCTGTCCAGGGTAACAAAGGGTAAGTACTTGCACCCCTTAAACTTTTCTCTTGTTTGTTTAATCTGTAGAAAAACCAAAATGTAAAAACTACATTTTGTGGTTTTACAAGATTATAGGGATTGCCAGGAAACAAACAGACTCCAGAACTGACTGTACCCTGTCGAGAAATAAAAAGTCCAGCCACAAGGCCACAACTCTTGGCAAAAGGAACCAGTGCAGTGTTGACTATCAAAATGGGAAACATTTCACTACCACACTACATGTAGGTACTGAAAAACTCACATTGGGCATATTCAGTTACTACAGCCATAAGACACAAATGGCTTTGTTGATGTGGTCATGTTATTACAGATTTCTGGTAAAAAGATGTACAGCAAACCAGGAAGTCCAGTAGTTTATAGTACCTGATGGTCTTCTTTTGTTCCTCCCCCTCTGAAATCTGTCCTCTTGCTACACACAGTGTGTTGACAATTTAAAAGAGACTTCAGAACATGTGTGCCACTCAGTTTTGATAGGATACGTAACTGTGTGGCATCAGTACAGTAATGGTAATAATGTTTTAGTTTCTAAAAACAGTAGAAGAACCAGTAGAAGAATAATACAAAAGAATTGGGCCTAAAATGGACCCCTGAGGTACACCACAGAAGGGTTACCACTTCAAGGCCTTAATCTGAAAACCTACTACAACAGAGAAACCTCTATTTTAGTGATGCACATTTTCACAAATTTACTGAACTTTATGGGCCGTAAATTGTGAGAAAATATGCGGAAAACCACAAAGAAGTGCAACAAATAAGAAGCGGAGAAACAGAAATATCACGCAGTGCCCCAAAAAAATCTGGTTGGCCATTGAGCCTGATTACCATATAATTTAAAGGGAGTCTTTTTCAATAAAGAAAGTGACAAATATTCTTTATATATTTACTTTAATAATGGCTTGGGTCTTTATTTACTTCAACGGCAAAAGGGTATCGGGCCTTTATTGGAAGCAGGCTTATATTTTATATAAGACAACTATTTACAATTCCCTCTTTTTTAATAAGTACATTTGCTCGTATCTTAGTACAAAGCTGCCTTTTTTTCTGATCTGCTTCCATTTGCTCTATTAAATTTAGCTATTGCATTACCAATAATTACGGTAATCCAATTACTCTGACATGCAGAACAATAATTCTAGCGCTTTAGGTTCCACCCAGAACATTTTGGCAGTGCACCACTTATACCTGTAGTATGTGGGTAACATGCCCATGGATGTATGGTCATTAGGGATGTAACGATACATCGTGACACGATTAAAATCGGTACAAATGCGTGACGAGTCGCACCGGTTGATAGAAAAAATTAATCGCGATTCTTCGCTAATGTGAGACAAGTCGGATATGTTCTTTTTTGTCTTTTTTTTATTAGAAATAGGTTACGTTATCTTAAAAAAAAGTCACTGGTTGGCGATTCATTTGTTCAACGTCAGGCGTCAAGTTATGTGACTCACGTCATTACGTAGGTATGGAGCACAGAACTATGGGAAACTATGGCGACGGTAGGCAACAACTTTGAGATAGAGGATGCGCCGAGCGGTTTTAAATCACCTGTTTGGCAACATTTTGGATTCCCAGTATATTCAGATACAACCGGTAAAAATAGGACAGACAAAACACAAACGGCATGCAAATATTGTAAGAGACTGCTGACATATAGTGGCAACACAAGTAATATGCAACAGCATATTAGCCGCCACCATAGCGAAAAGTAACGCTACGCCACCTCGTCAGCGAAAATTGCCAAAGGGGCAAACCACCCTGACGAGAGGCTTTTCGTCTCCTCTTCCCCATCACAACCAAAGAGCGCAAGAAATTACCAAGGCAATTGGTTATTTTATCGGAAAAGATTTGAGTTAGTTAGTTTATTTGAAGAGTTTTTATGTTTTGATGTTATTATTTTGAAGTGGGATTTGTTTTTAAAAATCCAGTTATTCTTTGTTATTTAAGTGATTAACTGCTTAATTTGCACTTTTTTTTATAAGACACAAAAACAAAAATGTTTAACAGTGTTTCTGTAAAGAAAGGACCTCTCTTTTTGGTCAAGATTTTATATTGTTTTGTTATTTAAGATTGAATTACACCAGTTTACTTGTGAGATTGTTTTCTCAAGAAAGGAGATATGTATTTTGTTTTAAGATGCACTTTAAGTTGTACTTCATAAGAACACAAAGGTTTGAGGGAATAATATTTTTTCCTACAAATAAAAAGAATTTTATTTGGTCATAATTTGTCTGTAGCTCATTTTGATAAAAAAAAATCGTGAGAAAATCGTATCGTGAACAAAAAATCGTGACTCGAATCGAGTCGTGAGTTGAGTGTATCGTTACATCCCTAATGGTCATATTATAATATGCACAGTTATCTCCATATTTTAGTGTCAATACTTAGATCTTAAAGTAAATGCTTCTTTGACGGTCATCCACCAATTCAGATAGTGGCCTTTTGTCCAGTCAGGCTGTGATATGATTTATGCTATACCTCTTTAATTAAAGCCTACGCAGGAAATAATGAGCTAGCTGGTTGAGAACCCTCTCAGCACTTCTCTCTGAAGGTTTGACATTTACCGAACTCCCTCTATGTTGAGGAAAGTGTGTGATCTCTGTCTTCGTCTGTAGGCTCAGCAGGTCCACTGCATGGCCTGAGCTGAGGATGGTCTATACTCTCGGACACACAAACACACACCCAGAGGGAGGGTGCATCTGAGTCTGAAAATATCCCACCTGTTCTAGTCTGCTTGTGTCTACTTTAGCCAATAATGTGGGGTGTTAGAATTGGAGTGAGATGCAGAAAGAGACAGAAAAAGAAGGAACTAAATGAGTGGGCCAGTAGAGGTTGAAATTACAGGACAGATGGTGATGAGCAGGGAGGAGATTAAAGCTGCAGGTTGAATAGATGCATGGGGAAAAAAATGAAAATTTCAGTTTAATCCCTCCTGTAGCACCGCCTCTACACTCTAAACCTATAGACACACCATGAATATATCATTTTCTATTTTATTCCATTAAAACACATCTGACACACTGACTTTATTTCAAAATGCTTTCATCCATTTGGGGCAAAAATGTTACCTGATGTCGATTTCTGATGTTCAGCAAGAGGATGATGACATTCTCTGAAATGGTATTATTCATAAGTAAAAGGCTCAAGATAACTCGGCTTTAATAATATTTAACAGGAAGATTCACATTTATGCCAGCAAAAAACTGTCTCAAAAACTAGCAAGTGTCACAGCTGCTGCATATGTGCAGTCCAGGGCTGTGAACGGCCCCACTGCTTCCTGTTTGCTTCCAACCAGCGCTTTAGTGTGAATCAAAGCTTATTTTACTCACGTGTTCAAACTAATAGACGAATGAATTTTTTTCTGTGGTGAGCTCCAATCTGTACTACAAACTTGAAACAGCCACATTTCATGCTGATGTATATTTACTGTACACTGTGTTGGACTTATGGGTTATATGTTGCAGCTGATGTACTGTACACTTGGAAACACTCTGTCTTTGGTGACAGTAATTTACACTTAGCAGAGAGTCATGGGTGGGAGAAACCAGGATAAAGAGGATAGCTCTGTCCACCTGCGTCTCCTTTCCTCCAGATGTCATGATGGAAAGTCACAGCTGCATGACGCATGACTCCTCCTCCTCCACCCTGATTCGTTCTTTTTTTCAATCCCCATTTATCGGTCAATGGATTACAGATCGTTTACCTCCTGCTCACGTCCAGCTCTTACAAGGTCCTAATCTCTCTGGGTTGTATTCACAGTTGTGCCCCTGCTGCGGAGAGGCTTTCCAAGTGTGAAGTGGATGGTTAGTAATTCAGTCAATGAAAATGACTACAGTACCTATCACACTCCCTTTTTTCCAAGGACATTATGATGACGATGACAGCAATAAGATCCAGATCAATTTCTAAATAATACTACATGTAACAAAGGTGTCCAAACAGAAGTGAAGTGGTTATGTTACTGTTCATGGTCAGCGCCTTTCCTCCTACCATGAGCACCACGCAAAATACATACGTTACAAACAGAATGGGAATACATGCCTGATACACATGTTTAGAAAAGCCTCTTTTCAAGTTTTATGTTCAGACATTTCACAGGCCTATAGTTCCCTATAATGTCCTTGAAATTAACTGATATGCAACTATAAATTTATAGGAAATGGACAAAAAACTATGAGATAAAATGATAACAAGTAATCAATTAATTAATTCCTATAAGTGTCTTTTAGTGGGAATATGTTGCAAATGATATATCTGTCAACAGTCAAGAATGAAATTCATCAAATATGAACAACAGATTTTATAAATATTTAAACTCTACATAACTCACTAAATTCAAACAACTGTCTCAGAACTTTCCCCTTTAATTAGTACCAAAAGAGATTCTTTCCGTGAAGCATTATTATGACATACCACATACCACACACAAAAAAATCCTTCTCCTCTTTATCAGTCAATCAGTAATCATCAATAATAATAATTACTAAAGGCATAGCTGGGAGAGAGTATGATTGATTGTGTATATTTTGAGATACAAATATTCAAAAGACATACAACACACAGACACTGACACAGAGTGACAGAGAGGACAGACACACACAAACAAACGCAGACACACAAACCAGACAAGAGGAGATAAATGGCAAACCTCCCATATCTCCTCCACCACCACTGGGATCATCATCTTGAATGATATTTGATGAGAGCCAGACCTGCTGCAGCAGAAATCCATACAGCTGTATCACAAGACCTGAGCAGCACCTCTGCTCTGTGGGACAGGCGTCATATGTGATTTATGACTCGGTTATGAGAGAGCACAGTGGTCACTTGGATAAAGGTTACAGCTCAAAATGAGATCACTGCAGCTCCTATTGAAATGGGAAGACAAGGGTTTATATATATTCGATTTATGGTGACACTGGCTGACATGTGAACACAACCTTATGAAAATATAGCAATATTGTACAATCTCCATAATTTAATAATGTTTGAAGAAAGACTTTGGATTTCATCTGCTACAAAAACACCAAAACTGTGTTTTCTTGCCTCGTCTAGATTGATGTGGCCACAAAGTTCGGAGGAAAATCGATTTAAACCAACTCTTTAAAAAATGGGGCACAGGGGTCGCTAGTAATGACATACCCTGGAGAATTATAACCCGAATCTGCAGTTTCCTGTAGCTCCTCAGCTGCAGAGTTTTATAGCGTCTTTCAGCTCGTTGCCATGTTTTTTTTTTACGACCAGCCATTTTACTCCTTTGGTTCAACTCTCACAGCAGTGCTTTTTGATTCAGCATGCAACACTGCTACCTGACTAGCACTACATGGCAGACAGAGAAAGTTAACTACTAACTGGTGAACATAGTGGAGCGTTTAGCAGCTAAACAGCTGGATATTTCCTTCAGGAGTTGGTGGAGACCAAAACAAAGCTACAATAGAGGAAATATAACAGGAACATGAGTCTAAATGAATAGGAAATTGTGGCAGTCCAGTTCACTGTATTAATATTATGAGGTGATAATATGTTTAAAAAAAAAATCAGTTGTTGCAGTAGTAAGAGAAGGCCTCAGAGGTAGTTCATTCTCACTGGACTTTATAGACTTGTCAAACCTTTTGTCCCTTGTGCGCAACAAGTGAGTGGAGGGTTTTATGCACCAACATACACCCAGCTAAGTAAGCAGCCTCACTCACACACTACAGACGTTGAGACTTATGGTGCACACAGAGATGGATGGACCGTATTGAAAATTTGGGGGCAAGCACTTAGTATTGTCACAGGGTTTTTTTTTCTATTAGAAAACCTTTACAAAGCACTTAAATATGCAGAGTCCAAAATCAATGTCACTTTGGTGGACTTTTGAAAAAACAGCAAATGTCAAATGGTGAATTATTTCTTTGTGTAAGCCGAGCATCTCGTTGAAGTAGTGCACGCGTGAGGTGGAATTGTGTAGCAACCTGCAGCGTACGGGGGTGGGATCCACTTTCCTGAGGTGGAGCATGATGACCGGAGGTGTGGCATCATTCATAGTGACAGTTCAGATCTGGTTACCATCCATTACTGCACAGTCAGCAGTGCTACAACTCAGCACTGGTAACTCTGGGCGATGGGCTTGCCAATAGACAATTAATCTCGCCTTAATGAATAACATCAATAATGTAGAAGATTGCTAAGTAATTTAGACAATAATGGTTGGTGTGCACGCTCCTGTTGCAGATCGTTACTATTCTAATCTTGTGTTGTAACCTCTCTGTTATTATTTTTTTGTAAAGTTTGATTTTACAGCACAATGTCAAATCGAAGATAATGACGTTGCTGATATTGGTGTGTGATCACGTTGTGCATGAGCATATACTTATGACATATTTCTGTATAATGTCAGTCACAAGTCACTGTCACTGTCAGCTGCGCCGTCCTAATTTCTTTTGATCCCATAATCCCCAAAATATCAGCATGACTAACGGGAACATGGACTCTCTGCGTTTTTGGCACAGCAGCTGAATGACAGGGCTCATACAAAAAAAAAAAAACAACCCAAAAACACCATAATTTAAGCTGCACTCACTTTAGCTGGAATTAGACCAAAATCACACAGCTATCTGGGTCAGACTACCTGCGTCACTCGCCTATAGGGAAAATTGTTAAGTGTGAAATTCAAGATAAATTTGAGAGACATTTAATATTGGTGAGGGCATTACGGCACGACACTAAATCATTAAACTCACACACTACTTCTAACACACATTGAGTTTCTATGGGATCATTATTGTCTTGATGCATATCTGAACACAGGCCTCCCATGTCTTAAAGACATTCTGCTTGACGATCGTGTTAGTAAAGTGTCAGGTAATGTAGAGTCCATGTTATCCATTTCCCCACTTCATCAGTCCCCCTCCGTATGGGGACACATATTTCATGACCAAGAGCCTTGTGACCGCGTTCAGGTAACTTCACTACAGCTGACAGTCTATAACTTACATCTTCTAACCGGCCTCCTCCTCCTCCTGCTGTCTTGGTGGGAGCGGCATTCATAAAACACCAGTGAGCTGTGGTACGGCTGAGAGGTGTGGCAGGCCATAAAAGTCTGGGGCTCAGCTGATGATAATGTGCTCACCAACGCACCAGACCCTATCAGGCTTGTTTTATGACCAGCACACACACACACATATGGATACACTTGCGCAGAGGCATATATATACAAAACAAATGTTCACATTTTGCATATTGGATATGGTAAAATTATAAATGGTGCATGATGATAAAAAAAACAAACACAATATCAGACCTGCTACAAGTTATGCAAGCACACACACACACACACACACAAACACAATTTTTCTGCAGGAAGCGTTATGGATCAATGGCTGTCGACGGGCTGTGCATCATACATTTGTGCATGTACGCACAAACACTCCCACAAGAAATGTATCCATATCATACACAGAACACAAACACTTAGCCACACTGTTCGTCCTTTGTGCAAATTGTTTACAGCGGGTAAACATCCAATAATTTGTGTCAGCTCTCGAGAGGAAGAGGAAGCAGAATTGAAGGAAGGAAAAGAAGAAATGCAGAATGGATAGCATCTATTCTCAAATCTAAATCTTTGTGCGACAAGAAACAGAACAAATATCTTCTGCAATGACAGAGGACACAGGCGGATCGACTGTACGGACGAAAGAAATTGAGCTCAAAATAAGTTAGAAAAGTTACAAATGGGTTTTTCACTTCAGTACAGGTGACAAAATTTAATAGACAGAAAAAATAATAATTCTGGTGTGAGTCATAACATTAAAACAGATATAACACTCACATTGGGCTTTTTTTTTATCCTTCCCCAAAAGTCAGCACTAACTAAGTAAAAAAAAAAAAAAAAAGAATAAAAATCTAAATTCCATCATGATAATTAAGTGCTAATTATAGTGAGATGGCTAGCATCAACTGCTTACAGTTACATGTAGCGATCACATCAAAATGTACTGAAGGCTTTTCTCGAAAAAGGGGTCATTACAGTATATTTCTACTGTATTGCCTCATTATGCACCGCAGAGACGAGGAATTGACATGTATGGCAGTTGATGCTGGATTTGCATGTGTGATATACATGTGACTAGTTGATGGATCACCCCTATGGTGGACCCCGCCCGTAATTACGACCCAAATGGCTTTACAGTGACTAATTATTGATGCAGCCAACATGTGACAGCAGCTAATAAATACTCATGCAGCCTGGATTGTACATACAAGGACTGCATTAACGATCCAGTGAAAGCCGAGTGGGAGAAGAGAGGTGGAGGGGGGAGGGGGGGACGGCGAAGGAAAGAGAAGCGGAGGAAAATTACATGTTAGCAGCCAGAGTATGTTCACTATACAGTAGTATGACATTGTTGTGGCTTGTAGATGACAGTCATAAATTGTCTGGGTAACACAGGTGCATCTAAGGTAAAGATATTTATTTCAGGTGTTCTTATGCTGTAAGGCAGAAAAAAATATCAGATGAAAGTGCAACCAGATGCTGTTTAAAATTAACTTTTTACTACACTACAAGCCCTTCAGTCTCTTGTTGTCTCAGTGATCTACAGCTCAAATGAGAGACAACAGTAAAAAAAAAAAATAGGACATTAGGACAGTAAGAAGTTCAAGTTCAATAAATGTGACAACAGTAAAGCTTCCCTGGGTGTAAAAAGATTTAAGAATTGTAACAAAGTAGGAAATGAGTACGTGCAGGTATTGTACTTGTACTTTATAAAGATACTATATGGTGACACTTTATTACATATGTGTATGTTACCAATATCTAGAATAACATACAGTACTGATAACAGAAAGGCTGTTTTATTCATGGCTGCCATTCAGTGTGATATTTTAAGGTTTAAAGGGCAGAAGCGTGGAACTGTACTGCAGAAAAAAGCTGTACATAATAATGAATAATTAATAATCACATCTCAGAGTGTCTTTACTGTAACCTAAGCTGCCCGGATGTATTCCCTAACAGCAACAGCGCCACTGTTTTCCACTGCATGATGACACAGGCAGACCTGTATGTGGTTTGCTTCACTTTTCTGTGCATCCATCTTGTTTTTTTATGTATTTTTTTTTCCTCTCATTGTCCAGCTTCTGTTTTAAATGTATTATATCACCAGCTCTAGAGAACTGGAACCTAATCAGTGCATATGTTCTGCGTCCAAACTGAAATTACAGATAAAAACATGCAGAAGTCGCTAATTTTGTGAATTCCCCCCGAGTGTCATATTTTAATGTTCACACCACACATGTTGCCCCCCAACAACTTTGTTATAAAGAAAGAAGCAACTCTCTGCTTCTATCAAAATAATTACATATTGTATTGTAACTTATATCAATGCGTTACAGGCTATTATTAATAAATTACTGTCACACCCAAACTGTCTTCTTGTAATTACAATTATTTATTTACTTTTTCATTAAGTTTTCGGGGACATGTTATGCCGTTATGAGACAGTTCATGATTCAACTCTTAAGCCGCGGGGCACCCAAGAAATTTAATTTGTATACTACTTGTATAAACTGATTTGCTATAATAATTGGTGCCTGGATAACAGTATTTTCATAGGCTATGTTTTTCTATAGAGGCAGTGCTATATTTTTTTGTATTTCACAGAAGTCTTAGGGAGTAACTTGGGGTGGAAGTGCAGGACTTTTACACTGAAGAGTTTGTATCCTAAGTTCAATGAGTTGATGTCTCAGGTTAGTGCTCAACAAAGACCGTGATCCTTCCTCAACCTTATTCAAGTGCCGCCAGTGCTTAAACATGACTATCAAACTTTTTTTTTTAATAATGCTTTAGTTGCTACGAGTGGATACTGCATTACATGAGTGGACATTAAAACACAAATAATTTTAATACAAATTAAATATATTACCAGTGAACTTTTCTACAGTCACCCTGAGGTGCAAAAACACGACGACATTTCACACAATGGAAATGGAAGAGACAACAGTTGTTGTTTGCTGATCAGTATCAAGATTTTGCAACATGCCAGATGAGTTAATTAACAGCGTTTCCTCATTATGTTGATAAATAGCAGTAGTTAGGCACCATTGCATTTCATTAGTAGGATACAAATGTAAATTCTAGGAGAGAGAGCACATCTTGACCTGGTAGCCACAAACACACAAAAAGGAGCGATAAGATAAATGATAGATGTTTGCTCATAGGAGAAGGGTCATCAAGTGTAACCTTCATGCTCTACACACTTAAGATAAAGTGCTTTTATTCACCGATCTTGACATTGAGTCACGCAAAGCCACGAAAACCCAGACACAGTCAGAGGCGAAGTGTCATATTGCACACACCAACAGTCTTATCTATGTTGAGGAATACCGTAACAGCGATAACATACTCAACCAAACACCAGTTCTCTTGGGTCCAAACATGTCAAGCATTGACAGAGCTATAGTAGAATAACTTCAACATCCTGCGGTGAAGACTTATAAACACACAAAAAACTTCAAATCCCAAAGTATGAAGGAGGCGAAGGATAATATGTTTGTCAAAATTGCCGGCATGTAAATTAGCGGGGTCACACCAGATGGAGAGCTGGGCACAAGCGCGGGAAAGTTGCGTCCAGATTAGCCAAATCATTTGGCTACATGCTAATTTGTGCAACAATCTCATCTCTTCTCTACACAACTGAAAGGACCAGCCTGTGTGAGATAGGTTTCAGACAATGACTGTGAGCATATGGTAGCAAAGATCAACACGCTGTGATGTAGATCAAGTTGTATTAAGCAGAGCTGAGCTGAAAGTACACCTCATTTGTAACCTGCAGCTGGCCATAAAAGTCTGGGAGTTTTACTTAATGCCAAATAAGAGAAAAATACTAGACTGAAAGAGATGAAAGTTTCTTCCAAGAGGCAGCATAAGGAAACTCATCAACCGTGTAAAAAAAAAAAATATTTGATGATATTTGTTACACTAGATTTCTTTAAAAAAAAAAGACAAAAGTAATAAAAAATAAAAAAGGACTTTAACAGATTCAAGCAATTGGAGCAACATATGAGCCCATATTATTTATATATTTCATCATAGCCATTATAGAGTTCATGTGACATGAGCACTTCAGGGAAAAGGGTAGAGAGATGAGATTCAGGTCTGTTTGATGTTGTAGTCATGTCAACACTGTTTATGTCAGCTGCTTATGTAAAGGAATTTCCCCAAAGGAGGCAGATATGACAGTAATAAGCATGACGTTACATAAATCAGTTCACCTCCAAGTTTCAGAACCTGAAAATGTCGATGACCGGAATAGTAAAAAACAATTAGGAGCGCAGCACAGGGTGACCTCTGAGCTCCTCGGGTGTCAGACGTGGCGAGGTGCGTTCATAACTCTGTGTACTGATACAATTCTCAGTGGTATCTTCCGTTTAATCATCCTCTCACAGTACTCGCCAGATGAAAACCTCCAGCTTCCCAGAAGACAATATATCTCTCAATAACGCTGTCAAGACTTATTCATCACCGTGAGCGCTGGTAGGCGACTAGCCTCCAGTCTTTACTTATAGATCCATTTATTATTAAAAAAAAACAAAAAAAAAAACACACACACACACAACCCAGGAAGAGGAATCAACCATTCAGAGGTGTCCTACAGTATGAGAGAGAAAGCAATTAGCTGTGCTTAATTAGTTTCTAAAGGCAGAAAAACAAATGAGAATCTTGATAACTGTATGAATGCAGCAACTGCAAGCATGAAATATTTATAGGGAGATTAATTGACATGGGCGTTGAAATTTGACACACCGGTAGATTCTTTAATTTGATTATTCTCAAAAAGAAAAACACTACAAGCACATTACAAGGCTTTGCCGCAGACGTGTAATACTGGGAGGCTGCATGAAGCGTGCAGACCTTCACTGACACTAATCAAAGTATTTGAGGGGAAACAGAAAACAGTTGCATAAATTAAACTTTAAATGAAACAATTCAATGAGTTTTTTGCTTTGTCACTTCACTCAGTCAAACAAACTGTAGCTGCGCACGTAAAGCAAATATTATAATGGCGTGCCTCAGTAACAATTACATTTTAAAAGCTAGATAGATATTTGTGTGCTTGAGTGACATTAATGGATTTGAGCTCTCAGGCGGCTTCATTCAGGAGGTCAAGTGAGGGGAGAGAAGATGGGCCGCGGTAAAATTTAATCACGTGGAGTAAATCAGACGGGATGTCAGCTGAGAACATGTCACTGCGGGGGAACAAAACCATGTTAAGTGCAATATCATCTCTCAGCTATGCACGCACAAAAAAAAAATCCAGACAGCCCAGCCCGAATTGGTTCAGACCACGGTGACACATAAGTGTGTTTTATGAGACAAGGATTAATCTCTAAATAGGTTATCTCTGTTGTATGTTGGAATCTGGTTTGACAGGAGCAGATTCGAAAGCAGTCAGTCTCAGATGAGAAAGTGTAACGTGCCGGATCTTCACACAGACTGGCTGGCTTTGATCTAGAGCATGTTTGGATTACCTTTATGTCTGCTGTAGATGTGATGCACTGTGTTCGAAATGTCACAAATGCTCCAGAAAGGCAAATTAGCAACCCTAAAGGTGCTAAAATCTTCATTTTTAACATTCGTTTTTTTTATTGTGAAGCAGGCTGGCAAAGAGTTCTGCTTGTTACTTGGGTTAAAAGAAATATGCTGATTTGCTTTTTGTCAAGAATTAGATTTAAAAGAGCACTCTGATGTCTGTGCGTTATGAGTTAGCACCTGGTTAGCCTCACTTAAAGCACCAAAACTGGAAACAGGGGAACAACTCTTCCCTGCACTCAGAGCTCCGTCAGTAAAAAGGCACATTTAGGAGAAAAAGTTATAAATTATAAATTATTGTTACTTATTGTGAGCAGATAATGGATTTTAGTGCACTATCAATCTGGAAGGCTTTTGTATTTTCACATATCCTATTTAGCGTTGTTATGTGCAAAATCACATTGCAAAAGCTCTATGGTTGAGTTTTACTCTGCAGCACAGTACTTACTCATATTATTATAGCTTTGCATTTTTTATTAGTTTTTATTTTTATACCGTTTTAACTTTTTGTTTTCAATTTCTTTCAATAGTTTTTGAAAATGTTTAGTTTTTTTATTTTTTTTTTACACGGCTATTTTCAGTGTTCAGTTTTAGACTTTTTCTGTAATACGGGTTATTTTTTAGAGGTTAAATTAAAATGATCAACAAAAACATTATATTATTTAAAAAAAAATGCCATTAAGTATTTAATTGAGCAAAAATACCAAGTACTCTCTGGTTCCAGCGTCTTCAGGGTGAGAATTTACCACTTTTCTTAATTTTCTAGTCGTTGGACAAAACAAGATGTCACCTTGAACACATTTTTCACAATGATCAATCAAGCAAGGAAGAATCAACATATTCCTTTGTTGCAGTCCCACTGAGTAATTTTCAAGCCACTGAAATGACTGTCATGACTCTCTACAATCATAATGACTGTTATTTGCTTTCAGCAAAGCAAATCATTTGTAGACTTTAATTGTATTGTTTTAAGTAAAAAACACTAAATAACTACACTTTGCCCGCAGTGCAAGAGCTCATTGTTCCCAATGAGGACAAACGCTCCCTGATGTTTTAAGTCATATGCGGTTTAACATATTTTCATTCATTTTCTTTTTTATGACGGGGATTAGTTTCTAAATAGGTAATGTAATCTCTGCTACTGTACAACCTCGGGCTGGAGAGGAATCAGCGTGTTTGTAGTACACAGCGACCTTGAATACTACCATCAAATAAACTACAGCCACGCTGACTAAAGAGTTTACTGCTGAAGGTTTACTACTTATTTAAATTTATGTGTGTCTGTTGTTGCAATCTATATAAAAAAAAAATATTGTTTATCTCAGGCAGCATCCTTTATGGCCCGGACATCCAGGATTCAAGTGCTAATTAAGTTGCTGGTGTTTTAACTTTCTTTGATTACAAGCACAGCATAGCTGCCTCTGCTTTTTTACTGTTCTGTCACATCAACACCTTCCTTGAGGAAAACTAATTATGCTTTGATGAAAGAGTGCTCACATGATTCATAACAGAGGGGATTTCTGCTTCAGGGTCATTTATTATCTTGGATTTACACGATTCTGCAGAACAGAAGAAACAAAGAATAGAAATGGAAATAAATGTATAATCAGTTGAGTAATAACTTTGATATTAGTTGATCTTAGGAGATTAATTACTCCACTGGTGTGACAGACAAGAAAAAAATACTGAAAAGAAGTACCGAAGTATTCCTTTACTTTAGACAGTATTAAAACATGACACTATTAGTATTAAAATTACTTAAGTACTTATTAATGGAAGACACTGTGAAGAAGATCAGTTGATTAATTTTAAATTTAAGTATAATATTTAAAAAAATCTCTTTAAAATGTTGTGAAATAAAGTGTAAAGTTAAAAAAAAAAACCCTAACAAAAACAGAACTTAATACTGCAAATAAATATATTTTCTACCTCTGGTAAGATTAAATATTTAGATACACTCCATAGACTTTTGCTTAGGAGAAGGGTGGCCTGAGGCAAACGTGAACCTTGCAGCTCTCTATGGAGGAAATGACAACTTGAAGATTTGGAGAAGGTTTTATGTGCCTGTGGTTGAAAATGATCCCAACATCTGGATGAGCATGAAACTCTTTACATGATTTGAAAGCATCACGCACTAGGTATATGCATCTCATTGAGATGATGATCACACTATTGATCAGAATCCATGTCTTACAGACTGCCTTAAACTACAGAAAACATTACATAATCAGATAGAAAACACTGATTGGTCTGCAGAGAGATAACTGCACTACAGTACATCACATTTACAGAAACCAGAAATGCACAAGGTCTTACATGTCACCCTCTGACTTTGCTCTTATGCAAATGGCCCTGCGTGTTTGAAGGCAGTATTCGAAAAAAAGTTGAACCTTGTATATTATTGTGAACATAATATACAAGGTGTCCTATGTTGAAAGCAATCCTCTCCCAGTGTACTTGACATACAAGCATTATTCAGTGTACCCCTCAGGCAAAGAGGATGAAAAGGATGTAGAAATGAAGGCAGAGATTGTGGCTGACTTAAAAAAAAAGAAAAAAAAAAAAGAACCAACACCCATGACCTTAACAACTACCAGCAGCATAAAGAGGGACTGCAGGAACAGAAATGGACTGGAGGTGAAGAGATAAAACATGGTAACAATAGTAAATAACTGGATAAATAACAAAATTCACTGGAGGTGCAGGCAGATGCGCGGCACAGCAGATGGTGGGTGGTAGAACCCCAGAGGTTGCAGTTTATTTATATTTCCATTTCTCCGTCCTTCTCCTCTCTAGGATATAAAATCCAAAGCTCTCAACTGCAACATCAGCAGCAGAGTGAACAGAGGTGCTTTTTGTCAATGTGACAGGAGTTACTATACAGTAGGAATATACCAGGGCTATTATGCCAACACACACACAAACCCCCAATTTCATACATGAAGATATACTATAACCTAGGCCCATGTATTTCCATATATGGCGCTCATCTGAGGGGCCGCACAAGAAACGAAAGGAGGCTAAATCTGCCTGCCTCTGTTAACAAAACATATTCATGTGCACCTCCTTCCTCATGACTGTTGATACTCTGACTGGTCTCAGCAGGGGGCTCTTTGGCTGGAGAGCACCTTCTGTGATCCAGGTTGTTATGCGTGCTTAGACCTCCTCATCTTAACAGATGCGTGAAGAGGACACACACATTACAGTGACATGTTTAGATGAGCACACACACTTCTTAAATGTAGAAATCTTGCTCACGGTATCCTGTCTGGCTCTTCTCTTCTGTTCATTTAGCTATATACTGTATAATTAATCACTTAGTCAATTAGCCTTGAAGTTATCGCTGCACGTTTTGAGACATTTTGAATGGTGCATAGCAGAGAGAAATACTCAGGTTGTTATTTTCTCAGTGGAAATTAAACTATAAATACATTTTTAAAAATACTATCTCACTTAAGCCTAATAGGAGCTGAAATGTCCCTGTCATGGTCTCTTTTCTCTTTTCTTGCCTTAATAACAGCCTCGCCTCCTGAATGGTTTGGTTTCATTTTCACTGTAAAAAATAATTCATTATGCTTAACAGGCTTGCTTTCTTTGCAGAATCAACTCATGTGCACACGCTGTGTACTGTGTGTGTTTATTTTACATTTACTGACACTGGTACGGTGAGAGCAAACTGAATGTTTGCAAGATCGTCTACTGTGCTTTTAAAACTTTCATGTGATTTTCTGCAGCAGCTAAAGGTGATTTTCAAACACACACAAACAAGCAGGGAAAAGCATCCAAAAGAAAAGAGGTGGTGTAGGGGAGGATGAAGCAAACCAAACAGTATGTTATTATTAATTTATCTGATTCTTACTGACCAAAGATTTAAAAGGAGCATGGAATGAAAAGCACTCTGGTCATTTTTTTTTCTCTTTCCAACCCAGTACAGTTATTTATTCATCCCCCTCAGTTGCCCTCTCCCCTACTTAATGTATTCAAGGCACGTATCGACAGCAAGAAAATACAGCAACTCATGGATCTTTGCACAGTTCAACATAGCACAGAGTAAGCTTTGATGTTTTAATACGTGTGGGCTTTCCGTTTGTGAATAGGCAGTCCAGCCTTGTATATGTCTTCACAGAATAACTGAAAGAATCTAACTCTTAGCATAACCTCTGCTTTTCCAAGGGCAGCAAATGTGTTTTTCAGCATTTCAGTTCCTGCAAAGACAATTTCTGCCTCATGCGCGCACACACACACACACACATGCACAATCACATATATATTAGGAAAAAAAACACCATTCACCTTATGAAAAACCATTACTTATGTCTCCTTCGTGGTCAAGGAAATGCAAAGAAGTCTGCAGCAAAATGAAAAGCAAAACAAAACCCTGCTTTTTTCATTTTCATTTCTACTGGAATATTCTAAAACTGATAATCCTAAACACACAAAGATTTCTGTTTGGGTTTCCCTCATATCGCATCAAACTCCACCGTACAATACCCTCTCCTTTCTCTTATGGTATTATCTTCGATCGTCTCAAGTGGCAGTGAGCAACTTCCAGTGTTCACAGAGGGGGGCATATCTGAATTTATTGATGTCAACTTCCTACTGCTGGTCTGTGAGCTGTGACCACCAGCTATGAGATACCAATCAAATTTTAGGAGATCAGTCATAATGAATTAAAGCTGCATTAAATTGCCAGACACTCACTGTCCTATAGCTACAAGGCCAGGACGCAAGTGCAGACGGTGACAGGAGGTCAGGTCAGGTGTCTGATGCTCAGGGTAACACGACTGCTGGCTGCTGCTAACAACACAATGTGTATTAACTTATTAACTTGTTATACAACAAATGAAGACAAAAGTACATTGAATCTGTGTGAGGATCATTTGCAAAAAAAATCATTGGTGTAAGTATTAATTTGTGGAGGCACACTATGACGAGCATTTTGAATGGCGAGCATTTTTATGTTTCATCACAACACATATTGTAGGTAAGATTGAATTCTTTTAGACTCCAGTGAGAAGTAATTTAACTACAAGAAATGGAGTACAAGCATGCTGCGACACGGCTGCTCTCGTGTGACTCCGCACACCCTGTGAGCGCTGCCATTATCGTAAAACATACTGAGCACATGGTATATTAAAGCGTTTACTCTCTTGCATGCCTTCGAGTGAATGGCCGGTGGATCGATACAATCTCAGTGGAGCAAACGCTACCTGTCGAGAGTTTTATGAGCGTCATCACTTGACTGATAATTTGCCTGAGATGAAGAATCCCTAGAGGTAGAGGAAAAGACAGAGACCTTCAAGTTTAAAATGTATACAGGAAACAATATTAATCTAATCCTCTGTGTCCAGAAGATATTTTGATTTGAGGCGACATCCTCATCCAACAAGAGCGTTATCATTAAGTAAAAAACACTACCACATGACTCATGACGAACAATGTTAGAGCAATGAACTATAACAACATATGATCTATTTAATAAAACATCATTTATAATTTTCAAAGTTCTCTCCGTCAAAAGCACAGTAGCTGTCCTACTGACATTAATACACGCAAGACGGGAACAAAAAGTGACCTTTGACCGGGAAATCTGCCATGGTGGCTTGGTTAAGTAGTGATAATGGATGATTAAAACTCAACTTGTTAGCTGAGACTAGGGATTGTCTGAAATCAGGACAAGGGGAGCAGACCGAAAGTGTATGCAGTGGATTACGGGCGCAGGTGGGAACGTGCAGAGAGAACACATGGAAATGTGGAGAGAAGGGGAGCGGAAAGAGGTCAAACAGACGAGATGACAAAAAACAACAACAACAAAAAAAAAACAAAAAAAAAAACAGGAACAGGTGATGAAGAGCGACATAGCTCTGGAATTGTAAAAGCAAGAAGAAAAATATCCATATACCAATGGAAAGCTAGGAACAGTAAGTTGGTGGTGATGAAGAGTATTAAATAGTGTGGTACAGATAACGTTATTTTAGTTTGTTAAAGCCTGACCAAGTGAGCATTTTGAGAATGCCTTTTCCAGCAGATGCCATAAATCTGCAGTGGAGCCAAGGTTTTCCTGTTGGTCTGGGACATCTATATGGTCCAGACTGACCCCTGCACGGTCCAGTCTACACCCCATTCAGGCCTGAGCTTCTCTGATTGACAGAGGGCCAAAGGCTCCTCTTTGTTTCCAGATGGTGGACCTCAAACTCCAGAGAGAAACCGGTTGATTATTCCAAGTGGCTAATAAACTGAGCACACAAAAACAGGGCCAAGCAAAGTCTCTCCAGGCATTAGTGTGCACAGGAGTGTGTTTGTGTTGTGTTTCTGATGGCTGGTAACCATGACAATGCCTCAACTTGTTGGAAATAGTCTGGAACCAAGAGTGTATATGACAAACATGCTTTAATGGTATTTTTCTCAAATTTAATTACTCACTAAAAACTAACGAGAAGCTCACTTGTAAGAAGCTGTGGTGAGTTTTTTTTTAAATGTTATTATACAAATATAATGGACTTCATGCAAGAACCACTTGTATAAACAATTCTTCAAATTCTGCACGGATCACAAAAAAAAAAAGAAATATTTCTAATTTTGATATTCTTGGTCACATTAGGAAAAGTCTAAATATTTAAGGCAAAAATAAAGGTGTTTAGGGTGTTTTTACCTCTCTTGAATGTAAAAGTGGGTCAAGAACAGTATATATATGGGTTAAAAGAGTTTGTTGACTGACTTGGAGAATATGAATAATATAAGAGTGTGAGGATAAGAATATCAAAATGTTCCTGCATGAGGCCCATTGTGTAAATCAGTGAGCTTTAGAGGTGCTGATAGTCAGAATTTGTTAGCTTCAGTCTGAATGCCAAACTCATCAGCTGCTAGCTTTTCTTTTTTTTTTTTTTACCCTATGGATACAAGGCTGGTATCAATCTTCTACCTTTAAGAAAGATTTATTTAAGTGGTTAAATTTATAGTACTTAAAAAAAAAAACTTTCACAACACCAAACTGCCTGTCATGATGTGACTCGACAAATACTCCTATCACACAATGAGTTTCAAAACATCATGGAAGAGCTTTACTCTGGTCCTGAATGATTGCATGTTTTAAAACAGAAATATGAAAACTACATAAAAAGTGGCAAACAGCTGGGAGGCAGTGAGTGCTGCGTGGGAGACGAGATGGCTGAGCCGAGGTTGAGCGCCGCTCAGGAATTCCCTCCTTTGACTCTGAGTGGAGAGCTGAAGGAGGAGGAGGAGATGCTGGATCACGTAGCCATGTATTGAAAAAGGACTGCTTACTAACAACAGAGGCTCAGGAGGACTGAAACAAGGAAAGGCAAAGTGTCTCAAAGATACATACCGTCTGGTGTATAGAGCTTAAATAATATATTTACATCAAATATATTATCAGAGCTACATATCAATAATTAATGTTTAAAGTTTTCACAGTAAAGGAAGCACACTCAAACAAATCTGATCTCAAATCATCATTTAGTTCTTTCCATATTTTCTTCCTCCACTTTTCTCTTCCTCTCTGCCTCATGATGTCTTGCTTCCCTTCTTTTTTTTCTCTAAGTTTTGTAACAGGATGCAATCCAGCTAAAGAGGGTTCGGTATCACATCCTCATGGAGAGCCACATAGCTTTTTTTCTCTCTCCTTCTGTCTGACAGAACCCAGAATGATGTCAAGGTCAGACATGACCAGGCTGAGGTTGACTCACCCTCATTCAACGGATCAGATTTTGATAAAACTTTACTCACTCTGCACAATTGAAAACTGTGAAAAATTGAAATGATAGCCACAAATCGGTGGCTACATGCGGCGTCTTTAAGCAGCTGCGACATGTGCTGAATGGTAATGAGAGGATTGGATGTGCTGTTGTTTCACTGGTCGACCTATAGGGGGAGTTCTCTCTGCATATCCGGTAGGGCTTGACGATGGCACTGGTGTAAGGAATCAACACAATCAGTCAGGCAGCAAAGAGGAGAGCAGAGCGAGATGATTAAATTTGTATGCCCACGCTGCTGTACATTGAGGCCTCAACCTTAAATCTAGTTCAGCTTGTGTTCTGTTCTGCGACCGCTGAATAACTTTTCTTCTTTCTAAGGGCATTTTTTATATAATCACCTTGATAAGCAAATCAATTTGTGTAATAATAACTATATAAATATATATATCTTTCTATTCCTAAGCTTCTTGGTCAGCATTTTTCTGTTACATAACTGTCTGTCTCCTACATCAGAGACATTTTGGTGCTGTTTTAATCCAATGGCTTATCTCTGCTGAGTTTTAGCCAGCACTCACTGTGTATGTATGTGTGTGTGTGCGTGTCTGTGCGTGTGTGTGTCACATTTATTAAGCATGCATTTGTAGACCCCTACAGCTACTACTATATATTCTATTTTTAAGATCTTATAGCAAAATTACACATGTAAGTGTGTATATATATATATATATATATATATATATATATATATATATATATATATATATACACACACACACACACACACAGACGCACACCTAATCAAGCAGATGATGTGTCTATGTGTCTGCATGCTAATAGTGGTTAATATTGTCAGCTAGAAAAAAGGACTACAATAAACAGCAACAATGTATAGGCATTGTAGTTATTTAAAGTTTGAAACTACAAATTAGAAAGATCCAAATGCCATGTCACTTTTATATTTTAAATAATACATATCAATATCAATATCAATAGTAGGGGTGTCACGAGATCTCGTGTGACGAGATTTCTCGCCGGGTTGGAAATCGGTCTTGCGAGATTTGTTGTCCAACAAGCAGCCGGAAAACACATGCATAACTATTTTAAATTGTGATCCAACAAGCAGCCGAATGACATCGGAAAACAAAAAAACAAAGGCATTCATATTTGTAATTCTTCTTAAAATCTCGTCTCGATCTCGTGAACCCAATCTCGTGTCTCGTCTCGTCCCGTGAACTGAGTGTCTCGTCAAACCCCTAATCAATAGTAATATAGCAATTGATTTAAGCAATTGAGTAAGTGATTTTCTATCTCAAAACCAATAATATAAATGTTTTATAACTGACACAATTTGTTTTCCACTGAAGGTCATATAAAGTACAACCACTCACCTACAGTAAATTAAAACTTTGGCCTCATATTGAAGCTGGGGCGTAATCAGTAGAACATTAGGATTCAACCTCTGGAGAACATGAACATGCATAATAAACTGGTAATCGGCCAACTGTTTTCTAGACACCACCTAAGTGTTGGCCAGGGGTAAAATTTAAAGATGGCAGTGAGATTAATTACAAACACTGTCGACACACGCTTATGTCATAGGCTCCACCGTAGCCTACTCCTCTGCTACTGTTGCGGCTGTAAATAAAGTGTGGATAAAAGTAAAAAAACAAAAACAAAAAAACTGCAAAATGACTCATAACATTTGGATAGTCTATGAGAGCTGCACGGTTAAAATGAATTTATCCCCATTCAAATTAGCAGAAGGGCTAACCAAGTTAGCTATGTCGCTCAGAGAAGGTCTCTGGTGCGCAATCAAACTACCAGCATGGGAAAGTCATCTCACGACACAAGATTTAAAAACTCTGCATACTGTGAAATACAGAGAGATTTATCACAGGTAGAATCAGGTCAGTAGTTTATGATAGATTGACTAATGGACAGACTAACCAACATCTTCATCATAAAAGCAGGATGTCAACCATAGATTAATATCTATTGCCTATATATTTATTGTGTAATTTAACAGTCACATATTTCCAAGGGAAATGATGACCTTCAACTTTAATCTGCCACAGGTCATGTCTTCCTCTCTGTCTGAATGGGCTCTTACCCTCTTATCTCACCGAGAGGTCCTAAGCTCCTCAATCCCCTCATCTCTCCCCGATGATGACAGAGCCCTCAAAGACTCAGACCATCAAAGGCTCTGGAGAC
Source organism: Pampus argenteus (assembly GCA_036937835.1). Classification (NCBI taxonomy): domain Eukaryota; kingdom Metazoa; phylum Chordata; class Actinopteri; order Scombriformes; family Stromateidae; genus Pampus; species Pampus argenteus. Next base: position 9,216,349 of record CM072878.1, read on the forward strand.
GAAAGCAAGGCAAGAAAAAAAAGCCCAATTTGGCAGTCTAATTTGGTTTGCCTAGGCTCCTTTTAAATATGTGTGTTCGTGTGTGTGTGTGTGTCGGGCAAATGCCTACAGCTCATCATAATCCTTCTTTCCCATTCCCCACCATGTCTGACTGCATCAGCTTCCAAACAATCCTTGGGAGCCCCCGCAAAACCAGCATCCAGTATGGGAGGACATGAGTTGGGAAAGGGGGGTCCCTGCCGCTGGAGCGAGATCACTTCGTAAGTGATTAGTTACACTCGTGTTTGTTGGAGCAGATGAGAGCTGGAAGCAGCAGTACAGTAAATGTGATGCTCTCAGGGGATCCATGTGGTTACTGGCCGATGGTACATTAGTTGCAGTAATAAACAAAAGCAACTCAATGAATTCAGTCAGTTGAATACAATATGAATGTTGTGCACTCGGTTTTGTGGCACACAGCTTACAATGGATGAACACGCATTCTATATTGTTTAGTACTCAACTAAGATTGTGTTCAATCTTTCTCCGTTGGTCATGAGAGCTCATATGGAAATACCTGCTTATTAGCATTAATCAAAGCTGCACCTTTTCTGTTATCAACAACAGTTAGAATCAGATGTAAGAGATCTGTAGATCATGGCATGTGTAGTTTTGCTTTGCTGATCCTGTAGATGGCCTGCTTTGTTATTTTAGTTTGTGACAGAAAATAACTGCCCCAGAGTTCAGATGCAAGAGGATCGTTCCAGGCTGAACCAGTGCAGTTGTTCCGTCTGCACAGTATACCATACTAATCTGCCAAACAGGTTATGGACCTAACTTAAGTTGTTGCAGTTAACTTCTTCATCCCTGGTTTCACTCCTGGTTTAGGATCCAGTCTGCAGCTTCAATACTCTATTTATTCTCCTTTTTATGCTTCCCTAAAGTATAGATATATAAAATATGCCCAACTGTTGATTCTCCTTTGAGACAAAAAAGAAAGGGTAAATTAGCAGCTGCAGTTACTGTTGAACCCTCGTGGACTCTGGGAGACATGCCACTTGAGACCTCTCTCTTAAGTGAAAGAAGAGGTCCTGAGTTAAGAAACGGTCAATGAGGTCTGAGTGAGAAAGAGCCTACAAACACCTGAATCGCCAACAGTGTTCAGGAGGAGGAGAAAGGCTGTGTTCCAGTCAATGCCCCCGTGGACGTGGAATCATGTGAAGGAGAGGAAGCAGGTGCAAAAAGAAACACCAACTCTGGAGCACAAGAAGTGAGGTGGTGCAGATGCTTCCTAATAACCTTGACAGCATGCTCATAAGGATACCTCTGAGACTGCTGGTGACCTTGGAGAGTTATTGATTGTGCCTGCCCCTGTAGACTGGCCAGAGTGTTGTTGTTCCATTCAATAAAGGCTGTAGAACCTGGGGAACATCTAGTGGCCGTTCTCTACCCCAAGGAACTGGTGGGTGGCTTAAAGGGCAGATGCAGTAAGGCAGGTTTGGATTGAAAGCAGAGGTTAGTGCACACAACACAGAAATTAATCTGTTGAACTGGAGCAAAAGTGCTAAGTGAGGAGGACGGAGCAGCTGTCTCCATGACAGCAGTGATTATAATAACTGTGCTGGCTTTCTGCACAGTGCTCGTCAATAGAGTTTGCCTGTGATTGCTGGCAGGAGCATTTTCACAACCATAGTTTTGAAAGAAATAATGAAAGACGATGATGAATATGATGGGTAACATGCCATCTAACACAGTTGTTAGAATTGTTGGTCCACAGTAAATAGTTCTTAAGAGTTTAAGTATGGTCCTTTCCGTGGGGAGTTGGCATGTTCTCTTTGCTTCCATGGTATTTCATCTCAGTCTTAAGACATGTAGGTCAAGGAACTGACAGTGATCTGTCCAGCGGGTTTCATTGCCTTTGAACTGAATCATTCTGGGATCAGCTCCAGGCTTCCAGTGATCCAGAGGGAACAAACAAATATATATAAAATAGATGGATGCGTGTGTTTTATCTTTCCTTTCTATCTTTTGTTTCTTTGCTTTAAAGCTCTGAGGTGCTCACGTCTCCCTCTTTATTCTGCTTATGCTTGTTTTCCCTTTTGTTCACATTTGACAGCAGTTTCCTCTTGCGGTAGATGACCTCTATCCCCCATCATCATCACGTTTCGCTGTCTTTCTCCTCTCTCTTTTCATACACAGTCCAGTTTCAGGCCGCATGCCGCCCCAGCACGAATCGGTCCGTCAGGTTGCTGTGGCAGGTGTCGCGGTGGCAGCATGGCTCAGTAGTTGAAGGACCAAAGATTATGTAAACGTCTGGCTGGCTGCCAGGAAAATGCAAACAAGGGAATAACGCTGACAAAGGCTTGCTTCATTATGAACAGATAACACGTAATACTGCATGTGTCTCTGTGTGAAAGGGGAAGGAGAAAAATAGGAGATGTTTCTTTCTAAAAAATGTCATTATAAACCATTTTAATCTAGTTCAGTCACTTCATCAAAAGCCTTGAATTTCCACCTTTCAAATCTGAGCTTTAGTCAAATATGCTTGTACACTGTTAAATAAGACATAACGCAGACAAATGATATGACAGTATTTCTCATTGCGGGCATGTTTTCTTTTAGTTTCTGAATAGACTGCAGCGTTGGCTACAGAATGAATAGACTACAAAACAAAAACAAAAGTGCAAACTATTTAATCAGTTTGAATCACACCTTTCCTGAGTCAATGCAGATTTATTTCAAGCAACAAAGAAACAAAGAGTCGTGTTAAATCATCTTTAGCCTTTGACGACAAATGCAGAGTCAAAGGATTTCAGATATCGTGCGCGCAAAGCTTAAAGGTCATAGAACAATAGGATATTCTGTACATAACAAAATACTGATATATGGGATTAACATAGCATGTAAACTAGGACAGGTGCATCACTGCCATCTCTATCTGTGTGACCACTAAAGGATACGTGCACTATCATAGTTAATTAATGTAGCTGAATGACATATATGAAGGTTATTTATTTATCCATCAAACCCGTATTATTACATTAAAGCTGAATCTAGAATAGGACACAACCTGTAAATGCACTGAATAATGTATTTGAATGTCTACATTTGAAAGTAAAAAAGACCAGAATCACCAAAATCAGTGCGACACTGAATTGATCCGTTTTATAACGGCAGGCAAGTTTACTTCACTTCTGCAAGAAGTTTTTGCATAAGAAACTTGATGTCATCTACTATACGTACCCTGATTATGATGCTCTATTCCAGAGAAAATAGAGGTGGCACATTCTCTTTTTTTTTAATCCCACATTGTTTTAGTGCATCAGGGCAAAGACGAGCTCTTTAGGCTTAATGCTTTATACACTTATAACTTTATACAATGCTTTATACATTTTCCCAATAGGCCTAAAACTGAGTCAAATGATGATTTTAACTTCAAAAATGGGCCTGAAAATGATTGAAATTTCATGTTGACTTGATTTCATGACTCTATTTACAGGTTACAGTTAAGTTATTTATTTGCTTTCACTAAATTCTAGTGAGTTCTTACTGTGTATCGACTTGTTGTAAATAAAGATTTGCACACGCACGCACACACACACACACGCACACAGTAAAACATCTAGAATTCACTGTACAAAACAAGTTAAGTAATTGATTTCATACTGTATAGACTGAGAAATGTGGATCCATTTTTTTTGTGTGTGTGAGGGGGTGGTTCATCATGGTGTCTGAAGAGTAATTACACAGGAACTGTGAGCATCTGGGATTTACAGAGTCAACAGCACACACACACACACACTGTACAGTTTCTTTCTGTTACATTGAGCTCACAGAAAGTTAATGGAAGCCAAAACATTTTTTCCCGCCTCGTTTTCCTACAGGGTCCTGACCACACCTGTTCAGTATTCCAGTGGAAAACAACATGGTGCTGATACAGGACTATTTCTATACGCAGCCAAAATCAACATCATCACAACCAGTATCTTGGTGAGCCCTGTTAATGAATTCCATATATAGTATTTCATCATGTACAGAAGTGATTTTGGTGAATTTTTTCTCAAATGTTACAAAGATGTGGACATTTTATAATTTCTTATCTCATGAGATGTTGATTTTAAGTTTCAGTGCACCTGTCTTAAATTAATTCCACTTTGTAGGGTTGGAAACATGTAACCTGAAAATGTATAACCTCAATCAAATCTTAACCTTCTCGGATTCTTGGCTTAAATGTAGCCACTGTGTTTTAGATATAAACTGTTTTTGGACACAACATTTCCAAAGTGTTTTATATGTTACGTGCATATTGTGCCTGCAACTAATCCAATCCTGCTGCCGACCCTGCTGACATCCACTGCCTCCAACACAATCCGATAAATCCTCTTCACTCACGCTCTCATTGTCTCCTTTACACCACAAAGAGATTTCTCTTCAAAAGCATGTTTGCATTATAACACCAGTGAATCACTCTTACCATGATCTTGGCTTCTCAAAACTCCTTTTCTTTTCACCTATATGTTAATTTACCTCAATGAGTCAAACCTCTTTTAACACAACTGCCACTAAAACATGATGGGAGTGTAGCCGGGGGATTATGTTGTGAATTGTATTGCCCCTGAATATAGAAGGAAAAGTGGGTGTGTGAGGTTAAGCAAAGGACAGATGACAGGCTGAGGGTCTCTCCATGCTCAGGACTAAGAGAGAGAGAGAGAGAGAGAGAGAGAGAAAGAGAGAGAGAGAGAGAGAGAGAGAATAATGGAAGAGATTACTGTAGTTGTGATTTATATAATGCAGTAGCACGTTCTATTAAGATTAATGAGATATCCAGAACTTCTAACAAACTGTTACATATTATCTGCCACAAGCAACATTTCTCTGCTGCTTTTTTAAGGCAGGTATGAATAACCTAATAATCAAAGGTTATGTAAAAAGTTCCAAAAACAATTTTAGAAGAAACAACAACAACAACAACAACAACAACGGCTGCTGGGTGAAGTGTCCTTCCAAATCACCTGCTAGGTGATCCTGAGACGGGCCTTCACTGCTGATTATAGCTCTGCCACTGATCAACTCATTTCCTATTCTCCCACTGATAGTCTGGGCAGACTTTAGCAATACACAGCCTGCTAATTCTGGCTGCAGGGAGACACGCTGATTTACACTGACACACACAATAAGAATACAAGCAGTCATGCATGATGTATTTTGACGGCTGGGGGATCAAAACACCAGAGGAAGACCCCGGTTTTAGTTGCATACAAATGGGAGAGACGTGAAATTACGGTGCCGCCGTCGATTAGTTTCTAAATCAATTTTTGGGTGAAAATGGAGCAGTGAGTTAAAAAAAAAAAAAAAAAAGGCCTTTTCTTTTCAGGGGATGATTGGTAGTCTGTAACTTTGGCTCTGACATTTACAACTTACTATGAAATGTACTAATTCAAGCATAACATCATTTATATAAAAATCTGCCCCGTTACAGTCAGCTTAAAAGTTGAATAATAGAACTCACTTTTTATCTCTTGATGGGTACACAGCATGTGAGCAGATCCTTTCTCTGCAGCTAACCTTTCATATTGGAGAGGAGAAGAAATTCATCACCACTATTAGACCTTTTCACCCCTCTTGATGTGAGCCTCTTCCCTCATATTTTTGTGCTCAAATACACTCTCTAATGCCCGTGCAATCAAACATGCAGTGACATCTTGAGTGGAATGAGAGGAATTGAACATGACGGTCTCCGAGGAGCCACGTGCAGCACTTTGTACCAGTGAACCTGGGACCACGGTGTCAGCGTTCTGCAGTGTGTGTAAGCATGAGAGGGCTTGAGTACATTGTGTTGCTGTACCTGTGTAAACATGTGCAAGGACATGAAGAAGCATCTCTGCTGTGCTTATAGGCAGGAGAATCGTGCAGTCAATTTTTTTTAAATGGGTTAATGTTTCACAATGCATGTTAATGTTCACAAAAAACAAGTTGTAACCAATAATTATCTGCCATAGCTCATTTGTCTATGATCAAACATTATCACATTAACATTACAGTCTATCACAGACAACTACAGTCTACTATTGTGTTACTTTTGGACCTGGTCTTTGTTTCTCAGAGCCATGAACAGAAGAAATAAACCTGGATCTCTGACAAACTGGTCGACGTTGCACCTGCGCAGCGTTCCAGATCAGCACAGGCTACCAAGACTGGCTGATAGTCCACCTTCGCAGCATCCAGGTCAAGATTCCTCACCTCCTTTCTCCACCCTTCAGGGCGGCTTGCTAGCTCAGTGATTAGCACTGCAGCCTCCACCTGTCGACCTGCTTCTTTGTTGAGTTTGCATGTACTCCTCGCGTCTGCGTGGGTTTTCTCCTGGCACTCCGGTTTCCTCCCACAACACAAATACATGCAGTTTACGCTGATTGGAAACTATAAAATGCCCCTGAATTAATTAGACACACCTCATAAAAAAACACACACACAAAAAAAAAATCACATCACATCATTCAATGTGACTTTTTCTGCCCTCACTGTACGTGTAGTAAAACATTCCTTTAGTAGCTGTATGGTTATAATTATCATTGTATTTTTTTCATCCTTTTTTATTTGTTTTAATTCATATGTCTTGTTATTTTTACTGGTCTTAACTATTTTCATTTTATTTTATCACTACTTTCTTAATGGTTTTTAAATCACATGTATTATTTAAGTGGTTGTTTTAATTGTGTTTTCTTGTGTCTAATGTTTTATCTTGTACACTATCCACGTTAGTTTTTGTGGCTGCATGTTTCATGATAACTTTCTCTGTGTGAAGCACATTGTGCTTCCACCCAGAATGAAATGTGCCATAGAAATAAAGCTGTTGTTTGCTTTCTTGCTAGGTGCTGATCAATCTGAAGGGCAAGGAACCAAATACAGTAACTTTGTTTACTTTGGTTTTCTGCAAGACAATGGAAATTTTTGAAAATGTTGAAAACAGAGATGAACTCTGGTTATGGCCAATAACTCTCTAAAGTCGATTTTTTGAATTTCATAGTGTTTCAACAAGTGCCCTATAAAGGTTTAACACTATTGCATTTCATAGCAGTATTGATCGAAAAAGGCTTTAAACTCAGGGGTAATATTAGCTGGTTAGCTAATTATTTAAAATGTATTGAACCCCGGTCTGCAGTAAAGACATCAGGAACACTTTACATGAGCCTTCAGAAACTGCAGCATTGTGGCCATCCAATGTGTAAAGCCAAGAGGGCGGCTCTGCTTGTAGGTCAGAATAGGAGGCTGACTTTTACTGCATCAAGGAATAGACAAAAAGAGGAAAGATAAAGAAAAAGGAGAGTTGAGAGGCACAAAGTGTGTTTGAACTTTGTGTTTGAAACTGTGCTGTCTTTGTGCTTATGATGTAGACCTTTCACAAAAATGATTTTTCACCTACACACACAGGTTCAATCCCCATTTAAGGTACAAAAAAGTCCATGCAAAAGCGATTTACCAAGACTACAAATCTATGATGGCCGGGTGCACAAACAGCAGAATAGTAGCTGTGTGTGCAGGCAGTGGGGGGGATGGATGATTATTATCTTCAAAGTGTGTATTGCACTAAAACATTATTATCTATCTCACGGTGTTTTCAGTGTTTTGTCAAAAGGGAAGACAGTCAGACAATATGACCACAGACAACCGGCGTAGTTAGGCACACCTATAGTTTCAGTATTGGTCAATTCAATACAGTCATGAGACCGCGAGGTATTGCAGTAATATGCAGCAAACACACACACACACACACCCTGCATGACACACACATCAATACATGCACATAAACACACACACACACACACATTAGAGATAAAAGAGAAAGCCCCCGCTGTCAACTCATGTCCCACTATTCTTTTGATCACTCACAGAGCAGCTACACACACACACACACACACACACACACACACACACACACAATCTGTTAAGTAAATCGCACAACTGAAATCTATTTTGCCAAACAGACTATATAATGTGACACATTTAATTTTTATTATAAAACGCCTGCATCAACTGAAACTCATGCAGAGTGGCTGATTGCATTACACACACCATTGTCCTAATTTTCTACCCCCAAGTACAATACAGGACAGTACAATTTCCACCGATTGCTGTACATGAAGACGCTGTGAAATTGCTTGTGGCTCAGTCCATTAGTGTGTAACGTATGGGTGGGGAACAGAAGACTGCATCATTATGATTTCAAAGAGCAGCGTGTGTGTGCACTCCGCACTAATCAAGGAGCTGTAATTGATGAGGATCCTGAGCTCAGACTGAATCAAAGGCTACACTCGCTCTCAACTGTACCGGATGAAGCCAGTGTATTACTGAATCAGCTGTTTCTTCACTTTTAAAAACGAGGAATAAAAGAAACAGCTCTGCGTTTTACTGACAGTCTGATTGTATAATTGGAAAATAATAGTGTGCTTTATGTCTTCTGTGTTGGAGGGATTGGTTAAGCCCTCAGCCAAAATTAGCTCTTACCAATACTTCTTGCCTTGGATGCTCTGACAGTGAAAGACACATCTGAGTGTTTTTAACAGGGAGTGAAAACGCAGCCTCTGACAGAGATGACAAGCAACTAGAAGAAGCCTTCAAGAAGACGTTTAAGTATTTACGAATGACGTGAAGGCACATCAAACCATATGTTGAACTGTTTGTTGAAGTAAGACAATCTGCTCTCAATATGTTCTGATGAAATAAAGGAAATCCAGGCCTCCGAAAAACAGAACTGGTGAACATTTACAGGGCATATTTAGCCCCTGTAAATAATGTGTACAGACAGAAAGGTTACACACTGATGAAGTTGATATATTAGAAGGAGATGAAAAATGAGGTGGTTGCACATAATATATACACACAAGCTGTCCACTACCACTATTTGTGTATATGACCTCACATACACAAATACATACACACAGACACAGACATACACACCAGGCCAGACAGCCACAGTCTGAGTCCAGCAGAGATTGACCACAGGTCTAGATCTAGGTTCCCATTGAGCTCTTGATTCTCATTTTGTTAAATGCCTCGCTGGTTTCAAAGGATATAAACGCTCTAAACTCAGTGGATACCCAGAACTGATGGCCACAATCACCTCATCGCAATGAAAAATGGATCGTACTGTGAAACAGAGTGATGTGATAAAAATATCATGCCATGAAATGGACGGAAATGTGTCATCCTTGTCATCCAAAAGTAGTGCACGGATTTTGTTCCTGCAGAGAGCCGAGTCAATCACCTCCTGTTGGAAATGACAGGTGGAGAGACAAAACAAATTATGTAGATGGAGACATGCGGCTGACAGGATGCAGAGAGAGAGGGCCGGACGGACAGATACATGGGAACAGGAGAAAGATGAAAAACTGATTCACATCATGAGCGGCAGAGCAGGTGGATATATAACCAGACCAGACATGTTGGACAGACAGACAGACACTGAGACAATGGGACCAATGACAGACAGACAGTCAAAGGCAGTTTAGTTAATGCATCTCAATTGACAAGTGACATCTAGAGATGTCTCGCCCTTGGTTAACTATTAGCAGTAATAAGTGGCTTGGATAGAGAAGACAGGCTTAATGAAGGCTAAGCCACACTTACGGCTTCTCCCAGTGGTCAGTGCTTAGAGGTCAGCTGGGTTGCAACAAGAGAAAGTAATGCAATGTCATTTTCTTTTGTACAGTGGTCCCTCGTTAATCGCGGGAGTTACGTTCTAAAAACAACCCGCAATAGGCAAAATCCACAAAGTAGTCAGCTATATTTATTACAATTACGGTAATATAAATAATTTAAGGCTGTAAAACCCCTCACTACACACTTTATACACTGTTCTCAGAGAGACATTAACATTTTTACACTCTTGTTTAAACACTCTCAAAGTTCAAACCTGTTGAAACATGCAAACGTACAGTACAACACTTCAGAGTCACACTGCTAGCGATCAAAGATTTATGTACAGGCACAGAGGAGATTGATTGACAATGGTCTACAGCAAATCAGGATGCAAAACAGAATGCGCAGTAAAAAAAAACACAAAAAAACACATGCAAGATTGCATTAAAAAAGATCTGCGGAACTGCAAGGGCACGAAAGGTGAACCGCGAAGGACCACAGTATTCCATTTTTCATTTAAAAAAGAAGAAAAAAGAGACAGGTGGAAGAAGAGAGGGAATGGAGAAATGCAAAGGAGGATGCAGGGAAGAAAAAAAGGGAATAAAGTGAAATGAAGGAGAGAGATTTCCTGTCCTATCCAAGGGCATGGCAGTGCTCATGTTCTCAGTCGGCACCATCTGCTCCAAAAGCATGTCAGCCTGCCAGCGAAGAGAGCAGTACAAGTTTCCGCCAAAACATGCCATAACACCACCATAACAAACAAACAAACAAACATCACACAGAGAAGTACACACATGCACCAAAGAGCAGCACATTACTTCTGCTCTGGTGAGTGTCTGCAGCAGAGTTCCAGCTATTAAAAAATCTGCAATGCTCTATGGTTTGGCAGCAAAACGAATTTTTCCGGGCGAAAGTAACACAATGATGCAAAATAATTACATTTCTACAGGAGATATGAATTAAGGTGGTACGGTCCTGTGAGTTGTAATACAGGTGCGGCGAGAGCCGGCTGAGTCAGGTCCAAGGTGACAAAGCATGAGAGCACCCACGAGGGACCGGCAACGTGTGGCAATGTGCTGCAGTCAGCTCAACTGATGTCTTGTCTCAGGGTGCATTTCTGTGCGTGTGCTGTGCATGGATGTGTGTGTGTTTTTGTGGCTGGGTTGAGGGGTAATGAAGTGAAGTGTACTAGCCGAACAATATCACATTGAGCACCTAAACACACACACTTTCTCCTAAACAAATACTTAAACACCAAACCCAGGTAAGCTGGTGTGAAGGATAACGCAGGAGTAAGTGAGATGAATACATGTCAGTAAACGGGCATCCATCCAGAGACACACAATATGTCATATACATGTAAACACACACATTACTTTGACCCACTTAAACCACCGCATGCTACAGTAGACACTACAGTCAACCTATATCAACTAACATTCATCTCTTTGTAGAGGACTTGAGGTATCTGTTACGCACAACGCCTTGAAGGCAGAGAAATGAATCGCTTGTCAACATGTTCAATAGATTTGAGCAGATGGACACTCCATCACTCTCTAGCCCTTGTCACCGAGTCGCACAAAAAGCACCTGACCTACACTGTACCCGCTCAGCTCTCAAGAGATTGTTACAAGCTTCCCGACAAGCAAAGACAAAGGGCAAGGACACGTGTGAAGGTGCTGTGGAGAACAAACACACTTGCACAATGTGACAATGTAGTTAAGAGCTTAAAAAATGACATTGCCTGTGGGGGTGGGTTTTCTTTTTTTTTTGCCTATAGGAGAAAGAAAACCTTTTCCCACACAATTCTAGCTGTTGAATTTCCTAATTCTTTCAAAGATGCGAGCACCAGAAACGAGACTGTGGCCTGCAGGAGGTCGTTTTGCAGGACTCTCACAGTGCTAATCCTGTTCCTGTACAGTACATCAGGAGACGTGGCGCCTCCATGATCTGGACACTACGCTGACAGACAAACCTTCTTGCCACAGCTCGCGTTGATGTGACTTTCTGGATGAGCTGCAGTACCTGAACCACTGTAGACTCGTCTCATGCTTCCACTAGAGAAGAAAGCACCGTCAGCATTCAAAAATGACCAAAGCATCAGCCAGAAAGCACAGGAACTGAGAAGTTGTCTGTGGTCACCACCTGCAGAACCACACCATTATTGGGGGCGTCTTGCTAATTGCCTATAATTCCCACCTGTTGTCTATTCCATTTGCACAACAGCGAAATTGATTGTCAATCAGTGTTGCTTCCTAAATGGACAGATTGATTTCACAGAAGTGTGATTGACTTGGAGTTACGTTGTGTTGTTTAAGTGTTCCCTTTATTTTCTTTTAGCAGCATATTTTTGGGGTGAAGAAGAATAGTTTATGGAAGCTCTTGTCACATTCCCATTCATGAAATTACGGCACAGGTTCTTATTTTCTACTGGAGCAAGAAGGCCATACATACAGGAAAGCATCTCTGCTGAAATCCCTTTCTTTACTAGTTTGGAATTATCAAAAATTAGTCGATGAAAATCATTGCAAGCATGTGTCAGTTGGCAGGTGATACGAATATACATAAACTACTAGGATTACTACTAGTCATTCTGAACCTTTTTTCTAACCTTTGACTACAAAGATTTAACAGTGATCCAAAGAATATGTTTTAATAATTTCTAGAGGTCTGTTGATCCAGTAACTAAACTAAATCCTAATTTTGTGCTGCAGAAATATTTATTTCTTTTTCCCCTATTTTTTCCTGCTTACCTTCTTGAAGCCCCTGAGATATAATTCGGTCTCGAGCCTCCGGTTGGGTAACACTGCTTTAAGGAAACCTCTGGCTGCTCTACTTTAACTAGAATATTCATCTCTCTTCTGCTCGTCTCTTGTCCCAGCTCAGGTCTCACTCCTCCACAAGTGACACCCGCACCTTATCCCTCTATTAGGGGAGAAACTGTGTATAGACAATTTGTCTGTGAAGATTTATTACTGAAGAAGAAAGCGCGATGTTCACAAGTGGCCCGCAGCATGCATGATTCATAGCACAAACAAGCTGCTGTGGTGTTGACGTAGCACTGTAGGTTACAAGGTGTCTCTCTGGTGCCTCTATGCTGTGTTGTCATTTTCCTACATGTTTGCAAGTCTGTAGCTGAATCTAGTGATGTTGCTGAAGATCACATAGAAAGTACAAAACCAACAAAGCCACAGATTTGAATGTTTTGAAATTTTCATGTTTTGCCTTTAAAGGTTTTGCACGCATGACATGAGATGGTAGATGTCACTGTGCGCTATAATTATTAGTGGCATACCATTATTGAGTGTAGATGCAGTGATTTGATGCATTTATATGTGAAATCATTTAAATCGAGAAGTTAATGTTTCTAACAGTGAATAAATGTAAAATACGCGTAAAAATATGTCAAACTACTGAAATATATCAACATGTAGCCACAAACCCCAAACTGATATCCACGAGCGTCAAAGCAAAACAATCTCATTTCTCTCATTTCCATACAATTCACGATGACACGCTGAGTGCGAGAGATGACCGACCATCTCAAAAGGCTCACACTCCTCCTCACGGTCAGCTGACCTTTCTCCCATAAGCACTCTCTTTATAGATCTACCACTGAACCCCAGTGAAAAGTCCATAGCAATATATTTCTCCTCTCATATCTATCCACTACAATCACTAACGATCTCCTTCTCCCCTTGGGCTGCAAATTATCGGGAATCGCCAACGACTAGCTGAGCGGTAATTTGTGAAGCAGCAGACCCTTGACCTTCTCTTCCTCTCTCCATCTGAGACTCCCATCTATTCCTCTATTCATTTTTTTTTCCACTGGTGAATGTCAAACCCTTTCTTTTCTCTCACTTTTCCCTCAACCTTTCCTTTTTTTTTTCTCTCCATCCTCACTCCCCTATAATGATTTACACACTGTCTCCACATCTCAATCTTAAATAACAAAATAAATTTTTTATCAGCGGCAAATTGATTGATAATTCAGGGGGAAAGGCTGACAGCTGTAGGCTGTCTGAAAAAAAATCAACAAAAAAAACAAATACACAAGGTTTGTGTGTATCAAGTCTCTGTCTGGCCATGCAGCTGTCAAACTCACGCTGAATTATCAATTATCAATCCGGCTCTCCGGCAAAATCAATTTGAAAGAATGCGCTGCAAGAACAAAATAAAAAGCAATAGCGCAGGGTGCCGTCACATGACTCAGGAGAATGTATTCCTACTAGAGAAGCGATAAATGCGCTCATTGATATGCTGAACACGTGCCAGCCTCTGTAAGAAATGTGTGCAGATGATGATTATTATTGTGCTTTAGCGAAACAAACTCGTCTTTTGAGTCAGTTGTAGTCCGGGAAGATTTTCTCAGCAGTTTGGCTCAAATACATACAGGAGGGGGAGAGCAGTATGGTAAGAATGAGTCAAGTTGATACACGCATTAGTGGGTGAGAGTGAGCATTTCACTGTGACACCCACATCCACAACACGAAGACCTGAAGTGGGCTGCCTGCTTGCTATGACAGACTAGATTGAGAATGACTAAACTTCAGACCTGCCACACCGTACCTCGATGGGTTTGATCGCTCCAGTTTGCCTCTCATGTAAGATTGTACCATGTGGACAAGATCATGATTTGCTCACTGTCACTTTGTGACTTTTTTTTTTTTTTACGTCTCCATACACACAACACAGCTAGTTAAAACCTGGTTTGCAGCTGACTTGGTGGGATTATTTTTGGCTCTACCTGAGCCTTAGCAATGAGTGCCAAGAAATACTGTCATTAGCACAAATTGATACTATTCTCTGTATTGCTATAATGAGATTTTCAATGGGCTCATCTGAAGTGACACGGGGGATTTCATTATCTACGATTGCCTGTTAAGATTCATCAAACTGTGTTGTTTTACTTACAGGATTTTCAATTTCTAAACACCCACAAGCGTCATGGCAAACATCATCCCAGTAGATACACTGAGTAGAACGATCTCTGGTCTCTGCTACATTTGCAGGTTAATTGCTGGACCTGTTAAGCCTCTGACCAGCTGCCATGTAGGCCATTGATCCCCCCCCCCCACCCCCCCCAGCTGGTCGCTGCCACGTGACACCAGCATCTGGTATCTGGGCTGTGGCAAAGGTCACATGGCCTTCTGTCCTCTCTACCTTACGCCTGTTTCATTTACACCCAACATACATACAACTGGTGCTGTTGGGAGTACGCAACCAGATACAATGAGGAAGACAAAAAAGGGCAGAGACAGACAAAGAATCATGCACAGAGACACACAAGGTGATATTAAGCCTGTGAATATTCTCATTCATCCAGGTCATAGTTATCTCAAGGAGATTAAATCGAACGCAACTGGACTTATGGTTATTTGTCTTTGAAGACGTTTAGCTGACTAGGCTGGGACTAGCTAGCATGAACTGATGAAGCCTCTTGGATGAGAGGTGAGACGTCTTCAAAGACAAATAACAAGGTTAATATTGCCAAGAGTGTGAATGTTTTTTTCTGTACAGTGAAAAGTGTAAACACATGTGGCTGGATATGTTTTTGTTAGGTACAATAAGGCTCCGGATCGAGGATAAAGTAAAGGCAGCAAAATGCAGTCACATAATGAAACAACCTTGTCCCTTTTGTACCTCGGCTCTGCTTGTGTACTAAACCCGACACTGAATAGAAGAGTCTTAGAATAGCGTCAAGCAAGCAACAGTCATTAATTATGCTTGTATGTGTGTGTGTGTGTGTGTGTATGTGTCCAGCATTTCTTGTTGCCATTCTCATTTGATTTTCTGAATAAGACCATGGTTACAGAGAACTAATACTTATTCTTCCTTCCCACCACTGCAATGCAGAGCAAGCTTTAATAAGTCTGGCAAAAACAAAAACTAACAGTGATACTAAAATAAAAAGAGAAAATACTATTCCAGAGTTTTCATGCTGCTTTTAAAATAAGTTTTGAATAATCAAGTCAGCAATAAATAAAAAGAAATACAGATACATATGACAACTGTTGCTAAATAAATTTAATTTCAGATCAGACAACCATAGAGAGAGAGAGAGAGAGAGAAAGTTATTCTAATGTGTGCAATAAAAAAGAAAACGAAAACAAAGAAAATAATAAAAAAAAGAAATAATTGAAAGCAAAAACAAAATATGACCTGTTCATCAGAGTCAGTGTCGTGTCGTGACTGTGGGTAGACACCATTACACTCTGAATATTGTAAGGATGGTTTTAGTTGAGGTAAAAAATGAGGTAATCAGAATTCGTCATCTGATGTGCTAACAAAAACTGCACCACCAATACATGGCGAGTCAAATGCCACACTGATTCACAGGCGCTTTTCTTAAGTTTTCCAATAATGATGTCACTGGATAGAAGTTTTGTGCCTGTTTGTTCTGCCTCCAGCTGTATGTGGCGCGCAGATAAAAAGGTAATAGAGAGGCGTTCACACTCAACTGCATCTCTACAGATCAACAGTGCACAACCCACACACAGCTGTGCTGATGAGGAGAACCCTTTACTAATAACACAAACACTGTCCTCCCAATTTGGATCGACACAAGCCCGGGGGGGGTAACGGACAGAAAAAAGAAAGACGGGGAGAATCTGTCAGTTCTCAGAGCATGAACACTGTAAACTTGCATTTACAGATTTTCTTTTTTTTCTTCCCACCTCTTTGGGGAAAAGTTTTTTTTCTTTTTTTTATCTGGATGGAAACATAAACTCATGAATAAACAGAAGGATGGTGCATGTGAATGTGAAAACACATGGCTTGAGCTAGTATAAATTGGAGCTGCCTCTCCCACAGAACGCTTTAACTAGATTTTGGAGAGTAGTATCTCTAGAAACTGTTTAAGACCGCAGCAGTGGGAAGTTCACCGTGAGAGATTTTGGTTCTGGACTGCAAAGGGTTCTCTACGGGTTTATCGATGATGTTTAGTCGATTTCTAATGGATTCGCTTGTATCAAATTTTGCTCACTGTGCACATGGCATCATGTCAGATCAGCTCTCTGTGGTTTGTATCGATGTGTTCTGCCCACAAGGCCATTCCTTTATGCCTCTGTGTGGTAAGACTTGTGCATTCTTTTCTAAAGCTCCAGTGATCCAGGAAAATAGGGTTTTTAAAAGTGTTACCTTTATGAACACCACTGTCAAGATGGAAAAACCGCCACGATGGGGAGTCGAAATAGATTGTATATAGATAATAGATTGAGAGGTTTTGGTATGGGCACAAGCATGTGCAAGTAAACAACCCTGCTCTATAATAATAATAACATTAAATTGAATGGGCTGCCCAATAACAAAGGCTGTTTCGGGCTTTGTGTTATTTGGAGCAATTAAAGTGTAATTCTATCACAGACAAAAACAACTGTGTCGAGCCCAGGTAGCCCTGGAGACCTGTAATGTCCAACATTCAGTATTGATTTAAGTGAAGATCTGGGTTACCAACATGCCTCTATCGTGTTTTCCTTTGTGTTATAAAGAAAATAGTCCCCGTATTTTAAAATAAAAGGCAGGTGAAAAACTAAAAATTATTAAGAACAGTCAGATCAGACCCTCAAGTTTTCTGGGAGATTATTCTAGATAAGTGCTGCATTAAAAAGTGAACACTGCTTCAGCACATTTAGTTTTGATTTGATTCAGGAGACAGAAAGCAAACGTCTCAGACGACCTGAGAGGTCTGGATGGTTCAGAACATAGCAGCAGATCAGAGATGTTTATAACTAAAGGAGACAATAAAGACTGGATTCATTCTCTGTACAAATCTATCTGAACATTCACTCACATAAGCATGAGCACTGTTTTAAAGGTATATGCTTTGGGCCACTGTAAGCCTTCCTTTAGCGTCTCTCTAATTAGAGATCGAGCATATGTTTCAAGGTTACTTGCTCAGTGCTGAGATGGCACAAGGTGTGTGGAAACATGCAGGATTTGACAGTCTGAAATCCAATTCATAAAGTGAGAAAGGTGTTCAGTCCAATCTGAGAATGACCTTTACAGACAGAGGAAAGATAAAGGTCACGAGTAAAAATCTGATAGCCTCCATTATGCCACTTGTAGACTCACAAAACAGTCTCTAAACATTTTCCTCAACCAGAGACTGACGACAATCTCATCGCGAGACTGTTCCACTATCTCCATCATACCAGGTAAGACCAAGTGTAAACATAACTGTGTGACCAACATTTGAAATGCCAACACCACACAACCAACACAGATGTGTCCTGTTGTTCTTCGTATTTACTGCTGCATTAGTTGGATGAAATGAATGAAAGGGAGAAATACAGAGGAGGAAAATAAACGGAGAGCGTCTATTTCCACAGTAAATCATCTGTTGAGTGTTTGGTTAGTTATTTATTTTGTGCTTTAGAATTTTGGTCTCGGTCCTCACGCTCCAAAATCAAAACAAGGTCAGAGTATGGACGTTATGGCAACTGAATGTGCCTCATAAGGCTTTTGGTGCGCATTTGGCTACTTAGGTGTACTTCGGTGCATTTGGGCATTAACAGTGCACACATGATATCTCTTAAGCCACCAATTTACTCTTTGCAGCTGTTAAGACTGGACTCTAATGCTCTTCAAAAAAATGACATTTTTGCCTCTTTAATTTTCTAAAATGATTAAGAGGCCATTAAGGAGAGGTTTCAGTGTGCATTACAACAGTGCTGCTATTCAGCAGGTGTATCACAGACACATTAGCCACTGATATTAAAGAGTGGGCATTGTGCTCAGTGCTATTCAGTCATTTCTTTCCACTGGTCACACCCACTCAGCCAGAGATCATACAGACACAACAGACACAGTGGGGCCGGGCACTGTGACCACACCGCCTTAAATAGCACATATAAATGCCGGCTCAAACAGACATGCGGTGAGTCACTGGCACAGAGATGATAATGCTTCTCAGGGTAGTGGGGAGAAAATGACTGTGTTGGCGATATTTTCTCTAAGTTAAACTTTTCTGGACCTCACGCATCCGTCTCACTTCTGCCAGCTTATTTTATATCTGCAGCAAACATGATTCATCATAAACTAAACTTTTATGGGTGGACCACCCACAACAGGCACTGTAGATACATGTTTATATTGTTCAATATTGTTCATGGAATGGATCAACTTTTCTGAAAGTTGTGCTTCTAATATCTTTCATTAAAAGTTTATCTTCGGTTTTTCTACATGGACGCTTATATGACAGTAAAAGTTAAACTTCAGAGCACACAGACAGCTTAGCCCTGATGAAAACATGGTTCCTGCCTATTTCCTGAGAAGGATTTAGCTGTTGTAGGAGATTTACCTGTCAAATAATATAATTTCTGAGGATGAAATAATTCATGGTTTTGAACGGGAAAGCTCAAGTAAATATTTTATTAAAAAAGTGTAGCTTTAGAAGTTTTAAATTAACACTGCATACATTATCACATCACCAACAGGTGAAGTGTGGTGTGTTTGGTATCACTTGTTGCGTACTTCAGTAAACCAGCAATCAGTGGGAAAATCCTTAACATAGCTCCATCACTTAGAAAGGACAGCTGCATGGAGCCATAAGTCTATTTTATTTACCAAAGCCGTGAGGTGGTGGCAAAGCTTGAAAATGTAAAATGCTTTGAAAAGTGTTTGAATTTTATTTAAGAAAAGGTGTACGAACCCTGTCAGTTACTCCCACATGCCGACACGCATGATCACACTTTACTGTACTGTTCACTGTACACATTCACGTGTACTCACACGCTGGGTGTTCAGCGCTGGACTCACCCCTCTGACAATATTGAGCCTTCAGTGAGGTGAAAGACTGGTCAGTTTGACTTTGCAGAAATGTGCAGTATTGCATTTTGAATCCCTGGCAGGCAGTTTGCTTTGATCGATGCACAAAGGCTTGTAAGAAGCAGAGTGGAGCTGGCACCTGTGGGCCACATTGAGTTTGAATTGACAACTGCTGAGCTCTGAGGTGTGTCTCCAGTGTAGGCAGGCAGCTGAGCCTCAGCGACTGTTTATATTCCTGCACAATATTGAACTACTGGAGTACAGGGCCATAAGCGTTTTGCTTTGTGACACATTCGTTATCAATGTTACCCTTATTGTTAAAATAAACAAATATAAATATATATATATATATACGAACAGCCTCACTTACTATGAGTGATGATACTATTACTATGCTGTGCCTTCAGAACTGCTGGTTGTGTCCTGATTAACTGAACTACCTTAAATCACATTACATTAAATGACCTTAAATTAAAAAGAAAATCATTCTGATTATTATGATTATTATTAGGCTGATTTTACTCCCTCCAGCATTTGGTAACCTACGCACAGTGCATGCTGCATGTATACATATAGCGGCGGCCCTGCAATAGACAGCCTGCCGTACATAAAGTCAATCAATAGACTGAAGTGAAATGAAGTTTGTGTAGGAATTTGTGTAGAGTTTACAGTATGTTAAATTAGCCTTACTGAGGGTAAAGCAATAAAATCATTTTTACAATTAATAAGTAGAAAAGAAGCGTACTGTATTCCAGAGTATGTCAGTAATCATTACTGTAGTTGTCTAATGCCTTCTAACAGGATTGCATTTGACAACACTAATACATTTGGGAACACTAATATTTCGCAATGGTGAGGTTCGTTTTTAAAAAGAGTAAGGGGGATCCGCTTTACAGGAAACGCTGTGATGCCAGGTCTTCAACTATTCCAAAAAGCATCCTGAATGCTGTACGAAACAGGGCTTTTAAAGAGTAAATATAGAGGCACTGTTTTATGTGCATGTTGAGTACCCGCAGGCCGTTTGCAAAGATGCACTACTGCAGAATATGGCAATACCCTGTAAAGTCTTCTGGGAGAGTATGGCTTTTAGCATTCACCTAAGCACAAACATCTAAGAACTTTCACATGATGAAACTTTACTCGTGTAGCGACAAACCGTCAGCAAGCGTCTCTCTCTGAACTCCTGATGTAATTGAAGTTCCTGTAGAGCAAATGCACAAAGCGAACCTAAAATAACATGGGCTAAGAAGGCAGCATACTAATGGAATCTATAGCCCCTGTGTTGGTCTCATTGTTGTAGCAAATTATGCTCACGGTGGAAAAGCGAATGGACGTCTACCGAACAGAAACATAAAGCCGCTAATACTGCTTGACCTGAGTTGATCAAAAGCGGGTGGAAAATGAGAAGGGAGCAAAGGTAAGGGAAAGAGAGTAGCGGTAAATAATTGAGCTCTCACAGCGACGAGAGAGCTCCTGCTGACCTAGTGTGATACTTTGCTCGTTTCCTACTGACACAGGGCCCCGAGAAATCAGTGCAACATTACCTTTAACTTGGACATACACTGGTTCCCATGGCTGCCCGGATCGATGGCCACTGATCGTCGTCCTTGCTCAGCTGTTAAGGCCATTACCACTGTTGTCTCCATTGATCACTAAAAATACTGTGTATGTCCTGGTCTCGGGGCTGACGATGGATATCCTTCAGCTCCTCTGTGTCCCCCACCCGTCTCTGGGAAAACTAGGACACAACAGCAAACAACAGGGGTCAATGACAGTTAAGGGAAGGCGGATTCATTAGGAAACAGTGCCACATTACCCTTTATATGGTACTACATTGTTTTGAAAAATAAAAATTAGGAGGAAACATCTATTACCATAAAAATTGTAAAACTTTGCTGACCTTTGGTTACAAAAATGTTGCTGCTTATAAATTGGTTAATTATTTTGGTATTATCTTATTCAGTCTGTTGACTTTGCTTCCTCTACTTACATAAAGAGTTACAAAAACCTGACAAGCAATTCATGCGCTCCATTCAATGCACCGCGTAAACTGTATATTAATTGTGCAAGATTAAACGTGTTCTACTTGAGTATTTTTTGATTCAGAGCTCAGAAGCATCTAAAGGAATTCATTGTACATTCATCAATTATTTACAATTGACTGTGCTGAAACAAAACAGTCAAAGATGTTGCTAATGTAATAGGGGAAGAAAGCTGAAGGGAAAGCCCAACTTCACTAATGACACGGTACACACAGGAGAGCGTGGCGTCATTGGAGTACTGAAACAGACGATTTATCATTCTTTTCAGATTTAGATTTTACTTTTCACTTGCTCACAGACCGATCTCACCGAGGTCAGTGAGAAAAGAAAGCTTGAATAGTTCAGGCTTTCTGACAGCAGTGGCCTTTATGCTGCAATTGATTTTAAAGTAGGTAGAAGTTTCTGGATGCAGTGCTTCGGGTGTCACGAATCTGCAGTTGCATCACTGTTATTTATATTTTAGAAGTGAACACTAATGTTTTGTATGAAAAAAAGAAAAAGCGTACATTTCTATTCGTTATCATAAACCATCTCATAGCACAAATGTGTATATTTCTGGTTGTAAGATGTTATGGGAATAATAAAGCTTTAGGTTGTCCTGCATTACGAGGATTTTTGGTTAAATATGATACAAATCTCATAAGACAGTCTGTGTTTGAATTACACTAATGAAGAATTACACTGCAATATGGTCCACTTTTGTTACACTAATACATAACTACTGAATATCACTGTGTACTTTCTGCCACAGCCTAATTGAGGATTCAGTAAATCACTTCATTGTAAACATGACCCAAGCAATATTTGCTAATAAAACAAATGCCATGGTGATATTAAATATGTTGTTCAGGTGAACCCTGCGTTGATACAGAGGCATTGCACAAATAATACCGTAATCCTCCCTGCCAAAACCAATTTGCACACCCCATTACACCGTGCCTGTGAAAATATGTTTGCAAACTTCTTAAGACGATAACTTACAATGATTTATGAGGCTAAAACAATGAGAATTAATCCATTGTTTACTATTGTATGAAGTTAATATATTGGAGCAGGAAGCTAAAAAGACATGAATAATGAACAAAGATAGAGCTAAACTGTAATGTTAATAAATGAGTCAACACAGAGGATTACTGCTTTCACTGCTATTCTTCATAGAACATAGTATTAAAAATGAAAGAAAAGGAGCAAAAAAAAATAAAAATCAAATGAAATCAGTGAATCACTGAAATTATGATTTCCATCTCAAAATGTTTTATTTCCCTGTTGCTGGTATAAGTACAAAAAGCTGCTTAAGAAGTCCAGCATACTGTAGGAGTTTCACTTGCAAAGATGAAGCAAATTACAAATTAAAGCAATGATGGGTAAGCAGGGCAGAATCCAGCATCAGCACTATCAGCAGGTATGTGCCCCCATTAGGACACATTATATAACAAACACTAAGTCAACTCTCCGCAGAGCGTTCCTCTCCTCCTGCTTCCTCTGAGGGTCAAGAAACGTTAGCAGCCTGCACGGCAACATCAGCCACAGAGATAAAAACTTAAAAACCACCCAGGGAAACGCACGCAGCAGCAGGTAAGGTGCACTCAACCACCTCTGAAATCACTTCCCACACGAGAGGTTAACGTCTATTTGCTCAAAAGGAAAAAAAAGATTATTTGTGAGAAATGCAGAGACTGTGAGAATGCACGACGCGCGATTGATTGCGGTTTAAATAGATGTTCTCGTCTCGGTAAGCAGAATTTTCCCCTCCGCTTTAATCTGCCTCGTTAATGACGCATTAAAGCTCACACACACACATTGATTATATTAAATGCCGTTTTCTTGTCGTAGAAAATACTGTGCGATAATACAGAACTCAAGGACAACTTTATGTGCAGATGGAATAAAACGAGGCCTTAAAAAATCCCTCTTAGCCGCACTGCGTTTGCATGCTGAGCAGCAGAGGAGTTGTAGTAATAAAAAACAGGAAAACTGGAAATTAATTATGTAATATTGGAAGATATCCACTTAATTTGTCTAACTGCTGAAACCTCATGATGATTTCAGAGATGATTTTCTTTTTTTAATGTATCACTTATATCTCTAAATGGCCGAAATGAACAGAGGAAATGATGACAGCAAGCAAAACTTGTTTCCGATGTATACAATTACTACAGTAATTAGCAGTAAAGTTACAGCTATGTCTGATGGAAATGAATTAACACACAACAAAGTGGCACGGCTGGTTCAGACTTGAGACTTGATGAGGTTCAGCCAGCTTGATGGTGTGAATCATTAACTCAGGAGCTTTTAATATTTAAGTTCAGGCCCACATTCATACACAAAGCACGGAGATAAACCGAGACACACCGTCTGAGGAGTTGCAGCTGGTATACGGACAGCATTTTGAAGAAATGGACTTTGTGGCTCTGGGGAACCCAGAATACTTGATTGGAACTAAGTGGGAAGGTGGAAGTATAGACATCTTTCCTCATCACCTACAGTATATAAAGACAACGAAAAAGAGAGAGACAGAGAAAGAGAGAGAGACCGAGAAAGAGAGAGAGGGACAGAGACAGAGACAGAGAGAGAGAGAAAAAATGAAATATTAAACAAAAAAGGTCTATTTTTAGAAGCAAGCAAGTGGTGGTGGTGGGGAATGTGCTTCAGTTGTATTATTGATGTTGCTGTGTAAGTGGGGCCTGAGAGAAGCCTGGTAGAGGTGTGTGTGTATATGTGTGTATATGTGTGTGTGTGTAGCGACAGGGGTTTTCTGTAGGGAGTGGTCATTGCTTTAACAAGATAAAATAGAGTAATAAAAGAGAATGAGACACTTCTTAGTAGGAAAATAGTACAATATCATACCGAGAGCATCAAGGAGAGAGGTTGAGAAGTAGAAAAAACAAATATGCTGCAGTTATGTGAGCCCTGTTTCCCCACAGAGAGTGCCAGTGCATAGAAATATTTGCCTGCACTTTTTTGACACCATTTTGTTATTCTGCACAGATGGGAGACTGGCTGTTCTCAGGAAGAGGTTTGGAGAAGGAGGCTTCATATGGAGGCACATATCCTGCTCTCTTTCAACACACACACACACGCACATCTGCGAAAGCTCGCCGGGTTACAGGGTTCACAGAGACAAGATGTGGGAGAGGCTGCGGAGCACTGATTTATGCATCGTCTTGAGACTTGCAGCATTTATTAACAGGATCAGCCTCCTCTATGAGCACTAAAGCTCGATTCATTTAATTTCTGACCTTTACAAGCTTAAAAGTCGGTCTCAATAATAACACACTGACAACTTTTGATTGTGATATCTTCAGCTAAAAAAAAAAAAGACACTTCATCTCCGAATCTTTTCTGAAAATCCTTTACACATCTACATCAGTTCCCTTCTCCACGAACACGCAGAAAGAGGAAGTGACCTTGATGTACTGGGAAATCAATGCATCTTTACTCGCATGGCTTCCGATTATCATTTCCCACATCACAGTTATATCTTTGCGCCCATACTGTAATTCAGGTCAAGGCCAGACATCCATGGCGAGCCTGCTGGACGTCACATGCAGCTGGAAGCCTTTAATACTCATAATACTTATGGGTAAAGATTGAGGAGGAATAATCAAACAGCAGCCCAGCGTCAGCCGACTGGATCTGACCTGACTGAGAACACAAAGATGATATAATCTACATGAAGTTGTCCGCTTGGCTGAGCAGATCCAACTTTGATCACAGACCAATAACAGATGAGCTGCAAGCTACCACCGATCCGTACAGTCGCACAATGAAACACTTCAAAAAGAAAAGTTTCTCCTGGATGTTTTCAGTACGTGTCTGTGAGCATGTGGCTGGTCCTTCATAGCGAGCAGGCTTTTTTAGATCCTCCAGCACACTGAAACATACATGTGCTATTTTTGCACCAACTCAACCTGTTACCTATAGATAATACATGGATGTTTCAGCATAGAACATTTAGCTAAATCCTTCAGACAATGTTCTGACATTTGCACTCAGGCAAACAGATTTGTTTTAGTTTTAGGATGAGAATATGAAAATGTCCCATTGTGTGTATCCATGAGATCTAACATACAATAATTCCCTTCTTTATAAAAGTTTTTTTTTTCTTTAAAAAAAAAAAAAAGCTGATTTAAATAGAAATTAAATCTTTAATTGCTCATATGTAAATTGCACCTCCCAGCTTGCAAACACGTTTTATAGCTAAAAGGCTTTAAATTCTTGTATTTGGGATTGTCTTCCTTACAAAACGCTTCTAGTTCTGCAGTATTCATGGGACGACTTGCATTCACAGCTCTTTTAAATTATTATAAATTATAGATATTTTCAGTTCAGTCAGGGGATTGTGATGGTCATTTCAAAACCTTCAGCTTGTGTCTGTTGAGGTTGTCCATGGTGGGTTTTGAGGTATGTTTAGGATCATTATGCTGTTGGAGAAGACATCCTCTTTTCAGTTTCAGCTTGTTTACAGACAGACAGAATTTGCTGGTATTTAGTGAAATCCATTCTTCCCTCCATCCGTGCGGTGTTTCCTGTGCCACTGGCTACAACACAACCCCAAAGCATGATAGATCCACCCCCATGCTGAACAGTTGGCACGGTGCTCTTTTAATGAAACGCTGCTCATTTTTTTCCCTCCAAACATACCTTTGCTGATTGTGGCAAAAGTGGTAACTTTTTAACTAGATTTTAATAGATTTTATGATGATAACGCAGGTAAAGTTTTCTTCTACTGACTCCTCCATAAAGGTCTTGTTTGTGCATCGCTGCACAGCGGAGCCGTGCATCATCACTCCTGAGTCTGCTAAATCTTCCTGCAGGTTGTTTCCAGTCAAATGGGAGTTTTGATGCCTTTCTGACCAGAACATGAGCAGATCTCATCTTGACCTCCACTATTCCCCTAAACTCCCATCTCTTAATTACATTTCACACTGTGGAAACTGCAAGCTGACAACACTTTGCCATCTTCTTGTAGCTTTTTCCTGCATAGTGGTCATCAATAACTTATTTCCAGAGTCTTACACAGCTGGTAGAGGAGTCCATGGTTGCTGAGCTGGTGACATAAGGTTTGAAGAGTCAGTGTATTTGTAAAGCTGAAACTGGCACCACTTGACATTTCCCTAATGATAATTGTTGACAGGATGTTCTGGAGAATTAGACAATCTCTTTCACAAAGTACAGCAAAAGAACAAATTTGCAGAATGTAAAAATCTACTTGAAACAACTTGCTAGCTAGCTATCTTTAAGGCAAAAAAAAAACTTTTTCTGAAACAGACGGCAGCAGCATTTCCACTGCATCTTCTTTTTCTTCATTTTCAGCCTGTAATTGCTGTTCATCAGTAAAACAGGCAGGAATCTTCCATCTTCTAACACAGTGTGGGTGGTTTGAATCTTAATAAGTTACTAAGGCATAACTTTTTCTTCAGCAACCTTTACTTTTTTTTTTTCCTCTCTTGCCGGGTGTGATCCAGCATTATGTCTTCAGTCTCTCCGGCAGAGAGAAGGTGCCAGATAGAGGCCTTGGGCAAGTCAGTCACTTTTCTTTTGTGTTGCTCAGCAAGAGTACATCCCTTCATTAGACTGCAACTCTTGACAGCACTTCATGCTTCCACAGCTTCTTTGACAGCTGAGTCGAACACAACTACCACCTACACACTGCTCATGCCTCGCTGGCGGCTCAGCACCGTGGACACATGCCACAAACATATGGAATACACATTTCCTAATACCACATAGTAACAACAGAGCTTGGTAAAGAATTCTGTATTTACAAAACAAAGAAATTAAGTCAAAACAGAGGATTTAACCAATGCAGGCATAAATTCACATTTACATTACAATGTGTACACTATGCTGAACCTTCACGTACATCTGTCACTTTGCATGCAAAACAGAAAACCAATTGTGGATTATCGGGATCTAAAAGGAAACACTATAAATCGTGTACATGCGATATGATGGAAAGACCGTGTTCACTTGGATTTAGGGTGAGTGAGTTTTTTTATTTTTTTAAAGTTACAGTTTTGCAGGTCTCATTTGTGAAATTTTTAATCACACATAAAAATCATCACACAGTCTCTATCTGGATTTTTCTGTATGAAATCAGCAAGAAATGTTTGATTTAAAGCGACATAGTGTAGCATCTGCAGCCAGCCTCCAACAGTGCTGAAGGAATCTCAGCCGTTTGTGATGTGAACCTGAGAATATCTGATGCCTGATTCATAATGTAACATCCCTTCAGGTACCGAATGACTACTGTGCCACTTGCATTCCTCCCAAAACAATAGTCAAATGCAATAGCATGGCAATGAGAAGACAAAGACAAATCAATGTGCTGTAGAAAGCGGATGTAGATTGTTTCTCTGTTTCTAAGGGCTTATAAAAATGAATCTACGATGGAGAGTAATGAAAACAAGTTTATGGAAAAGGATTCAAACTTAGGTTGAAAGCCAACTAGCAGCATTGGTCAGCTTTGAATGCAGCCTGACAATCAGCACTATGAGACAACTAACAGAGAGTTGTGACTTAGGCTACGTGTTGAAATTAGGCAGAAATGCTACAAGAATTATCTAATATATCAAAAGTCTAGGGCTGCCCCATAACAGTCAACCGAATATTAGTCTATAAAGTGCATCTTTTAGTCAGTTATTCGGTTTAGTTGATTAGTTGCAGGAAGAAACGGATTGATCAGAGCTGTATATCCCAGCCATGATTGAGTATAAAGAGGAAACAACTCTTCGTTTGACAAAGTTAGTTTTTGCTGTTGGCTTCCTGAAACATTTTAAAAAAGGGGGGAGAAGCAGACTGAGAGAAAGAACAACAGTGCAGTTTAAATTATCATCATAAACTAACTCGACTAATGGCTTGAACTACGACTAGTCAACTAGGAAAATCTTTAGTCGGCAAAGAGGAACACCATTGTCTCCAGTAGAGACTATTCATCTGCATTTAACCCATTTTGAGGCAGTGTTTTTTTTTAAATGTTCTTATTATGCATTTAATTTATAATATAATAGGGAAAATGTGTGAAAGAAATTGTCAAAAACACTGGATCCTACATTTTGCACAATGCAACTTACTAGTATCTTTCCATTAGACCTCTCCTGCCTGGTAAAGTGCCCACATATTTCGATGCTTATGCCTCTTTTTAGTAACACAGGCCTGTTATAAATTTGAACTCTCCAAGCCCGAGCTGACGTAACGCAAGTGACATCACTATGTCATCATCAGGGTTACTGAACTGTTTTCACAGGCAACGTAATAGTAGCCACAATGATTAAATTGATCTCCATGTATAAAATTGGTGAATTGTCCCTTTAATTTGATTAGTGCTAATGTTACTTTGTACAGTACCATTCAAAAATATTTCACTGGTACTGTAAACTCTCTATATTTCTCTGCCCTATGAATTTAAAAGACGAAAACTGTCAGTAAGACGTAAGGCAACAAAACAATATCTACTCCTATTACAGGTTGGAAGGAACATTTCCTTCTTTTTTATGATACTGAAATGAATCTAAAGGAATTCAAACATTCTCATAAAAGATTAGCTATGGTTGAGGTACAGTAGTAAAGTAAAAAAAAAACACCGAAGGGAAGTTAGATTTACAAAGAAACAAACACACAGTCAGTGTAAACAGAGAGCGACAGATAGATCATATGGTTTTCATGAATATGTGAGTGCTTTGCAGTTTGCATACATGCGACAGCAGATTAGAGCAGAGGAATTAAATGAAGAATGGATGTGTAGTAAAAGAACCACAACAGTAAGTTTAGAAAGTGTGTGTGTGTGGCCAATGGCATGTGAGAACGCTGTCACATCAGCACAGAAAATGATCCCAATGTCAGATGACGCATGGTAACAATTTCAGATGGTCGCTCAGCTCACGAAGAAGGAACAATAATTAAATCACAACCTTTAATAAAACATAAGGAAAGCAAATCATACGATATGAGAAAGTCCATCTGCAGACCATGAGGGAAATAACTAAAAAAAGAAAAAAAAAAAAGAAAAAGAGAAGTGGTGAGAAATTATGAGTAAAAATGTTTTGTCTTAATTAGCCTCTCTGGGCTATTTTTTTTTTTTACACTATGCTGGCAACTGCTTGACATTTTCCTCGCTCTAACCAGCCGCCGCATACAGCACAGTGACCCCAAAGATGGCAGCTGTTTTCCTCCTCTGGAATGGCAGGGATGGGCTGTTAGACAAAAAGGCAGCTTAATTAGGCTTTTTATTCATAGAGATGGTGAAACACATTCCAGTATTTCTCACAGTTCCACAGTGGTCATATTGAAATAAAAAACACCAGCTCTTGGTGACCTTTAGTTTCCTCAGGCATCCTGCACTATTTTTCCATTGTACTGTTGGTATTCGGCTTATTGTCTAATAGTAATCAGCTGGGTTTTAGTGTTTAATGAGACTTAAGAGTCAGAGCAAAGTGACAACAACCTACGACTGCAGCATGACTGAAAAAGTATCCTGATATTTGTGTTTTCAACTTGTACATAAATAACTTGTTTTCTGTGTTTTTTTATGTTAAGTTAAGTTATATGAAAAAATGATGACAGCAACATGTGAAATTGGCCTAAAGAACTGAAGATATACGATGCACTGGGAAAATAGTGGATTCTTTAGAGTGATACAATACTTTTCATTTGATTTCTATCATGATGGTTTTCTTAAAATAAATGTCAACCTCAGCTAGAACCAGTTATTACTTTTTTGATAGTAGGCCCAATACGCTACCTTAGTTTCAGTACCTAAACAATACTTTTTTTTCAAAAGCTCACATGGAGCGAAAAAAAAAAGTTCTTTACTCTACAGATCAAACTTCTACCCAAACTTCTCAAACACATCAATGTTTAATTTTGTCTCAACTCAAAGCGGCTGTGTAAGAACTGTGCTACAAAATACAGTTCAAAATGAAAAAAAAGAAAATTCAATCAGGAAATATCCAGTCAAGATTTAAAGAAGACTCTCAGCTGGCAGTACTTCACAGATACTCAGCGCTGCAGATACATTTCAGAAAGTAAAGCTTGATGTAGAGTTTAATATCAACATATAAGTGGCCCTTCACTACACTACTGCAGAAAGTGGGAAAGAAGTCAGGGAGAAAAAGCAAGTCAGGCAGGATGCTTCAACATGTGAAACGTGCTGGAGAATGCATTCCCACTGTGTTTAAATGCTTTATTGAGGAGAAACTGTTCGCCACAACAGGTGGACACTGGCCCGGCAGCACGGCTCTGCAGAAACTCGGCGGTACTCTGTGTAGGATTGTGATAAGAGCTACTGGCAGCTGCTTGTGTGAGGTTAGTATCATGAGTGTCGCAGATTGTTGTGCTGTCTAGCACAATAACTTGCACAACAAATAATCATTTTTCATCCAAACCCTATTATTATTTCATACATGCCGCGGCTAACATTATAATTCAACAGCTGTTCTTTTTTCTATTGTATCACTGCATAACTCAATATGCTTACAGGCTGAACTTGTGGCATCCAGAGGAAAATGTTAATTAGAGAGAATGGAAAAGGCTATAAAACAACAATGAGCTGCTTTAGCGGGGCCTTTCTATGCCTGTAGGAGGAGAATAGGGGAGAGGAGGAATATAGGGAGTAGTAGAGGTGATGGTAAAAAAAAAAAGTGTTTCATGTTTCAGAAGAATGCAGACAAGTGAAGGTTTTTCTACGTTAAGCATATGGCTCTGAAACGTGTTTGTGTGGGAAGCAATGAATAATGAATTCATAATAAGACTTTGGACATTTTGCACTGCTCCTTCGGTCCCACAGGGTAAAAGATGTCTCGCTTTTGTGTTTGATTATACAACACATACAGTGGGATTAACTCAAATCAAACAAAAATATATATATATAAAAAAAGAACATTCAAACTACAATTCAGTTGTTTTTCTATTTTGTTAATTAATAATTACAAGTGCAACGGTTTCAGCAAATTACTTTTTCTGGAAGGTAATATAGATATGATTAATGTCCTTTGGAAAGAATCGGAAGGCACAGTGGTCTATTATGTGTAATTACATAACCAGCATAAATTTACCAGATGGTTGATAGGGCATGGTGGAGGAATAAGATTTGTTTACTCACATGTCTTCCTTCTTAAGTTAGGAGACTGACTCATGTTGCATAATATCTAATAAAGTTTCAGTTTCTTTGCTTGTTTGTATTTTTATGATGAGCAGCTGACTCTGTGCTGGTGTTACTGCAGTCCAAATCAGCTGGGAATGAGAGAAGGAATTACTGCTTAGCTTCCTGGTTTCCTTCCTATAAGTTCAGGGGCGCGGTACATTTGGTATGTTATATATGCCTAAGTCAACCTTCTTGCCGTTTTTGACCTGAAATTCGTGTTTTACTTAATCCCTCACTTTTCTTAAAATCTTTGAGTTTGTTAGAGAAATCCCAGACAGTTACATCACTTTAAAATCCTCTTTTCCTCGTCATGACTTTTCATTCTACACTAAAAAGGCTTGAAAGTAATGACTTCCTCCTCCGTTTGTAAGCTTCATATTTATTTTTCATAATAATAAATGCAGCCCATCAATTTTGGATTACGAACAGAGCGTAAAGTAACTGAACCCCTCTTCCTTTTCATTCCTCTTAAATGTTGTTGCGTCACTTGAAACACACCACAATCCACTGAAGAGCCAGCAATAATCAAACAATACATAAATGCTGATAAAGCAGTTATATCACATGATTACTGTGCCTGGTGTACTTTAAGATTACTACGTCACTTTCACTGACCTCTGGAATTCAAAATGCTGTTATGAAGTGACCAAACATAATACAGCAGAAAACTGCAAACTACAAGAATAATATACAGTATAGAACATGGTTTTATTTCAAGCCCTCAAATGCACCATTTAGTTGTTTGATCATTCCCACCCATTAATGAAATGTCTACAGTAATACAGTATATTGAACCAGCTCTTAAATTATGCTCTTGGTAGGTTTTGTAGCTGTGAAATGGAGTCTTTCATCATGGATATTGAATTGGGCATTCAGCGTTAATGATGCCTGCAGCTATAAACCATTTAGCTTTAGGGACTTGGTGCAGATGGCAATAATTACATGACCCACCTAACATCCTCTAACTAACATCCAGACGTTTGCCTCTCATGTTGTGCAGCTCTCCTTGTGTTCATCTTCTTTCCAAATCAATTTCAACCTGAGAGCTGATACATTTCCATTACTTATTCAATGTTTTCATTTTATTTTCCAACATTAACTGAATAAATACGAGCTGAACGGGCAAAGAAGAAATAATAAAACTGTCCATCGTGAATAATAGATGCTGTAAGTTGCTTGGGGACAGATGATCATTTTAGAAACTGAATTGTTGAGATGATTAAAGCAGTGGTGTGGAGAGCAGATCACCACTGCATGAGGTGTCATAGGGAGTAAGGTGTGTGTCTGTGTGTGTGGGAGGGGGTATGAAGTATTTTACAACACGACCTGAAAAATAATAGTGCATCATTACATAAACATGTCTGCTAAAAAACACACAAACTGCTAAGTGACGCGCTTTCTGTGATGATGCGATGAGGTCTGAGCTGTCCTTGGTCCTGAACCTGCAGCTACTCTATTGCTGCAACTTCTGATCTGCATACACCTACATCGGGCGTGTGTGTGTGTGTGTGTGAGAGAGAGAGAGATAGAGAGAGAGAGATAGAGAGAGTTGCATGTGTGCGCAAAAACAAAAGAAAACAAAACAAACGCAGCTGCCTTTCTTGGCGCCCCGCCACGCAAGCAACCCTCTTCACTGCCTACAAATCCGCGTTTTCCAGATGAATAATACACGGCCAGAAATGACAAATAGTCCAAGTGATGAAAGATTTAAGCATGTGGGAGCCTGAAAGCAAAATGGGTTTCATCTCTTGGATGTGACGCGGCTTTTGGAGCCGATTAAAACAGGGACAGCGATTCCCTCCCCTCCGGTCGTGATGCAGTGAACCTGCTCTGCGCAGAACCAGCCTGGCTGTATAAAAACAGGCTGCACTTTTACAGACGGATTACAACAAGAGACACAAACGAGAAGTCACTGCGGCTCATAAACCAAAAAGAAAAAAGAAAAGAAAAGAAGGAGAAATCACAGCACACCACAGGCACCAACATGCAGGCCACAAATAACGGGATCTACTGGAGACTTTTTCTATTTTCATGTCTGTTTTTGCAGAGTTCATCTCAAGACTTTGGCGGCCGGACACAGTTCATTTGCACGTCCGTGCCCAAGGATATGGACATATGCGCGGCCACCCTGCAGAACAGTGTGCCTGGAGAGGACCTGAAGAGCACCGTTATGCAGCTGCGGGAGACGGTCTTGCAACAGAAAGAGACGATCATGAACCAAAAAGAGACCATCAGAGAACTGACCTCAAAGTTGGCTCGGTGTGAGAGCCAGAGTGGCGCCGAGCCCGGGGACGCGCGGCCCGGGGGCAGGAGGAAAGAAGCCGGGGCCAAAAACACGATGGGGGACGTGTCGAGGGGCCCCGCTGACACTTTGACGCAACTATCACAGACTTTACAGTCGCTGAAGCAAAGATTAGAAAATCTTGAGGTAGGCTGCTGCTGCTGCTGCTTCTGGAGCATTTTCTACACTCTGGGCGCAAAGCTTCGTTGATCAAATTA
This sequence comes from Pampus argenteus, assembly GCA_036937835.1. Classification (NCBI taxonomy): domain Eukaryota; kingdom Metazoa; phylum Chordata; class Actinopteri; order Scombriformes; family Stromateidae; genus Pampus; species Pampus argenteus. The sequence continues at coordinate 9,250,417 of CM072878.1, forward strand.
AAACCACTTTTGTTGAATCGAACTTTATATTTTAAATAATAATCATAATTTTGATCTAAAGTAATTTAAGCAATCTAAAGAATTATATATCAATGTGGAAACATATATTATATACATTGTCTGCGTTGAACTAAGTCTTATCCCTCCTCTTCCTAACAGCAATTCAGTAGAAGTAACAACTCGGTGCAGGCGAACAGCCTCAAAGACCTGCTCCAAAGTAAAATCGACGACCTGGAGAAGCAGGTGCTGTCCCGAGTGAACAGCATCGAGGAGGGAAAGCCCGGACTCCGGAACGAGACGGAGCAGCGTGGGAGAGTGGAGTCCACGCTCACGTCTCTACACCAGAGGATCACCGACCTGGAGAAAGGTAGGCGGACTGAGACTGAAAGTGATATCTGTGAGGGTTTGGTGAGTGGAATGACGGGCTGTTATGGCTTCAGCGGTCAATTTAACGTTTTTACTCATCCGCTCAAAGCTGCAGCAGCCATCATATTTCCCTCTTAATTCACGCAGATTAAACCATTTCACACACGCAGTGAACCAACAGTCCCCTCCGTTTGCGCAAACGTGAACCGTGGCGCGCTCACGGTTCTGGGGGCCAACTCTGACCCCCCCCCCTGCAGCAGGACAACTTGTGAGGTGTTGGACGAGGAAAGGAGGGATGGACGTTAATAACGTCACTGATTTATCAAAGCGGGATTAAAAGCGAATCTGGAGCTTCGTGATTGTGGATTTGTTGTGTAATGTATAATTCCAATGTAAATCCCCGGGATGTGTGCGTTGGGAATATATATATATATATGTGTAATGCATTCTCTTTTTTTAATTGTCTTGCTCGCAGGTCAGAGAGAAAACAGGCCTTTGGATAAATTCCAGCTCACGTTCCCGCTGAGAACTAACTACATGTACGCAAAGGTGAAGAAGAGTTTGCCGGAGATGTACGCACTCACAGTGTGCATGTGGCTCAAGTCCAACGCATCCCCGGGAGTGGGCACACCTTTCTCCTATGCTGTCCCTGGTCAAGCCAATGAGCTGGTCCTAATAGAGTGGGGAAACAACCCCATGGAGATACTCATAAATGACAAGGTATGGCTGCATCTTTGCTCTTCACTGTAGCAAACATTCACACCATGTCTGTGCTTTAACATTGATGTTTGCATCCTTTAAAAAGGTTGCAAAGCTGCCTTTCCTCATCAATGATGGAAAGTGGCATCATATCTGTGTGACCTGGACCACTCGTGATGGTGTTTGGGAAGCTTTCCAAGATGGTGTCAAAAGGGGGAGTGGAGAGAATCTGGCACCGTATCATCCAATCAAACCTCAAGGGTTGTTGATCCTGGGTCAAGAGCAGGTAAACATCAACACAACACAACAAAAAGACATGTCCCGTCAGCATTAGGAGGGCATCTTCATCACTTTATTCCCTGATGAGACAGGATGTCACGGAGGACGTAATGAAGGGAGGGAACAAGTGTAGAGCAATGGCTTCTCTAAATATAACAGATTTATATTTTTTTTAAATTCAATTTTCAAATTAAATCCCCCTGCTGTAATCCACATAATAAAATGTAATAAGGTCATTAGATCTTTAACTGGGACTCATAAAGAATCCCAGTGGATGGAAGATGCATATTTCTCATTCAATTTAGACAAAAAAAAAAAAGTTAAAATAATCCAAGGGGCAAATTTGTTCTGTGCATAAAGGAGGGGAGGAACAAAAAAAACAAAAAAACCCTCATATCATCCTCTATTAAATGCATTTGTCTTCACCACAGGATACGCTCGGAGGAGGATTTGATGCCACACAAGCTTTTGTGGGAGATCTGGCAAATTTTCACATCTGGGATCGGAAACTATCGATGGGAGAGATTTATAATCTGGCAACTTGCAGCAGCAAAGCGCAAGTGGGCAACGTTTTTGCATGGATGGAGACAAGCCTTGATATTTACGGAGGTGCCTCGAAGTGGACATTTGAAGCTTGTCGCCAGCTCAACTGAACCGCAGTGTAGCGAAGATCAACGAATCATCTGTTAAAGCCACTGTTGTCACGGTATCGGTATACTAATATGAGAGATTAAAACAAGGTGGTTATTTCAGTGAATAGCATCTGGATATGTCATAGATTATTGAAAACATCATCTGTGGACACTTTGATAGATTTTACCAGATTCTCTTTGTGGGACAGGTCACTGGAAAAGGACACTTTGGCATCCTGTGGTGCTTGAACGCACGTCAGGCTGATCCGCAGCTGATGCCACTCCAGAGAGCATAGGATGCTCTTGGAGACCAAAACAGGCCAGCATCAAAAGTACAGTAGGAGGTCATGTAGTCTGTAGTGGACAGATGTCACGCAATTCAACATACTGGCTGACTTTGTCAAACGTGTTTTCTTTCTCGACTGCCAGGGATTTTCACTGTGAAAAACAGACAAGGTGAACTTCTTTCAAAACGGACTGTGCTCTTCAAACGGTTACGATATAGACAACATTGTTTCTCTGTCACTATTCTTTCTCTACCACCACCTGCTTGATGTGATTTTTATGTAAAGAATGACATATGTATTGCCAACATTTGAGCCTGAGTGCCTTTGGGCTGTTGAAAAGAATCTCAGCACATTCATTATGATTTGCAAGAGTGTTTGTAAATTTATGTTTATTTTCCTGTAAATTCATTTTGAAAAGATGTAAAAAAAAAACAACAACAACAAACAAACAAACAAACAAAATAACACACTTTGAGCGAGGCCGGATCAGAGCGTTTGCTGTAAAAATGGAATTCATTTATGACAATGGCAATTTTTGCAGATGTTTGTACTTCAATGGTAATGTTCTCTGTACAGTAACAGCATGTCTTAACTGTAAATGCTGCGTCAGCATCTATGATCTGTGCTTTTACTATCCTACTTTTGGGTTGAGATTTTATACTGTATTGGTATATGCTTAAAGCATGGCAGCACCAACAAGATGAAAAAAAGTTCTAGTTTTTGTAATAAATTGTGATACTTGAATCATATACACGTGTAAACATATTTATTTATTTTCACAAGAATGTCAATTGAAGAAGATTTTACACTCAATGTGATACAAACATCATGAAATAAGGTCTCAACTGGACACACGGGGGAACTGCAATTAAAGTTCTAAAGTGGGTGATCGAGTTTTGGCAAAACCTTTGGTTTATTTTTTTAATAATGGGCATAAAACTAGCTGCATATCCACACAGGTCCTTAAGAGAAACATTGGTGTTGATTTTCTAGCAAATACAGACAAATGGCATAGACACAATGAACAACAAACAAATACACTCAGCTATCCAATCAACACAAGAAATCCTTTTTTTTTTTTTACTGTTGAGACCATGTGACATTCTGACTAGAAGCAAATCTAAAATATCAATAAAATAAATAATATCCCTGACATTAAAATACTGAATGAAGTACATAGAAATCAGTCACTATCAATACTATCAGTGTGTGTGTGGAGGAGCTGAGCCCCGCCCCTGGTCAAACACACAGAGAGCAAGGAGGGGCTGCAGCGCAACCATAACCCATAAGAACCCAGAGCCATTTATCCTTAAAGGAAAATTATGTGGGTTACAGGCATAAAGCTTTATAAGAAAGAGTCTGGGACATTCAAAGTGTTTGTTACACTGGTGTCACGATGGGTTTTTATGGGATAAGCAAGACAGAACCAGAACATATAAAAGTACAGATAAAAGAACCAACCTTAAAACACCTCAGGTTCTAAAGGTTTTAGAACTGTGAGTCTAGATTTGACATTTTGGGGGCAAAAATGACAGCTATGTATATGCAAGGTGAACTATTCTTAAAGGCTCCTCGCCATATATTTCTTCAGTAGGTGGCAACAGAATTGTGAGATATCATCTTTAATACAACTTAAATCTATAATAATATGTATATATATTTATCATGTAGCCATATGCCAGTGAATTTCTAATTGGATACTGCCATAACTCGATAAGCATGCATCACTTTTTGAAAGCTCAGAAATATTTTAAAGTACAAACGCCCTGTGTAAGTGAATGTAACAGAAATATATCTGCATGTGGGACTTGAACTTTTAATCCAGCGTCCAGAGCAACAGAAACAATAAAGAAAATGAATTTATAAATCTCCATGGTGTTGAAGTTGAAAGAACCTCTGCAGGTGTAGACTGCAGGTGTAAACCTCTGCAAATGTTTCCACAGAGACTAATCCATGTACTTTAAAGTACACACATTATATATATTGTAAAAAAAAAAAAAAAAAAAAAAAAAAAAAAAGGCTGTTTCTGTCACAACAAAAGGTTGCCGTTGAGGTCATACATCTCAGTATATACAGTTGCTCTGCAAATGAATCATAGCCGACACTGCCCGCATTAGAGAATGCAGGGTCTTCTTTTGTTGTTAGCGAAGCCGTATGGTCCCACCACAGTTGGGTCATATGTCCCTCTAAATTGGTTTCTATCTTCTACCCTCAGAGGTATTCTCCAGCTCTTCAGCTCATACCTATCACACAGCCATTACAGACAGCTAGTGTGTCACATTTGGGCTCGGATTTCAGCGCAAATCCTTTCTGCAGAGAAGCAAAAGTCACTCACAAACACAGAAACACGTCTCCATATCCACATACACACAGCAGCTCGCACAAACTGGATGATCTCCTCCTGAGTGGCCACTGGAGGCTCCGTTAGAAATCGACTTCCGCTCCCTTATCCACATCCACCTGGCCTCATTGACCTACACACCACGTTTGTCCGATTCAGGTCTTTTTTTCTTGACCTAAATCTTGACCCAGATCTTGTCAGGTATATTTTTGGCACAGCCAGATAATAGCCAAGCTTTCTTGAGCCCTAATTGGTTTGTGTCTGTGTGCCCTCCAGTCCAAATTAGCTTTAAGGAAAGGTCAGAGTTTTTTTCCACTAAATCTGGCTCCTTCTATTTTCATTCTGTCTGCAAAGCACAAAAGAGATTTTTTTTTTTATCCTCTTCCACGGAGAATTGCCTATAATACTGTCCTGGCTATGCATGGGGGAAATTCAGAAAGACAGAAGATGTCACATGACAAAGCAGTGACATCAACCAATTGTGACTATTTGTGAGTAATTGCTGCTTTAAACACCGATATCATACCCATTCCTCTTATGTTGGAATGGGTATTAACAAGCATTCCTGTTCACACAACTTTTTAAAGTAACAAAGACACAAAAGTGTTAAGATAGTGACTTTCGTATGTATGAATATTAACTGAAGAATATAGAGACAATGAAAATGAATGTGTCTATCAGTAAGTTGACTCTGGAGGGGAACACTCTGTTGGACTGTGACTGTCATATCATTAACTGAAACTGCAGGCTGCCGCTTAGTAGCGACCTTGTGGTTAATTTCCTCATACCGTTGTGTAAGCATCATGTTCAATGCAAACATCATAATATAATCCACATGGGTCAGACTCATAACTAGGATACGGATAATATGTCTATAAACCAGTCAGTAGGTTTAACAAAATATAACCAAATGATCTACGCCGTGAAATTAAAATCCATAAACTGAAATTAAAATCCAGGCATTTTGATCAGTAGCTGTGGGCTATAAATTTCGACGTTTGCTCCTGAAATGACAGGTCACAACTCACACAACTGCCCCACTGTGCTCTGTTAAAACACCGAAGGCACAGTGCTGTGAGTGACTGAACCACAAATGTACAACAGCAGTCACGTTTCAGTTTACAGGATATGGCTGGCGCTTTTCTATACTTGTTTTCAACAAATCTCTTGTGCTCATGAGTCAAACCAACAGTGAATTGAACCTTTAGTTACAAATATTGTGTGTGTATCCAAAGCCTCATATACTGTATCATATTCCTCTGTGCTGTAGACCTCTATTGTTGCACAAGAATTCTTAAAAAACGCTGGGTGACGTGTTCATGAAGAGTTTTGGGCACATTGTTTGTTTAGAAATAGCTCCAAAGACTAATAAAAGCAATCGAGTTTTAAGTCTCTGAAGAGTAGTTCCCTGTAAGGCAGACACATGTGCGGGAATACAGTTCCAATTACAGTGCTTTGTGAGCTTGTTGTGTTTATATCACAACTTCTTGATTTTGCACTAAAGTTATTTACAAGGTACAATATAGTATAAAGTCAAGAATATTTGATATGTAGGGACTACTCTCCAGAGACTGAAAATGTGATTACAGATTCAAATCAAATTTTCTTTAATAACACAATTGTTACAACAACAATATTGAATAAAATAAAATAAAATAAAACAAAATTAAATTATCTTAAATCTTAAACAATGCACCTTTAAAACCCAAACAGGGACTAGTGATACATAGCAGAAGACAAGTGAATAAAGTTAGATTTAAAGAAATTAAAAAAATATAAGATGACTATTAATCATTTTAAGAAAAAGATCAGTGCCCTCAGGGGTGCCAGTGGGCATCTTACTTTGGGCACTAAAATGTCCAGAACAGACAGGCCTTTTCTCACTAGGCAGGGGTAAAAAAGACCCAGATAAATTATGAAGAGGGCCTTCAAAAGACACGGCACTGTAGCAGTGAGGCAGTAGAGAAGATCCCCTAACCCGCAGACTGCTCACTGTGTCATCAAGTGGCTGATGAAAAATTCATGATGAGACAAAAAGAAAACAGAACGCTATATGGGTATGAGAGAAATGCTGAATAAGGGCAGTTTTTTGCTGAATAATATAATACTGGTGACACAGGCAATCTGTTGATGAATATTGTTCAGAGAAATGTATTTTTTATGATAAAAAGATTATCTGCACAAATAGGAAATCATTGATACACTGTGACTTTATTGTGTGCTCACTGCAAAAATGCTGAAACGTGTTTTTTTTATTTTTCACTTTTCTTTTTACTTTTGATGGTTTAGAGTAGAGAGTGGAGGGAATGTGATTTATAAAAGTGCTGGCTCTGTGGTGTCTATTTTACCCTCTAATTCTGAATCGATTTTAATAGAAGTAATATGTTAAAGCGCCACCGTACAGTTGATGAACTATTTTAATCACCTGTAATCATTTAAACTGTAAATGTCACAATATGGCAGAGTAATGGTCTCTTTCGATGTGAATTGAAAGCTAGTGATGGAGGCTGGACCGGTGGCTGTTTGGCAGAAACATAAGAGGAGTTTAGTTTGCATGGTGAAACAAAATATGCATGAGGCACACATCCATACTTGTCCTTAATCTCAGAGCTACTTTAGCGGCTGCCAGGGTGGTGCTCAAACCTCCGTGCCACTGAATGAATAATTGATTTCCTCCTGACATGGGAAATTCCCTTCCAGAGTATTACACAATGAGCCTCAGTCATATATGCAAAAGAAATTCCTTCCTCAAGGGAAAAGCAAACAAAGAAACACAAACCTAGAGAGTCTATAGAGGACTGTATGTGTAAAAAAAATAAAATAAAAACTGTAGCTGCTATTGTATTTACATATTATGAACTCTACAATGTAAATTTTGGATAGAGTACATACTTGAGATACATCTCAGGCAGTGTTGTGTCTGTGAGAAACTCAATGTGTGTTTTTTTTTTTATAGAGAGTTTCATGTTTAACATTAGTTACCGATCTGGACACTTACTCCAGCTGATGCTGATGATACAATCATAGTGAGCTAAACAGCGGGGAAATTTCCCAATGTCCTTTTTCAAACTGGTGTCATCAATCGTTTTTAGTACTGAGTGTGTCAAAGACTAAGGATAAGTATATTGATTTTAGATGTTATCACCCCTCCTGTCAGTACAGTGATTTATGGCCAGAATATAGAAATAGCAGAGTCCTGCAAATATTTGGGATCTATACTAGACAATAAACAGACATTTTAGAGAAATACTGACATGGTGCAGACACACAAAAGGAAACTCTAAATTTCAGGTTGATGAAGACCCTGGTGAGAATGTATTAATGCTCTTTTACTGAGTCTAAGATCACTTTCTCCTTCATCTGCTGGTAGCAATGTCTTAAGGTAAAACACCAAAATGTACCCAAAATGTTAATCCCCCTCAAACTCTACGAGGAAAACATAGTTATTGATAATTTTTTGGTTTCTGTCATTTATTATTATTATTATTAAAAATACTTTTACTGTGCTACTGTGCACTTATATTTTTTTGATTTTAGTGTTGAATTTATGTGCTCTGTGTTTTATGTGTGCTAACTATAAGCATCCTACTGCTGCATAACAATATCCCCACCAGGGACGAATAACGTTAACATCCCATTATTATTATTAATATTACAAAGTAAAACTTTGGGAGTGTAAACTTGTGTGGTCAATACATCTCCTTGAAGCACAGTTTCTCTTGTCCAAGGATGGCAGAGCAGATTAATAGTGTGTCCCAACACTTCCTGGCGGTCTACCTTCCTTTGGCCCAGCGCCATAACCTCCAGCTTATTGCCTTTGTTCACTGATCTAAGGGTACAGTTTGCATTCACCTATGCAATGATGAGACTGAAAGTAGGAAACAGGATTGCATTTGAATGCATTGGTTCCACGGATGTGTTGTGCAATATATACTTTTTTGACTATTTAGTCTTACACTTTTATATACTGTACATATGTACAGCACTGTGACATTAATCTGGAAAAGCAAAAGAACGTGTTTAATATCTCAATATGATAAATCACACACACCACACATGATTATTTTGTTAATCAGTTTAAAATAAATCATGTGCAAAATGCAACTGCTGCTCTTTCCTAATATGAATATACTGTATTGTATTGGTGTGAAAAGTACTTTTAAATTCCTACCATCCTTCAAAAAGAGCCTCATGCAAAGTGGGAAATATTGGAGCTGCATAAATCCCTCCACATATCCTAACTGCAATTACCACTGGGATGCTAACGTCAATAATATTTACCGTAAATCTGACATGACATTAATGCTACATAATTCCATCTCTCCCTCATCATTAATCTACCTCCCTCCCTCTCTTATCGCCTTCAAAATGCATCTCTCTCTCTCTCTATTTTTTTTTTTTTGTCTGGTCTCTCTCTCCTGGCAGTCTGCCATGGCTGAGTTTTATCCACAGGGATCTTGTGACAGAAGCTGGCACAACAGGAATATTTTTTTATGAAGATACCACAATCTCTGCACCCTCTGGGAGGAATGCCAGGGGCTGTTTTCCATAATCAGGTCAATCATAGACAACCACCACAGAGCCCTCCGTTCCTTACCTACACCCCACACACCCCAGGTGGAGCAGAGCATGGAGGTCTGCTCTGTGTGTGTGAGTAATTAAGAAGGTGGCAGCGGCGCTGAGGCAAGCAGTGACAAAGGCAACGCAGGTGTCCTCACCTAAACTAACAGAGCAGGTGCACCATGAGGCAGCAAATTCAAATGCATATACCAAGAGTTGAGGACAGTGTTTCTGGATAGTAAATGACTGAGCTGCTTGAGAGGAATACAAGTTTTGGTATGTACAGTAAAAGTCTGGAATTCAATATGTCAAACATTGGTTTTGCAGTGGCCATTGGTATGAGAAGCAATGACAGCCATAACTTTATTCGACTAGAATAATAATAATAAGAAGAATCTCAAACATTTATGGGATTCATGGTTCAAGGTGTCTGAAAGAAATTACAAATGACACAAACATAGCAGATAAGCAGAAAATGAAATTGGGTGTAAGAAAACAGGATGGAGGTTGTGATCAAGTGGCAGCGAGGAGGAGGAAAGGAGACCACTAGTTAAGAACTTATACAAAACCTGGGACAGAGAATTGGGGGTAACTTCTATGCTTGGAAAAAGGATAATGACTCCATCAGAGTTACTTGGTATATAGACAATGACAGGCTGAGAGTTGGCTTTGACCTGTGGACAGAGAGTGTTACCAAGTTTAAGGACGCAGAAGAAAAGGAGGCAAAAGAAACAGTGAGAAGAAAAGAGGGAAACATCAGCACAAAGGTTACCTCTGCAGACCTCAACCCAGCATTATAAAAGGAGGAAAAGTGATTCTGTGGAGGACACTTTCAGCAAAGAGGTGACTGTGAGGGAGAGCTGTGAGATGACAGTGCACAAAAGGACATGGAAAAAGTGTAAGCAGGAAGATGTACGACCAACGGTTTTGGCAATGAGGAGAGCTGACCTCTCAGTAGCACTACCTCCACACAGCAAGCCGCCAGTGCATCCTGTCACGTTGTGTGCTGTCATGACAAAAATACACAACAAAGTCTGTGGGCATCATCATGTCAACAAAAACCTAATGGCCTTGTCTATTTGCCAGGACCGTAGACTGTATATAAATATACAGTCTATGATCGGGGCAGGAAGAAACACTGAAAACACCCGATGAAGAGCTGCAGCGAGTCTCCTCTGCTCGGATAAGGGAGGGATATTAAGGTTGACCTTGGCAGGCAGTTTATAGTTTCCCACAACAATAACAGTGACACATTGTTGCCATGGTGAGCACGATGACCACAAAGACCCCCGTTTTGTTATCCTAACAACATTGGACACTGCCAAAAAATGACAAAAACTACTAATTCTTGTTAATAATGACACGATGTTAACACAACTCAAATCAAAGCAGCAGAAATATTATTTTCTCACAAAGAAAGAAAGGAAGGATAGTTTTAAGTGTAAAAGAAACAAGATGCAAATCTCAGTTTTTGATCATATCACGATCATGTGTCATAAAGTTGCTTTGTGCACCCAACCAGGTAGGCAGAAGAATCTGCAATATAAAACCTCTGAATTCTTGAGACAAATGTCTAGAACGATACATCAGACCGATTGATCTGTCGGACTGCTCTCACAGGTAGTAAATATCAGATCTGTACTGTACAGAGAGCTTCATAATCAGGGTATAAACGTTAAAGACAGAAAATCCTCTAAAAAAAAAAAGTGTTGTCATGTTCATGGTTAATTTATTGAGAAGTGCAGATTCTGGGTTCTGTTATACTGAATATCACATAAATAAAAGTGTTCACTGTTCAGATTTCATGGTCAGTCTTCTCTGAGAAGCAGAACAACACTTATAATACTTTGTAATAATAGGTCGCTGTTTCGACTACAGCTTAAAGCGTTTTTATTCTGGCTCACAGATCTGAACTGGGTTATTTACCTCAAATGTATGATTTAAAAAAAACATATGGACATATATGCTTGTAAACAACTGCATTCATCTGTTTTACAGATTAGTAATGAGACCTGATGAGGTGGATGTTTGCTATTATGACTCTCTTTGTGAACAATGACTGTTGCGTGTTTGAAGACTCATCCCACCTTAATCAGAAACTGCCAACATGTGGTACCCACATTGTGTCATCATTTCAACACAGGGACAAAACTGCCGTTATATCTATGCAATGCGACAATACTTGCTGCCACGACTCACTAACTGTAAGATGGTGACAGTCCATCAGACAGTGCAGAGTGAACGATAGCTGCTTGGACCATGTTCATGTTTTTACAGTTTCAATAACTGCTATCAAATGTATATGTGCCTTCATATGGCAAATAAATCTAAATCTACTACTACTATATGGACTCAAATTGTTGTCTATCCAGTGACCGTAACGCAATCAATGAGCTATGAATAAACAACTGAAAAAAAGAGGCTTACAGCTTGTTTCATGGTATTATTATTATTAGTCACCGACATCCATCACCAGCGATCATTCACTGTCATGAACTCTGGACGCGTGACAGCTTTTTCTGATGTAACCAGGCCGCGTCACACTCGCTGGGACGCGAGGCGCACAATGGCACTGCGTCATCTCCCTCCATTTCCCCATGAATAATCCATGACCTCAAAAGCACCAGGAGCAGCACTGTGTGCTCTGCGAGAGGATTTCACTAAAACGAACTGTCAAAACAGGACACTGTTGTTTACATGGACATTTGACAGAAGTTGAGAGAAATTACTCAAAACAGCAACACCCTCGGTTATTTTACTCAGCATGTAATTTCAGCTTTTTACTGTATTTATCCCATTAACTTCGGCAAATGACAGTCAGTGTGTCGGTCAAGGACATTTGAATGTCAATGCCGATGCAAATGTTGCATGCTCCATTTTATGACACAAAATCTCAGGATGACTGTTAATAATTTCCCACAGGCCAATGTGATTTATTCAAATAGAGGGAAACACACTTTGGGAAACTTACTCTCTATGTATTGAGTATTGGAGAAAGCCAGCAGAAACATGAGAAGAACATTCAAACACTTTTTTTTTTTTTTTTGCTGTGAGGTGAAGCATTGATACACTGCGCCACCTAGAGGTAACCAACTGTACTGTGGAACAGCTGCTTATAATATACTCTGACTCTGGAGAATAAACTAGAGTTCTGCATCTTCCCCAGTTCAGTCTTTTTCTGACAGGGGGACTATAATAACACAGTCACCTGCTTCACCTGGTGCAGAACAATCGTCTGGCAACGACTGGCCCATCTTCCCACAGCACTGCAACGTGCTCACATACCAACTCCCTATAGCACACTTAATGAGCAACCTGCAGTGTGTGTGTGTGTGTGTGTGTCACAACTTCAGCATTTAACAAGTCACCTCCTCCTCCAATCCTTCAGCATATTTCCTGGCTGCTTGCCCAAACCCACAATCTCATCCCATATACTGAAACACTCATCGTGTTCGGGTGTATCCGTGAGAGAAGCAGCCCAATTTAGAAATAATGAATGTGTGGTGCGGTCTGTCTGTTTAAAACAAACAAACAAACAAAAAAAACCCCACACAATTTAGTCATAGAAAAATATTGTCATTCTTGTTGGATCCTGCTGCAGTTACAATATAAGAAAAGAATCACAAGAAATGAGTTTAACAAGAATTTTCTCTCAGTCTGTTACTGATACAACACTGATACAACGCTTACAATACATGGTGAGAAAGCAGTTTCACTTCAATTATTATACAGTAGATCGAGTGGGTGTAATTGGCCTCATATCTAGTAACTAAGGAGACTTTTTCATATAATGTCAGGAGGTGCTTCAATTAAGCATCCAGTTGTACCAATATTGGTGGAAACAATGGCTTCATTATTTAATATTTTATCAAACATCGGTCCAACATGTATATAGGGGAATAAGGCGTTTTATTGTAATCGTTCTGAACGTGTTAAAACCAATGGTAATGTCACTTCATAAACCATACAGTAAGACCTCAAGAGGTGGATGCATTTAGATAGATAGATAGATAGATATACTTTATTAATCCCAAAAACTGGAAGCAGAAGTGATTAAAATCAAATAAATGTATTGGCCAGATCGTTTTTTCCTAGTTGCAAAAAAATGTTCCACCTAAAGAGAAAATTCATATCTGCTGTCCAATTTGGAAGAACCCACTATTTACAGAAACCATGTTACTATGTGCAAATTGTTTTCCAATGACAATATTATTGATTTTGAAGAATTCAAAATGCAGCATTAATTTTAATTAAATGATGCTGAGTATATACAGGCAAATATACAGCTGAGACAAAAAACACATTAACAACCTTTTAAAGTACTATGTACTCAGTGACAACTACGGTTGTACGATTTACGGAGGTTATGACTGATCTTCCTGTGAAAACACACATACTTTCTCTTAATTACTGCTCACTGTTGAGATGAAAAGATCCATTTATGTGCACATAAACCAAGTAGATTATGTCAAGCTAATTGACACTGGAGCCTACATGGAGGATCATCATTACACTAATGGACAACAGTGTTTGAGATATAATCTGTCTTCAATTAATTGCCGTTGCCAAGGAGGGAAAAAAAAAAACCTTGAGTGACCGATGCGAGCTTCGCTATGCTCATGAAAGCGTGGTATAAAATTATTATTTTTGGCTATTTTGCCACTGAAAAGTGTCTATAAATACAATATTAATCGAAAAGGTATGCAACTTAAATAGATCATCATTTGACTGCTGCAACACACCACATAATATGTTTAGTACAGTATAAAAGAAAATTATTGATTGTCTGCACTGTCTAGACTGTAAGTGTAGGAAATAGAGAATAAGCAGAATCTATATGGCACCACTCAATTAGCCTTCAGGGACCTGTGACACGATGGGAGAAGAGAGAGAAGAGAAGAGAAGCTCTGCGCAATAAAAGAGACTGACATGAAATCAGCAGCACACCCCCATTAACGTCTGTCTGGGGCCTCTGTTCCTGACCAAGTGGTTTTGTCAAGAAAACGTTAATAAAGTTGGACTTTCGTTACGAGTTTGGCCTCATGTTCTTGTGTTGTGCAGAATATAGGATTTGGCTTTTGAAGAGTACAGGTTTCAGTGCAATTAGGTTCCCTTTGTGACAAGAATAGAGTGGAGGACATATACACACACAGGACTAATGATCCAAAAGAAGTCCCTGGGAGAAAATGTATGTGTGTGCGTGTCCATTTGTTCACATGTAGTAATAATATAAAAAATATAAAAATTACAAAGTATAATTTGTAGATCATGCACAACCCCACCAGTATATTTGATAGTATAGCTTTATGTGCACAGGGTGACTTCTACCAACTGACTGCATCAACAGCAGCAATCTGGAAAGAGTCAAAAATGTATTAACTCTCACAGTAGTCAAAGGTAGCTGTAGTCCAGTGACTTTACCACTAAATATACTGTACATATATAGCTGTATAATGTGTGCCTTCAATGACGGTACATTAATCAAGTATGTGCAATTCTAAAATGGTATGGGTTAGGATTAGTCTATGTCTATAAGAGTAAGTTATTGGCAAAATAAAGAGAGTCACTCACAAAATTGCACTGAAACCTGTACTCTTCAAAAGCCTAATACTATATTCTGCACAACACATGAGGCCAAACTCTAACGAAATCCAACTTTGTGAGTGACTCTCTTTATTTGCAGGAGACGTCCTTTTCTTTGAAATAGCTGAAGGAGTGAAAGAACGAATCTTTAGTCCTCTGTGCAACCTTTGCCTCAGTCTTAACTAGAATTATCCAAATCTCTCCTCTGACACACAGTTTAGGACAACAGGTAATCCAACCCGCCATATCAAAAAGATGGCAGATCAACGGTTTTGGCCCCGACTGCTACATTTAATCTGCCATGCTTTGATAAAAACAGAATTACAGCAGGCTGAAAATATACTGAGGGTAGCTAGTTTACCACAGTAAAATACCATATCTAGAAATGTGGCAGATGATTGAATTCAGATTCATTCCTGAATATCTTAGAATATAATAGAGTTCAGGGATCAAAGGTTATTTTACTCCACAGCAATTAATTGCTCTTCTAACTCCAAATCTGGGAACCTACTTACCAACCAAAAAACTCTTTTCACTGTGTCACGTTCAGCGGTAGAACTGCATTTAAAATCTTGTTGTTTCTCTACAAAGTCTTGCTCCTGCTCACATTTCCTAAGTCCTGTCCCCACACCAGTCTGTCAAAGACACGAGATCCTCTGATTAAAAACTCCTGATTCTTGCTAGATTCAGAACTAAATGTTTACTTTGCTTTTATCAAAGCTTTCAAGATTATCTGACTGGCTTTTGGCTTTTTGACTTTAGTGTTTGGTCCAGGTCATATGTTGCATGTCATGTCATACCAGCACAGATGAGTTTTGTTTTGTTTAAAGGCAGAAAGGCAGACAGATGTGACGATTCTTTGGGTCGCGCAGGTACAAACGAACTATGTGGTTGTTTAATTTGAAGGACGTGTTGTATTGGACATAGCACATGCTGTCTGTGACTTTGAACCCCAAATATGTCCTGAATCATGGAGAGATTTGCCTGTCAAAACCAGAAAAATGTGGTAGTAAATAATCCTGTGTGATATTGGCAGAGCAGTGGTTTACAATAATCCCAGGACATTGGCTCTTCCCCCTGGTCAGTGTGGAGGGGGGCGGGTTCTAATCCAAAGTCACTTTATCTGCCATGCCTCTCCAAACTCATCATTATGTTACATAATGCTCACATTTTGGGTAATAGTGATTAAAAGCGTTGGAATAGTGCAGTCAAGAGGCAGGATTCATTGCTCACTTTGTTTTGGAGTGTTTGTAGGCACTGATAATCAACAGGGATGGTGTGTAGCAAAAATAAATCCATTTATAGCAAAGCTGATGAATAAAAATAGAAACAAATCCCGGAGATTTTCTGTCTGGGTCAAACTGCACGAAGATCAAAAGACTGTGTTGCACAAAATAGACAAAGGAAACAGACAAATGCAGAGAATCTTAAAGTATGTTGTATGTTGATACAGATGCAGAGCTTGTAATAAACAGAAAGAGCTAATAACATGGAGGGAAAGCTACACAGATCACAATCATGTATTTCAACCATGTTAATGAGAACATGCTGTTGCTTTTAATTCAGCTTTAATATGTACGTAATACAAAATACTAACAAGATCGGACCGCGATAACCTCTGCTTCCTCTCAACTTATTCAGTACTAAATCAAATTGTGGCTGATTGAATTTTTAGCACCAATCACATATTTATGAACAAACATGTTAGTGACAAGCACACACACAATGGAAATGGCAAGTGCCTGGCAGTGTGGTTAGCATTTATTAAAACAAGATCCAGTGTTGCGTAAATGGTCTGTACACAGTTATCTGAGCCTATGCTTCAAACACTAAAACTTCTTTACTGGCATGTTTGGCTAAAACTATACTATACATGAGTAATAATATATGTGTGAACAAGTACATTTACACTGAAAACCTAATGGATATAAATTACACCAATTAAAATCCGCTAATCCAGGACTGATATTATTCTTCACATGGATACAGGATATATTTCAGCTCATATCAGACTCGTGATTTAACTCTAAACTTTAAGATTCATTTCTGTGTCAAGTTAAGAAGGCTATAATGGCTTGGTTGAGGGTACTGCCTCAATAATGCTGTTATAGTCCTGATCGACCTCAAAAGACCTGGATTAATACATCAGCAAACTGATCTATAGATAATAAAGAGCTTGTTTTGTACAGTGATGAATATGAAGACAAAAAGCAGACAATTCCAGAAAATGGGCCTTTACAAATGTGCACGATATAAACTACAGTGTGCTCTCAGCAATAATGGAAACCCTCGTCTATAATATGAACCTCACAAGAGGACCATACACTTGATATTGCAGTTTTAGGTTGCATGCGTACAAAACAACTGAATAAACACTTCATTGGGAACCATCATCAATTCAGGCCATCTAAAGTTGTGTTCCTTTATGCGGCACTCTCTCTCTCTCTCTCTCCAAATAACAAATGGGCGTTGAGCTTTAACAAATTAATTCGTCTGCAGATGAGAGGGTGTTGGTACATAATGAATCACGCTGCCACCCACAAAGCAGACTCACACAAATGTGAGCACACAGACACGCGAATAATACAAAACACATACACACATAGAAAGAGCAATGGGGTGTCCTTGGGGAGAGGGCCAACATGGTTATTGTGGCTCTTATTCAATGGATGACCCCAGAAACACAGCCAAATATATTTATTTGTCTCCCCAACAACTAAACAGATTGTGTTATTTTTCCTCTTGGATAAAAAGTTCACCACTGTTGTACAAATGCCTGGATGCTTTAGATGAGGTAGAAAGCTTTGCCTCTGATGTCGGCCCTGGACAAACGGAGATGAGTCTATTTCTTGAAGATAATCTAGGGCCTTTGAGCATTTTGATGATGAAAGCTGTCAGGCTTAAACTTGTTAAGAGTTTGCGTTTTACTCACAAAGCTTTTATTACACTTACAGCAACGCAACAAGTGTACTTGTTGTCAACTTGAGTACTTCACCTGGTCACACACACACAAAGAGGGGGCTCAACCCCACCTGCGGTGGGAAAGATCAGGAGACAGTAGAGATATTAGAACAACGGCAGCCATAAATAACGCAGTAGTGACCATTGTTTTCACGTTATATACCTAATTTGTGGGGTGGGGGCTTTTAAATCAAAATGTTGTGATGGTAGAGGCTCGGGGGTCTTCGGTGCACTAACCCTACGCTAACCTCTTGCCACGAAGAGTTGAGTTTACTTAATTTTCCTGTAAATAAAGTCGGACCGATTGCCTTCTACTGTATACAATCAACACTACAAGCAAACCCACAGACACGAATAGACCCTACAACAATCAATAAATCAGTGCCTCTATGTCCTTTAAACCTCCAATTATTACCGAAACAATTACACAATACACAGCAAAGTTCTGTACTGCAGATCATTTGAACATATATATCCATGGTTCGCCTACACATCACCCACTATTTTGGTAAATGAACACTAAGGTGAGTCATTATCTTACATAAACTTTTTCTGTATATTGTTAAGGTACAGTTCAAATACACCTACTTTCTTTGTTTCCAGATGTCACTTCATTCAAGCCTATACAGACCCAACCATTGTTCTTTTGTCACAAAAGGCTCTGATGCAATATTATTCTCAAGGCTCCCCGAATGGAGAGGGTGGCGCTGACAGCTTTCATCTGTAAAATCACTCGGAGGCTTACAGTTCTTCTTACGTACAAGAGCTGAAGACATCAGTGCTTCGTGCTCTCGTTTGTGGTGGGGAAACATCAAATATGATACATATTTGGGGAAAAGGAAAAAAGAAACATTGCTGACAACAACCCATCTCATTTAGGCTTTGATCAGGAACAAACTGCGACTTTGCTTCAGTCTCTTGCAAACGCTACAGCACAATATGTGGAAAAATATGTGGAAAAAAATCACACACGACAAACATGTACAAATCCATCAGGAAATGAATTATACACAGGATAAATCCACCACTGCCTGAGACAAAGCACTCACTGATCGTCAAGTTAGGACTGAGCATAATGTGGGTATTTTTTTCCTCAACTGCATGTCGGGCATATGAAAACACATCTTTATTTCAATTATTACTATTATTAGTATTTTTAATCACTATTGTTGTCTGAACAGAACAGAAAACACAGAAAATTCAGAGATTCAAACACAAAGTATAGCAAAGGCTGATGTCATTAATCTTGCACATATTTAGTCATAAACCAAATAAAACGTTCAAACATGGGAATCGAACCTAAAGTCGAGAATTGTACCTCTTTTTTCACACAATTAATATTTAAGCTTAAAACAGGACGAGAAGTTATAAGAATATGTTCCGAGACGTGTTTTTCTTACCTCTACGTCTGTGTATCTACACAAATATCAATATCACTAATTACACCGGCAATCAGAACATCTGAGATCAAGCAGACGAAGCAGATGCCAGCGGTGGGCCGGATCGGTAGCGCAGTCAGAATACGGGATTCAACAGTTCAACGGTTCTCTTCCCCCGGCTTGAAATTTTTACCCATTCCTCAAAACCTGTCATCCTCTACTGCATTCCTGCACCGCAGCTTCTTTTAATAACCATCCGCTTCATCTTTGTTTCTCCCTGCTGCCTCGATACTGCACACATGACTCATCTCTAATGATACCTGCGATGTATAGAAATATACTTGTGCATTGTATCTGGAGCAATTATCCGAGTTAGCTGGATGACAATGGGTTTTCCTATTAAGAGGAAGGCTGCAGCTATTTTCCCCTCACACAGTTAGCGATCCTATTGATTAGTGAAATAGCACAATGCTAGATAGGCACGGGCATTCTCTCGGTGGACTGTTTGACAGGCTTAAGGCTGTTAATTGAGCTAATAACAGCTTGAATTTTTTAAAATAGGTTTATAGGAAATCAGTAGAGCAATGAAATTTAGCTGAACAACAAACAAACCAAACAAATAATCAACCAAACCAGACAGAGCTCAGACCCATGAGAACCAGATAATGACATGGAAATGAAAAACAGCATCAAGCAGACTGTATGACAGGCCTGACTGACAGCCCCCCCTCATGGCAGCTCTCATGTTCAGCTCTCACCGCGGTGCCAACAGCTCAAAGACCTGTGCTTCCCTCTGCCTCCTGTCCCAGCCTTGACCCTCATTATAACACTTCCCATGACCACCGCTGTGCTTAATTGAACCCCCGTCCTGCTAATTTGTGCCATAGGATCGAAAACCCACGAATCACCTTTGCTCTGTTCTTTGTCTTTTAAAAGTTCAACCCACTGACTCAGAGGCATGAATCAGTCTTCAGGCTGCAGAGAAAGTTGGAGAGGGAACAGAAAAAAAAAAAAAGCAGTGAATTTCTAAAGTAAAAAGTTCTTCAGTGTGTTCAGTAGTTGCATTATTAAACGATTGAAAGAAAAAAAAGCAAATATTGTGATCTTGAAGACTGTTAAACACCTGTACAAGCAATCACAAGGCTAGTCAATTTCCTTACTGTGCAATCGCTAGAAGAATAAAAGTATTATATAATACATAAGAAATTCTTGCATTGCTGTTACCGGTAATGTGCTCACACGTATTTGAATCACACAAAGCTCGAGTATCTCTTGCTGATGTCTCCTTCGCAACAGAACATGACAGCGGCAGCATGTACTGTAATTGATTCAATGAGGAATCCTGCTGTGTTCCGCAGTTGACAACAAACCACAGGTATGAAACTGATATTTTTATATCTGACTGCAGCGATATGAACAGGCTCAGTGTCTCAAAATTATATGACTTGTGGTTAGCAAATACGGCAGGTAAACAAACAGCTGCGGTGCGACCCAACAGAACAAAACCGAGAGATGATGAGGGAACACAGCCTGACTCGCATGATCTCTCAGCATAAGGCAAGACCTCACAGGCCTCTGACAACTGGTCCAACTGAAATTATGTTTTAGTGGCGCAGCCTCTGGAAATGAGAATGAAATTCTACACATATCCAGCACTCACCTAAGGCGAAAGACTATAATGATTTTTTATTGCTGTACAGGCAATGAGTGCTGCCTTGAGAGAAGATATGTGCAGTTAAAAACCTAATGGTTAATTTCCACACGTGTTATAGAAGTGGGAAAGGTGAAAGGGGGGCAGTCCGAGCTTTAATGATCACAGGATGGTAGCGTCATGAGAGGATCACAGCCATCAAACTGTCAAGTGATGCAACTTTGCAAACAATTAAATGATCAGTAGAAGTCTATTATGTGGCGTGACCTTCTGCAGGTATTCATTTAATGAGAAACTGCATTTTAACACTATTAAGTCCTCCTCTGTGCCTCTAATCAGTCTGGGATAGAAAATCCCTGTCTTGTCTTAGGTTCAAGGCCTCTGATTCTTTAGTTACAGCTTCCCCCGCTGAATTTTTCCATCCCAGCCTCAAACCTTTGATCCAAAAGAAGACAGGTAATCTAAATTCAGGTGTAATAAAGGTGTTTGATTGGGTCATGGTGACTTCTTGATTGCAGCCGACACAACAATCTGTCTGATCACAGGGTGGTACAAAGGATCATCATCTTATGACACTGTATGATAGTCGCGGGACACCCATGGCTTACAAAGACCTGAAAACTGGATTTAAATTACAATCATTTTAATGGCATGTAGTCAGAGTTTACAGGAAGGAAGGAAGGGACACACAAAATAGTATAAAATCTCATTACTCAAAACTTTTCTGATAACACTTGCATGTGAAAACAAAATGTAAGAATTATTCATATTCTTACAGTTTATATTCTTTAAATATATATTAAATATTTAAACATAAACACATTTGCAAGCCCGGTCATAAAACACACCATAAAAATATGATGTATTCGAAGAATATAGCCATTTCTATATTAACCTCCTAACATGATATATTTTTACTACCGTTCAGATTGCACATAGTCATGAATAAAACACAAACAACAACAGATGCAAATCTCCGCAGGATTCCTTGTTTAATCACATGACCTGGGTCCAATTATACAAACAACAGCACCTCCTACACATATGGTGACTGCCACGCGCGCACACACACACACACACACACGCACACACACACACACACACACACACACACACACACACACACACACCAATATATAGCTACCTTGACTCCGCTAAACGTTTACTGCAGGTTGTATAGATACATATATATATTAATATCAGACAAGAGCAGCCTAACATGCTTTTTCACAAAAACTTTCTATGGCTCTTAGTGTCCAAATGGGATGTGGCCATAAGGTATCCTTGAGGCATGAGGTATTCTTGCTATCCCTCCAAGCTAACTGCTGGTTGTACAGAAGTAATGGGGAGATGGAGAGATGTCATGGCAGATCCAGAGCCTTAAGGCGTAAAGGTGAAGAGAAACAGGACAAGTAGATCAAGAAAAACACGAACGGTGAGAACAGCAAACCGATCGTGGTTTTTGTTCACACCGAATATCACAAAACCTAAACGTATGTTTTACAAGGTCACCGCTCACAGCTCTTTGAAACATGTGAAATTTACAAGTCACTTTCATTGGGTTTTAATGCGCTTGTAACCCTGCGGGCTCACTCTAACATGACTTCACTGGGAGAAGAAGTTGAATTGATACTTTACTAGACGACGTGGCCTGTACATTTAACTGCAAACTGCCCAACATGAACAGGGCATAAATCTTGTGGATGTATGAGGTAATAAGGGCTTCCTTTAATAAACAGGATATTTTTAATGTTCTCAGGATCTCTTTATCTTTTACGAAACATTCATTAGTCACTGAATATCATCTAAACCGACAAGCGTATCACCAGAGAAACTGTCTAGAGTGGGTTCTGCCAGTAGGCTAATGTCTGAAACTGTCCCAATATATTTGTCATCACATTGATCAGTCATCAGGCCTGTTTTTTTCTACCAGTTGTGCTCCCTGAATCATATACTCCTCTGTTGCTGTCAAATGGATTGAGTGTGGGTGCTGGAGATGCTTTTTAAAACAAAAGTCTAATCAACAAATCTGCAGTTTTAGTCTTTTATGATGTCATGTGAAAAAGTCCAAGAAAACCCAAAACTTTGTGTATATATATATATATATGAGATCAAAATGAAAGATGGCACACAAAAAAAACAAAAAGTATCCTCTGAGATAGTCAAATTTCCATCCAACTGCTTGCCATATCCTGCCCAGCGAGACTATTGACACAGCCATCTGATTTGACAAAGACTTCTGAATTCATTGCATTTTTTGCTACTCTTTTATTCTTTGAAGTGCTAATGACCCACAACGCACAAGACTTGCACGATATTTCAGCACAGACAGGATGTGGTGATGCCAAAGTAAGTGGCACAAATTGGCTCTCGCACTTTCATCCACACAGGATTGTGTGTCTTCACGCAACAAGTATGTAATAGGCTTAACAGATCACAGCCGAAAGATCCTTGGTCCAGAGCCTAAGCCAGTCTTGAAGGCAATTACTACCACAATGCCTTTACACCACACAGAGGGAGGACGGACAGAGAGAGAGAGAGGATGAGGGAGGAGGGGAGGAGGGGGAGTGAAGCTAAAAAGCCTTCATCACTGTCACACGTTCCCTGCGACTCTCTGCGACTGGGGGGAGATTGTTCATTTCAGTATCCAAACAAGGAACTGAAAAGCAACAAAACATGGCTAACACACCGGCCTAAAGGCATTTTGACCCCGACAAGTGATGGGTTTCCCCTCAGGCACATACAATAGGCAGACCTGTCATCTCTGCTGCTTGTCGAAGCCATTTGCACCAGGACGGTCAAAAACATTTACCACTGACCAAAAGTTGGAACAACAAGGGTTTAATTTGTTATTTTATAGGACAGATTTATAACTTTTAATGTCTGTGTTAAAACAACAGTCGGGTGCCCAAAAGAACACTGAAAGAGGTTTTCCTCGCTGTAATCATTCCTCCTGTTCTTTGATGATGCCTGAGTTAGTCATATCAAGTGGGTATTGGCTACATCTACAGTCTTTTAGCATACCATTCCCTCTTTGTCCTTCCCTGTTGAGCTGTGGTGAGAGTATGGTAACAAAGGAGGAACTCTGGCACTAAAAAGCCTGTAACGTTGAAAGATACCGACTTGATTTGACGAATTTAGATGGCTGAATCTTCATATACAGTGGCGTGTCACTGACTTGAAGGTCATCGAGTTTGAAAATAGCACAACATTTTGAGGCACATATATCTACTTCACCTAACCACACAGCCTTCTAGCTTCAGAAACATTACTTCAAGCCACAGCCTTTCTGTCTCCTCCACCAGCTTTAATGCTCTGCAATCAGACTCAAAATGATAATGAACTTACCATCACCAGAGAGTAGAGGTGTCCCTTTAGGGTGATAATATTTTATTTTAATTTACACAGGACCATTAAAACATGTAGCTCAAACAAGGCAGGGAGACTCAGAAGATGCAAACGGTCGGTGTGGTGCAGTGCCAGCACGTATCTAGGGATCGCTTATGGCTTGGCTTAGAGTAACTACCTCATAATATCGGAGAGAGACAGAAAGAGAGAGAGAGAAGCTGATACCATGCCAGAAAACATTTTCCACACACAGGAGTTTGGCTGTGTTTCCTATCCTCCTGTTCTCTGCTTTACTGTATCTGTAAAAGGATCATCTGAAACAACAATAAGAGACACAAACCAGGCTTGTTCTGATCATTCTGTCATTTTCAAATTGAGGATGCTTTTGAATTTTAACACTCAGATGCATTTTTACTTTGCATTTGTTTTAGAGATTAAAAAAAAAAGTTAAAAAACAAAAACATCCTGATGCTCTGTGCCTATACAGTAAAATCTGATCTATACCGTGTCAGAAAATTGTGAGAAATGCTACAATTTCCCCAAACTCATGGTGACGTCTTCTTATTTACCCGGTTTTGTCTCACAACAACCAGAACTGTACAGATTCAATTTAGTGCCATATAAGACAATGACAAGCAACAAATCCTAGGCATAATAAAATCCGCTACGTGTTTCAGCTCTGAAAAGACGGCAGTATCGCTGTGCAGTGATCGTGACACAAGACAATAAAAACGGAAAGCATAAAGGCAGGGGAACATAAAAACAGAAGCTTAATCATTGAAAGAATAAAAAAGGGGCTGAGCGTGTGTAAACATGGAAAGATGTTGAAACTCAGGTACTGACAACGAGCTACCGCTGCAAGTCAGACTCCAATCAAACAGCCCGATCACGCTTAAGTATAGTCTCTCCTCTACAGACTTTGAATGGATGAAAAGGAACTAGAAGGAAAGATGGCGGCCAATCCCGCGAGAAGCCCCGGAGCTGCTCAAAATCTACATTTGCCTTGATCGCCTCGCTCCCCTCATCCCTAATCCTACCTTCACGCCTTTACCTCACTCTCTCCATCTCCGTCTTTGCTCTCTCACACTCGCGCTGTTCTTTATTCAGTCGACGCCTACATCATTCAGGTGTATAGGGGATTCTTTGCCGGCCTCTCCACCTGCCAATAAGTCAAACCTATGTTCGCAGAGGGATGGTGAGGCTTGGCAAGTAAGAAGAGTGAAGACGGATGCCTTAAGCTTTGCCACTCTTCACTCTCTGTTGGCAGTAACATAGTAGTCACAGTAATCACTACAGACTTTTTACTACCCATGATTACATCTAACCTGAACTAATGTGGCGGTACGTGGACCAACAGGGAGGAAGAAAGTGTTACCTGTCACTTTAGGGATACAGTGGTACCACCCAGTACGGCACTCTTTTTTCTTTTTTTTTTGAACTCCTCGTGCAGCAGTGTCAAATATACTTTAATGGGCCTTTTTCACACTTCAAGCACATGCGTAAATTAATATCATTAACGATGGCTCTGTTCACATAAAGCGTGTTAATGTAGTTCACCTGTTACCTAGTTGAACAGAAACTAATAATTCTCATATTTTTTTCAAGTAAGTAAAGTTGCAGTGAACTCTCAAAACAGTTAATGGCCCTCTTTACACGTTAAGTACCTGTTGACAGGTAACTTCATCCTCCTTCCTCTGAGCCCTTCCTTCCTGAAATGGTTTTTAAATTAAATCTCAACATAGACTCTGTTTACAGCAGTTTTTTGTTTGTTTTTTTAAACTGGCCCAGTATTAAGCGAGAGCAATTCAGGCTTTCAGTCCTCAGGCTCACATTTTTATTAGAAGTGTCAATGAAAGTAATGTTTAAAAACGGGAACTAGCCGCTTATAACTGCGAGAAAAAAAACCGGCAAAGTGGTTTATATATCCGGGTTAGCTAGCGCGTCGGTTTGTTTACGTCTGAGGGTATTCAACATATGTTCACTACAGAATAACGTTAGCCACACAGTTAAGTGATTAAATCACATTTTCTTACCGTGTGGAGCTCAACTTTTAGTCCAGCCCTCGTCCAGTTGATTTTGTGGAGGTGAAAATGGTGATAAACGTTCATGTGTAGTAGTGTTTACTCCGCTGTGGTTTTCCAACTCTGTAGAAAACATTTTGCTCTTCACTCGTCCAGAGAGGAGAGCAGTGAACACCAGATGTTTCTCTGAGGTAACCATGATCCATCTTAATCCGTCGCTGCACTTAGTTTTGTTTTTTTTTAAGTTTCTTTACAGTATAACCGCGGTGAAAAGTCATCATATGCAAACAAACTGCCGTGCGCGGATGAATACGTACGAACTGACCCGGATATAGATCCATTTTCAGTGAGCCTTACCGCCGCTATGGGCAGCGAGGTGATGTGTTGAGCTACTTTCCTTGTCAGACACACCTTATAATAACAATCTGACCATGTCAGTCTCAAAAATAAACACTTTCAGTGAATTTGTTGTACAGCCTGTTTCTCATCTGCCGGCTGAAGCGATCTCACTCAAGACTGAACCAATTTCATTAAATCTTACATCTTAGTCATTTAAACCTAAAATATGAAAATACGGTTCAGGTTGAAACATGCCGGAGTTTCCCTTTAACCTGTTTACCGACCTCATTAATAATGCATGACCAAGACATAGGCTTATTTATCTTATCCACTATTTTAAACCTGTTTAAATATTGAAGCCTCCTTCTAAAACTGCTTTCCTGACTGTCAACACTTCAGACCATATTCTATTATATGCGATCCCAGTTATGATATTATATGTGCCACCTCTTTTCAGTTACATGCTGTACCCGGACATGCCATCAATTTTATGTGATTACTTTAAATATGCATGCATGAATATAAATAAAAGCAAACATTTACAATAACATAAGGATAAAAAAAATAGTAAAATAAGATGTAAGACTAATAGAATAAGACAATGAATATGTTTGTCAGGCCAATATAGAATACTTATACCAATATAAAAAACACAAGATGTGTGTTAAGACTTTATTCATATATATTTTGATTTAGAGTCCTGTAAACGCCACCAGTAGTAGGCAAAGTTTGGTATTTTGTCCAAACAAGCAAATGGATAAATGTTTGTTTCCACTGTAACATTTAAAGAGGGCAGGTCCATACTGACCCGCACAGTTCAGTGCCCATTTAGAGTGCGAGGAATGGAAATGTCAACTACAGAAATCAGTGAACCAAGAAAACACCAGAGAAATAAAACCAGGTCTGATGTTCGGAAACCGATGAAAACAACATCGGACTTAAAGCAGAGCCTTGACAGTTCATTGCAAACGAGGGCAGTCCTCAGAAATTGCCCTAAATTGAAGCCAGATTGATGGACTCTCTTGTTGCGGAGAAAAATCAATGTCGGAAGATATGAGAGATAGTATGAAGCATCAGAGATAAATAGACGTGACTGTATCCATTTGTTTGTGGGCATATTAATCAGGGCCAGTAGTACATCAAGTCAGAAAATGAATTCCAACCCAGCCGATATGAGATTAGTTAAATAGACAGGCCTACAACTCAAATGGAGGAGGCATTAAATATTTACCGGCTTTCAGGTTGCACACATCCTAGTAAAACAAGGCCTGAATTCAATCTGCACGTTTGTACATACAAACAATCCCAGATGAACACGAATGGATTGAAAAGTTTTCTCTCCAAGTGAGTTGGGACTCCTGAAAATAATAATTGAATGCACACAAATCTACAAATCTCCTTTTCAATTAATAGGGAAGGTCAGGATTGTCAGAAGGAAGCAAATGAAACATGAGCATAGGTTTTAATGAGGGTCTCCACTCCAGCGAGACTCCACTTTAATGTCCGATACGATTTTCTATACTGCGATCAGAGAGAGTTAGAAAAAAAAAAGCGATTTACTTTGCAACACTCTGATGGATGGAGAGAGTTGGTGGCGCTCAGGAATTTTGACACATTGTATTTTAGTTGCTATCATCATTTAACCTTGGCTTAAAAAAAAAATGGATCAGCTCCCCCTCATCTGTTCTTTCAGGTAGATTCAGAGGAGTATATTGACATAGGGATGTTGTGCATAATCATTAGTTTGAATAGCATAACTTCTCTTTTGCCATTTCAGAGATGCTGATTAAAAAAAAAGAAAAAAAAGGATCCACTCCAAATTAGCCCTGTGTTGAATATTCCCTTGCCCAACCTCTGCATCATTTGTTCAAGCACCGACTCTGATATTGCTGAGAGAACGTGATTCATTATCATGCACATATTCCCAGTGAAGACTGTGGTGTTTATATCTGTAACAAGAAGTCTGACACTAATTCAGTAGCACATTATCAGTGCAGTACTCATCTCTGTGCCTGCTACGCTCGCAAAAAGAATTAGGAGATCTAAGGTTCCTGGTTGCAGCATTATACAGCATCACCAGAGTGGTGAGAAAGCTCAGTCAGCCGGCGGCTTATGAGGCAGGTCGAAGGAAGAGCTCTGTTTTTCTTACAGGGGAAATAGAAGGGATTGGCTTTCAGTTTGCAGCCGTGTTTCTTCAGAGACAAACTGCAGATAATCGGTGATGCTCATACCACCAAGATATAACTGCAATGAGCTGCTGAAGTGTTGCAAATGCAGGTTGAAAATGAGAGATTTTAGTAGTTGGAAATATTAACCCACATTATTAAAAAACAACATGAAATCCTGAATGTATGCAGGTGATGCAGTATGACACACAAGATGATCTCTTTTATTATGATGACATTATGATATGTTTTCTACTGTGTGTGTGTGTGTGTGTGTCCTGGTTTTAGTGGAGTTCTTGTTGAGGGTGTTTCTATGACGAGACCGATTCTGTGATGTGATTTTGGGCTATAGCTTTAACATTAGTGCATTTGTGCAACCAGTAGCCATCATCTCTGACGCAGTTTGTCCATGTTTGGTGTTGCTACCAGCCCTCCTCCAAAGTTGTTTCAGATCCACTAAATAGGTTGATACATTATTGTGTGATGCATTATTTAGGACTATTTAATTGACTTTTTTTGGCAGTATAACAGAATGTGCTTTTTGAGCTTTAAATCACATAACTAGCACATCAGCCTGCTGCTATTTATGTGGACAATGTGTGTCTTGGGAGATCATTAGAACAAGCTGAGTAATTTAGTAAATAAGCTGCTGGCAAAGTCAGTACACTTCTTCTTTCTAAAGAGACACGCGAGCAGGAAGTCAGGCTCCTGTTCGATCAGACCCTCGGAAAAACTTATCTTATTGTGTTGGGGTAAGCAGCAACATGTCACACGTTTTCAAACCAAGAAAAAAAAAAACCCCATAAAACACAGGGAACATCAATTAAGCTTTCGCTGGAAGCATCTGATAAGTTTATGGAAATTAAAGTTTTATGTAAATCAGTTGTCTGCCTGGCCCGGCGTGCCAGATCACAAGGGGCTGTGCTATATTCAAATTAGCTGCCTCAGAAAACTCAGCAGCTATGCCTAACAAGCTGAAAAACTACATTACATGACATCTAGAGGGTGTACAGCATGAGATGTCACTCTTTACATCTCACCTGTTGCAGTAAAAAATGATGAATAACTCCAAAATCAAAGTTACCTCTCCATTACAGCACTGCTAATGTAGTCAGACACACTCTGGAGGTTACATGATAAATTCTTTATTGAAGCAATTCTCTCAATTTCTGAGGAAGACCAGTTTGAGTTGGGACATGATGTACCAAATCCACTGTAGATGAGATGTGAGCAGTTTCTAGTGCTACACTGACATCTTGTGGACAATGGAAGCAACTTCAGGGTTAGTATCTGTGTGAGTAGTACACATGCTTTTTTACTTTCACTCTCCATTCAATTTCATATAAAAACTGCCGATTATGAGGCTCCTTTTTCATGTATTCATCCAGAAGAATCACAGCAGATTTTCTTCTGAATGTCACCTAACTACAAATCAGATATTTGACAATTGCATTTGTCAAAAAAAAAAAAAAAAATCATCACAGGCACAAAAAGAAAATGCTACTTCTGGTACATAATTTCCTAGACACAGTGGAAATCAATGGCACTCGACTGATCCACTAAAATGAAAAAAAAAAAAAATCCATATTACTCCTCTCGCTTTCAAACGCCAGATCAAATTCTAATTAATAACCCTCTTTTTGAAGGCGTAAGGCACAGACAGAGGCAGTGTCAGTAAATTTAAGGTCATTCCTGCCTTTACACCTGCTGAACAGATGCTACCTTGAGATGGTGGAGCTGGTGTGTGATTGGCTAGAGGAAGTAGTGGCAGCACTAAGCTGGGAGAAACCGCTATGGCTGGACTCCAGACTGGTCATGGATCCCCTGGAAATTATCAAAAAAAAAAAAAAGGGAGAGAAAATAAATGTTTATTCGTTTATTTATTATGATTGTACAAGCCTTTCATTTTTCTTTTTTTTTCATAAACCCACACTAGAGCAGTGCAGCATGTGTGAAAGACAGCTTCAGTACAATACAGGGAAAAGGCTCCGTAGAATAAACAAACTGACCTGAAGTCATGGGAGGCCAGCACCTCGGTGTAGTACATGATTTTACACTTGTGAGAAGAGACCTGCAGAGAGGCCAACACATCATCCACACGAGGCAGGCTGGAGGCAGAGCAGGCTGGGGAGCTGTGGAAGCGCCACTGGAGGATGTAGAAGCCCGGCCAGCGTGTTATGTGGGAGCCCTGTTTGAATAGAGGAAATCTGCAGGATCAGTTTGAGGACTGACTGCTTTAAGGACGAACAGTTTAAATGATAGACATACTGTATGTGCAGATATATGTTCTTCACATCTCCACCTGCTTCTCACCTGTACACTCTCACCCTCCCTGCAAGTGAGGGCCTTCTCCACCAAGCTGTAGTCCTGACCCAGCACCCAGCTCTTGTCTATCAGCTGGGTGTTGACAGCCCCTAAGGATGTAATGCCATGGGCTCCAAGAGTGTCTTTCTTTGGAGGCTGAGGGGGCCTCTTGGAGTGGTAGATGTTAAAGATCACATCTCCTTTAGATACGTCAAAGTCCCAGGTGATGACGGAGGAGGCATCTGCGATCTCGATCAGCATCTGCAGCAGGATTTTAAAAAAAAAACAACAGGAAACACAGAACAGCAGACAGCAGTTCATTAATCACATGGTTTATCTCGTTCTGCAAGCCTGTAATGTAGATTTGAAGATAATATACAAAATGCCCACTTGCTCGGGTTGTCTCATTCTTTGTTCCCTTGTTCGTTAATTTAGCTTAAGCTGTACCTCATATGGAGCTCCTTTAAAGATACTAGCACTCTTATAGATGGAGTCAGTCAACAAGCGGTTTTCCTCACTCTCCAGCTCCTCCGCAGTCCTGTACAGGGACTTGGGGACCATGCTTCCCTCGGGGATGTCACACTGTGTGAGGAGTGAGGGCAGAGACATCAAGCTCAGACAATGACAAAAAGAGACAACGGCACATTAAAATATGTTAATATGTATAAATGTGTCTGCTCATATGTAGCCAGAGAGTTGAAGGTTACTGTCTATATTTTTGTTTATGGACGTAGAATTGTGTGTGTGTGTGTGTGTGTGCATGAACTGTTTTTGTATTTTAATCTCTACATTAAATCGGGAGCAAAAGGCTCGGTGCACGTTATTTCACTGAAATTCAAATGTGCAGATCATTATGCTAAAAGGAATAAACTTCACCATAGAGTCCCCTCCCAAGAAGTCGGGGATGATCTCTCTGTCGATGTAGTCCACCAAGCCTCCTGGACCCTGGTAGTCATTCCCAGCGTAAACAAGGAACTTCTTTCGGGTGTTTTCATCAATCAGGGGGCTGACCTGGAAACAAGAGTGCAAGCAAAAAAAAAAAAATCCATAAATGAATGAATTATTCATATGAATATTATAAATAATAATATGAAATATGATCATGTTTTGTATTCCAACTATCTATAAATAGTTCCCAAAAACATATTTCTTACTTTGAGCTTACACATATTTATCATTCACATTTTCATATGGCGACTAAAACTGCTCCAGTTCCACATATTTGATGCTTCAACCGTGTACTGTTTTCATTACTTTTATTGTTGTGGTTTATTGTCATGTATTCATGTGCTTAATTTAGCTTTATTTCTTTAATTAATAGAATTACTACCCTATAAACTATTGCATATTTCCCATGGGGAATCACCGAGGTTTGTTTCATATTGCAGAGCTGTAATCATATTCATTTGTTGATATCAGTCTTTGATGCTCCTCCTCTCTGATTCGTCTTTGTTCATCATTCGCTCATTTTAGCAATTGATTCACCAGCTGAGTGCAATATCAGCACGATGTACTTTCACACCATCATGCATATCAAATGTAACTGAAGATATGTATTCTCACCAGGGTCCAGAGAACTGGAAAAACTCTGGGTGCCCTCAGGATGAGCAGGCGACCCAGAGTCTCCGGGTAATTGGCCTCCATCACCTCAATGATTCTCAACAGAGCCTTAACTCCCGGTCTCCACAGGTGACGCATAGTAAGACCCTCCAGATCCACCAGGCAAGTCCAACAGCTGACCGGCACAATAACAGACATTACATGACTATATAATGCAAGCATGTGTACACCTGAATAAGCCATTGATCAATAAGATACTGATTAAGGCACCTAATAGGTCGACCAAAGACTCGAGTGTTTTCCTCACAACGCCTCAGTCCCTCCTCGTTGATGGACAGAACCTGGATCGCAATCATCAAGCATTAATACAACTTAATATATCTTAAATATGTTTATGCGTCTGTTAATGCATACATCTCCCGGATGTATTCATGTCACCTGTCTCAGCAGCACCTCCTCTCCCAAGGCTCGTACCAAACCTTTAGTGTCCATTTGACCCAGACGCAAGATATACAGAGGACGGC
This sequence comes from Pampus argenteus, assembly GCA_036937835.1. NCBI lineage: Eukaryota > Metazoa > Chordata > Actinopteri > Scombriformes > Stromateidae > Pampus > Pampus argenteus. Next base: position 9,283,416 of record CM072878.1, read on the forward strand.
CATCTAAAAAAAAAAAACACATTTCACACACAGTTATGGACCAGTTCACAGATTATAAGAAAACAGTAACATTCAAAGGGCACTTCCTGTCTTTAACCAGTGAATAAGCTGAGCTGTTCAAACCGTTCACTCATTTTCAAACATGGTGCTCAGAGTTTACAGTCAATAATTAACAGGGCCATTTCGACCTATGTGGATAAAATACAGAAGATTAAATATTTCTGTTTCTTTATCTTTCACATTTACTGATAAGTGTTCCCTTTCACTGCAGACAAACAATAACATTAAAGTGACATTAAGATGGAGTCAAGATAACAGTAGGCTGTATTATTCAAGCAATACCTCTGTCATGATGGTGCCAGCCACCAGTGTAATAGTCCTGAAGTAGCTGCGGGTGCTCCCAGGAGTCCAACAGGTAATCTACTTGATGCTGCTTCCTCCAGGTAAGTGACTGACACAAGAGCTCCCTGGCTTTGTCGAGGTTGAAGTCTCTGGCCCTCAGAAAGCGCAGCACATGCTGATCCTTTGGAATCTGTACCACAACAACAGGCAGGAAGTCACCGCCAACAAGAGTTACGGATGAAGGAATTTCCAGCCACGTTACACGGCAGCCTGGATGCTTGTTATCACTAAATGTTTTAAATGTGGAAGCAAGAGCTGAACAGAAGTATAAATGACCTTGCCCTTGTGGGTTTCCTGGAGCCACTGGCGCAGTCGAATAAGACAGCTCTCCTGCAGAGGCGTTAAATCACCTAGGTAACGTCTGATGTAGTCAGCATCCAACTTGTCTACAGGCCAAAACATGTATACAGTGTAAAGTTAGCACATATTGCATACATCACATTGAGACATCCGACTGTGTGCACTCGAGTGAAAATAAATACATGTAACTATCTCAGTCCTTTCACTAAACATATGTAGTGTGACCCAGTTGATACAAAAGGATAGTTCCCATTACACACATCTTGGCATTTATACACTGCACCTTTGTGCTGTGTGTTGGCTTCTATTCTGCACTGACCATCAGGGGAGCCAGCTACTAGCTCTGTGGGGCCGTCAACGTCTTTATTGGACAGCCCATCCTTGGCACTGTTGACAGGGATGACTCCGGCAGTAGAAGGCTGTGGCAGCTGAAGCCTGGCAGCAGCAGTGTGAGAGATAACAGCGGGTGTCCAACGAGGTATGTAGGTTATTCCCTCCTCCTCCAGCTCTCTGAGGTAGTACTCGACTATTTCTTTACCCTACAACATGTGAAGGAGTTGAGACTTTAGGTTAACACGATAATCCATATATGTCATAGCATGTCAAAGCTTCATATCATTAATAGTCGATTCAAAGATACAAACCTTTTTAATGCTACTCGCATACTGTTTCATCGCTATCTTCTCTGCTGTGCTCTCAAAGCCAAAAAAGGACTTCATATCCAGACTGGCCGTCTGTTCGAAGCATGTCCAGTCCTCATTCTCTGGATGAACCTATGGAGGAGGACAAACATGTGTGACAGATGCTGAAAATTCAACTCAGGATGTTATTTTTTTATGTCACAAAAAAGCAACAATACAATGCAAAACTTCAGTGCACATGTACTCCTACTGTACTTGAAGTACAGTAGGAGACATATGATGTACAGCAGTTAAACTTGCTAAATGAGCAATATTTGTATAATCATAGATACTGGATTTATCAATAAACAAGGTTATTTCTCTTCTTCTTCTTTGGAAAAAGCATATCAGACAAATAGAATAGTGTATTTGGCACACTGTAAGAGGATGATGTCAATTAACGACAATAAATTCATGCAGTGAATGGAAAAGCCAGACTTTTACACACGCATCATCGGGCACACGTATATGACTGTGACTTCTATCTTGCTGCTTGCTACGTCAGCACACACACCGCTGTTCCACCTAAGCGACGCTTGTAAAATGATTATACAAAAACAATAAAAACAAGTATAGGAACAAAGGCATAAAACTCTCCTCCCGAGGAACCTGATTATCTTGTTTGACTACCGTGTAGTTGCAGCACTCCCGAACAATGACTCTGCTGGAAAAGGTCTCGTTGTGGACTTCAATGCGAAGTGTCCTGTCTCTGCGGTTCAGAGTGTTCTTCTGGATGAAGTACAGGTAGTCTACACCAGCAATCTACACGGAGTAAAAAACACAAAATTCAAATGGCTTGCACTCGGACATACAACATTCCTGATGACATATTTGTGGTGGTGTTTTGCATTCGGCTGTACGTTAAATACAAACTTAAAAATGACCACAGTATGACACGTTATATTATTATATTAGATCAGTAAAAGGTCAGAGGGAAGGTACCCGTTTGAGAAGTCGCGGGGCATCAACATCAATGGTACAGCGCCTCTCGGTTACCAGCGTAGATCCGTCCTCACTTTGGCTCTCACTGATGATCTCACTGTCTACAAACACTGGGATCAGGGGGCACTTCGGGAACCGCCTCACATAGGCCTGAGAGCAATAAAGAAATCACATTTAAAAGAAGAAATTATAGATCCACTAGTGTTAAATATGCTGTGTTCTTTAAGACATTTGATTTCTTCTGCTGATTTGAGTGACAGTTACACTGATATTTGTAACCTAAAAGTAAAACGTGATTTCTGTGTCAGCGATAGGAGGCATTTCATGTTTAACAGCTCTAATAAATGTTACTGAAAAAACATTAAAACTGTATTAAAGTGTTAACGATTTTTGCACAGCAACAGCCTGCAGCTGTGGCAGCTTTTTTTTTTTTTTACAAGCAGTGATGGCTTTGTGTTTTACTGCCAACAGTGTACTGTATACCCATCTGCTCAAGCCAGTTTCACAGGGCCTCACTCATCAATATTGACTGAGTCACTATAAGGCCACTCCAGGATATGCCAAATACCGGACCTTATGCTGCGTGCGTCACAGCACCGAGCTCTAAGTCTGCAATCTGTGCAGCAGTGGAGTTCTTGCTGACAAACTAACAGAAGGTGATAGGGAGTAGAAAACCATTACTAACACTGTGAGATTCAAATGTCCCGTTGCCTATGACTTGGAAAATTTTTACATGTTTACAGAGCTAAACCAACTATACTGACACACACACACGCACACACACTCTCTCTGCTTGTAGCACAGCATATGATCAATCTAATCAATAAGATGACATTATTAATGGGAAAGGTTTCCTTGGTAAATAAGGAATATTGACTGGTGTTGTGCAACAAAATCAAACATGTTTCACTGATTGCAAACAAACACAAATCTCTGTCCTAATTACTCCCCCCAGAGCTGTAAGAATAAAAAAATATATAAAAGACTAACAGACCCTAATGTGTTAGAGGATAATTGTCAATGGCCTAATTGTCAACTTTGTGTACATCTAACCTCAAAAATCAACATGTTCCACCGTCATACTTCACATTAGCGAGCCAGGCAGCGACGTCACTGGTTAAACATTCAGTAATATCCAGGACACTTATTTGGACTGTGAGCTGGAGTAATAAATGTCAGTGGCAGGATCAGGCAGGGGGACGGATGAGAAAGGCTGGAGATAGATGTTAGCAGCGGTGGCGGCGGTGGACTGCTCACTGGATTCTCTCCTTTATGAAATCGTGACCTAAATGTTTTCACAAAAAGGCTTATTTTATTTAGTTTTTTTAATTACGTGCACTGATGCAAGAGTAATTATAGATCTGGGATTTACTTGAGTGTGTGGAGTCCCAGCTACAGTTATAACCTGCAGAGCAAAGTGTCACTGCAGCATCACAGTCTTATAGGATATTGCATAAGTCTTTTGGCTTAATATATAACGCACATGAACAAGAAGCAAGAGAAAAACATGGAAATGCACATCTACAGTATTTGTACTGCTTCACAATGACTTCCTGTTCCTACACACATTTAATGCATTCGGTTGTATCTTGTTGGTGAACACAGCAATTCAAAAAAAAATTTTTTCCAGTCGAGGAAAGCAAGGTTTGCACCTCATATGGTATGAAAATGTTTTGGAATTTGGGGTCTTTCTTGCTATTATAGTGGATTTCCTGATATGGACTGTTGGCTGGTTTAGAAAGCAGCACCTTGGATTTGTTAAGATTGACTTTAAAATGTATCAACAATTACAGTAATATGGAAGAAGAAAAAACATCATTGTGATTGCTGCTTATCTCGGTGTTACATCATTCACATTATGTCAGCTGTTCACAAGATAAACAGTTACAGAGACAGATGTACAAATGGATGTACAGTAGGGTCCAAATGTCCAAAGCAGTAGTCGAAAGTACCAAAAGGATTTTTGGACTCTGCTGTATAATAACTGTAATAATCACGGACTCTAAACTCCATCTACACCTGTTGTTTGAGGCTAAACATACAGAATAGTCAGTCTGCCACTGAATAAAAATGAAACAAAAACTATGATCTGCAAGGTGCTTGAGATGCAGCATTTAATAAGCAGCAGGCTTTCCTGTATATATTACTGTATTTACCGCTGCAGCATGAGAGAAAGGCCGCAGTATATTATTCCATCTGCTCAGTCACTACAGGTAAGTGTACATCAACAATAAGACAGACAAGGCTGGAGACACTGAGGAGTTTTATTAAAGTATTTATATTCTAACATTCAATTAGAGCAAAGGTAGAGTGTGTTTAAAGAGTGCAGGGGTGAAAGCTCCACTGGCTACAATAGACCAGACACACACATTATTCCCCAGTAATCATATCCTCACATGAGATGACAGACACACACACATTACTTACAGCCATTATTAACTCAAACGGATGCTTGTAGACCCGAACAGGGGACTGGTATTCCTGCACCATGGTTGCCTCGGTGACCTCTGTTAGATACAACACGATGACACAGCAAAATAAAAAACTTTTTTTATTTCCACGTTACATGTAACATGTGTAATTGTAGCGTTTCGTCGGCCATAGAAAGTTCACCGTGTGGCGTCATATGCAGGAACAGAAAAAAACAAAAACAGCGACGACACTGATATGACTGTTGAGTTAAACTGCGTGTTTAACTGTACCAGAAGAGCTTGACTCAACAGGCAGCATTATATTAGAGTATGTAGTTTGTTAACAGTGTTAAAACTATGTCTGCACATACGCTATACAGGGCCGGAACAGCGAAAAAAACAACAAAAAAAATCAAACAAACTTGACTTACAGCGGTGTTGAATCCTGAATGGTGGTGTTCACGTTGCGTCAATGTAGTTATCCAACTATTTTAAATTCATCTTTCCTGTCAGCAGAGAGAGGAAAGTCTAGTTTCTGAGCAGTGTAAACTATATAAATAATGAAAAAATCACAGCTTTAAACGTGTGTCAGTGTGCAGCAGCACAGTGGCTGTTAGCCCCGCCTCTTTCAGCCAAACAGGAAGTGCCTGTAACACAGCTGTTTTTATTGGAAAGGGGTAAACACTGCTTTGTCATATGTTTCTAACCCATGTTGAGCTCATTTAGCCTGCAATATGAATTCACAGCAGTTATATTTAAACTTATAATTCACTATAATTTGCATTCTTAAAGTATATGATTGATATTATAAGCAGGTGACTCTATTAACTCTATCGGCTGCTGACTTTGGAGTCGTAGAATTCATATTTAAGATTTTTAAATCATATTTTGAATCTGCTTGCATGCCTCATTTTCCATCGTGGATTGAACACATTATTTAATGTGTGTACAGCTCTGTCATGTGAGTAATGTGCTGGAGGCCAGTGTAGCTGCATCATAAGATAATGTGTTTTTAAGCACGCTAACTTCAGTTTTGTCTGAGTTCAGTAGCAGAAAATTGCAGGCAATTATGACCCACCTCTACCGGTTAAGAATTCATAAGATCACAAATTATTATGTAATTCTTATTTATCTCCTACCGTGAGTTGTAACACCTTATCAGGCAACATTATTTAGTAAAGGGTATTTTCTTTTTTTAGTGCCTCACATTAGCTGTTCCAGTGAGATGCAGCTGGTCCCACGTTGGGACTCTGAAGCAGCGTCTGGGGGGGGGGATTCAAAGCTACTGGATCTGGCAGCCTACAAAAGGTACAGGAGTCCAGCGGGGGACATCCTGAGAGGGGGAAGTGGTGTCCAGATAAGCTGTTGTTCCTAATCAGCCTCAGGCACAAAGCAAAATGTGACCATGAAGCAAGCTGTTCTCAGTCCTTGTCTCTCAAAACAATTTCAGGTAAATCTGTGCCGTTCTGCAACTGCACACACAGTCTTTTCTTCGTCTTTTTCACAAAATACTACAAAAAGGCGAAAATTTGGGTTGATTCTTTCAGCCAGGCTTTACTTTGTCAGTTATGATAACAAACCATATTGCTTTTTTTCGGTGTTATCCTGAAGAGTTGACCCTTTTAGAGAACTGGTATACCTTTACAAAAATAAATAAATAAATAAAATCAATTATAGTCTAATTATGATCAAGGGCTATACAAAGCCTCCTTGGCTCGATTATTATTATACTTTATTATTATTATTATTATTATTATATACAAATATATATATATACAAACACAATCTATTCCCCCTAGTTAAAATAACCTACATGTATCGTTGTAACAGGAGTCCAACAGTACACTGATAAACTGCAACACTTAAGGTTTCCTTTCAGCTCAGCTCATCACCTCTACGAACTCTCCTGTCTAATTAACTTTAATAATGACTAAAGCATATTGGACATTTCTCTCCTCAATGCTGCCCAGCCGTCACACACCTCAGACACCGTTAAGAGCTGAAACCTCAATACCAATAAATCTCATGGAGATTATGCAGACATACAGCTTTTATTCATGCACTGGTAATCCAGAGCATAAATAAACCTCCTATCATCAGCCGTTCAGCAACAGTAATAAAAGAATAATGAGAACAGAAAGTAGGCGCTCTTAAATTCAATTATTACATTATAAGCAGCGGTTCATAAATATAAAGACTGTGGCCTCCAGTTAGCGATCATTATAAAGCAAATAGGCACAAAAAATCCAGACATATTGTTGTGGCTTCTTCTTCCATTGTGTAACATAAACTCTACAAATGACAAATACAAAAGCTCAATGAGTAAAATGCAGATGAGCTTGCTTGTGGCTATTCAGCGCCTGAAACGTTGCTGTTTCCCCTTCTCTGTTTCTCCTGGGGAAGTCACCTCAGGGTAGAAGTAGAGGCCATTTATGATTTAAAGGACAAAAAAAAAAGAAAAGAAGAAGAATAGACTTTGAGCTTTGAATAACGATTCATGAATTTTAGACCAACACAGAATTTATCCTGAATAAATTTGAGTATCGCAGCATGAATTAGATCATTTTACATTCAGTTAAAGTACCCATTCAGGCAAATTTCAACACCCTGGGAAAAATCCTAATTGAAGTGTGTGTGTGTGTGTTTATTTTTTAAAAGAATACTGAAGGTGCACCCACTAGTATTGACTGAGAAAGGTAGACAAAGATCAACATCACACTAATCCAATATTCCTTGAAGGTATGAGGTAAGTAGTAGCAGTTTTTCATATTTCATTAGTCTTTTCTTCTTCTTGACAAGTGATCAATGTTTTTATTGCCGACACTGCACAGCAGATCGCACGCATCATGCTTATTCGATAAGAAGGCCCTTTATTCACCCCGCGTGCACGATATAAAAGTTTTGTGATTTGTCTGAGTATTATAAATGTATTGAATAACTATTGAAAGCTGCGGGCAACTAGATTTCTCGCTCTGACTGCTTGATTGGCGTTCACAAGAGGTTTAATGGGTTTAAATCAGATCACGTTTCTGTTTTCTAGTATGGATCGTTTATTGTGCCATCATCGGATTGGAGGATTTTACTTTAGATTTAAAAAAAAAGATGGACAACAAATGAATGCATCAATCCTCTAGGCAAACATCTGCAAAGTCAGAAACACACATTCCCCAGTGAAAAACTCTTTCATCCTCTGTAATGAACAGTTGATCTGAAGATTTGCCAGCTGGTCAGATGAGACACCATATATTTAGTGTGACGGCATAAAGGTCAAACTACAAGGAGCGAGTGTGGGCAGTTTATTAGTGAGTCAACCCGTGGCATCTCCTGAGAGGGAGTGGGAAGGTTGTAGGTTATATAGGATGCCAGTGGTAGTAATGTCATGCTGGATAAACAGCATTAACATGACACATAATGAGAAAACTGTCAGATCAACTCTTTTTATTTATTTTTTACACTTCTCTCTCAGAATGGGGTGTTGTTCATTTACTGTCCACTTGAGGTCCTCAGTCCATAACCAATCATTGGAAAACGGGAAAAAAAACAACAAACAACAAACAGGAAATTAAATGTAGGCCAAATCATATAATTAGATATACATAAGTATTTTATAAGCAGGCAAGTGGTTTGAAGGTTTGAAAAAAGAGGGGAGAACATGTGAAAATCAGGATGTTCCTTTTTATTTCATGTCTGTCAGTCAGTCCTGGCACATAAAGGACACCAGACCAAAACATTGTGGCTTTCCCACCTAAGCACAGCCTGCAGCTCCACCAGAATGGCCAATGGCAGATTAACTTTTAAATTCAGAGCATCTTTGATGTGCCATGTGGTTTTTTTTATACCATAGGCCCAACGGACACACAGCCAAAGAGGGTCAAAATAAAGCTTAAAAAAAAAAATCCCTATTTGGAAAGTACATATAACAGGAGACAATGCTTTCCAGTTCACTAAATATGGCAATAATACATATGAAAGAGTGTGATGGTGATCACAACAGCAGATAACACTCAGACCTGCACATACACAGAATCTGCTTTGGTGGTTTTTACATGCGTCTTTTTCCCCTGAACCTGAGGGTCTTTTTGTTATTGGATATTTTATTGAAGTGGGAAGAAAATCCTTTTAATTCAACTAGTGCAATAAAAACGCAATGGCTGGGATATTCTTCTTGGTTTTTGCAACGGCAAAATTATTTTCTTCCTCTGGTCTCCTCTACACCCACACACACTAAGCCTGTGTATTAGCACTGTGCTTTTTGTTTGTTCCTCATCAGATGTAGATTTCCTTAAGATAACACCTCTGAGTGTGCAGAGTATTATTAATATTTCTCTTTAAATTGCCCCAAAATATCAAAGGTATTATATAAGGTTAAATATGTGTATCGCAGAAAGCTGCACGAGTGCCACCTCTTGTCGTCATCCTTGAAAATGTTTTTGAACACAGCATAAAGAATAACACACCCAGCTCTTCAAAAGTCAGCATGGTCACACTTTTCTATAACTGTGTCACCAGCTCGCATGCAAAGGGTAATGAAATACATCACATGCACCCTCCTCTGTAAAAACCACACATCAAACGGCACCAGCTTCTACTACACCCTAAGGATAAAAATCAAAACAGAGATGAGAAATGAGATTTGATTTATGAAATCCCATGCCTCTCATTTAAAAAAAAGAAAAAGAGAGAGAGATTCTTGCATACTCGTTCAAAGAAAAATCAATTAGAGCAGGGAAACTTAAAATTAGCCCTCTAAAAATCACTGTTATAGCCTGGGAGTGGGCTAAAATAATTACGTCTGAAAGCAATACATTCTCACATTGGATTAAAGGGGCTGTGGAGAACAGGAAACAGGCCCGGTTGACATAATGTAGTATGCTACAAAAGGCACATTTAGAGAAAATGCTGATAGATGATGTGCAGGTGAAGGCTTATAATCACAGACACGATGTGATAAAGATACACATTTTTGCCCCAAAAAAAAAAAAAAAAAGATATCTACAGAGCTTGCAGCTGCAAGCAGTTCTTGTTCAGCTGTAATACTGATCTCAGAACTTCTAATTAGTAAATCTATGTGTTGCTCTTCTGATATCAAGACAGATTGCAAAGCTCTGAACTCTTGAGGTACAACATGACAAATGACTCTCCACACAATCTGCTCAGAATCAAACACCATGATATATGCTTTCAGTGCCCTTTCATATTCAAATGAGGACGATATCAGGGTCAGGGCGACTGTGGGAAGAAGAACTCACTCAGGAGATCATCATCTTGTCTTGGCCCTGATGCCACATCCCAGTTCAGGGCTTACATTCTTCAATGTCCTCCAGTTTAACAGAGGTTTTCATGTTTTATTTTTACTATGTTATGTTGGAAAGTACCATGTGACCCTATTTGGCTTTAACTGGTTATTAGTTACCTTATCATATTTACTAAATGTACTAAATGTTTGAGTTATACTTATCATACATGCATTTTAGGAATACCAACATGATTAATTTACATGTATGCAGCATTTTCATCTTTGATGTCAAGGTGGAGCCATTTTTTTTTTAAATCTAGCAATGCTATTTTACAGTAATTTTATAAACTAATGATTGTTTTGCATATGAAATAATTATCTGAAAACTGACAACTAACTATTGCTGTGAAATAAATGAGTAAAAGGTAGAATATTTCTCTCTAAAATGTACTGGAGTAGTAGCAGAAGTACCTCAAAATGATAAGCCTACTTAAGTATACTTGAGTAAATGTTTTTTAGTTACACAGTACACAGTGTAAGTGACAGTGACAGGGCAGAGATACTGTGGAGAGAAAGAGATTAGTGACAATGATGATTGTGTCTGAACTGCATAACCTTTGAGTTGTCATGGTCACATTCATTTTATTTCTAAAGCTAAAGAAACAGTTTTTTTTGTTTTTTTTTTAATTGACTGAACTTGAATTAATTCAACTCAACTTGAAGCTTAGAATTTAAAATGTAGGTATCAGTTCACAGTGTTTTTGATTCCTCCTCAGCCTCCCTGCACCAGTATGTTTTATTCACGGTGTGGCAACTGAAAGGCGTGCCACAGCTGCCAGGGTTGGGGTTAACAACCTTCCTCTCTTTTCACACTGCCATCTTCAGTAAATATATCGCCATGCAGAATATTACATAAGACATCCACATATGCTGTATCAACGGTATATATCAACATTTATTCTTCTGTATGAGCAGACAGCAAAGAGTTCAGCGTTCTGCTTTCAGCTACTAACTTGCTCGAGCACGTATCAGGCTCCCTGATCACAGGAGACATTAGCAAAAGTAAACGCACATTCTCAGAGGTGCAGAAAGACGGAGGTTTTTTGTTTTGTTGTGACACCGTACCAGTGTTGCCAGGAGCTAACTGTGTGCAGGTGTCGTGTCTTCGGTAGGCTCTGACAGGCCACGCAACAGCCGTGTGCATCAGTGCAACCTTCACCAGCTCAAATGACATCAATCAAGGTCGATCAAAGTGGGAGATTATAGGTGGCAGTTACATGAAACTCTGATTTAATTGTTCACCCTGACACACACGCGCACACACACACACACACACACACACGCACACACACACACACACACACACACACACACACACACACACACACACACACACACACACACACACACACACACACACACTTTTACATCGCTTCATTTCAGTATCATTGTATTCCAGCTATTATGAATGTCTAACTGCTCCGGAAACAATTGTCTGTAATTACACTGTCAACCTGTAAGAAACGACTTGCTTGTGCAAAGTGACTAGAACTCCCGGTGCTAATTTTATCGCTTATATACTCTATACAGATAATATCAGAAACTCTAAGATAACCAGCGAGACAATTATTTCTCTCTTAAAGAAATAATAGTCAGAGGAACTACGAGGGAGACCCAACGTTTCCTGCTGTTAACTGTTGCTGTTGTTATCTCATTTGAAGAGATCAAGGAACAAGGGCGGCAGCTCAAGTGTCCCACAATGACACCACACCAACAAATCCTTTCCATTATAAGTCATCACAGCAAAAAACCGGGAAGTCAGGGGAATTGATTAGGCAAGTGCTGAATCATTAATCAAACATTGTCTTTTGCCTACTAATAATGAACGGAGGTACTCATCTGAAGCATATCAGAGGGAGAGAACATCTTTAATCATGGGTAAACATCTTAATGATTTACCACACAGGATCTGTGTTTCGACACGAGGACGTTTGCCGCTTAAGGTGCCGGATGAAGCCAGGCAAAGCCGACAGAGAGACGTTTCCAGTTCCAGCGTCGCTAATATGGCAGATGAGAACATAGAGTTACATGGGATATGCAGGATACATGCGTCTGGTCAAACTATAAACTTTAATATACTTTAATAGTAGTAGTGAACTTAAATCATGAGCAATATGCGTGCTGTCAATCTAAAGATGGCAAGATCTGATCAACCACTTTGATCCAGACTTAAATATCACATATACACAGTTTTGTGTATGTGATACAACTGCAACTTCCTCTCTGTCTTCTTAAAAGCCAATAAACTCAGCTCAACTAAAACAAACTAAATATGGAAAATCACTGTTCTGCACATCAAACCATGCAATACCACATATATCACAACACAGTTTGTTTCATTAATCATGTTGGATGTTTTCATGTATTTTGCACCTGGGCAGTTGACCAAATGTATTCATAGAGAGTTTCTTCACTTCAGCTTCAGGGACATGCAGCTTTGAATGCTTGTCAGCGGTTTCTCGACCCTCTCCTCAGCTGATTACAGAGAACATTTACTGTACAGAACCCACACTGCCATATTTAGCCATCTTGCTTCCTCTTTTTTTTTCACAGCCCTCACACCTCTGCACCAATCCATAGTTCACTAAATAACTAATGAGAACATAGCAGCATGGAAAACTGCACCATATACCCAAAAAACCCTTTTACATCAAGGTCTTAACAACACAAAGAAAACATGTTTTTCTGTCCAATTTAAGAGGTCTGGCTTTTTACTGTATATTTGTAGTATGCCATTTGTCGATCACTTTGAAGTTGCTGTGAGAAGACCTACTGTAACAGAAAGTGTCATAAACACATGCTGCTTTTCCTTTTCTGTCATCTCTCTCTCTCTCATTTCACTCCTTCTAAACTTGTCTAAACTAGGCCCCCCGGGTCTCTAATTTATCTGCCTTGACTCTTATTCCTATCTCCAGTCGTTTCATCTGTGTCTTCTCTCCCTATCATTCAATTTATTTTCTCTGCAGGATGGTCAGTCTTTTTTTCACTTCTCCCCCCAATATGCCTAATACCTCTCACTCCTACCTTCTCAGTCACCCCTATTAAATCTTGACAGTCCACTCAGACAACAGGGTCACCTGGGCGAATGGACTGTCTAAAAAGGAACGAGGATCTCTTTCTCATTCCCTTCCAATCACTGTCTTAGCATACCTTGTTTGTCAGGGCTGAAGGTATGCAGTCTCTAAGCATCTCAGATCTACCTAAAAGCCAAGCCAAAGACAGCCAGCCCTTCAGTCTTTGGATAAAAGTCGGCAGTTCTTTTGCACAGAAGACAGCAGCGTGTGACAGATGCAGCCTGGATGTCTGTTGCTGGAGCTGCCAGTTGGCAGCGGGAGCCACGGAAGAGGATGCCACAGTAACTGAGAGTGACTGCAGAGTAGCCTCTTGACTTCTCATTGTGCTCTACACTCACACTCAGGAACATGCTTTACTGGAGAAATACACACGGATAGCTCCAATGTGAAATTTGACCATTTACTGTAAGAGGGTGGAAATATCCTGCTTGGAGGCCATATGAAGCTGGAAATGTAACACATGTGAAAACTGATTTTCTTAGGACTCCTTACTTTGACTTTTAACTGACTTATGTGGAACTTTTACAGAATATAGTCACACAATGGTGCAATAGTGGTGCCACATCAGTTTAGTATAAGTAATTCTTCAATCCCGTTTTAATTGTGGCATGAATTACTCATATGATGTTTGTCAATATATATGTGTGATTCATGGCACAATTCAAACGGGATCTAAAAATTATTTGTTTCCCGCCATAGTTAAATATGTTCAGTTTGCGATCCCCCCCCCTCAGACCTACCAGTGACGCCCCTGATTAGGTGGAAATTAAGCTGACTTCACTGCAGTAGACAGTAGCGCCTTATCATACACCAGTAGAGCTCTCTATATCTGTAAAAATAGGCACACGGACCTCAACTTTCCACTGCATCCATTTACTTAGCAGCAGTGGCTGTTGTACCTGCAGTGGTTTCTACAGTCGCCTTGAGTGGCTTTTAATTGACACCAATTTGATCATAGTCCAATATGGGGAATTTAAAAAGCACAAAATGCCAATTAATTTGCAAAAAATTTAATTATAAGAAAATGTTTTCTCAGAAAGTAATATTTAGCAGCTGTTGAACTATACTTAACTATATTTTTGTTTTTATTCTACAAATGTGACGAGGAAACAATCAGAGAAGGCAGATATGGAGGAGGGAAAACAGAGAAATTAGGTAGCAGACAGAGACAAGCGAGCACTTTCTCCACATACATTTCTGAGCTATGTATATGTGATAACGTAGCTCTATTGTGGAACTGCTACAACTCTATCATTATAACTAATAAAGCTGCAACATTTATTTGTAAAATCCGTCGTGGACACACATCACTAACTTGACTTATATTTCTTCCACTCTATAGATCTTTAGTCATAACAGGACACACTTCATTAAGTTAAGTCTATGAGAGTCAGTTCTGCGGAGAGCTATTATCATGCAGAAAGGCATCTGCGTTATAGTATGCAAACACACACACACACACAGTGAACCATAGAGTCATTATATGTGATGCATTTCTCTTTGTGGGAGGTGGTGGTGACGGGGGAGAGCAGATGGCATTAAGTCTCTCTGTCACCTACACTAAAGAGCCAAAAAAAAAAAAAAAGGAACCAGGTTGTGATAAAGCTGAATTATTCTTTGAGATCCAGTATATGTCCCATCCCTCATCCTGTCACTGCAAACTTAGTTTTCAATTTTCATCCTTTCTTACCTACTTCTTTTCACTCGTATAAGGGTAATATCAAGCACAAAGGTATGGCAACATTTAGTACGTGTGGTGACGGGGATATAGAACGTATTAATCGAACTGATGCAGGAGCTGCTCTACAGGCGTCGGGGACATCAACTACCAACAGAGATATTAGGCTAGACTGTAGGTGTAGCCTAATGGTGAAGCATGCAGCTGTAGACGACATCCTTCCTGCTACTCCAATGACTGTCATAGAGCAAAAACACGTGTTGGTGATTTGAGACATTACACAGATGGCACACAGAGTCCCAGGCTGATCCACAGCAGGGTGTGGAGTAGGTCAAAGTCAACAGATTGTGAAGACAAAACACCCTCCAAAAAGGAGCACACTTTATCTGCTGGATGTAAAAAAAAAAAAAGCTGGGTTACTGCAGTAGCCTAGCTATTTAGAAACTGGTAGCAGCATTCATTCTCGCCAAGAATTTAATGAAACTTTTTCAGCAGTGAAAAGCTGAAAGAGAAGCAACTCTTGTGCTCCGCAGAGCTGAATAGAAAAAGACTTAACTACGGGCACAGTGCCGTCGATTTTAGCTCAAGAAAAATACCATTTCAGAAATGTTATATTTTATCTTTTTTTTTTTTTCTCTCTCTTATATAACTTTAAGTCTTGGAGACTTTTGTTCACACCTAAATACTCATAACCCATAAAAAGGAAGGTAAGGCAGCCAGCACATTTAATATATGCTTTTTTTTCCCCTTTGGTTTCTGAGGATCAAGAGAAAGTTCAATATTAGTTCAGAGATTATAAATTGGAGAGGAGAAATGGGCACATTGTGAAATGGTCCCTGCTATCAGTCAAAGAGACACTACAGCAGCGTCGTTACATGAAAACTGGCAAATTCTAGCTCTGTCTTTTTCGAGGAAAGTCTCATTAAAATCCTCTTATCTTAGTGAAGGGTTTTGGCTTCATTGGAGCAGCAGCTCACATGATAATGACTTTAGCGACATTGCAGTCATATAATGTCTTTTTTGTAAAATAGGTCTGAATATCCAACCTCGCTTTTTATTCATAAAACTCAAACAAAACAAATAAGCAATACCATATACAGTACATGATGTATATGGTCATAATGTAATCTGCTGAGCTCTGGACACGATCAGGTATATAAATATACAATAACAATATGAATGTTGTAACCAAATTGAAGAAACGTGTTTAAAGTCACACGCTGTACATTTGACTCATTTACTGATGTCACTGATGTTTCGTTTATTTATGAATAACTGGTCATATAACACATATGGTTATTCGCCATGTCTCCATGTTTTTTTGTTTTTTTTTAAGATATCTGATATCATTGTGCTGTCTGTTACTGTTTATCTTTTGTCCAGAAATGCATGCAGCAAAATTGAAAGACTTTAAAAGCAGAGTGGACCAAGTAATCAGTAATCATCTCTCAACTCCTCAGTCTTGTGAAGCTGAGGAGGGGTTCAATCCCTAGCATGGGAATTACTTGATTATAGTTAAAAGTAGCCCCACCATGAGCAGCTCCAACAGAAAAATGCTGCTTTTATATTCATATATCAGTATTAAAAACTCCCAACACATCAGTCACAGGAGTCATTGTTATGATGATATGATGAAGTTCTTAAGTTCAACAATATTGTGGTAAGTTATTCATGAGGGATACACCAAAATAATGTTGTGATTTGGCAAGTTGAGAAAGCTGTGATTCACCACCGAATGCTTTACATACACCAGTCGCTGTAATACTGCAGCTCATCTCTCTTATGATTTATTGTCTCGTTATAGGAGGTTCACGTCTTTCACAAATGGTTAAAAGAATGTATATTTTTATCTGGAAAAGATGACGGTAATGTCGGTTTCTTTCAAGGTCTGGAATATAAATGCTGATGAAGAATTTCTGCTTCAGTTAGATCTAAGTGGGAGTCAAAAAAAAAACAATACATCTGGGAACCCAAATAATATTGTGATCTTGTATCCAAAGACTGCTTTATAAACTAATGAGTCTGAGCCAGAAGTGTTTGCATATAAATCAGACTGAAAGAAGTAATTAGAATATTTCCCCACACTTGTCTGTGTGAAAATGACCATAAATGATTGATGATATCTTCTAATTTAATTGAGTCCTACTTTATAAAAGACAATACATTATAATTATTTCCACCCATATCCTGTTATAAATAATGGCAACATCTTTCTTTTTTTCCTCTGTATTTTATTAAACAACACTTGTATGTACAAATCTATTCATCACAGGACATGTAAAATAGTACATCTCAATATGGTCTAAATGGCTTTGGGTGCATCTAGTACAAATGTCCAAACTCCACTATGATATTGTAGGTATACACACACAACACTGAGTAAACACACATTGTGAAATTCAGATGTGAGTTTTCCTTTTGATTGCCCGTGATTTCTTCTAATCTAGCTGATCCATTACATGATACATTTCATAATCACCTGTGTAAAGACTGTGATCC
Source organism: Pampus argenteus (assembly GCA_036937835.1). NCBI lineage: Eukaryota > Metazoa > Chordata > Actinopteri > Scombriformes > Stromateidae > Pampus > Pampus argenteus. The sequence goes on from CM072878.1 coordinate 9,300,698, forward strand.
TAACATGTAAACACCCATGTAAACCTTTACGTTGAGGCTTCAAACCCACCAGATTAAAGGTACAATCATGCAGTTCCCTGAGAGGTATTACCACCATACCTACTTTGGCAGCCATGACGTATAGGATTTTGCACAATGGCACTCAGTCCCAGGTCGGAGAGGTTTTTACTACACACTCTTCTCGTCAAAAGAGAGTCTTCTGGGATTGGCCTGGATCTTGCTCTGTCGTCCATCCAAGGACCATCGTTATCGTCATAGGCAGTCTCTGCACAGTGCCACCTGGCCGTTACGATAGTCTCTGCAGGGGCAAAGGCGCTGGTATTTGGCACTGGAGCCAGCGCAGCTGAACAACAGTGGGTCCTGCTGCAGGGCACATTCAGCATGTTCAGCTGAGAAGGCAGGGAAGAGGTGGTTCATCTCTGACTCCAATCCCTCACACTGGAAGTCCAGCCTTGGAAGCAAGCACAGAGGAGGAGGACTCAGTTTACAATGTAACAATAGATATCTTGTAATAATTACAATTACACATATTTTATATATATATATATAGTACATAATCTAAATAGACACATCTTACGCGCTGAAGGCCTCCCTAATGTTGATGAAACGATACAAGGCGGGTTCACAGATCAGTCCTGCACTCTGGCATGCCGACACACACGACTGGCCTTCCAGCGAAGCCAAAAGCCGCAGTGCACTGAGGGGAGGCCAGGATGTGTAGGAGGTGGCATTGGACGCCCAGGTTAGGATGCTGGAGTTGGGCATTAGGATGAAAGGACTGGGAGGACTGCTCGGCCAAATCCTTGACAAGTTCCCCGCAGGAAATGGTGCTTCAGCAGAACAAAAGTCCTGCAGATGCAAAGATAAAATGACCCTGAACAGCAATATTTTTCTGTATTATAGTGCAAACACTTGACCTGCCAGCTAAAACAAACAGTACCTGGATGTTCTGCAACAGAGCAGTGACAAATGACACAACTAGCCCAGCAACACACACACACACACACACACTACATCTGGACAGCTGACACAGGAAATAATAATAATAATAAAAAAAAAGAACTATTACAATATGAATAGGGGTTTTTTATTAAAGCTGACAAGTCTCCGTCAATCTTACAGGAAATAATATGAATCCAGTTACGCCACCCAGTAACAAATAAGGTTTGAATGCAGAATTATGCTCTGGTGAGAGCCCTGATTAGATTCCCCCTCCAGTAGTGCTATTCATAAGACCCAGGTAATAACATTTCTCTGACATGTCCCTTTGGCCTACAGACCCATTTATTAAACATGCTTCTATTGCCCACAGGCAATAACTGAGCTTCCAATCTCTCCTTCTCTCCAGCCCTTCTTCTACTACTAAACAGAAACATTCATGATCCACACACGCGCTCATCAAGGAAACATAAGGAGGTATGGAACGAGGTGATTCTTTCAACCAAACATGAATTGTACAGCTTGAATATTAAAAAAAATCCTTGAATTCTTAGGTTTTATTGCTGAGATGGTATTCATTACAGTGACTTAAATCCGCTACACTGTAAAAGATCATGCAGGAATTTAGTGGAATCAACAAATCTAATGTGTAAATATCTATATTCGACTAATTCTAAGTCAATTTTCTAATTCCGCTTCACCTGTCCATCCACTTTGGTGTGATTCGCCTAGTTTTGTAGATATCTGTCATCAGAGCTGAATGGCATTCAGTTTGTGGCACCCAAAACACCAAAGAAATACAATTGAAAAAAAAAAAAGTCAACAGCAGAAATCATGACCTGGTTACTCAAGATAACCCAGAGGCCTTTTTCTTATGCAGTATTTCATGTCGGAACTATTTTCTACCAAATTACAAACATACAAAGCCTTCAGAAGAAGAGACTGAGACTGGGAAGAGACTTATTGGAGTATATTGTAAACCGTGAACAGAGAGGAAGCCATAGCGGGAGATAACAAGGACAGAGAGATAGGGAGAGATTCAGCCAGAGCGAGGAGACAAACGAGTGTTACTCGTTAGACATAAAATTGGAAAGTCTGAAATGGGAAAAGAGGAGGTTAAGAAAAGTGGAGAGAAAGAAAAGAAAGGGGGGAAAAGTCTGATTGGGAGTCTGACCTTGTACACGCCAGGCGGGCAGTCACAGTCTCAGTCAGTCATGGCACGCTGTGTGTGTGTGTGTGTGTGTGTGTGCGTGTGCGTGAATTTTCTGACAGCAAGAGAGAGACGTTGAGAGTGTTTGTGCCCAGCAGAGGCACATTGCCTTAACCCGCCACTGCCAGACACTACACCAACATCACAACATGATATATGCACCAGAGGACGAGAACATCTATAAATAAACAGTGCAGTATCTAAATGAGTGTATGTGAGGGGAGGGGGCGTGTGTGTTTCATTTAGTGTTTGTTTTGTTCTGTTTGTAAGTAGGAAATCTGCTCACCCTGGTCATAGTGATAATATATTTTGATTACCGGATTATTACACATTCATATTATATTTAATGCAAATCAGCTGCATTTATCAGCTAGAAATTATATTATGTGCCAGAAATCTGAGAGAACTATTAGGTTTTAAAGGTCAAATCATCTCTGACAAAACTGCAGATGCGTCCGTCGCAGATTATCTGGACGACTACTCGATGCTCTGAAGACTTTAAAGACGGCTCTGAAAAATGTGCAGCTTTCTGCTACGGGCACTACAAGACACATAAATAAACGGGTAATCAGAGGAGTAATCCTTTCATATATGCAAGTAGCATAAAGAGAAATAGCGTTTCATCATTTGCCATATATATATATATATATATATATTTATACACACACACACACACACATACATACACACACACACTTTGTTCTACTTAAATGTAATGATTTATTAAATGCCAACTAAAATTATATTCATATTTATAAATACATTGTGTGCAGGGACTTACAACGGCAAATTGTTATAAACACAACTTGGCAGGTAATCATCAGAACCGTAACAGCATCTCTCGCCTGCTGATTCAGGTTGAACTTTGAGACTCACCTGGTTCTGGATATAAGCATGAACTCTTTCAAGCATCCCCTCACAGGTGTACTCGTAGGGCAAGAATGGCTCCACCTGTAAACACAGATGTGCAAGCAGATGAAGAAACAGTAGTAGTAGTAGAGAGAGAGAGAGAGATAGTGTGTGTGTGTGTGTTTGCGTGCGTGTGTGTGTGTGTGGGTTGCGGGTGTGTCTACAGAAACGAGCCATTGTAATTACAACCGAGAATCTGATAGTTAATCAAAGCTGACATATTCATTAGCGTAATTGTGAGAAGCTTATATCATGCCACAAGCCTCGCATTAAAATCAATGACCTAATACATCACAGGTGACAACTTTGAAAATTGATTTCATTATTTTTAGTGATGACTACATCAATATGTCAAACAATAGATTAAACTGACAGTGAACCCACGGGTCAGTCCGCACTCAGGAGGCCGGTATTATTGTGCATTCTGGGTCCTTTGGGTCCAGTTATCAGTGTCACTGTCATTCTGACTCTTGATGGCAGATTAAAATTCACTGGGAGGACATTGATCAATAGCATTATATGCAGACAGTGACAGGAAGACACTTGGTTGATGTCTTTACGGATGTATAATAATTACTGCATTATAAAGCCTATTGTAGTTTGACAAGGTCAGTATTTAGGATAGGATGTGTTCAGTTGGTCTGTATGGTGGATCTCCAGTGTGTGCAGAGTGTGTCCCATGATAGCTAAAGTGAGATCTCATTGTTTACTATATCAGGCTACTAAAGCATTTGAGCTTTTAAATTGATAAATGGTTCCTTTTAGTGTTGTGTTCCTTTCGGCTCTCTCTTATTACTTTATTTCATCCGAGTTTAATGAAATGTATCTGGCACTTCATCAGCTCCTCCACAATGCAATTTGCCTTTTAGGCATCTTTGTATAATAGAATTCAAGAGAGAGGGAAAGAAATGTTTCATAGCAGCGGGCGATTTGACTTTCAGCAGTGAAAAAGATTTTTTTTTTTTTTTTTTTTTTTTATAAAATGGTGATGCAATTCAAATATATAAACTGATGGCATTGCTTTGCCATAAAATTGATGTGAGCATTGACAATTTAAATGAAATGTTATCTCATTCACATGAGATGAGGTAGCCGTGTCCACGGAAAAAAAAACCTGGCTCAGGCGGCGAGTAAGTCATTTCTGCCATCAATTTACAATTAACTTCTATATTTAACACTTGTAATTCTACAGCGTAACTGTATTTCTTCACGCAATAAATTAATTTTACATGACAATTTCATCGTGAAAGAAAATCCACTATAAATGTAATATGAATATATATATTTAAAAAAATCATATAAACAGGGCCAATGTCAGTCATAATCATATGACTATTTTTATCTATGCTGCTGTACTATGTTGTGTGCTACCTGCAATCTACATATAACAAAACATACTCTTTGTTTCTAGTAGGATCCATCTCGTTAAACTTGAACATTATACTACATAATATAGCTAGTACCTTATTAGGTAATAGCTATGATAATATGTTAATATTAACCACTTCGGTAGGTACACATTTCACACAACTAGCCAGGCCAGCCAAATGACATGCACTATTTTCCATTTTCTGTACTTAAGCACAAATGCTTGTCAATACGGTGGAAAATAAAGCTGCTTAGTTCCAATTAATCTTTTTCATGTAAGTCAGCCAGTCTCTGTGATTAGTGTTCAGTATCCACTTTTTTTTTAAGGCATCTATATAAATGCCACAACTGGTACTTTATTTTGCTTCTATCAGCAGCAAACACAAGGTCTATTTAGCGCACCTGGCAGGTAGAGGCACACATGCATCTTGTCACTGCAAGAGGCTTGGCTGCGACTCTGTGTTGCTCTGGTGACAGATTGAGCGCAGCATTCACTGATTAATATGATCTGCTGCGGACAATGCTTACTGGCTGTGGGGCAGGTCCTCTGGAAAGCTGCCATGTAAACCCAGGTGTGGGACCGTTTACATACTGAGCCACTCAATATCTCAAGCAATTAGCGGTGCAGAGAGCGGAGAGGGAGCCAGCTAAGCATTTTGCTGTGATGTCAGACGCTGTGAATAAGAGCTCTATTGAAGGCAAAGGGCTTTAAAAGTGGATCATACCACAATGTGAAGTGTGCAAGTGAGTAAATTGTGCTCTCGCCTACGCTATTGTGCAGCACTGTAAGGTGTACTGTGGTGTGCTGTGGATTGGAGAACCATTATTTTGTTGAGTAGTATAATATAATATAATATAATATAATCAACATACATTGATTGTCATGATCTCACGGACAGTTGCATCAAATGTTTCGGAGTTATTGAAGTCCAGTGTGATGACATGTGGCCTGCCGATGTATTGCTCTGCATACGGATGCTGAGAGGACACCTGTAAAGAAACAAATGGAATCATTTCCCAATCACAATACTAACCGTTCAATCAAAACACTTGCAGATCAGATCAGTGGTATAAGTGTGACATACTTGATGCATTTTTATTTGTTGTACTGTGCATAGCTCAGAACTCAATCTCAAACCAAAGAAGAATTGATCAATTGTTTTCTGTATCCCCACCCTGATTATTGTTGGCTTGGCTCTGCACATGAGATTTGTTGAAAAAATCTGAGATAGCGCATCTACCTTCCTGGAGGTGGGCTTCCCTCTGAAGAACTCGTGATTAAGAGAACTGCGAGGGGGATTAAACTTGGGTTGCAAGAAGATGCAGCCATTGGCTATGGCCTCCAGAGGGGCGGGACCTTCATATGGGAATCCAAATCCAATGAACAGCTTAACAGAAAAAAAGAAAGAAAGACAGTAAGTCTATACAACACCTGTATACGTCTCAAATAAATAATAAAAAAAAAAAGCATCAGTAAAATTGCCACCTTTGCCTTTCTGAGGAGCTGCTGCAGTTCCTGCTGAGGCAGCAGACCGTGGTTCTTCACAAAGGCAGGCACCTCCGGGGGGCGCTGCGTTTCATAGTACACCGTCCCGTGGATCTCCATGTAGCGATGGAGGATGGCCAAGAACTTTTCCTTACCCTTTTGAGAGATACGTGAGGAATAACTTAAACACTCTGTAAAGGGGGATTTGAGCACATTTCGACCTGACGCAGCTATACTTTATGGTTTATTTTGCCTTTTTCTCGTTTTAAGTTGTATTATGTATTACTTTAGACATTATGAAGCACTTCTCACTGCAGTGGCCAGTTAGATAAATCGAACGGACTCATCAGGACGACATATGAACCGCTCCAGGGCAGAGCAGGAAAACACGAAGGTGTTGTGCAGAGCTGGAGTAGCCGAATGATAGTAATGAGATAAACAGAGGTTGATCTAATGAGCTGGCTCAGCTGTTAGCACTAATACCTCATCACCTAATTAGTAACTATCCAGGACTGTAGGTGCTCTTCTGATTTGAGGTAACAAGGTTATCATGTCCATCAACGTTTTAAAATATATATACGGTATGTACATTTTAGCTAAACTGTACAAGTCAAGTACACTTTATATAACTTGTGACTATTTTCTACACTGTGCTGTGCCAACACAGGTATAAATTGTGGTGCACTTTATGAGAAAGAAGGATTTTAACAATATGTCTATAGAGGTTGTTGCAGAATAAAAAGGTGAAAGAAAAAGACCATAAGAGTATAAATGCACTTTTTGCTGAGGGACAGACAAAACGCCTTAAAAAGAACAAAAAACAGCCAATTATCATCAAACCAAATGGCACTTTTGGGCCTATAGGAATGAAAAGGAGAACTGAGTCCTATAATATTGCAGCTATACACAATAAGATAAAAAAGATTGATAAAAACATACAAATATGAATATAAAAAAATAAAATACTAATACTAATATAAAAACGTATACATAATTATCTTTATATTTAACTTTAACTACCAACCAAATACCTCCAAAAATCAACCAATCAAAAATCAAAATAAAGACAAATGAATGAAGTACGAATGGAAATAAATGAAATGATCATAAGTGTCAGCTTTAATTTAAGCAGGTTTATATCAATATAGAGAAGACTGCGTGTTAGAACAGACACTTGGTTAGTAAATATTGCATGCGTAGCTCTGTGTCATTTCAATTTTAGTCATTGCACAGAAGAGCTCGCATGCGGCTCAGATCTGATCGAGAGTTAGGAGATGAAGATTTGATGAAAAACTACAGCTGAAACTGATTGAAATTCAGCTGGATCTAATGGATATTAAGCTATAAACCTTCTAACAAACATCTTAGATATGTGAAAGTAGATTCAAAGCTTACAGAGTCTGAGACGGACTTAAAGACTTCAAACAGGCATGATACGTTAAGTTCATAAAGAGACTTGATGTTTGCTGGTCTTAATGTATTTTATTATAGTATTAGTGACAAGAAAGTACTATCTGTAAATGTGTAGTGGTTATCAGGTTTGAAACACGGACCTTTTTACAAGACCCACCTCTCTTTTTATATTGTATGTCCTCGCCTTCGAGAGATGAGGAAGACCTGAGAAACTGTTGTCACATCAATGTAAATCCACTGCACGCTTCCAGGATGTTTTAAGTTGGTTTGTTAAAAACACCAATACAAAGGTCAGAGCTTATTCTCACTGATATGGTTACATTTATTTAAATTACTCTCCTGCACTGTATACTCCGTTCAAAGGTCACTCCATGACCCATATTTCTTCTGTGTGTGTGTGTGTGGTTGTGTGTGTGTGTGTGTGTGTGGTTGTGTGTGAGAAAAACATGAAAAAACTGCCATGTCTAGGGAAAGAAAAGCCTTCAAAGTAGAAAAAGGAAGATATAAAAAGGACAAGCAAGGCCTACATACAAGAGGAGAGAGAGGAGAATATGAAAGAATAAAACAAAACCTTCAACTGAAGAAGGTAGGGAGCGGCGTATGAAGCAGAAGGTCTTTGATGCCAAAAATGATGCCATGAGTGATGACAAAAAGGTGCTCAAAGTGGAAAAGGAGTATATGGCAACAGTGAGGAAGACTTACATTAGGGAAAAGATAAGACATCCTGAGAATGAGAGATGCTTTCTGACTAGAGAAAGAGAGAGCATTGAAAAAGAATAAAGAACTCAAGGCAACAACATAAGAGGAGGAAAGCAGGAAAAAGACACCATGTGTGAGGGCATAAAGGCATTTGAGATGGAAAAGAAAGACATGGCAAAAGGTGAGGAAAGCCTACAACTAAGAAAGGACACAAATCCAGAGGATGGGGGAAGGCAGACGTTATGGTTTAGAAGAAAAATGCATCAGTGACAGAAGTGATGACAACACTGGCCCCTAAGAGACCAGTCAAAACAGCAAATACAACCACTGTGTCCTCTAGCTTCACTTGTGTTTGGGCCTGCAGAGCCGTGTCAAGACATCTGACTGCTGCTCATCGGGTTTTACATTCTGCAACTTTGATTAGCTTTTCCAACTTTCTCAAAATCTAAACTCAGCAACTGTGAAAGTATATATTTTCCACATATATCCAGTCACGCCCTGTACGGTAGGAGTAATATGCTGTAATTAGTCGAGTGGTGATTTTGTAGGTAATAAATTATATACACAGTACTTCTTCATATAATCCCAGACTGACTCCATGATGTTGAGATCAGGGTCTCTGGTCATCTGTTACATGACTCTTTGTTCTTCTCATAGCTGAAGATAGTTCTTTATGACTGTCTGATCAGACTTTCTGAACATCTAAAGTGCCTAAAACCTTTGCACAGTATTACATATATGGAGATTTGTGTATATATTGTATATATAAATGTCGGTGGAGAACCAATAAGCAGGGAGGTTGTTGTGTATTTTACAATAAGCCATTAGCGACTTACACTATGCAGCCTTTCACCCGGGATAAGGAACTGTACTTTATAGCGCTCATGGACTTCTGGAAAACAGGAAGTATGCTCAGTCAATATACGTATAGTGTGGTTAATGTGATGAAACACCTATTGGTTAAAAGTGCAAAATTATTTTTCTTGAAGTTGAAACCTTCATGACTTTAGTTTTTTTTTTTTTTTCATATCTGTCTAGTGTGTGTCTGAACTAGTGGGCTTGTCTCTTTTGCCAAGCTGTGAAGTTTAACCTACATTTGCTGGCAAACTGCTCAAAACAATTAGATTAGATGTTTTTGAATTGCTTATGTCCTTATCGGAACATTTTAAAGGGATTTAAGGGATGATGAAAGACTGAAATTGATGTATATGTTACGAGGTAAAACTGAATTAGTTTCTCTTCAGTGTCTCGGGGAGAATGTTATGAATTTTTTTTTACTGGTTATGTTTTCACTATACTTACAGCAATACTTAAAATCTATCTTTTAAAAATCAAGCTGCAGACTTGAAAGAACTGTAGACATTTTGTAGTTTCACTCTTTATAGAGTAAAGTAGAGAGAAATTAACCGAGCATAATTCGTCCATTCATTTAAAACTTCTTCTAAACATTTTATATTATGTGTTATATATATATATTTTTTGGTAATAGAAAGTCAGAAACATTCTTGGAGTGAGTTTTAGCATGTGGAGAGTCGATAATGTCAGTGAGAAGCAGATGCACTTACTTGAAGCTGCGGTGAATCCATCAATGATGCATCATGGGAGGAGGAAGAGAGAATAGGGTGACAACAGAAGTATGAAGAGGAGGGAAGTGAGTAGAAAGATGGAGGAGCGGATACGACATTAAAAAAATCGTCATTTTTTTTCTCTCACAGGACCCTTTGCAAGTGTAGAGCAGCCCAAAATCTCACTCGTGTACGTCAACACTGCAGGAGGAGGAAGAGTCTCTGAACGAGGGGGTATTCACTGTCTGGAGAGAGAGCCCAACACTATTAACATTTACTCAGCAATCTTTCAGACTCACAAATTTTTACATTGTAGCTCAAGTTGTTCAGAGAAGCGGGCAACGTTACAGCAGTGTAGGAACAAAAGCTGCAGTCGGATTCAGGCAAACCAAAAGCTTGGGGGAGGCTGCAGCACACTTCAAAGTTACAGTAGGAGTGAGAAACCTTGCCAGGAGCTCGGAGGGAAAATTTTACTCCAAACAAAAAAAAAAAAAAAAACTCCACTAGGTTCACAGGAAATGTAACATGTAGTGGGTGTTTCACAGTGAAAAGAGTATTCACAAATTCCTTTATACTTTATATTCATCCGTCACCTTCTGCATAATCATTACATAGAGCTATAGAAAAAAAAAAATCCCTCCGTAATAACATAACACAAACAACATAATGCCAACATGTTTTGAATTCACACAGAAATCATTTCCTCCTCTCATAGATTAGAAACAAAAATGTGCCAATTATGTTTTTTTTTTTGTGTGATACTGACCTTCCACATGCTGGCTTCTTTGCCATACACAACAGCCATATTGTTAATCTTGTTCCTCTGAATGTTCAGTCTCTCCGTCTCATTTAGCTCCTCCGCCACGAAACCCATAAAAGAGTTGTCTGGGGTGTGGGCTGCCAAGGACAAACACAAAGTGATTGACAATGTTACAAGTCCATGTCTCCAAAAAATAAAATAAAATAGAATAAAAATGATTAAACTGAAGCTGTTGTGGAGATCCAGAGTGCTGTACTTGTAGTGAATACAGAACAAAGGGAACACTGTGTGGCATAAAACACTAGAAATGGTGCAGTTCCCCAAATAATACAGTGTATTTGCATTCATTATATATCAGGTAGGTTGACTTTCACAGCACACAGCAATGGCAGAATCAATGCTTTCTACGCGGAGAGTTAGGATTTTATCTCTAATATGCCACAACTTACAGCTTTCAGGGCGACAAAAAAGAAGAAGAAAAAAAAAAAAAACACACTATAAATGGTAGCGCACATAATGAAAACCCACAACAGCAGGGAGTGGGAAGCGGAGAGAAACGCTATTTTCAGTCAATTTTCAAACCTGACATGAAACCTGATGAAAGCTGACATCTTTCGGAGTATTGGACTTGATAACATTTAGTATTTTAGGAACAGCGGGGATGTCACCAAATGTGCTGTGAATTTGTGTGATTTTTTATATTTCTGCGTGTGTGTGTGTGTGTGTGAATGAGCCAGTGTGTGTGTGTATAGGGCTGCCGGTGCTTGGCCACAGTAGGCGGCTTTAGGCATCTGTTCAGGCACAGCTGTTCTGTACGAGTTCCCCCGATCCGTCTGTGGCCCAAAGCCTCGCCTGTGACAGTCTGAGGACAGTGTGTAACCTCACACAATCTGCTTGCGCTCTCAGTCACATAAACACACACACACACACACACAAGCACCGAAACATATGTTCTAGATATACAGTCACCTGTCAGAATTCATGCGGACATTTAATTCAATCTTGTCCTGTGAGCAGATGCACATCCTCGATCGTACTAAGAGCAAAGTGGAAATCTCTGTTGGAGAAATCAAATGGAAAAAGTCCACATACGGAACATGGTCATATACTGCTGGCCGTGGAGGTTCCAGTAGCCCCAGTTGGTTCTGTAGCCGTGCAGAGTGGCGTACTCTTCATGGTTGTATGCAGGCTCAGTGCCGAAAGTGTCGATCACTCGGATGTGGCACCTGGGACAAAATAGGACACAGGCTAAACTGATCATACGGTTCAACCTGGACGGGTCCAAACTGAATTTAAGTTAGCCACATGTAGAAAAGCCAAAACGCATTTTAAGGAGACACTATAACCGTCTTGCCTTGTGTCTCTTTAGATTCACTAAAAAATGATCAAGGATATTTTTGAGGAGTGTTGGTCGATCAGCTGACCTCGGACTGGCGCTGATCGGAATCGGTGGCGGCTTTCGCTGCTGCTCTGCCTACGCAGGGCCTCATTTTAGAGAATTCAAAATGCAGGAGGATCTGGGTGAATTATTGTGGATGAAATGCGTGCAGCCACTGCTCTTCAACAGTAAAGTGTGGAAGGAAAACAAACTGTAGTGCAGCTACACATTATCAGCTAACTGAATTGTACCCAAGACAACCATCCTTTGCATGATCATTATTTTCACACTGCTAAAAACCTTTTTTCTACTCTTCCTATAAGTTGTAATTTGCATTAAAAGTGGTTTGCTTTGTTGTTGTTTTTTCTGTTTGGAGAAGAAACAAAAAGGATTTACTTGTACACTGAATGCTACAGTGCTGCCCAGCTGGAATACAGCAACAAAAACTTTACCAACTAGCTCTGCTTGCTTAAAATGTGATGCATATAAAAAAGCTGAGTGACATCAACCCAAAAGCCTGAACCTAGTTTCATTGATCAGTGGGCAAAGAGGCCAAGTTGGACCACGCCTGCCAAAAGGGGGAATTCTGCTGATACACAGTAAAGTTGCCCAGTGTCCACCAGCCAGTAACACACACCAGTCAATAAACCAATTATCAAGTATTTCAGCAAAAAAGGCAATTAGTAGTAACCAAAATGTATGCAACAAACAAACACTGCAAAGTACTGACTTGTGTTTCCTCAGCGACAGACCCATGTGCTGCTTCATCTGCTGCAGGCCGTGGTAATCGGTGTAGATAAGGTCGAAGGGCAGAGGTCCTGTCAGAGGGCAGCTTCCTCTTCCTGGAGGGACCCCCAGAAACCTGCACACACAGGTCACATGTGCTTTTAGCCCAGCAATGTGCACGACGACATACAAACAATCACTGTGATCCCTGCAGAAGAGATAAAGCGCAGAAATGAAAAAACAAACAAACAAACAAACAAGTAAAGCATGGTAAAGGTAGTGTGCTGAGCGTATTGTACATCTAAAAGTTTGGTCTGCTTGCCTTCAGTCCAATGAAACAGACTGCAGTGTTGCAGCATGACTCACTGGAGCCGTTTGCTCTTTGTATTGTACGAAGATAATAACTGTCTCTGTCCATACAGTACAGGTCCAGCAGAAGTCATTAAGTGCAGCAATTTAACCGGGGCTGCAGTCACATTTCTTACACTGATCAATATGTTTGTGCAATTTAAAAATTTGCCAGTATTTTTTTTTTTGTCCTCCAGAGTTATTGCTGATGCAAGATTAATGAATGTAGTCTTGCAGAGGACTGAAGACAAAATATTTGTTGTGATGACAGAGATTTGATCACTTTAAACTAACGGTAAAAATTATTAATAAACCGAAATACTTGAAGAAAGATGTTTACAATCGATCAGGTGAGGTGATGGATTCCGATGGGAGCGGCCTTACTTTTCTCTTAAGATACATGTGTGCAAGAATGAAACGGGTATAGTTGAGAGGGAGACATGGCGAGAATGAAAGGGCCCAATTGCATCGTGAAGCATGTCAGTGCTCTCAGCGAGATGCCAGCAGGGCCATTCGACCGTACATCACAGAATCCAACGCCACCAGGCAGTGATGTCTCACAACGGGACGCCACCCAATTTGTCTGCACTGCTCCAACTCACACGAAAAAAAACACACATATTATATGAGACGCAGCACATTTATTTAACCACACGTCCTTGACAGATTCAGGAGGTTGCTTGCTTTCAAGCATTATTTGTGCTGAATCCGACGCCGTCACGGTGCCATCCAAGCACTTACCACATAAATGTTGCCTTCAAGAGTGCACATTGGTTGTTTTTTTTTTTCAAATCAAATCAAATTTTATTTATATAGCCCAAAATCACAAAATACATTTGTCTCAGAGGGCTTTACAATCTGTACAGGGAGTGACACCCTCTGTCCTTAGACCCTCGATTCGAGTGAGGAAAAACTTGACCACCAAAAAACCTTTTAACAGGAAAAAAGGTGGAAGAAACCTCAGGAAGAGCCACAAAGGAGGGATCCCTCTCCCAGGACGGACAGACGTGCAATGATGTCACATGTACAGAACAAATCAACACACACATATTGTACACTCCACATATTGTACAATGAATAATAATGAATTACAGTTGATGATAAGAATAGGTTACAATGAATGATGAATTATTACAGTAGCAGCAAATCATTACATAACTATAAACTGTAATGGGGATATGGCAACAATGATGACGGCGACAACACATGCAGTAGACGCCACGCAGGACCACAGCAGCAGACAAAGTCCACAAGAACCTGCTGGGCGAGAGAGCACAGAAACTCCGGGGAAGAAGTTTAATTAGTAACATGATAGATAGATGGATTAGATAGATGGATAGATAAGGAGAGAGAGAGAATGAGAGAGAGCGAGAGAGTATGTGAGTCCCCCAGCAGTCTAGTTCTATGGCAGCATAACTAAGGGATGACCTGAGCCAGCCCTAACTATAAGCTTTATCAAAAAGGAAAGTCTTAAGTCTACTCTTAAAGGTGTTGATCGTGTCTGCCTCCCGAACACAGAGTGGTAGTTTATTCCACAGAAGAGGAGCTTGATAGCTGAAAGCTCTGGCTCCCAATCTACTTTTAGACACTATAGGAACCACAAGGAACCCACCATCCTGGGAGCGCAATGTTCTAGTGGGGTGGTAAGGTACTATGAGCTCTTTTAAATATGATGGTGCCTGACCATGAAGAGCTTTGTAAGTTAGGAGAAGAATTTTAAATTCTATTCTAGATTTAACGGGTAGCCAGTGCAAGGAAGCCAAAATGGGAGAGATGTGATCTCTGATCTTGGTTCCTGTCAGAACACGTGCAGCAGCATTCTGAATCAGCTGCAAACTCTTAAGAGACTTATTAGAGCAGCCTGATAGCAAAGAGTTACAATAGTCCAGCCTAGAAGTAACAAATGCATGGACTAGTTTTTCTGCATCCACTTGAGAAATGATGCGTCTGATTTTGGCAATGTTACGCAAGTGGAAGAATGCAGTCCTCGAAAGTTGTTTTATATAGTTATTAAAGGACAAGTCTTGATCAAAAACAACGCCAAGATTTTTTACGGTGGAGCTGGAGGCCAGGGTGATCCCATCTAAGGCTAAATCTCTGGAATGATAGTTTCTAAGGTGTTTGGGTCCTATTAGGAGAACTTCAGTTTTTTCTGAATTTAGCTTCAGAAAATTGTGGGTCATCCAATTTTTTATGTCCTTAATGCATGCTTGAAGTCTAGTCAAGTGATTGGTTTCATCAGGCTTGATCGATAAGTATAATTGGGTGTCGTCAGCATAACAGTGAAAGTTAATTGAATGATTCCTAATAATGTTCCCTAAGGGAAGCATATATAAACTGAAAAGAAGTGGCCCTAATACAGAACCTTGTGGGACTCCATGAGAAACTTTGGTTTGCATGGAGGCTACATCATGAACATGAACAAACTGAGAACGGTCTAGGAAATATGACTTAAACCAGCCTAGGGCGGTTCCTTTAATGCCAATTTGGTATTCCAGTCTCTGTAAGAGAATCTGATGGTCAATGGTGTCAAATGCGGCACTAAGATCTAATAGGACAAGTACAGAGATGAGTCCTTTGTCTGATGCCATTAGGAGGTCGTTTGTAACTTTAACTAGAGCGGTCTCTGTGCTATGATTTACTCTAAATCCTGACTGAAACTCCTCGAATAAACTGTTTGTGTGGAGAAAGTCACATAGTTGGTTGGCTACGGCTTTCTCAAGTACCTTCGAGATGAAAGAAAGGTTTGATATTGGTCTGTAATTGGCTAAAACCTCTTGATCTAGAGTTGGTTTTTTAAGAAGAGGCTTAATCACAGCTATTTTAAAGGACTGTGGTACATATCCTGATAATAAAGACAGATTAATCATATTTAATAAGGACGGGCTAACTAAAGGTAATACATCTTTAAGCAGCCTGGTTGGGATGGGGTCTAAGAGACAGGTTGACGACTTAGATGAAGTAATTATTGTAGTTATTTGTTTAATGTCGACGGGAGAAAAGCAGTCTAAATATATGTCAGATTTTATAGCTATTTCCAAACTTGCTGTATCTGGAATCAGATGACTGCCTGATGAGGGCAAAAGGTGATGAATTTTGTCTCTAATATTTAGAATTTTATCATTAAAGAAGCTCATGAAGTCATTACTAGTTAGGCTTAAAGGAATAGATGACTCAATAGAGCTGTGGTTCTCTGTTAGCCTGGCTACAGTGCTGAAGAGAAACCTGGGGTTGTTCTTATTTTCCTCAATTAATGAGGAATAATAGGCTGTTCTGGCATTACGCAGAGCCTTCCTATAAATTGCAAGATTATCTTGCCAGGCTAGGCGAGATTCTTCTAGTTTAGAGGCACGCCATTTACGTTCAGATTTACGTGCCTCTTGCTTTAATTTGTGAGTGTGCTGGCTATACCATGGTGCTAACCTCCTCTGTTTTATTGTCCTCTTTTTAAGAGGTGCAATAGAGTCAAGAGTTGTCTGTAATGACTCTGTAGTATTACTAACGAGCTGATCTATGTGTGAGGGGCTACAGGAAGCTGCTAAGTCCTCTGTAACATTAAGACATGGCATTGAATTTAATACTATAGTAATTGTTTCCTTAAATTTGGCTACAGCACTGTCAGATAAACATCTGCTGTAGGAGTTTCTGAAAAAAGGCTTATAGTCCAGTAGTATGAACTCAAAGGTTATTAGAAAATGGTCAGATAGGATAGGATTATGTGGAAATACTATTATATGATCAATTTCAATGCCATATGAGAGTATAAGGTCAAGAGTGTGATTCAGACAATGAGTCGGTTTATTTACACTCTGACAGAAGCCAATTGAGTCTAACAAAGAGATAAATGCAGTACTAAGACTATGATTGTGGTTGTCGACATGAATATTAAAATCACCTACAATAATTACTTTATCTGATTTAACGACCAAGCCTGATGCAAATTCTGCAAATTCAGATAGAAATTTTTCTCTTGCATTGTTAGCTGTCTTACCAGATATTTTGTGGGAATAATGAATACATTACAGTTACTGCAAGGGAAGGATATGATTTTACAATAAGGCCTCGGTATATATTTCCAGTTTATGTATATTTTTATACCTAAAAATATATTTAATATAATAAAAAATGCATTTCTTTATACATTTTTTATTATATTGCCAGACTTTTAACACACAGGGCACACATGTGAATGAATGCCAGTGTTGTAAAGTGTCTGTGCCCTTATTCTGAGCATTGTGAATCAGCTTGGCTTCATAAGTCTCAATATGTTTTATTTAATTTAATCTTTATTTAATCAGGCAGTCTCATCTTTTTTTTCAAAAGAGACCCGAGAACAAGAAACATTCATGAGACGGGAACATGAACAGCAGACAGAAGAAACACCCTCACACAATAAACAAGGAAGGGGAATGTAAGACTCAAGTTTGAGGACAATGCATAGTACCTGAAAACAGCTCCGCCAACATGCGAGTGTGTACATGAGGAATATCTAAGGTTAGTAGTTACTGGATCATGCACTGTGCTCATTTAAATGAGAAGAGATGTGAGAGCTTCAACAGTAGAGCTTTATAGATAAACAACATTATGGCTATTTCTTCTCGACTATAAGAAAATCCAACCAAACTTTGGATACAAAGAACAATAAGTATGAAATTTGCGATAAGGCGTAACGCATTGTGATAAACAAGGTTTAAATGCCAAGGACAGACCCCTGCGGTAACCCGTTTGTGATTGTAAGAGGAAGTGAGTGGATCCAATTAAGCGTGGCTTCATCTAAACGTACGGACTGTAGACTTTGCAGAGTAGGGTTTTATTTATTTATGACCGTATCAAATGCTTTTGAGACTGTTGTGACTGAAGTAAGTTCAGTGAATCAATAAGGGCACATAGTTGTAGATTTACTAATGCAATCTAGGACGTTTATAAATTGATGAGATTTTAGACATCACCAAGCACTTTTGCTTTTTAATATGCCTGTTAAAAAGGCTTGATTAAAAATATGAGTCTAATGTGGACAGATTAGGGGGGACACTTAGATGAAGAAGGTATGAGTCAAGATTATCTGCACCCTAACGAGAGATTAAAATTTGCAGTCAGAGGAATGTGAGGCCTTGGGGACTCCCTCTGCTGGACAAAGAAGTATCTCAAGTTGAATCTGCTCTCTATATTATTATTAAATACAAGTCTAGAGAGGAAATGGTGATTAAAAGCTGCAACCATGGATGATCTGTTAGGAATTATGACCAGATGGTTGTTTGATTTGTGGTGTAGATATCACCACGATTAATCCTTCAGAGCTGACTGATGATAATTTGATTTAGCCTTCCCAAATAATGCTGGTGCAGATGTTGCTTTGTTGCCTAAAGGTTAACCAGTCCTCAGGAGTGCCGCCTGGATCTAAATGTGGATCATGCTTTGTCTCCTCTATTGTGTACGGTATGGGAGACTTGTGGGGTGAACCAGGGACTGTATCTATGTTAATTTTGCATGTTTTATTATTATTATTTTAAAAAAAAATAAGATTTCAAGAATCTGCTGCCTGAAAAGCGCCCTATTACCGAAAAACAGGGAAAACGGGAGATTTAAATGTGTTCGCTGCTATGACAAAGTACAGCGTGGCCTCAGAGCGCCGTGTTCAGTTGGGATCAAGGCAGTACTTTGTTTTTTGGAAAATGCAGTCAAACGTGTCTATTTCCATTACAGCATTGCTTTATCAAACTTCATCGGTTCTTTATAGCTATGCCACATTACAAAAACACTCCAGGGGAAGAAGTGAAAATGGATGTGCAGACCTGTAAAATACTCTCTATACTAAATGCAGCTTATACTGTATACTGTAAATCTTCTCTTAAACTTAATCTTAAGAATACAGTTGTGTATAATAAATATGTAATACTATAATTGCGAGGACAGTGTACTGATTTCGCATGCCCTGAAGATTTATCCATATCTGCTACATATCTGACCCTTACATCAACCTTAGCCTCATTATGAATCTAAACTTAACCCTAAAAATAATTTAACCCTGTGAGGAGCTAACCTTTGTCTCTGATTTTCCTCTCGCTCCCATTTTGACTGCGTGTAATATATAGTTGTACAAGTATAGTCAACACATATTTGGAAATTTGGAAACTTTCCAGCTTGTGCTCTATACACTGGATTTGAATTTTGAATATTATATCACATTAAAGGTTATTTGTGATTTTACCAAAAAAAAAGTAATAATTAAAAAGAGAACACTGTCAAGTCAACCAATGGACATGACCTTGCACTAGTTCAGAAACACATCCTGCCAAACACACACACACACACACACACACACACACACGCTCACACACACACACACACACACACACAGTGATGCTCTTTTCCCCCACGAATGTTTGTTTGGTGGATCGTTCAACAAGCTAAGGTGCAGGACAAGACTTGTGTTAAATGTTTGTAACTTAGATGGAGACTTTAGCAAGAAAGCTAACGTGGGTTCAGAGTCTCTTGCGTTGTGTAGCAGGACGCTACCAGGCTCGGTGTGACCGTCTGCTCCGCCTGTGATATAACACCATGTTTTTGCCTTGTTCAAAATTTGATTTGCTGTATTGAAATAAGTTGCTGTGGCAATTTTGCATGGAACAAGACCATGCACACTTTACTGAAGCTCAGTGCACATGGCCGCGGTGTCTGAATCATGCAAAGAGCGAAGAGGGAATGTGAAGAATCACACAGAGACATAGCACCTGGCATGAAAGCTATAAAGCATGTCATCATTCTCAGAAGTAATTAAAGCTCAACAACTAAGCCATTGTCTAACTTATCATGTTTCTCCTTCCTAGGGAGCTTATCGCAGCGACCGCTGTGAACAGCAGACTAGATGCCATCTCACACTTATCTGCATCATTAGCTTTGGCCTCCTTAATCAGTTATTTCTTATTCTCAGTGACTCAGGCATCTTTCACAGAAGCACTCTCAGTTAAAGATTTCAGAATAATCAAATATAGTAAAATTAGAAATAAGGACATCTCCATTGGTGGGAGTTCCTTCTTTTGCACCTGTGTTTAGTTTCTCTTGCCAGTAGTGTATGGATGTCATATGTGTCAATAGTACACATGTATGTAAGGTTTCACTGTATACGTTTAAATTATGGCCCTACATGGCCTTCACAGTTTAATGCTGACATGCATTAATATGAGAGCAGATATATTACAGTGACTGAGTGCAGAACTGTACGTGACTCCACTCGCCACAGATCCACTGGAGCTGCTGGTGTTCAGAGGTTTAATTGGATATATGCAAATCTGTGGAAACTTTAAGGGGAGTAAAGGGATTAAACTGCATTAAGGAGCCAGGAGTGTGGAAAAGGGAGTACACACACACACACACACACACACACACACACACACACACACACACACACGGGATTAAAGTATAACGCTGGCATTATTTTATCTTTTTTATCATTATCAACAAATCCCATGAAAAGACAAAAATCAAGAATGAATTTATCCTGCTAACAAGTGCTGTCTGTGCAGCCACAGTCTGATAATGCCACCATGATAGACGGTACAGTTCAATCTTCTTCCAAAAACTATTAGAAACACCTCATAGTCGTACCATCGACATTTTGTTTTGTTACGATGAACATAGATCTAAACCGCGAGCGTGTGATGTAGGCACAAAAACATTGTTACACTAAATGTGCTTTTCATAGACTGCGGATGACACATATTGGCAGGAGGAAAAAGCTGTATCAGGTTTACAATAATTGTAAGTCAGATTAATCCACCGTTGGCTTTGGTGTCTTTAGGGGATTTTAATGAAAAGATAAAATAGTGTCAGCATTATTCTTTGGGAAACATATATGGAAACACAGTATTTATGTTAGCTTTATAGAAAAAAAAAAGAGCTGGGTTTTAACGACTCGCTCAGACTTCAGAGGAGGAGGAAATAAGTTGTGAGAGGATGACAATGCAAAGAGAAAAACAAAGGTGCAAGACTTGCATAAATTTGCCACCGCTTGAAAAACACCATCGGGCACAATTTCTCCATTTCACAGATGGCTACTGGCACCGTAGCAGCTCACCAATTTGAGGAAAGAAAGAGAGGTAGAGACACAAATGAGTGTATGATGCTACACAGCTGCACTGCATTACTTATTAAAGTAAGGGAACATACGTCCAACAGAGAGGGGGATTGGCTGAAGCAGATGTCCAGGCACATATGAGGGGCTACGGGGGGGTGAGGGGTAACATGGGCAGAGAGGAGAGTTGACATGCCACTGTGTGTAAAGCCAGCCAGGCAGAGGCAGCGAGGTCTGGCATGCTAATCGACCACTTGAGACAGCATGATAGCTGGAAAAGACAAAAACTCAGATGTATCTCTTATGATCCGATACAGCTGATGTGCCAGATTTTATGTCACAGCAGTGCTGTCATTAAACGTCACTATGACAGCACATGAGAAAAACTATTTCTTTAACTAGAAAAAACATCAATAACTCACAACTGTGGGGAAAAAAAATCTATTTTTCAAATTTGTTTTTGTGTGACTTTTTTTTAACTTACTAAGAGGGACTATAGCACTAAATCAGCTGCCCATTTGTATTTCTATCAATCTTTTACTCTACTTTCTGTTCTGAAAGCCCCATTTCTGAGCTGTCAACCTTGTTTTCTTAAACTGCGGTAAACAGTGTCCTTTTGCAACAGAGAACCTATCAATTCTGCGTGTGTGGGGATGTAAATGTGTAAGAAATGGTTAAAACCACTTAGTGCGGTTTTTTTTTTCTGTCCTAACTGTAACCTACGTCACATATCACACAAAAAGTTATTGCAACCCACTGCACTGTTGATGTCAATTAGCTGTTGTTGTACTGAAGACGAATCCTTATGATGTTATGTCACTGACTGTGTTAGGAATGCTGCTGTTTTTGATTTTCACCACAAAGCATAGAAACAAAGAAACGATCAATCAGAAGGCTGCAGGGTGAGAGTGCATTATGGAAAGGAGCAACCTGAAACTTGCAGTATAATAAGGCTCATCGTTAGAGCTTTAAAGGAAAAAGCTGCTTTGATTTCACATTTCTGATTTGACACTCGTGCCATTACGTTCACTGTTGGTTGATGGATTACAGACACGTTTGAAACCCCCAGACGTGACATTTTTCTTCTGGTTACTCATCGCACAATTCAGGCACGTCTGTTTGTTTGCAGAGAGAAACAAGGTGGAATTACCTGTGTTAATGTGCTCTGTCAAGTGCTCCGCAGAAGTCCAGTAGACATAATTAATATAGAAAAATCTATTTAAAAAATGCAAAGCAGTGCTCGCATCCCGCATGTCAGAGCGGAGGATAGAAAAGTGGGAGAGCTTGAGATACAATAGCGACTACAACTGTGAAATTATACATCAGTGTGAGAAAGAAGGCAAATAGGGGAAGACTGTGCATGGAGGACATGGAGCTTTGTTGAAAAAGGACCAGTGTCTTCGGATTCTCTCTGGATAACAACACTAGTAGGTGGCAGTGTGGGCGCACATTACTTCACCAGCCTGCTGGAACTTGCTAAACCTCTCGCTTCCTCTTTTTCTCCCTCCGTTTCCTCACTCCGCCTTCTTCCCATCCACCACTCCTCAGGTGTTGAGGCATGCTCTGTCACCAGTTAATTACTCACGTCACTCCCGAGTGGATGTAACAGCTGTCTGCCCTGAAAACTGCCGTAGGGCCCTCCCTGCAAGTGTGTGACAAGTGCCAGTGTTACTGACATAAATGATGTCACAGCACCTCCTGTCTCCGCCTGAATTACAGTAAACCCAAGAGTGAAGAGAGAATACTTCCCCCTCTCGTTCTTTCACTGCTGCTCTGCCTTTTTCTAAAATCTGTCCGTTACTCTTCTCTTCATGACTCAGCTTCTTGTCGGCGAGGTTCTCAAATTCATATCTCAATGTTTTTTCAGTGTTCATTTTTAATCTACAACGGTAGAAGATATTTGGAGAAATTGTTCATGGGGGACGTGAATAGTCGTGCAGTATTATTAAAGTATAAGGCTGGTGGTATGTTTTTTTTTTTTTATTACTGTCAGCAAATCTTATGAAAAGACCAAAACCAACCATCAACTAACAAGTATTTCTTTGTTTGCCAAAGTCCAATATAGCTTATTCCTCTGTGCCTCTGCGCTATGGCTGCAATGTCGTCCAAAAACCATTAAATGAAACAATATTGAACACGATCCGTGATTATGACAAACGTGGGGGTTGTAGTTTATTTTGAATCCACCCCCCCCCACACACACACACACACTGTTCTTGTGTGCCATAATTACTCATTAAAGCACCAAATTGTGCATCAATCCAAGGCTGAAAATAGTCCCGAATGTTCGATTTTTTTTCATGTTTGCATAACGGTTGCTGAAAACTACAGCTGTTTTAGAAAAAATTACTGAGCCTTTTTTTTAATGGAATTTGTTGACAATAATCATAATAGAAAAAAATATCACCAGCCATATCCTTTAAGTTTAGTCGATATTTGTTCATAAACCAAAGTATTAGACAAAGTAAAAGTTGGACCTGACGATGGTGCCACGTCATAATTTAAGGAGGAGGATAACAAAAATGATGACAGTTCACTCTGAGCGGGATATGAATATCTGTACCAATTTCAATCCATCCAGTAAACGTTGAGATAATGTCGTTCCTCTGACCGGCCACAAGCATCATCTCAAAACATCACAACATGCATCACAGCTCTCAGATAAAAACCTGGGTGATTTACAGCTATGCCGTGCAGCCCTAACACAGACACACTTGGTAAAACCAGCAATAACAATTATTAGAAATAACATATTATTATCGTAGCTATTATAACCCCCATCACTAATTGGTGCACGAGCAAAGACTACACGGCGCAGTGAGTTTATTCCTCGTTGTTCGGATCGACATCTTAGTGGAGCATCTGCAGGAAAAGTAAAAACCAGCATTTGTCTGCGGACGGATAAGTAAGCATAACCGATTTATCTAAGCAACGCAGCAAAGGGAAGACGCCAGCCAAAATGACTACTCAGTGAAGCCACCAGAGAGCATCAGTGTTGCCAATTAGAGGCAGTTATGCGATTCAAACCAACAGCTTGACTCCCACTGTAACTAAGCTCCCGGTGTGGCAAAATGTTTCGATCAGAGAAAACTCTAAAAGATATCAACAATCCTGTCCGCATAAGAACCACAGCAGGCCATCCAGTGATACTGATAAGCTTTCTTCTTGAAAGGCCTGGGTGGGAAAAGTGAAGGGTAGGAAATGTAAATAGATACAAGCCTGAGGAAATATGTGGGAGCACAACCCACATAATGACCTGTCAATTTAAAATAGCATGTGGGAGAGTCCAAGTAAAGGATGGAGAGATATATGTTCCCTTTTTCTGTATTCATTAATAGTCACAGAAAAAAGGGATTTGTAGATGCTTGATGCCTGCTGTTAACTGGTCAATTTAAAAAAGCTAAAAAATGTGTACATATATGCGGCTTCAAAAAATATTTTCTCTAAGGCTGAACATTTCATTTCCTGATGAATAGATGCTATCATCAAATCTAACGGAATGACACTGCGTGCCTAAATAAAAGTAAATAAAGTACATTAACAAAATAAACTGTCTCTCTCTCTCTGCTGCAGCATAAACACTCAAACACACACACACACATAGCCCTAACCGTGACCAATTTTCTTTGCAGCGTTTGTGTGAAACCTCTGACAGAATGTCTGCAATTGTCTAAACATTTCCGACTGTGCTCCCAACGGAGGGCAGACTGCAGTGATTCAATACACCATGACACCAATTAGCGGGGTAAATAATGATGCGGCCTGGCAGAAGCATTTCCCACTGTGGCATTTCCCACCTCACTGATCTCCCTGGTCTGTTCTTATCAAAGCAGCTTTTCCTTTTCGTGGGTCTGATATTTAAGATCAAAGGGCAGCTCTAACTCATCAATGCTCTTACATCTTCCCTACAGCAATGGCTACAGCGCACAATAACAAGAGCACATTATCATCAGCCTGTCCTGCTCCACCTTCACTTCACAACCACTGGCAGAAAAGAACTGACAGCAAATCACAAGTCTTTGTACACAGTCATTTCCCTGAGCAGACAGCGTGAAGCTGGAGAAGTTCTGAGAGATCAGAGCACGGCATTAACGTCTGAGACAGGACTGGACCTGTCTGCTTTTCTGAAGTCCTCCGACTGCACCTCTCCAGTATGACAATCAATAGTCTTATGTTTTTGATGAAACCATCCCGTCTGTCTGCCTGGAAGGAGAGTTGTGCATGTGTTTGTGTGTGTGTGTGTGTGTGTGTGTGTGTCAACTGGCACAAGCACTTATGTTTGCGATGACACGCGACAAGCCCGTTATCACTCTGGAGTCAGTGAGCTGCAGCAGGAAGGAGGTGCACAGACTGTAGAGATGCTGTCAATCGGCGAGGCTGAAACTGCACTCTGCAGGAAGGAGAGATAGCTTATCTGCGCGCGGTCAAAAGGTGATCGAAAGCAGTGTGTGGGCGACTGTGCTGCGATCGGGCTGCTGATCACTCGCAGAGCGTCCAGAATGGGCAACAAATCATTTTCATTCAACATGTAAGCCAACAGAGAATGATAAAGGTTTGCACTCTTAGAAAACAAGATATGATATCTGTGCAGACGCCCCAAAGAATTTTACATAAAATTTGGAACGGATGAATAATCAGGACTGCAGCAGTTCTGTCTACAGCTTAAAAAAATATAATAGAAATATAAAAATAAATAAAAATCACAGGATCAGAGAGGAGTAAGTCAAATCGTGACTTACCCGTGCAGCTCCTTGAGAGAAACAGATATTTTGAGGTTGTGTCCCAGCACATGGAGGGCTGTAAGGATGTCGGCCCATTGCACCATCTCACCCAGGGGGCCCCCCTTCAGCACCTTGGGGCTGAAGACATCCCCAGACTCCTCTGTCAGAAAGCCCACATGGACTAGAATCTGAGCATTGAGGAAAAGGAGCAAAGTCAAGGCAGGAGATAAGAAGACAGTGTGTGTGTTTTTAAAAAAAAAACATTTCTGTACCGTTATTGTAGCGAGTGAGACGTTATACAATTCAGGAGTTTCATGTACACTTCTGTGAATAAATTGAGATATTTGGCATAGATCAGTGGTGTCAGGTTTTTAAATATAATCAAGTATCTCATGAAAGTGAGGAACTCCCAAGAAATACAATCAACTCCGCATTAAAGCTGAATTGAAAGTTGACCTGCTGAGGGGCTAATTGATATGCAGAACGGTGCACCAGCAGTTTGACTGCTGACGGTGAAGGGTGAAATTTACAAGTTGTTAAATATGTAATCAAATTAGATGTTTCAATATGCCAACATTGAATTTCTATTTTTTCACTTTTACTTGAAAACTTTCAGTGACAGTTAGACATCAGCATGAACCCTTTCTACACCAGTGTGGACAAACACACACACAAACACACACACACACACACATCTTCAGTCTTGGTTCAGGATTTTTCCTCCAAATTGTTTTACAGTTTTTTGTTTTTTTTTGGTTCTTTAAAGCAGTGATGTTTTGCTAAACCATCCTACAAAGATTTTCTGAAAAAAACTTTGAGGAGATTAATAGAGCATGCAGTTAAAGATTCATGTTTGATTTCACATCAACAGGGCCGAGATTAAAGCGATGTTAATGAGATTTTGAGAGGCATAAAAAGTCATATTAGCATCTAAACTCTCCCTGTGTTTCACTGACTGGCCCGGTTCGTATATATATCTCACTGAGCTCTTCAGAATTACATCTTGTAACTAATACTGGTGCTAATCCCAGAAGCACCCAATACAGCCTCAATGATTCATCCTGGACATCTGCCTCCAGTTAAAGTACAACCTGATGACCATCACATGGTTCATATTCATAACTCCAATGTCACAGGGACACTGAGTAAAGACTATTAGAGGGGTCGAGTAGAAACGTGGTTCTCAAAAGCTTAAAAGCACAGTGCACACCAAGAACAGAAAGCAGGAAAAAAACAAGACAGGTGAGACAGAGAGCTTCCATAAAACATCTCTCTTTTCAACAACTCCAGTCTATTTCCGTTTTCTCAACAGCACTCAGTGTTCCAGCAATGAAAGCCAAGCCTGCAGAGCCTGGTTAATGGACAGTAACCATTACTGTCAAACACACCATTACAATAAACAAAGCTTGCTCGCCGGTGGGGAAGAAGCGGGCATTTGGGACGAGTGTGATGTTATTAACAGAACCACCTTTGATTCGTCTAACTGAAAAGCTCTCTCTCTTTCTCTCTCCGGTCGATGAAAGAAACAGATTTTAAAAAGCAGAGCGCTAGAGTACTGGACATCTCATTTACAAAAAGCAAAACACTAGGAATGAATATCTAGCGATCCTCATGTTTTATTCAAGATTTTTAACTTTCATGAAACTTTTCAACTACAAAAAAGGGATTTTTCACAGATCTGTCCACATGTTCATAAAACAATCTGGTGAAAGTGAAATGCCTGTACAGCGCTCCTGAGTCCACTTTATTATGAAGCAAGCTTACAAATAATAACACCGTGCCATATTAATATTAATAGGATGCTGCATATGTAAATGTGTTGGAAAAGGGTCAGAGATGACTGGGGGCTTCAGGCAAAAAAAAAAAAAAAAAAGACTTGAAATGCAACAGATAAAGTTGTGTTTTTGCTTTTGTAATGAATAATTTTATTGTATGCAAATGATTTAGTTACTGTATATGTTTTCCTTGCAGTGCTGATCTTTGACAGTGTCGAGTACGTACAGTATGTTAATATGGTGCTGACATCAGGTTTAAAACTAAGAAAAGAGCAATATAAACATAATGTGATGTAGTGGAGTGAATGTCAAGAGGGGGAGGAGAAAATAAATATATTGAGGTAAAATATTTTGGTCATCATAAATAATCAGAGGATGGAAATGGTTTGGAAAACTGAGTTGACAGTGCTGTGTGTTATTTTGTCATTTAAATGACAAATCTTAACGACAGGCATCGAACAGTTACTGTGTGTTTCTT
Source organism: Pampus argenteus (assembly GCA_036937835.1). Lineage (NCBI taxonomy): Eukaryota > Metazoa > Chordata > Actinopteri > Scombriformes > Stromateidae > Pampus > Pampus argenteus. The sequence goes on from CM072878.1 coordinate 9,328,544, forward strand.
ACTGAAAGCAATTTTCCCACCTCAAGAATAAAAACATGGATTTAATAAACAAAACTCCATGAAGTCGTTTAAATTACAACCACAAGAGAAAAAAAGACAAACAACCCCCCCAAAAAAACCAAAAAAAACCCCACACGCTTCATTTTTAAAAGTCATCTTGTAAAAGGTTTTAACATGGGAGGGGTCTAATGTCATTGCCTTTGCATCAGGCAGGAGGCAGTTCTCTTTATGGAAATGTCCCTTTAAATGTCAGTGGTGAAAGTGCCTGCGAGGAGTTACCCTCTTTCATTATCTGCTAATGTCTGTTAACTCAACACACTGCGACTCACACCGAGTAGCTGAAATTAAGAGAAGAAAATGTTAGTCTAACAAAATGTCCCAGCTGTTCTTGATCCTAGTATGTGAGCATTTTCCTTTAATGCCTAAAAAAAGGATTTACATCAAAAAATTAGGAGGAATACGTTTCCAGAATTACAGAAGAATCAAAATCTGTTGTCATAATCTTTTTTTTTTTTTGGCTCTTATCTAACCCACAACACAGCCTCCTCTCCTACACTTTTATCCTGCAGTGTGTGTGTGCAGATACATATTTGTGTGCCTAATATTCACCCTTTTCTGATCTCTCCAGTGGTTGCGGAGCTTGTCATCCAGTCGTCGAGCAGCAGAGGCCCACTGTGCTGCCAGCCTGCGCATGCGTCTCTTCATAAAGCTCAGAGATTCCTTCCCAGTGCCAACCTGCTCCAGCAGAGTCCCGATGTCAGACTGGAAGGCAGCCTGCATGACAGGAGCAATAAAAAAATAAATAAATAAAAATAAAAAATACGTGTAGAGAACTCTTGATTTGATTGTTTCCCAAGCCAATGTTTCATTTATTTATGTTACGTTCTACAACATAAAATACTGGCATTAAGGTTTATAACTTGGCCTGAGGCAGGAGGGGAGGGATGGTTACAGACTACTACAGAATATGCTGTTCGTACAAGTGCAACCATTTTCACTACAGTGAGTGGAGGTCCGTAAGACTGTATTCAGCACAGAAAGCTCGTCTCACCGTATCTTGTTATCTGCTAGTGCCCTGGAGCCAGGCCTCTCAGACAGGTTGCCTGAGGGATTCCTGGATCATCCTCATAAATAGTCTGCTCTTATTTTACATCTCCTCCTCCGCACGCTATAATCACTGCATCACAGTGCAAGGCCAGCATAAGGCGTATTAATCAATGATATGGGAGCACGGAGTACTTGCATACATAAATACACGGAAGAGAACACATGATGCACACAAACAAAAAAACACACATACAGTACACTATCAAAGTGTTCTCTCAAAGACTGAATCAATATGTAGAGCCGTATTGTACTCTCACTACGCAGGTGAATTACTGCTCTCGAGAGCAACTTGTGTACGGCACAGCAAAATGCAGAGTACCCCGAGGGAAGCCTTGGGATTAGTCTCAGTGAATACAGGCTGGCAATTAGAGCAGAAGGTAAAGCTGCAGAATGAATTCACATCAGGGTCTGTTGTGCTGGGTGCATATGTGACTCTGGGGACAAAAAGGAGAGGAGGTGAGGAGTGGGTTAGACCTTGAGGAGCGCTTGTAAGCACATCATGTGTTGACTCTGAAATTAAAATTTAAAAAAAGGAGGCAGGGAGGCAAATACAGGAGCCATGAAAAAACTCTGCCTAGCACAGCGGCATACAGCTGGATACTGTGATTCTCCCACGAGCTGGTTCTTTTCACCTGACAGAAAAAAAAAAAAGTACTGACAGATTTGTGTTGTGAAAATTAAAATGAAAGACAGCATACCCGACTCTTGGGTGGAGGCTTCAGGGTGGGTGTAGCAGTCTGGTTCCTCCAGGCCAGCGGGGGGCAGAACCACTCTACCTCGCTCAGGTAAACGAGAAAGGAGCAGTCAGATCCGTCCACACCATAAAACGCATAGCACGGGTCCGAAGTCCAACGGGCGCGCATCCACTGGAAGGCAACGGCAAAGAATCTGTTGTCTCAAGAACATACTAACAAACTCTACTGCTCATTGTCTGTATTAATTGTTTTTATCTTTGTTTCTTTTCTATACTCTAATTTTCTTTGCTATAATATGTTGCTTAGAGAAGCCAGTGCTCCGCAAGAAGCCCTTAAACATCGATCTGTATCTTATTGTAAAACATATATGTTGCACCAAGGTGAGTCGCTGAGAGAGAGAGGAGGGGATAAAGGGACTTACATCCATCTTACTGGGGCAGTCTGGATAACGGGGATCTTTAGGAATCTCACATTGTCCTAATGTTCCATCCCTTACTGGAGAAAAAGGAAAAATGCAAAGGGTTTATCAAAGCCTTTGCACGCATCCACACATCAGGCATCAGCACACATCAGCAGGAAAAGCTGAAAGAGAAACACAAAGAGGAAGGCGGAGAACAACATGCTGGCGAAGGATCCGAAATATCTACTGAATGTTTACAAAAAAATCTAATCAAAGCATCTCGTTAACCTCGTTAGTCTAAAAAATTCTACCGATATATCCCGTTTAACAAAAGGCTGAGTTTTTATGCAACACAAAACAGAATTATTGCTCCTTCTGGTGGTCAATATAAACGGTTTATATTGACCGATCGGGTCTTTACAGCGTTTCCTCTAGGCATTAAGTCTGCTTGCCTTTCACGTTATAGTATACAGCCTACTGCCTTTGGGATGAACAGAGATAAATTACAGAGTATGGCTGGCTAACAAGCTCCTGTAAAATCTTGGCCTCCCCTGCTGAATGGCCAAGTCTCTGTTCCAACCCACTCATTGGATTTACTATAGATAGATGGCATTAGTGCAATTCATAAAAAATCATCATCTTTCCCCTGCTTCCCTCTCACTCTCCTTTCCATCGTTCCCTTTCTCTTTTCTTTCTGCCTCTCCCCTCCTTCCTATCCCTTCCTTTCTTCTCCTTGAAGCCCAGTGCTACAGAGCCTAATTAAAGGAGGAGTTGCAGCTCCTCCGCCAGCATCCTGCCAAGCATCGAAGAGCACAATCACAGACAAATAATTGCCAGCCATTCTGTCCGATTAGCATGATAACGACAGACCTCACACAATGAGAAGCGCGGCTGCCTGCCGCCGTCAACGTGTAGCCGGGTTCAGATCGGCCTTGTTTAAATGGTAACAGACATTATGACATCAAAAAAAAGAGTATCCGGCACGTTAATGAGACGATGTGCTGAATTGTTTTTCTGTCACGAAGAGTAATGTAGTGTGGATAGAGGGGAGGAGCTGAATTCTGGATTAACCCTGCAGTCCAATTTTTATTCTGCACCCAATAAAGAAATTGAGAATGAAGGCTAATAAAGGGATCTGACACACCCGGATCCCATTAACTAGAAGGTAATTCATCATCATGGTTTAAACATTCAAACTTTTGTGCGGTTATGATGTGGCAGCAACAACGGAGACCAGAACGTGTTTGCGGTACGCCGGAGCTCCTCCACCCACCCAGACACAAAATTGTGGCATGCTATTCTAGCGGGCAATGTGGCGTGAATAACGTCTGTCATGTTTTATATGATCAACCAGCAAGTTCCAGTTAGACATAAATTGTGCATTCAAGTGTTAGACTGGATCCAGGCTTGACAGGCGGGCTTATGTGGGCAGAGGGGAAAGTGTTTTTTTTGGTATTTGGTATTTGGTATTTCCCACATATATGATTGGGCAGTGGGCAGGCTGTGACGTATATATGCGTGCGTGTTTTTAAATCCTACCTCTGTTGTTGGCCATGCTGCGCTGTAGGATCTGCTCCACCCTCACCGCCATGTCAGACATGTTCTGGGCTATTGCCTGGATCCGCTCCACCAGTCCTATAGGCTGAATCCTGACGCACGAAAGAGGAACAGAACGTCTTAAAATATTACAGCAACAACCGTCTTTTTAAATGACCTAAATACTTTTCAAACTGCAATCAGACACTTTCAAAAGAAAGAGGACACAACTTTTCTTTTATAGCTTCCTTCAATCCAGCGTTCGTTGTTTTGTTTTTTTTCCAGCCTTCACAGTGAACTTGAAGTAGTGGAAGAAATGCTAATTGTCTAGAACTTCAGGCGTGAAATTGAAAAAAGCTTTTAAACAATGACAGAGAATTTATTTGTTGAGATAAAAAAAAAAAAAAGTGACTGAGCATATTAGCAAGTGGGTCCTTGGGGAGGATTGTTAATAAATGTGTTGCACTGCTCTTGACCTCTGTGGCCTAAAAGCTGTTGGCAAAACAAAAACCAATATTTACAACGAGGAAGGAGAAATAGGGGATGGAAGACAGAGAGAATAAAGCGAGGAGGTGGGGGTGACAGTATTATAATTACAAAAGATTTTGGAAATCTATAACATGTCAGATCATCTGAAACTTTGCAGAGAAAGGGAAAAACATCAAAGAAAATGTGATTTTTCTGTGCAACAATGAAACCTTTAAAGGAAAAGATATCAGATGATGTTGTTGCCACTTTATGAATTTAATGAATTATGGATTATATGCAATTTTATGAATTATATGCAATTATAATTTTGCCATTGCCCAAGGTCTTCAAATTGCTTTCTTATCTAATAGACCAAAGCATCCAATTTACAGTCATATACACGGAGGAAATCAACATTTCAAAAGCAAAAGCCAGCCAGTGTTTTTTTTCTTGCTTGACAAATGAAAAGATTATTAAAATAAGATCAAAATTTTCCAGTGATTATAGTTGTTTATTTGAAAAATGTATTAATCAACTAATACACTTTAGCACTAGAAGCTAGTGTTGCAAGTTTTTGTAAAATCCCATACTGACTAGTTGAAGAAGGTATTTTTTTTCTGCATAAACTTTCAATTTAAGAACATTCATTTTCAGAGAGAAACTATAACAATAATCATATTTTCAGACTATGTGTTGCACTTGTTAATTCAAGAGCCTATGAATACATAATGGAGTTGCCGGTGGATACCATTAAATTTTTTGGAAGTCCTTTAAAGTAAGATCCTTGTTTCTACACAGCTTGACACATATGCAGACCCATAACATCTAACACGCAACAACTTCACAGAAGAGTACAACTTAACCCCAAACTTTTGCACATCAACGCATGACTTTAATTATGTATGCTGCCCGTTATATTCAGCCGATCATTGCCGCATCATCCTGCTTTACATGAAAACAAATACTAAAATTAATTATTTTAATGAGCTGTCATTATGTAGTATTATTTTTTAAATTTACATTGCTTGTTAAAATAAACATGTATTATATAATATATATATTATATATATGAATATGTACTCAGATATTCACAAAAAGACTAATAGAATAGTGGTTCTGCATTGGATGCATATCAAGCGCTAAAACTCTCTCTCTCACCGAGGCAGCATGTATTTCTGTGTGTGTGCCAGAGGAAACCAATCTAACTGTGATTGTATGCATAACTTAACATAATCCTAAACCCCAATTTAATTTTTCTAGGTAGTGCCGAAGAGGCAAGTGGTAGCCAAACTCTTCTGCAGTATCCTTTAGAGCAGCAGGTCAGCGAAAATTAAATGTGCACGTGCACATGCACACAAAGAAATGATTAATATGCAGTGGCACAAGGCTTTTACTTGTGCAGACAGACATTTGTGGTCTCACACACAACCATCCCATATTTTTATTGCTGGGCGTCTGATCCAGAAGAGTATCAGGCTTTGAATAGCAAAAGGACAACTTAATTACTTTTTGAACAGCAGGTGGACAAAGTTTTTGCCACCAAGTTAGATTTTAAAACTATTTGGCCTTTGTCATAGTAACATTTCCAGTACATTCCCTGAGAGGCCAATTAAATGATTGTTTGAATTAAATGACAGCATATCCACAGGGCATTTTGTGGAGAAAATTAAATTCTGCCAGTGTAATAACTACAGATGAAATTGATAAAATGCAGAATACAAATAACAGTTTTCCCCTATAGGCTTCTGAAAAGCAGGAGTCAGGTAAGATGAGGCAGTGCACCTTTTCTGTCATTGTTCATTATTTGCAGTCAGCAGTGACAAGCAATATTGTAAATGAGAAACATTACTATGATACCTTTTGCTACATTATGAGCGGTGATTGCGTTATTGTGTGAGAACGTGTGTAGGCTTTATTGAAGTGGTTTTCAGAAGCGAGATGTGCCAGCTGTGTGGAAGACGGAGGCAATGTCCAGGAGGGAAAATGGACAGCAAAAACAGTAGGGAGCTTCCTCTTCTCAAACCCTGAGCAGGTGCGGGCATGAGAAAAGGTCTGTTGCCAATGGCAACCGCTGAGAGCGAACACACACGATTCTCGGCTGTCAGCTTCAACGTGTCCAGCAGGACCCCTGCTCTTTCTTTCTAATATAAGATGCTGTCATACATATATATATATATATATATATATATATATATATATATATATATATATATATATATATATATATATATATTCTTGTATTTCTTCTCACAGAGAAGGGTGATGTTTATTTTAACATATATCTTCTTCAATACCAGGTTTTGCGGCACAAGGTTTCCACTGCACACATCTGCTCTACTGGGATGCCCCAGGGCTCCGTACTTGGCCCTCTTCCTTTCCTCACACCATATCTCTTACCTTTACCTTACCTTATCACTATGCCAATGACATTCACCTTTTGGCACACAGCTCAAGCTGGAGAAGTAGACAGAATATTCTTTAGACCACCTCAGGTTAAATTTTGTTTTCTCAGCAGCTTTCTATCACTGCTGACAACACTGCAGTGACCTCCTCCAATGTTAGAAATGTTTTTAACTTTTTTTTTTTCCATCAGCAGAATTAAGATTTCTTCACTCGTTCAACACTCATTTTGTAACGGAGGTCAGCTGTTAAACAGCTTTATTTTGGCTGTCGTGTCACCTGTCATGATGCATCTTTCACCATAAAATAATAATACTTTTCTTGACATTACTTTCCATCTTGTTTCTTTTATCATTCACTGACACTGCGAACATGAGTCTGTCCTCTTAAGAAAAACAACATTATAGGTTTTAAATTCTGTAGCCAAAAACAACTTGCCATATAGCAGTGGTCCCCAAACTACGGCCTGCGGGCCGGATATGGACGCCTCCACATTTTGCCCGGCCACGTGATCGAGACTTATACATGCATAGAACGTAACGTAATGAGCTGCTACCTGAAATAAACGCATTTCTTCATTAAAAAAAACAAAACAGTCCCCGAGCTGATCGACCCAGAATGGAAATGGCACCTGGCATTTTTAACAGACGTGACAGAAATGCTGAACAGCCTTAACTTGCAGCTACAGGGCCAAGGGAAACAAATTAGCGACATGTATTTCCACGTAAAAGCATTTGAGGTGAAACGAGTGCTGCTTTTGGAACAAGTGAAACAGAACAACTTCATCCATCTCCCTGCTACCCAAAGCCTCTCTGCAGAGAACCCAGCGGTCCCAGCTGAAAAGTGTGTGGAAGCAGTGGAAATGCTGAAGGCGGAGTTCGGTGTGCGATTCCGTGAACTACATGTTAATGCAAAAGACTTCTCCAGAACCTCTTTGTTTCCGACATCGATGAAGCCCAGGCTTCTTATCAGTTTGAGTTGGTCGAGTCACAGAACTGTGATGTGATGTGTGACTTCTATGCCGCCCTCCGAAACGACACGTACAAACAAATATAATCATAATGAAATCTACTGAGATAAAATCCGTTCTACAACCAAACTGGTAGTGAAATGTATTGTGTTGGTGGGTGTTGTATCAGTTCGCTTTCTTAGCCTGCTTGCTTTCTAGTTTTCACAGTGAAGTTGAAGAGAGAAGAAGAGAGAACCTGACCCCGGCCCCCTTGTCAGAGAAGAGAAAAGTTATTTGGCCCTCACAGGAAAAACTTTGGGGACCTCTGCCATATAGTGACAAGTGGGTAGGGAGAGTAGCTAGATTAAAGTAAAGTGGGAAAATGTTGCACAAGCAGCAGGAGAGCACTGCTCAAGACTACAAACTGGACATTTTTACTGCCACGTCGGGCATTTTACAGCTCTTAAACTGGACATTTTAAATGTCATGTTGGGTCATTTTAATCACATTATACTAATTACTTTACCTTAAACCATGACCTTCTCCTAACTCCAACCAAGTGTTTTTTGTGCCTCAACCTAACCATAACTTAACCACAGCATATTATACTCCTATGAGGTCCATTTAGTAGATGTTCTTCAGCTTTTTATCATATTACCTATCATCTCTTTCTGAGCCCCTTAAGTGTAATAAAACCAGGCAAACTATGCTGATGATCGAATATGATCCAGAACAGCTACTAAACTGACCTTGAGATAAGATTAACGTTTGCCAAATCCTGTTTCCATGGTCAAGAATGAATTTTGAAGCTCAACATTTCTATTTCATGATTTAATTTTACGCTAATTTACATTAATTTTGAGAATAATTTCGGTAAGGGGGAATGGATTTTTTTTTTAAATCCATGATTCCCCTGGTCTGAGGTACACCCTGATTTAAAAGGGATAGAAATTTTATCTAAATACACACCATCCCTACCCCTATAACTTTAGTGTACCAAGGGTCAATAATTGTCACAGTCTGCCCCCCTTTCACCTACCTCTAAGTAATTTTCCATTCCCTCTCCACTCACCTGCCAGCCCAAAACCCTTTCCCTCTCCCCCGTCAACGGTCGGAACCTAGGGGGAACCCCGTCGCCCCCCACTCACCTGCCAGCCACGCCCCCCTCATCAGACCTACTCCCCTCACCTGCTTCCCATCACCAATCAAGCTAAGATTTAAGCTCTCCCTGCTCACTCACTCTCTGCCAGATTGTTCTACATGCTCCTGCAAGACTTTCCAGCACTCTTCTTCGGATTGATCTCCCGCTGCCGACTTTGCCTGCCTTGGACCTACCTGCTTGCTGGACTGGTGTTCCCAGCCTAAGGCCCCAGACTTTCCCTGTGCCCAGAGAGACTGATTCCTGCGTGTGCTGCATTTGGGTTCTAATTACACCGGTTACAATAATAAGGGGGGCCCAGCCACTAGGTTGAGAGAGAGCATGTGCATGCATTGATACGAGTAAAGCAGATGTGGGGAGGGCCCAGCCAGCGATCAGGCAGCAATGAGCTATGATACTGACCGCCATTACTCTTCAAGAGTCACAAGAAAAAAGTAATTTATTCACCAGTTGGCTGCAATTTCTTAATTTCTGTAAAGATGCCTTTTGCCTTTATAGGCTTTAAATTAAACCACAACTAAGAGAAAGGTAACACTGTGCTTGCTTTACCTGTCAAGAGCCGAGCTGAGCTCATCCAGCCTGTGGGTTTCAGTGCTGTTACCCAGTTTAGACAGAGCATCCATCCTCTTCATGATGACCTCCAGCATGTCACTGATTTTCCTCAGCACCCCGCGATATTCTTGGCCACCGAGTACTAAAAAAAGACAGACAGTATGAGAAAAATATTACTGATGTAAATCAGAGGTAAGAATAAAGAATGAAACGGAGAAAATCATTCTGGAGAAAAAAATGTCAAATGACAAGGAATAAGTTTAATGCATTAAAGTGTGTCTCTCTATGCAAAGACATTTAATATACGGTAACCACATTTGGCTTCATATAACGTAGAATACAATGTCCCGGGAACAAAACAAAAACAAATTATTGTTATTTTACTGAAATGAAACTGTACCAGCAGTTTCAACCAATGCAGCTCACCAAGGCCAAAATCCATCTATTTTATGGCATATTTCACTGTCTGTTTACTTTTACCGACGCCTCACTGGGAGCCGGCACTCTGGCAAAACACAGGAATCAGCAAATTAGTCTGACAGTATTGGTTTTTGCCTTCTTGCTCAACTCAAATAATTAACAAGCTGGTAAACCCCTAATGATGCTGTTAGCAAATACCTAGTCAATTAACAAGCCTGCAGCTACAGACAATAAGGGCAAAGGAGGTCTCAGACTGTATTGCTGCATGCCAAGGTCCTGACCCAGCTATGTTTTCTTTGATCACACTAAGCTCTACAGTCAGTACCGAGTGCGATTGTTAACACGTTACATCAGAGTTCAAAATCACCGAAGGCTTTAAATGCACCTTTGCTTTTAAGAAAAGGCAATTAGCATGTTGCCTCAGGCTGTAGGTCTGGAGTCGCTTTTAATGAAGAGAACTCAAAGACAAAATGAAATAATGCCACTCTCGGGAGTGAATCTGTGGTCTGAACCACAGAGGGGGAAAAAAAAAAATATATATATATATATTAGAAACCAACATCAGCCTCATATTGTTCTCGTGGAGTCACCTCGCAGTGTTCCCTCATCAATTGCATTAGGCTTTAGAAACTGCAGCGTGTGCAGACTTACTCCCCCTGTCATGAGTTCATTTATCGCTGCTCAGGAGAAAGTCACCTTTCTCTGAAATTGTTTTTTTTTTTTTTATTACATCACCAGTAAATAAAATAAGGACCACAAGAAGAAAATCTCTTCTCTCTTGGTCTGGGGGATGCATGTGTGTTGTTGAGATTTAAAAAGAGGGTAAAAAGCACTCGGCATCAACAAAAAGCCCCATTGGCTCAGATACCGTCCTCACGAAAGGCTGCAGTGGTACTTCGGCTTAAAAGTGAATTGTATTATGGAGATCCCAGATATTATCCCCTAAATCTCTCCCTGTTATCGCCTTAACGTGTTTTTCTTATTTGACTCTGCACTGCTCCAGTCATTTCACTGAATATCTTCTGTCTCACTTAGACAACCTAAATAGATTTTTTTTTTATTAGATTTTTAAGTAATCTTCATTGTTGCATGTACCCAAAACCTGTTGAATGTGTACCACCCAAATGTATATTTATTGCCAGGTATTTTTGTGAGCTTTCCACAAAAACAAAAGACTGACTTTATGTAGATACAGAATATTTGACAATTTGTGAGGCTCCTCTCTCTCCATCAGCTGCGTTCTGCAGTAAAACTAAACAAGGCTGTGGGCTAAACTGTGGGAAGAACAACTCGCATTTCTCCTCACACACACATAGTGCTCATAAATCACCATTACTGGGACCAAGAGTATTCTGAGAACTGAGCCTTATATATGTTTGCAATCAACTGTTTTTCAGCCTGCTTTTACTCTTGCTTACTGCTGTCTCTCGGGGAAACACGGGCTAATGTGTTTTTTTTTCCCCCAACGCAGCGTCCAGTGTGCTGATAGTATCTATGTGCTAATGTAGAGCCTCCTCTGTGTCATTCCTCATCTGCTGGTTAATAAAGGGGCTGATTTAGCAGCAGCTAATCTCCTTCAACGACTCCATTTCGGAAGTGCCACAGCACAAATCGATATTATGAACAAATTCCAATTAAATCACCATTTGTACTGTAGCCTGCTGTGTGCACAGAGACTCACCGGCTACATGGCTACATTTTCATGTAGAAAAAGTTCAACTCTTGACAACTGCTACGATTTCAGTACCGGGGAGAACGCTGACAAGAATGTCCCCCACACACTATTGTAACTGCTGCAAGGTGAGCACAATCTCTAAACAGCTGTTGTTGTTGTTGTTGTTCTTGTACTTCAGCAGTTTCCATCAGTGTGTTCTCGCTTCGCCATATTTACCGATGCCTACCGTCACAGTTGCTGCTAATGCTCTTATCCCCTTTTATACTGCCTCTAACTGAGACCGTGTTCTGATCAATGGCATAATACACTCTGTCCTTACCTGTCCTGTCTGTGGGTGATGCGTTTAAAGTGCTCAGCCTTTCATTATTTTGTTAACATGCTCACTTTCAAGTATTTCCAAAAACCCTTCATCTGAGCCAATTACGCGTTGATGCTCAGGAAGCGAACGGCTACTAGTGTGAGAGGACCAGGTCAGATATTGAGAGGCGCTGGAGCTTTTATTGATCAGTCCGTCTGTGGTTCATTGGGATATGGCTGCTCAAAACTGAATTCACAAATCCTTATCAAACAAAACCCACAGACTGGATATCTACCACAGAGTCAACCGCTAGACAGAATCAGAATTACAATGCCCAGCCAGTTGGAGACTATAACTGTAGCTATAAAAAAAAACAAAAAAAAAACAGTGCTGCATCTAACGATTATGTTTTATTATTAATTAATCAGGTTGTTTGGTCCAGAAAATGTGAGAAAATTATGAAAAAACCCTCACTATTTCCCAAAGCACAAGGTGACATCCCTTTTTTGCCCACAACCCAAAGTTATTCAGTTTGGTGATTTATTTAATAGTCAGCTCTACTATATAGTAATAATTGATTCATAGAGAGCCAGAGTCAAGTCCTTATTTACAAGGACAGCCACCAAGTCACCATTTTAAAATGCAGTGATTGAAGAAAAAAAAACATCTTTCCTCAATAATCTAAATTCCTCAAGTATTACAAGCGCTGCTTTATATCTGTCTTCAAATCTACTGTTCAACTATTTCACTGTGAAAAAAAATATCCTGCACATTTTGCGGGTAAAGATTAATTAAAAAGAAGCCAATTTCATTTCTTGGCTCAGGTGTGATGCAGGTGTTGAGCTGATCGTGTCGTCTTCGCAGTACGTGGAAAGCATCAGAACATACTGATTAAAACCGGGTGAAATAGTACAGGACGTAAACACATATGAAATGGTTTTTATTTAAAACACAGATGTGTGATTTGTGTTTGCTTTTCATTTTAGCTGCCAAAGTTTATATATATACAAAAAGTAAAGAAATGATGACAAGATCTTCACTGCACTGACTATTTTTATCAACATGAACCGAATATAAAAGATATATTCATATATACGTTGAGTTCAATATAATAGAAAACATGGGTTTTTTGGGGGGGGTTTTGCCTTTAGCAATGAATGCATCAAAAAAAATACTGATTGTAGCAGTGTGTCATATTTGATTTACATTCAGCCATTCCTTCATTTCCCCATTGGCACCATCAAGAGACAAGATATAAATAAATCCTGTCATCCCTGATATGCACGCTGGCTAGTTTCCTTAGCAAACGAGCTCGGGGGGGTCAGACCTCTCCATCTCACCTGCCGCCAGGAGAAATTCATACATTCCCTCCTGCTCTCCGCTCTCCTACATGCACAGCTAAACCGCCTCCTCCGCTTTCACTCCTAATTCAAATATTCATTACAAAAAAAAAGGTGGATTGAGATTGAGTTTATCTCTTCTGTTTGGCACCTATGAGGGAGCTGCCAGATCCAGAAGCTATTAGAGCAGAAAACCTCTGTCACTTATCCTCCGTGTGCAGCTCCAGCCTCTTATTGTGCCTGACAGCCCGGAAAAGGAGGAAACTACCTGCACTGTTTTTTTTTGTTTTTTTTCTTCATCGCTCTACCCTATAGCTTCAATTAAAACCCAAATCTGTCTCTTTCCTTAGTTATATCCCCTCACTCTCCACACAGTATGTAGATAAATGCATTTAGTTAGAAGCAAAAGCCTTATTTTTACCGATTCGCCACATATTTAAACCGGTGTCTTGAAAAAAAAAACAAAAAAAAACAAAGCACTTAGGAAGGTAAAGAAAAGGCTGACTCAGACACAGCTCAGAGTGGGCTGATATATCCTTATCAAAAACATGCACTGCTCACAGAGTGTCAAAGGAGTTTAGTAGAGTTATTTTCCTATATGGTGTCACTGCTCAGATTCTGCCGAAAACATACAAATATGATGAGCGCTTGCATAAACATGATTTTCTGTGTTTGCACAGAAAACAAAGTATTGCATGCATGAAAAAACAACAACAAGAATAGAAAATCCTACCTAAATCAAGACTGGAAGTGAACCTCCTGACCCACTTTGCAGCTCATCCTATATAGATGATAATGTCCGATTGACAGTATGCATAAATACAGAACTCCACATTGTATTCCTATTACATTCATTGTCAGATAAATGTATACTATGATGTCGTACCAATTTTTTTTAGTCACATTTCTAATTAGCAGCTGGGTAAATTGTGCATTAATGACTTTGAAATGGATTGTGTTTGTGTGTACAGCTATGCGCACAGACGTGTCCTGTCACACTCAGATAGAGGAAACAACGTTACTACAGCCAATTTGCAGAAACAGTTGCAATTAAAACTGTAGTACTTAATTTCCCCCACTGGTATCCCCAGGAGACTATTTAAGTCTACACTGACACTCCTACGCACAGAATGAAACCAACACAAAGCGGCTTTATCAACAGTCAAATGCAATGATGACTGGAAGAGAAAAAAATAGGCTGTATAATCTTCATTTAGAATGCATCCATTGTAATGACAAACAATGTTGTAGACAAGACTCAACACTGAATGATGCTTTCAAAAAAAAAAATAAAGAAGCAGGATACTACAATAAAGCAATCTGAGATACAGAAAAACAAGTTTGCAGTTGAATCCTTTCAAGTGTCACACCAACCATCTTGGCTGAAACAACAATCAGTCTCACCATTCAAGAGAAAAATCACCGGTCTTCCCACCAGATGAAGTTCCACTGGTGGCAAATTTCACTTGATTTCATTCATAACATCTGCACTAGTAGATGTTAGTCTTCTAGTTCATTGAAACGAAGGGCTCACGCTCACACACCATGCCACACACCGTGTAAACATGATGACACCGTGCTCTGTTACTCCACTCAGTGATAGATGGCTGCGGAAGATGCGGTTTTCATTCATGTTAAATCCTGTTGTCTTTCAGTGGTCCGGCGTTTTATGATTTATTATTATTCTGTCCAACACATTATTGTGGCAACATGCATTCAGCGGAATAAAATATACTGACGGTAAAAATCAAGCTGGGGTAAATATTACGGAGATGATTTGCATTTGTTCTGGCAAGAATTGTTTGGGAGATGCAACCGTCTGTTTCCCTGCAACAACAGATTTTTCTATCACTTAACGAAAAAAAAATAAAATAAAATAAATAAAATGAGGAGGAAGGAAGAGAGAACACATTAACATCTGAACCATTTAGTCATGCTTTGACCGGGGATAAAACCTCTTAGGCCTATTTTTTGCGCTTTGTGGCAAAGCTGCATTAAAACCCCTGTGGTAAAAAAAGGACACAGTGTGAAGGTGGTCTTCAAAGCGCCTATTACGAAGCTGCAGTACACCTCTGGAGCCTTTAAGATATCTAGGATCAAACGTCTCTGCCTTTCATGCTCCCCACTCTGGTGGAAATAGTCTCCCTCTGTCCCCACTCTTACTTCTTTTCCCACATCATTAGTTTTCTGTACCTTCAAAAAAGGGAAATAACGAAGGAAATGCATGCATTTTTAAATTTGGATATAGCTCAGTAACCAAATGCAACTCAGTGCTATTCTGGTCTGTGGTGTTGAATAGTGCAAAGTTGGGTTATAGACATATAGTGGAAATCTAAAACTCAGCAGAAACAGAAAAAAATAAAAATAAATCGAGCTTGTTCCTGGCTATGGAGCAGGTTTTGGAGACTTGGTGCATATTAGGTAACGTGTGTGGCAAAACGTGATATTAAAAACAAGCACAAGAGACTGAGCTGAACATATAAAAAGAAACTGACAAGGGAATCAGGGAGACAAAGAAAGCAAAAAAAAAAAAAACAGAAGCTGGTAAGACAATAATTACATATTTCTCTTCTCTTGTTGCCAGTTACAAAGATGAATAATAAACAAGGCGGTGGATCCTCTTAGCATAGCCTGGCCATTGTGTTTACCCTTTCAGATTCAAAATATAATGCTTGTCCAGCAGCAGAGGCTGGATGGACGCGTACACTAGAGTAAACACTAAGGAGGTGCTGCTCCTTGCTAATCAATTCATCCCAGCTCGTTCATTCCCAAACATGTCCACGTACGAAAACACACACACACACACACAAGATGATAATTTACATAGTGTGGCTCTCCCTACTTTGTGGCAAGGCAGTCTTTAATGAGCTAGAGGCCGGATGATTCTCTTAACTGCAGCCTGAGAGCGGTTAATTAATCCGACGGCGCTCCTGTCTTCTACAACCCCATCACACACACCTCTCTCTCTCTCTCTCTCTCTCTCACTATCTCTCTCTCTCTCTCCCTCTCTCCCTCTCTCACCATTAACCAACGCTGCATATAATGTTTCATAAATGAGTGAGATCCTTGAAATTGCCTCCCAGGTGACACCTAATGCACCTCACTACAGCATCCACTGCACTACTATACTTTTCAGAATTACACTGAAGGGTACAAAAGAGCCAGTTTTGAGGCAATATTGCGGCCTTTATTATCCAAAAAAGCACGATCCATTAACTTTGTCAACAACAACAACAAAAAAATATTCAGCACTATCTTTACATCTTACATAACAAACAACCACAAGGCAACATTCAGTTTACTGATAAAAAACAAACTGCATTATTTATGAGGCTTGAACTGATTACTGTTGCCAAAATTTGAATATAAATAAATTTAGATAAGTGCAATATTTCACAAACAAACTACAAACAAGCGGTGTCCTTGGATGAGTTGGGATACATGGAAGCATCATGTTTCTCTTGTGCCAGCTGATAGCCATCGATAGAGGATGACACACAGTGTCAACATTGTGCCAGGCAGACGATAAAAAAGGTGAGAGACAATAGTCCAAAAGCTAACACAGACTCTCCCAAATGGCTTGTTCTATAGCGGTCTATATGCAGCGGCACATAGTGCAAACACAGAGGACGTGCTGAGAAAGATAACATGTTTATCTGAGGGATGGTGTTTTGTTGTTGTTGTTGTTGATCTCTTGCCAGCTAGCTACACCTTTTTTTTATGAATGGTCATTTTAAGATTAGATTTATCTATATTTATTAGGTTATTAAGATAATTAATGACTAAAACTTGACCCCTTGTGCTCTGCGATAGCCATACCCGTCACACTGAAACATACATTCAACTTATTTTCACTTGACTGAGATTACAAGAAAAATTCTTACATCAGCCTTCACAAATGTACGACTGCTACTACTATCAGTACTACTGAGAAAGAGTTAATGTGGATCAGAACAAGGTCATGTGGGCACCAAGCAGCACTGAAAGTAAACAAGACGGAGATGTAGATGAGAGAAGCCTCTGTAGGCGACACTGCTGACGGGCAAAGTGAGAAGGTCTGTCATCCCGCCGGCAGGCTCGCGAGGCTCTCAGCATGCTTCCTGCCTGTTCATTACCGGCGCAGGGCACAACCACTGAAGTCAGAGGCAATCAAGCAGCCCTGACGTGTAACTGCAGGCTTACCTTCGGCACGCACTGTGAAGGGGGAATCTCCGGGTCGCTTGGCCGAGAACTGGCCCCCGAGGGAGGTCATTAGAAAACACAGGCTGAAGAAGCCAATCCCCACCACAAAGATCCTGCAGGAGGGGAGATACGAGACAAAGGGGGGCAAATAAGTGACATGAGAGCACATGTGACAGAAGAAAAAAAAAAGGGGGGTATAAATGAAAGATGAGGACAAGGAAGTTGAAGAAGGAAAATTATGAGGCAAGCCATGTTCTGAAATTTCACAACACAGAAGGAGTTTACTTCAAGTCATTAAAAGTTACTCGGGGTTGAGCTCGGTCCGCTGTGAGGCTTTATAGAGCGTGGACATATTTCTCAAAGTTCATATTGTACCAATCAACCAGCAGGAGGAAAAAAAAAAAAAAAAGAAGCATTGTGTACTCGCTTGACTGTGTCATTTCAAATGAACCATTACAATGGATCACACTGTGCTCTGTGAGCAAACATCCAAAATAAACGCATCAAATTACAGGCGAATGGCTGCATTTCGGAGGGAGCAGGGAACACATAGCAAACACTACTCGGGTCCCCCAGCTTTGAAACAAATGCTTTGGACCGATAAGATTTAAAAAAACAATAAATGGATAGTCTGTGTGCTAAGAGAAAAATGTTTGTCAACTGGACAGATTGTCAGAAGTCGGTTGACGGCAGATTGCTTTCTTGAATTTGTATAAAGGCAGAACACTGACAACACAGAGTCATAGTGGCGTTATATCACTACCCAATGTGGTAATGGAGGTAATGGACGAAATACTGGGATTTGATGTTCGGGGAAGTATGCAGTACTGTGTTACTATTGCACCTATTCTACAGTAAGACCTCTTCTCTCTGAGGTCTTAATGAGCATGTGTTGTTCACTGGCATGTTAAATCCTGTCTGCAGCCTGGTAGAGCATAAATATACATAATCTAAACATATGAAAACTTTATAGATGAAAAGCTACACTGGGCTCATCACTGTGACATGGTGATTATTCATTTTAACAACGGCTCGTTGAGCTTTGTCAAAAGCGGAAGTTTTAATGAGTTTGTAGGTGCTCGGTTTGCTTTCACTCCTCTACCTTTTTTGTGTTCATACACGGTGACCTCATATCCGATGACTAAAATGTTTTTTTTGTTGTTGTATTTTTATGTCACCCTTTATGTTGCATCAACAATAAAGAAACCCCTCAAATTGGACGAAAGTAGTCCCCCTGTTGCCATTTTAAGTGGCAGTATACAAGGTGTGAAAAGCCGTAACAACAAAACCGAGGATGAACACGTTCTTACCTGAACGGTTTGAAAGTGAGAAGACATCTCCTCACCATAATGGAAAGCTCGCCGCTGGTTGAAATCATTTTCCACACACACAGAAAGCGCCGGGACTCTTTAACATAGCGCAAGTCCGCCTGACAACGAGCATCAAAATCATAACTTTCAAGCGGAGTGTCGAGGATGGACGGAGATAGATGACTGAGCGCTGCCCGCGTAGTGCTGCGATCCAACTTCAGCCGGAATCCTTCCGGTGAGTCCTGCAGCTGCGGATCGATAGACCTCCTTCCGCCTGCGGATTGATCTGCAGACGATCAATTAGGAGCAGATGTTGGGTTGCTGTGCTGTGAACAGTTTTGATTGTACGCCTAACGGTGTTGAATCTACTGGAGACATAGCGGAGTGAAAGGTGCACTCACACAGGACCGTTGAATTCCTTTGAATGGATGGAGCACAGACTCTCTTGTCGTTTAGTAGTTCCTCAGTCTGCTGATAGCGCCATCTAATGATCCCTGATGGAAAAAAAAACAAAAAAACAAAAGTTGATTCTGTGTATGCGTAACGAGAACAGACTCTGGATGAATACATGTCAATCAATCCAGTATTATGTCAGTAAGTTTAATATGTTAATATGTGAAACAGGTGAAATAGGCTATTAGATTAATGACTGAATAATTCATCATGACATGAACTCTTTGGAGACATGACATGAAGATTATCACTTTATCAAAATAGATCACTATGTAATCCAAACACTGATGTGGAAAACGTCTCCGAACATACATCTAGGACATTGTTTAACGGAGCATTATAAGTGTTGGCTGTGAGGCGCCTTCAGCACCGTGGACAGCTCCAGACAGGCAGCAGCTCAGCAGCGACACCTACCGGACTGTGAACATAAAGTACTCTGTGTTGTGTTTAAAGGTAACACTAGCTTATTTTTCTCTTTGTGGAACATCATTTGGGGACAAAACTGACAAATGACATTTTAAAAATAATGATTTAAAAAAAGTCTAAATATTTGTGCCAGCTTCATGATCAATTTGACCATTGAGTAAAATGTGATATATTACTGTTGGCTTCTAAGGTGCAACAATCAAAAGGGACATGTCATCATATTAAGAAGAGTTAATACATTATCAGAAATATCACAAGCCTTTTGACGTTTCTCCGTGTTTGTATCGTTATCGTTATCATTTAGATTTGCAATGTTTATAGAAAAAAAACAAACAGTGAAGTGAAGAAAAACAGAATGAGTCATTAAAATAAATATAGTGATTTGACCATCATTTACCTAGGGCGCCATCTTGGAGGGGAAAAAAAGAACATTAACTGACATGAAAAAACTAAACTAATGGACAGCAAGAGGCAGCATCCTTTGTTGCCGTAGCAACTGTTTTTTACTCTATGTTTGTGGCTTGGCTCTGTCTGTTGACGCTATTGGCCTCTTGGCCCACTAACTCTGCTGACATTACAAGCCCTGAATGAGATTTAAAATGCACCACTGGTCAGACCACATTACTGCAAAGTGACAACATGACTGGTGTTCCTCTGTCTGACTAGCTAGAAGTGCAGAAGGACATAAAATAAAAACCTCTGCATGAGTTATCAGTGACAGAAAGGTGTGTCTGTGAAGGTGATATGGTCCTTTATTTGAAAGTCTAGATGTGGCTGCATAAATAAGCACGTCACCTTCAAAGATAAGTCACAGTGTTTATTGAATCTGAGATGAAGTTTCACTCCCTTTCAGCGAGGAGAGGATGAGTGATAATGACATCTGCAGAGTTTAACCGAGGACACACCAGCAGCAACGCTATCAGAAATCTTTATTTCATTTTGTCTTTCATTTCATCTATTTCACTTTCTCTCCTTTATTTGCATCTATTTTCTTTTCTTTTTTTGTGCGTGTCCATAGTGTTGACATCTCAACCACTGCATCATCAACAATATGTGTTATTGACATACAATGCTTCCACTGCAGTTTTCCTTTCACTGTTTGGTTTGGACTCCCTCTGCTTTACTGATGATTCACAGAAGCAAATGCCTAAGGACTATTTTATTGCTACAATTTTAATTGTTAATAATAATAATAATAATAATAATAACACCTAGGAAAACAGAGGAAGAAAATGCAGTAATGAAACTATTTAGTTTTACTGGACCTTCATTGAAAAATGGGTTTTAAAAAAAGCTTCATACTAGCTGTGATCAGAGAATAAATTAAACACAATTATGTTGAATCTTTGAAGTCTTTATATGATTATTTGTCTGCCTGGAATGTGGGAGAAAATAGTCACAAAGCTTCAGCCTGCATAAGATCGCCTGTCTCCAGTGCATCTCTGTGGACTCGACTGCTATGATGTCTCACACTGTTACTGCAAAATGTCAGAGAGAAAAGGACACGCGATTACGACAGACAGAACAGACCAAACACTACACTTAAAGACAATGCAGGTGAAAATGTCAGTATTGTGCTGCCGGATAGGAGAGCGCTAGAAGATAAAAACATTATACAATATACATGTAAACAATTATCCTCTCGGCACCACAAGTGCGGTTTAAATTGGCCGAACGGCAGTTAAGCTCCGGCCTCCTGCTGCCTTTGGCTGTGCAGACAGAACACCTCCATTCAGTCAAAGATGAGGACAGAAAGTAGGTCAAGTAAGCCAAGTCTATATGGCGACCGCAAGATGAATAAATTCCAGTTCAGAAGTTGAACTCCACCTTTTCAAATGTTTAGCACACATCCAAGGTCTTAACTACGAGCCTGTGCAGCTCTGCTTTTTTATTCTGGCTTTCATTGCTCTCAGCAGCTGTCAAACCACAGTCCTCCAAAATGTTTCAGGTAAAGAAACCAGACTGTGTCATTCTTTTATTAACTGCAATTAACTATTTAGCTTTTTTTTTATTTATTTTATTTTTTTACAACTGACTCTCATCAGACACTTCAATCAAACAAAATTATATTTACAATTCATGTCCCCTTCCTCCGGCCTGCCACGCTCACCAGCTACATTTGATGACTTATTTCTCACAGAGGAGCTCTTTAAATCATCATAAATGTTCATAACGCACTTTAGTGTAAGTATAAGAGTAATGACCCAGCCTTTGTGAGGCTCTAATATTGGTGCTGAAAATGCGGTAATATTCCTAATGTTCATTTTAGATTTCCATCAAGATTCAGATCCATTAAAGTCTAAATGGCCGCGCGTGTCATTAGAAATAAAGAAAAGATGTCTGTAACTGACAGTCTGCACACCGCAGGGTCCAGAAGAGAGGAGCTATGTACACACATTTTTTTTATATTTATGGCAGCTATATTTCACATAAACTGCTTACATTTAATGAAGGTATACTGGCAGACTCGGCGTGATTAATACCTATAATGTAGCCTATTATTCTATACGGTTACAGGGCAATGGTACACCATGTGTGTGTGTATGCCCTGTTCGAGTGACGGCAGAGTAGCTCTTCACAAGTTGCATCAAATTCAAGTCACTGGCACTGGCAAAACCCCTCACTGTGACACTGCATGAAAAGAAGGTGAATCTGTCAAAATGTGCAGCTTGTAAATACAGGTGTAAGCTCACTCTATGTGATGCATGCAAATGCAAACAGATCAAATTTATGTGAAAGGCAAACTTCCCAGAAAACTACATTAACTTTTTTTGGTTTTTTTTTGGAAAGTCCCAGTTAAAGTTTCATTAGACGTTGAGCTGACTGTTGGCCAGGTGTCATACAGTTCACGGCCCTGTCATGTGGGGGAGTCAGGCAGAGAGTATTTGTGATAGTGCTTTAGTTTTTTACTCATTACATGCTGAGGAAAATATACTCCTTTATACTTATCGTTCATTAATCACACTTGAGCTTGACATCAAACTCCACTTTGCTCCGGTTGGTTAGCATAGCGCCTGGCATGTTGGCTTGTTGTAAATGAATGAAGATTCATTTAATGTTTTTATAAAAAATAAAAAAAAAAGCTGAAGAGATTCATTTTGAGCAGTGCATTGCTGCTTGCAGGTTATTATCACCAGAAGCAACGAGGCAAGTGATGACATAATCTGGAGCGCTATATCCAGTTAGAATAAAAGGTGTGTCCCCAGGGTACGCAGCAGCTTTTCTGGAGTGTGTGTGTGTGTGTGCGTGTGTGAAAAAGGTGCCCTGAGATAAAGTCAGACTCACTGAGCCTGAACTCTTTGAACTGTGTTCACCTGCCATCATTTATCATTTGATTTCATAGTCGAGACGACATTAAAACAACATTAAACACCTTTGTGCTGCAAATACATTTGTACAAGATACTGTATCATATTCAGCTGTGCAGGTATAAAACAGTAGAAGATTCTATGAATGTGAACTAATATTCTCAGGTTTCACTTGTGACGTAAAAACTATACGAAGAAAAAGA
This sequence comes from Pampus argenteus, assembly GCA_036937835.1. Taxonomy (NCBI): domain Eukaryota; kingdom Metazoa; phylum Chordata; class Actinopteri; order Scombriformes; family Stromateidae; genus Pampus; species Pampus argenteus. The sequence goes on from CM072878.1 coordinate 9,351,425, forward strand.
AATTGAAAAAGAGAGATTATAAGGGTTTGTTAAGTTTTTATGCTGTACAGCGGAAATACAAGTTAGATTCTGTTTCCTATTTTGGAACGGTGCTCATTCATGAACAGACAGATATGAACCGGACAGATCAAAGAAAACTTTTCACTCTTCTTCCTCTGTTACAGAATTCTGTTCTACTCCTCTCTGTCTTGTCTTTCACAGTTTCAAATCATACCTCCTTCCATCTCTCACTCATCATGCTGTTTCTGATTTTCTTGCCCTTGTGTTTTTCTCCTCTCACCTGTCCACCAGATGTCCTCAGTATGCTCCCCTGCCTCGCATCACCTGAGGCTCATCACCGATCATCCCTGACCTGCTTCCTGGTTTCTCAGCTGCTCCTCTAGACTAGACCAGACTCGAGTTTACTTTATGGGTGTTGTATCCCAGATCCCAGACAGTATATTTCAGTCTATAACGCCTGCCTCAGCCTGTTGCCAGTTAATCTAACTGTTCTTGCCAATTCTTCTTTGCCTGTGCATGCACTAGTGACGAAAACTATTTCCCCATTTGGAAAGTAATAAACTTATATCAATATGTCAGACTGTGTGCTTGCCTGAAACTATACATTTCGTAATAATTGTGTGTCTTTGAATGACTTTATATCTGTAGCCTAGTATTTATGTTAAATCCCAGACTATTCCAGACAGTTATTGTATTCACTCATCTCTCAAGTGATGAAGTTGTCTATTGTTCAGTCCACATATTACAGCTATTGGATTGGATTGCAATTAATTGGCAAGCAGTATTCATGATATGCATTGCAATTCATCATTGGATGCTTGCCTACCTCGTCATTGTCTAGAAAGATATCTTTATCGTGTATACATCTCTATCATGGGGGCTTGCTTCCTCACACACGGTGCAGCTTCTTTCTTTTTTTTTTCACTGTTCATGGTGAAACTGGAGAATGCGGGTGGAACCTCTATGTTGTTTTAAAAAGGTAGATTGTGACGGTGTTTGTGAAATCCAACGTATACAATATATCCAGAGTGCTGAGCACACAGAAATACACTCTGTTTCCTTATGTGCTGGACCTCCTGTGAGTATCAAAATAAGGGAACTTTCATTCTTACCTGTGTGTCTCTGTTCATTCCAGGGCATGTCTACTCACGTCTAAGAAAACGTGACACCAAGTCGCTGAGTCTTCTTTCACAAGTTCATAAGAGCTCCAGCACGTTAAGAAGACAGTGGACCTACATTCTATCATTGCAGAAAATCTAACGCTGGATGAAAGTCATCATTAGCAGTGTGTTCAGAGGAATACCATGGTAAGTATAGAAAAAAAACCTGTTTTCACCTCATGCTACTCCGTGTTTGTTCTAATGTGATGAATATCGATCTATTTTAATACAGATCAAAGCGAGCAGTCTCTCCTCTGGTACGAGGACACAGCGTGTGTTTGCCTGGGTTTCCATCATCTGGCTCGCTTTTGCAGTCAGCGCCTGTGAGTCTTTGTTTTGTGCATGAAAAGTGCATAAAAAGACACATTTATCACAACAGAATTAAAAGTGTGGGCTTCTCAGTGAGTAATAGTGTTTTTTTTTTATGAAATAGGTTGCTACAATTCAATTATCAATGCAAACACATTCCTTTTAGTCACTTGCATATTAAGTTCTGACATAAAAAAAAATGTGATCTAAATCAATTTAATTTAATTTGCAAGAATTATTGAGACTTTGTTGAGCTTTTTTAACCCATGCATCCCTCTCTTTGACGATTCAGTTGGCAAAGCTGTGAATCTGCAGACCATCCCTAAGGTAGTGGCACAGTGTGGAGAAAATGTGACACTGCCGTGTGACGCCACTTCGTCACACCTGTCAGATATCAGATTTTTTTCCTGGGTGGGAAGAAATAAAACTTTGTGTAAATATGATGGCCAACCTGACCCTGAAGTTCTGTGTGAAAGCGCTGCAGAGACGCACCCAAAGCTCACTCTGACTCTCATCCGTGTGATGCCGATCCATCAGGGAAACTATCTCTGCAAACTTCACTCCAAAGTGGGAATAGAGAATCTAGCAAGTTTTGTTACAGTACAAGGTGAGTTAGTTTGTTTTCTCTCTTTTTCTTTTCTTTTTTTTTGTGTGTCTGTGTTGTTTCCTAATAATTCTTGATCTTTACAGACTGCCTTGGAAGTTCTGGTTCCTTTATCAATGAGTCTCATGCTAAGTGCTGGTTCAATGGAGTTTACCCCGTTGGCAAAGTCCACTGGTTCCAAGGAGTTGCTGAGTTAACTGAATCTGCCAGCACGCAGGAAGATAAAGACCAATATGGACAGTACACTATCACAAGCACACTAAATGTACAGAAAGAAAACTTGGACCAGCCTTATAACTGCTCACTGTGGATACCTCGTGCCAAGAAGTATCTCTCCAGTCGCCAGGTAGCCATGGTGACAGTAAGAAGTTTATCGGGGAGCGGAGTCAAACTGCAGTGGATCTGTATGATGGCGGAAATTATAATGGTGAAACTTGTGATGTGAAGAAGATGCTACAAACAGGCAGATTCCAGGCAGACAGTTTGTTTCTCAAAAAATAAATAAAAAATAATAATAAAAAAAGAGAAATTAAACTGAGACAGTGGATGATGCAAGAAATGATTGAGGATTTGGTGTATTAGACCTTTTCTGTCTTCTCCAACCTCCAGCCTTTTGTTTTGTATTTGCTGTACAATGCTGCCATTGAATGGGGCTTACAGACAATGGTCTCTTCTGGAGAAGGAGTTTATAACTTTGCAAATTTAATAAGTCGATTTTTTTATAATCAGTCTCATTTTAACTTGTAGTTTTATGCTCTCTCTAACCAGGAAAATTCTTTATGTAGTTAACCTTCATTTCCACCTGATGGCCAGAAGGAGGCAGTCTCCCCATGCAAGAATAATTAGTAGAAAAGGACATTCACTGCTTCTCCACTCTGTAAATGCTGCAAAGGAGAACTCCGCTCAGGATTTTTTGATTCTTGTCCACACAGATTTGAATTTGTTGCAACTATATGAACACTGAAGGAGATGAAATTTGCCCACCAGTATTACAAAAAGCATTATGGCTGAATTCAGTACATTGGAGAAGCATGAATCAAGACATTTTTCAGTTACCAATTGCCTTAGCTTCGATCTTGTCTGCAAAAAGTCATAAATGCTTCTCATTCACATTAAACCCAATATTTTGTTTTTAAAGGTCAGTTATGTAACGTGCTTCATAAATTGAAACATTTAATAAATGCAATGAATGGATGTTTCCTGTTGGTTTCTACAGTGTTCAAACTTTCCTTTCATCCACTCTGCACAGGAATGTACACTGTACATTTCTATGGTACATGCATCAGTGGAATAGTATGTTTGGTTTCGTTCAGGCATGCAAATGTTTCACCAGGTTTGACAAAATGCAGAAATGCTGCATTTTGTGCAAATCTTCTGGTACTTTTCAGAGTCACGAGAATGAGACTTTGGTTCTGTTTTAGTTTGGTGATCTTTGTTGACCTGGATTGGTTTTAGGTTCAATGTTTTGTTGATCAATTTTCTGCTCGATGGGGCAAGTTTCAAATTACACCCAGGTTTTCTCAGGTGAATGGGAGGAGCAATCAGTAAGGACTGGTCTATTGTGTTCGACCTGAGGAGACCCTGCTGAGAGCAGATGCACACTACAGATTAGTTACTTAGGACAGAACACAGGCAACAGAGCTTATTTGCTCCAATAGAGCGATAACAAAATTAGACACATTGGAGATCAATGAAAGAGGCCAACAGGCAGTAGATCATTTCAATAATGTGACTGTGTGTGTTTACTAGAAAGTGAAATGAATGGGAAGAATTAGCAATATTTATATGAAAATAACTGTTTAACTCTTCTTATATCTTCAAGTGGAGGACATATAAAACACTACCAACAAACTGATTATTGGTGAAACATAAGGGTGCATATATCATCTTACAGAGCATTTCTTAATTTGGGATTAATAAAGTATATCTATCTATCTATCTATCTATCTATATGGGGACATTTTCAATATTAAGATCAACATTAATAATGTTATTGAACCTACAGCTGTCTATACATGCATTAAGTCCTCTTGATGCACAGCAGCTGACTCCCCAAGATGTTTACTGTATCCCAACCTTCGTGAAGGCAACATGATTGAGTCCCATTTAAATAAAACAGTTACCATGGTGAACTGAGCTGCATTGCATAAAGACAATATATTTGATTTTCACTAATTTGTTGTGTGTTTGTTTTTTTCCTTCGGTTCAGGCCATTGAATGAGTTATTCTGACCTGCAAATTGGTATATTTTCATCAGAGAGGTTGAACTTGAGTGAGTCTCGGTATTAATGAGCATCAGTTGCATCTGCTTTTATTTGCAGGTGTATATACAGTAGTTCAAATGATGAGGCTGCTCTGAATTCCTAGAAAAAATTATGGTTTCATACAGAGCACTTATAAAACTGCAAAGAAAAAGCAATTATGTAAACTCTTTAAACTGCTTCAGGGTAAATGTCTTAATACGTTTCTTGGCAAAATGTGCTATTTCCTGGATACTTGATCTAACCTTCACGTCAGAGCAAATTAGCAGTGCAATTCAAACTTTGTTTGGTACAAAACCAGCTGCTAGATTCATTTCTAGCAGCTCCACCTATCTGGAGCTAGAAATGAATCCAGTTTCAACCTGTGCTTGTGAAAAAAACTGATTATAGCCATCCATCACAATGAAGCTAATCCTCAGTATTGTATTTTAAAACGTGGCACACCATGTCCTGTAAGTGAGGAGAAAAACGGGGAAACAATAATGAACCCTTTCAAAAACCCTTTCAAAAAAAGACATTCACGTCACCCGTTATCCAGATCCTTTTCCAACTATAGACTGTGTGACGGTCATTTCTTTGTTTGTTTTTGTTTTTTCAGGCTTATTGCAGGTAGATGGGCGGAGCTACTGATTTGATGTGCACCTGGGAAGGCCTGGTCCAAGGTTATTTAGCTGGCTCCTCCTTCCCTTTCTCTCTCTCTCTCTCTCTCTCTCTCTCTCTCTCTCTCTCTCTCTCTCTCTCTCAGAACACTTGATGTCTGTTTGGTTTGTGTCTTTGTCTTACCATCTCCACACCTCATGTACAACCAACACTTCCTACATTACTGATGTTACAGACTACAGACTCATTTAGGTTGTTTTGGCATGTATTGAAATAAATTTCAGTTTAAGTTACTTTAAAAAGAGTGTGGTCTCCCACTTTTGTCTTGCTCTCTGAGCCAAGGCTATGACAACTGTCATGCACAATACACCCTGCTCAGGGGTGTACATGTCCCTAAGTGGCAAGACTTGATGACATGATAACACACATGCATTGGATGAACCCAGACCTGGGTTCACAGCCCCTCCTTACACTTATTCTCACGTGAGTGGAAAGTGGATTCTCAGAATAACACAACTCTCTCCATCCTTCAGTGAAGCTGTTACATTTGCTCTCTCACATACAGTATACAGTGTATGGTATATATATATATATATATATATATATATATATATATATATATATCAAGTGACAGGATCATCACCAGCTCACATCATCAGCTTTTCTTGACAACCAATAATGACCTTTAAGAGACCAATTAAGCCTTGCAACATGAGATGGAGAGAACAGGATAGACTTGAACCTTTACAGACAGACAGGCATGTGGGTCTATATAGTAGATGAACAGTGGCAACTATTGTTAAAGTTCGTTATCTAGCCTGCAGTGTTTTTCAAACCTCTTCCTAACAGTTGGAGCAAAAGTGTATGATTTCTATTTTTTTTTCTTCTAATAATGCTGCAGATAAATGTGACAATAAGGAGTTTTTCCGCACATATTAGCAGCAGCAATTAGGACATGTAAGTGGGAAGATAACATCAATCTGTTACCTTTAAATAGTATATGTCTTTAATTGACAGCAAAAAAAAGTTGAGCTCTGCAACAGGAGAGCCATAAAAAAAAAAAAAAAAAAAAAATCCAACATCAAACATCGAACACTTATATAACCATCCAATTATTTTATGTAACTGTGGTTGTTCCGGCTCCTCCTCTTCTCTCTGATCCCACAGTATTCTACCATCTATGGATACCAAGCACCATTACCACATGCAGTACATATATCCATAACTGCATTTACTGTGCACACAACTAGCCGGACTGCAGCAACGTGGTGTGAGAACATATGTGAAAGTATTAAAGTGGTTCAATGGCTGTATTTAAGAAAGCAGAACACATTGATAATGTTAAGATGTTTATAACTCATCAGTGACTATGATGTATAAAACAATGTGTCACCATTATTTTTAAAACAAGACAATTAAGGTACGATACCTTTGTTAAATAATGACAGAAATGCACTTTCTAACTGTGTTTACTGTAAACATTTGTCGACTATAACCTACTGTATATTTTTAGTTTGGATTCAAGGAAGATGGGTTGTTGCCAAGGTAACATCGATTAGGAATCCAAATAGACAAGCAATTTACAGCAATAAACTATTTTAAACGTCGTGTCATCACAGGATCCACTTCATGTTCAGTGAAGATAAGAAGAGAAAATAACAAACTCAAACTACTGTGATTATATTGATATTATACACTTTAATCAAACAGTTTCCTGGGAATGTAATGGATTTGACATTTAAATGCAGTGGATTGGCACTTTTAAAAACACAGGGTTTTTTTTTTTAAGGGTAATTAGTCATTTCAGTATTTAGAAAAATAAAGCATGTTGCTGGAAACGAAATACAGAACCTCAAATTCTCTATTGAAATACTAAAATATATATATTATATATTCAACTTCCAGTCAATCAAAACCAAATGAGTCTTTTCATAAAAATGTAACATATTTGCCTTCAACGCCGAGCCAGAGTCGTAGCAGTGAGAGGAATGCAAAGTGATCGCAAAAAGCTAACGCCGCCATCAGATAAAACACCATCATGTGCTCGGTGTAGTCTACAGTCAATTGATAGACATCACTGGTTACATTACTATCCATTATCCCGCTGCATTACACAGTCAAACAAACCCTCAAGTCATGTGCCTCAGAACCCAAACACAGAAACCCACCTACACACCCCCCCTCTATGGTGCTGCATGACACTCAAGAGTTTTCACACTTCTGCCTCAGAGACGTGCATGCGTGCATTTGTGTGAACTTAGACATGCAGTATGTGCGCTTTGTCTACATCTAGCAGCCCACTAACATCAAGACCCCATACTGGGCAAATCAGGATAGAGGTGGTCAGCACAGTTGAACCCACTGACTGGTGAAGAGGAATGCGTCATTACTGATTTGTTTCTGTCTGTGATTTCCAGCTCCTATAAAGATTATAGCTCACTAAACTAGTATGAATCAATAAAACTGAAAAGTAATCTGTTTACCGGCCGTAATGTGGCTTGATTAAGATGGTGAGTATGTGTGTCATAGGTTTTCTTATTTTTATTTATTTTTTAATTTAAAATTACAAAAATAAAATAAAGAATAAAAGATAAAGAATAATAAATGTCAGAAGGAAGGAAGCCACCCTCATCTCAATCACACTATTGCAAATTTCACCAAGGTTGTAAAATGCCTCAAGTAATCTACAGCATGAATAATGAATTCACCTTGAAGAAGGCACAATGCAGATCCAAGGCCATCAAAATAATAGAGGAGATAGATATTGTTATTTTGCACGGGGCAGATTGTGCTTAAAGATAAAAAACAGACATCACACATCTATGTAGTGTTTCTCTATAAGGGTCTTGTGGGATTTATTACTCAGCACTTCACGGTTTCCTGCATAAGTCGTCGATGGATGAATGTGAACCATTGACCTCGCTTTAAATTTGAAAACCCTGTGAGCATTTAAACACTCTGTAAGCCAGACTTTATATAATATTTAGGAGAGGAGAGAGAGAGTTAATGTCCGACTAAATAAATTGGATCACACAAGTGCTATCATTAGTCTCCATGGTAATGACCAGCGCCATGATGATATAACAGCTTGTTGTTTTTGCAGCTTGTGATCACCATTTCTCCTCGCATGCACTCCAAACAGTTCATAAAAAAAGCATTATATTCACAACTGTCTCCTTTGGACTGTCTGGATGTCAACATTACTACTGAAATGTTGGTACAATAAAATGTCTGTAGTGTTTGGATGACCTTAATTAGACTGCAATAAACTAGTGCTTCCTCCATTACAGCATGCATGCATGTACCAAACAAAGTGATAAACACACAGATTCTGCTGTATAAGTACTCCTGCCTGGTTTAGACTATGGTATAAACAGATCTGCAGGAGAAAAAAACATCCATGTCATGCAATTCTGCATGACATAAAGGCAACTTTTTGAAGTGTTGGTGACATAAAAAGGATGCAATGACTGATCAATACAATACTTCTCTTCAATAAAGGGTGCCCTACATAACAGCCCAGGAAATTATCTTCCCTTATTATGATTTGCAGAGCTGAAGGTCAGACCGTTCTTTGCGGAATCTTAGAAAGACTCTTTTGAGTCGTGTCAAGAGTCGTGACAAGAATAACAAAGCACGGCTTTAACTGGCCAAGCAGGGATATTTTCCTATCTGAAAGGAATCAGTGTAGATGCTCTGAGATGATTATGTGATGCATAGTTCAGACCACGCGTATCAATTCCTTCAAAAAAAGAATTAAAGACTGGAATCTTTGACTGGAACATATGAATAAAAAAATATAAATATCTATCCTTTATCTGTCAAACATTTCTGGTAGACTGACTACAGACAACATGACAGCTAAGCACAACCTGGACCTCCAATAATAACCTGGATGTGTTCATAATAACACGCCTTAAAGAGACAAGAACAAACGATGCTAAACTGATGCTACATACACACTAATACGTTTTCATACTAAAACACATGAGACTATGGGATTGCTTTTTAGTGCATTTTAGTATGAACAGGTGGAATCGCTTCCTGATTGATTGTCAGTCACAGCGTGTCCTTCCCTGATTTGTCACGTCCCATCATGTGACCCTTTTTTCCGAAAAGCAAAAAACAAAACGTGTGACATGACATTACATAAAAATAGCCTACACACCCTTATACCATCCCTTATGTCATCTCAGTGGATGAGAAACATTTGATAAACTCCACACATAGATTATCTCTATGTCAATCTCCCCTCATCTTCTTACCCAGCAGCTTATTTTATACTAATTCCATGCAGATTTTATTTGCTGTTACATATGAGTCAATGAGCAGAGATGAAACTGAAGGTAGGACTTGTCTTAGGCTTATATTGTGAACTGCATGCAAGGCTAAATATTAATTTTTATTTAATTAGCTTCCAGGCCTCTGAATAAGATTGAATTTAGTTGAAAAGAGTGAAAATTGAATTTTTAATTCTATTAAACTTTATCATAATAATTGTCATTGTTTGACTGGTGGTGGTAATCAAAAGTAGGGCTGCTCCTGACCGAAGATTATTATACACACATACATAAAATGGTTTGATTTCCAGGGCTGAGAAAGAATGTTCCAACATTGTTAACACTGTGCAACATTAGAGAAATACAAACCATAATAATGAAAAATATACATTTTACCAACACACTCCAAAGCCTGTTAACTCTTTCTATAAGTTGCCCGCAGATGCCAGCATTTTTCAACACCACAGAATATTCTGTGTTATGAATATGTATACAGGGAATATGTCAAAAGAAAAACCAATACATTTAGCTTCTCCTTCTCCCATCATAAATGAAAGAGTTAACAATACTAATGGAAAAAGCCACATTAGGCTACGTATATGTTTCAGATGATAAAAACATTCCACTAGTTTGTGATTCGCTTGTTGTGGTAAAGCCTCCCCTGTGGTCCAGGTTAAACATGACGATCTCTACATGTATCATGATTTTCAAGGTCCATCTCAATTCATCAGCCATTGATTATTAAAGGTGTATCTTTGTTTTTAATCCATTGCATCAGGGTGACTAATCCACAAAACGGCAGAACATCTAACAAATCAATCACATCGCACAACCCTGCAGTATTCTGCTGTGAGCATCAGTACATACTAAACCAGCCATACTAGAGAGCAATAAAAAGAAACAGGAGGGCATTATGTTGCTGTGTGGAAACTTCTGAAATGTAAAACTGGGTCAAGTAAAAAAAGAAAAAGAAAAAAACCCCAACAACTCTAACTTCTAACTTCATATGGCAACTCGATATGTAACATTTCTCACCAAGGAAACTAAAAATACCGAGTACTGTATCACTGAGCCTCTAGACAGAAACCTGCAAAGCACAGCTCATATTAAAACAATGCTCACAGCAGATTTGCTCCCTAATGGTTTGAACAACATCTGAGAACAGGTTGGGGAACTCTTAACCTTGCAGTAATGAGCGCAGAGGAGCACGTGACATCTGCAATGGTCTTTAAGGATGAAGGAAGCTCTCGTAACCTCAGGGCCACACTAATTGTAAAACAAACGCACCTCCCTGACATCCAATGAAGACAAACATTGCAGCGTGCCCCCCCCGCGTCGTGTCGATGAACACTGAATCATAAAGATGGTAAAATTCCAGTTTCTAACAATAACAACTCATCTTAACTACCTGAGGCTCAGAGTATACATGCATTTTTAGTGGTGGCAGTAAATGGACTGATTACATTGGAGCAATGGTATTTTTTCATCTGATTTATTTTAATATTGAAGGTTGCAGCAGTGTTGAATAAATGTTAATTAATTGTTCGCTATTTGTTCGTTTACGTCATCCGTTCTTTAAACTAATTATTAACGTAGCCTGCTCTGAATTTGTGTGAAACGTAGCTCACGTCAGTGGTTAACGTGGTTTTTATAATGGAAAAAATGTCCAGCGTATTTCACACATTGTTAATTATTAACCTATAATCAAACAATCAGGCTCATTATCGATTAAAGAAACTGCTTAAAACTGGCATCCCTACTTATAACACTATAACCATCAACTGTCCTTCTTATATATAGATCTAAAGCATTATTAAACAATGTATTAATCATTCGTGAAAACATTAGTGACAACTCATAAACGTTTTATAAAGGGATGCCTTATTAGAAATTGATACCAAAAGATGCACACGTGTCCAAACATCAACAACATCTTGAAGCAAAAGCACCAATTAGTGACATCACACCTTGCTAAGTCCACCTTTATGTACAGCGCAATGTCTCTTATCAGCTACTTACACACCCCACGCCCCCCCTCCGGTGTCACAGGTTGCATAACCTTGTCCTCATACTCCCAGTCCAAAATGTTTTCAATCTCATCATGAGACGCTCTAATGTGGTAAGTACAGGCTAACACGCTTATGACACACGCATCCACATGTATGCTTGCATGTGTGTCTCCCACCTTGCTGGGCTTTCGACGACTCGTGCAATGCTGCAGACTTTCTGATGCATACAAAGGCTCCTCTTCAATCATCCCTAACGTTGACACAGAAAACCCCATGCAGCAGTTTTCTCTTGTCACATATTTGTTGACCCTGAAAAAGAAAGATGAAAAAGGCTCAGGACTATTGATTGTTGCTGATTCAGTTCTCGGTACATGAAGACATGTACTGTATGTCATGTCAAATAAAAACATGAATTAGACACGCAAAAAGGTGTTAAATGGCTGATGTTTGTTTTTTTTTAAAAGTCAATTCAAAATAAATAGTACACACACACACACACACACACACACACACGCACACACACAGGTTGATCCTTTTAACTCACACTGCTTCCTCAAACGGAGAGGACACATTTTACTGCTGTGAGGTGTAATGAGACCAGTCACCACTGGCTAGCTGCTGTTGTTGCTGCCACCGCCACCGCCACACCTCTCATTATCCAGGACATGATGTTCCAGTGCTAAAGGACAATGTCAGAGGACCTGTCACCAAAACTTAGGAGGGAGGAGGTTTTGAAAACACACTCGTGAGAGCGACCTGCATGTGCACTCCTGTACAGATTAAAGTCACAAAGCCACCGAATGAAAGGGATGGATTAAGAGAAAGGATAAGAAATCAGTGGGCCAGTGTTAGTGGGCTTTTGTGAGCTTTCAGCTCATGTTGACAGACATGTAAAGTGGACTAATTTACAGGTTAAGGTGTGTTTAATTAAGGACAAGCGATATCAGGAAGCTAAGAAAAGTTCTGGATTTATTATTACCGAGAAGCGTTTGCCATGATTGTAAGCCCACATGAGGCATATACAATTATTATTTTCCTCCCTTTGCATGCACCTCATACACTGACAAAAGCAGATAAAGCAATATCAAGCTGTCTCTTTTATCACATGTGTGCTTTGAGGCTATGGCTTAAGGCCAAAATCCTGAAATAATACATATCCAATTTGTATCCAAGTTCTACTAAAACCTACCAAAGGGAATCACACCAGTAGGATAAAGCAGTGGCCGGAAGTTCTGGCCTTTCATTTTTTTAAATTATTCCTACGCCTTGCAATCTCCACAGGGAAGAATCCATCCAGAAATGTGCCATCAGCCGTTTTATATATATATGTATATATATGTGCCACGCTGTTTGCGATCTAAGTGTTATATCTGTGTCAGTCAATATCAGGCAATTTAAAATAATAAAATCCATCCAAGTCTGGCTTGGCTTTAACCTGAAACCCTACTGTAGTGCGTGGAAGAAACAGATCTTGCTTGTATAGTTAAGGTTCATGAAGACATGCAATGTTGCTCTACTGCTGCTTGTGTAAATAAAGACTAAAACTTCTGAACAAACTAGACGCTCTTGTAGGTACAATCATATATTCTTTACATGCAATTTACATTGGATTAATAGTGTAGCGGTTTACTACCTCACCTTTACACAAACAAGGTGTGCAGATCTCGGTTCAGACTTCATCATACCTTAAAGTCCTTAGAGTCCCTTAAATTGCCCATTTAGCTGAGCTGTAAAGATCAAACGGTGTTGCAGTATGTTACTGCAGGCTCTATGGGTCAGTCTCTGTAGCTTAAGGTACATCTTAAGGTGTTTATTTATGTCACACAAGAAGGTAAAGTTTACACTGTCATTGAACTTACAGGATACTCCGAAACAGACAATTATTAGAAGCTGTTTAGCACTACAAGTTCCTGCTTATGGTGTTTCTAACTGCATGTACATACCTGTGGCTTTTTGACACTGTCAATGTTCGCCTCCGCATGACTATTTGACTGATGGGCAGGGTTGCTGTTCATATCAACACTCCCTGCTGAGTAAACACACATAAACAAACTACACTTGAATAAAATATACTTATCCGACTCTCACGTATCAAGATAACATAAGTAAATGTTATTAGGTATCAGCTCCTGAAGCTGGATCCTTCCTTTATGTGTGCCTCTTTGAATAAAAAAGACATACTGCACAAAACAATGAACAGGTGAACATTTGTTTCTTCTTTTATAATTCTTCCTTCCTAAAAAACCGGTGACATGCACACAAAAATCAAAACTAAATCAACAGAACACCAGGACCTGAGAGTGTTTCCCTCCTCTGTGGCCAAATAAAAGTGCATCTAAGAACAGCTTGTTCCTCCAGTAGGAGAGCCAGCCGAGGCAGGATAAAGCCGTCTGCTGTACTGATCTGCTGTTTGGTCTCTAAACTACAAAACAACCTAACGGCATAAAAAAAGTCTTAACAACTAATCAGTACATAAATGGATAAGTGCAGCTGAGCAGCAACATAAGTGCCTCCAATGAATTCAACTCAACGAAAGTGGTCATTAAGCAACAAATGACATCTATTTTGCAATTTAGTTTTTCATAAAATGTAATTATCACCTGACTCTGCAGGTTCCCTGAGGTGTCTTTTAGCTTTTTTTTTTTTGTTTGTTTGTTTGTTTTGTTTTACTGCCTGCACCTACACTGCTTTGGTTTAGTGTCACTGCCCTTAACAACATTGTCTTCAGTCACAGCAGACAGCAACAACAACAAAAAACAAACAACAAAACACATACACACTCTCTGACATGTCCTTTACTTGCAACCTCCTACAGAATTTAATTATTTTAATAAATACAGAACTGCATCTTGCATGTGTGACATCTTACTACAACCTGCCACTTCCGTAGGCAGACATTTACATTTACCAACCTGCTGAGAATACACAAAACAATACACAAAGGCAGCCGAATTAGGTTATTATAAATAATCAAGCTGTATTCACATCATCCATGAAAAATTAGCAACAAGAATGAAGAAAAACGATGTGAAATATAGGCCTATACAACAGGTTTACATGCTGGTACTGGCTAGCTACTGTGTAAAATAAAGTGGAGAACCTGAGAGATGGAGTTGAATTGCTCGGGGGGCCGTGAGCTTTAGTCGCAGACCAGTTTCATCCTGAGAGAGAGAGGGGGGGAGGTGGAGGCTGCATCAACACAGAGGTCAGAAAGTTTATGAAATGAAGCACATATACAGAAACAGCAACAACGGCAGATATAGTTAAAAGTGATTCAGCTGACATGTATTACATTACCAAGGAGAAAGAGTCTGTGCTGCATTACTGCAAAGAAACAAGGTTTTCCTGGCAGAAAATAAGATTTACACAGATTTATAAGAGTTAAGATCACACATATAAGATCACACATGGCACACAGGTACGTTGACCTATAACATACACTGAGAAGTAGCCAAGAGGCAATGAGAAAAATCAACACGTTCAAAATGCAGCGACCAGCAACAACTTTCGATTTGAGATAACTACAGTAACTCTTAAATCATCATACACAAGTTGTCAGGCCCATGAAATATGCTTTTAATTTGCCGAATACACCTCATTACCGGCCATTACCATTCTCGTGGCATGAACACTTGGAGTCAGTAATGAATGACAGCAATAAGAAGGTGCACATTACTCCTCATATATCCCTTTCAGCTCAGGTAATGGATTCAGTGGTATCATAGCAACAAGTGACAAAGTAACATGTAGTAATATTGTATTATATTCTTGGTGATTTACTTATACGTTTGAATCGAATGCAGATCGTGCAGATGACATTTATAATCCAAGCAGCGCTGTGAAAACAAATGATGATACTCTTTTTTTTTTCTATATGCTTGTTAGGAGTGCAGGTACAGAACATCTCAGTCAGTCAGTCAGTCAGTCAGTCAGTCAGTCAGACCCTGACATGTGTTTTAGGGTATCAATCCTGAAAACATCCTATATTTTTTATTTACAACAACAAGCAGCATATCATTGGTTTATTTTACTTGTCTAGGTAATGCACGACCTTATAATTAATAATGTCTTCCCAAATGATTGATTGTGCATAAAGTCTTTAAATAGAATTGGGTTCGCTAATCTTTTTTTTTAAGTCAAAAACTTAAAACATTTAACTCTTATAAGTTATATACTTAGTTTGAAAATTGATCAAAATTTGAATCTACATGCAAAAATGCCTGTGACAATTAAGACTGTTACTGAAAACAGAACATTGTAAACGTGACCTTTTTTTTTTTTTTAAAGCCCTCAATGTCGGCATGAAATTCTCGAGATTCTTGAGATAACTCTCTCACTTTCTCTAACAATACATTCTTCTTTCTTGCAGGAAATGAGCCTTGTCAACATGGTGCTGCTTGCAGATATAATAAAAGCATTATATTGGTTGTTTGTTTTTTTACTGATTAAAGGTGATTAAAGGTTAATGTCACAGTCCACATTTCATTCAATACAAACTTACCAAAAAAAACAAAAAACATACCACACCACACCAACCCTCCACAATCCTCTGCTGGAAATGTATTCAGCATTGTATTTACTTTTATTTACTTACACCATTTGTTACACAGGTCTCTGATTGGTTGGTGTATGCATAGAGCTGAGAGGGAGATACTGCTCTCTCCTGATTGGCTGAGAGCAGAAAGGGGCAGGGAATGCATGTGAACATAAATACAGTGTGCAGCTCTGTCTGATAGTCTCACATTGCATCTGCTATCATCACCTCCGTGCATCACTTCAACACAAACACGTCCAGCTCCATCACTGCCACCAAATCAAGTCTTAGAAGGAGGTGAAGGAAGGACAGAACAGACATCCTTTCAAGCAGTGTTTTTTTTTTTTTTTTTTTAGGGAAAAAAAAGAGTAACAGAAACCCAACATGTCTTTTGAAGTTAAGGAGAAGACAGAGGTGCGTCTGGTGTTTCTGGGAGCAGCTGGAGTTGGGAAGACAGCCCTGATCCAACGCTTCCTGAAAGACACCTTTGAGCCCAAGCACCACCGCACTGTGGAGGAGCTCCACAGGAAGGAGTATGAGGTTGGGGGTGTCAAAGTCACCATCAACATCATGGACACCAGTGGCAGCTACTCTTTCCCAGCCATGCGTAAGCTCTCTATCCAGAACAGTGATGCTTTTGCCCTGGTCTACGCAGTGAACGACCCTGAATCCCTGGAGGCAGTCAAGAGTCTGCGAGAGGAGATCCTGGAAGTCAAAGAGGACAAGTACACCCCTATCGTGGTGATAGGCAACAAGATCGACCGAAACAACGAGCGTCAGGTGTCCAGCGAGGATGTGCTGTCCACGGTGGAGCTGGACTGGAACAACAGCTTTCTGGAGTCGTCGGCCAAAGACAACATCAACGTGCTGGAAGCTTTCCGGGAGCTGCTTCAGCAAGCCAACCTGCCCAGTCAGTTCAGTCCAGCGCTGTGCCGCAGACGGGAAACCTTCCCAAAGGAGATCAACAAACGACCTCCTATGAACAAGGCCAACAGCTGCCTCATCTCATAATGATGTGGAGCTGCTTGGATGGGCGACCGCAACAATAAGAGACTGAAAGAAATTGCCCAAAACAGACTGAAAGTGCTTCGTTGATGGGGATGTGAGCAGAAAAGAAGCAGACCCAGAGACATGTGTGACATGTGTTAAGACTGAATCAGCTGTTTCCTCGTCAGTCAGGAGGCACAGAGATGCTGCAGCAAGGACGGACACATGAAGATGAAAACAGACACCGCCGTAAAGACGCAAAAGAATGTGGTTGAACAACTGCGATTAGTGAGAAAAAAAAAACGAGAGTGCCAGCACACTACTCGCTCACTTTCTACTCGAGTGTCCAAAAAAAAAAAAAAGAAATTGAAAAGGTGTACAGGCAGCATTGTGTATCATTAGCTCAGTTTTCACTCAAATCTATATGTAATGTGACTTTGGGTTTGGGTTTTACTGGTCTGAAAAAGTGCATCTTAGAGAAATCGTGTTTATTAAAACGTCTCTACATGACAACGGTTTTACAATTCAAGGGAACAACAAGGCAAGTTCACCAGGAAACTGTGTGTATTTGTGATAGCATCACATGTTATGTTCTTGTGCAGCCTGTCCTGCAACTCTGAAAAAAATGCTACTTTGCTCATTCTCATTTTACACTCTGTGTCAGAATTTGTAAATAATGATTTCAAATTACATACTCTTATCATTCTCTCCTTGATTGCCTAATAAAATCTTTTTTTTAAATCTAATTATGAGATTTTGTATAATTAGTTAATTAAACACTTTTAAATCTTTGCATTGGTTTTGAGAATTTAGATGATATTTTCTTTTCACCATAACAAACACCAAGACCAAGGTGATGTTTGATTTACTTATTCAATGCTCATTCCAAGATGAATAAACTACTACTCCTATACCTCACCCACTCTGGATACATTAATTCGCATTTTTTACAGATTGGTGTCATTTTTTTACTAATATGATTTTTTTTTGTGACAGGACAGTAAGTGTGAGAAAGAAATGTGTGTGTGTGTGTGTGTGTGTGTATGCATGTGTGAGAGAGAGATGTGAAAATGCGTTACATTGTTAGGGAACTGATCACTGCCCAAATAAATACACTGGAAGTGAAATAAAGTAACCACTTTTTAAAATGTCATGTGAGTGAAAAATAAACTCATGTGAGAGTTTCACTGTTCACACAATGACAGTTTAGATCTAAAGACTTTGACATTGTAGTGCAGGTATAATGTGTCAGAAAATAAAGTCCCTGTATTCAGCGTCATGATGGTATTATGTCTTTTAATTCTAACCGTGATGCTGTTTTATCATATGGAGCCATCTGTCATTTTTTTTGGCTTCCCAAGATACATGTATATATATGCTGCTATATGTGCTGGTTGAACTAGAAATGTAAATTTAAAAACAAGACCAAAAACAGAAAGAAAAACGTGTTGCATCAAGTGACTGACCTGCCTACAAATGAATATGATCGGCGTTGATTTTGATTTTTGTTATCAGGGTTTTCCTAGAAAGCAGAACTGATGCTGAGTGGATTTTACTGGTGTTAAGTTAAGTTACTGATGAACTGATATCACGGACACACACACACACACACGTAAACAGATGAGCTCACTGTTTTATCTTGTGTTGCCCACTAGTGGTCATGTTTTACAATGCAGCAGATGATGTTCATGGCCTCAATACAAGTGCAGTGTTTGATGAATACTCTCTTACAAGTTAATATGAGGAAGCAGATATTTAAAAAATAAAAATAAAAATAAAAATCCTGTTGTGTCTGTTTGGTACAAACTTGTGCAATCCAGAGTCATGCAAGCAGAAAGTCTGCAGGTTTTCATTACAACCATTACATTCATTACAACAGGTGGAGCATGATTTCAATCATTAGAAATACAAACCTGGCCTACGGGTAAAGCAAATGCACATACTTGACAATACATTAAAAGAGCATTTAACTGACTGGTTAAAACGGATCAGGTCATCTCCTTTTGACATTTTTGACGTTCTCTAAGAGCACATTTTGAATTTCTGTTAAAAGGCCATGCAGTCCCAGATATTGAAAGAAAAATATATGCTTCCTCTTTCAAACACGTTCAGAGACAAGGTGCATTGTTTCCCCTTAATCAGACAAGGAAGTGTCCTGTGATTATCTGATCTCTGGTTCCTCTTTGCTTCCTCTTTAAACACACAGCTGTCTGTGGCCGTGCACACAAACTCCTGTTCTCAGTACATGGATGAAGACAGAGAAGCAGACCGGTTTTTTGTTTTTTTAAACTCAGGTACAAACTAAACTTTTTATCGAGGTTGTACTCAGCACAGGTTTAAGGCTTGCTGCTCTTGTATTTTTTTTTGGTTAGGCATTAGACATTTTTAACAGCTATATATAGAAAATAAACAGATACGATCATTATGAAAATTCCAACTACGCTCGTCTTTGCTCCTAGACTTGGTCAAAGCTCCTCAGTGCTGTATAGATACCTGAGAAGTCTTGAACAAGTACAGGATCTCTGACTGTCACTACATCAAATGTGCAAAGGATCCACTTTCTAAACAAAATCTACTGCCAAGAGCAAGTCTTGAGGTAGGCCTGTGTGTACATGTACTTAAGATTTTTGTCATGTTTTTGTGAATCTTTACTATGGTCATTTCAGAGGTGTGTAACCAACTTTTCAGCTACATTTATCAAATAGCCACACAAAGATTGCTTAAAACTATTATAATAGCAAATAGAGAATTTTATTCTGCACTGAAATTTTAAACATGACCTTATAACATATTAATAATCAATGTTTTAATTTGTATATTTGTAGAAACAAGGCACAACAAGAGCAGGAGGAAACCATTTTATTTTCATACACATTGACACTGTAGAGCCAGACAAAGGTGTCACTTGACATCGCTGTCTAAACTATAAGTGCCCCCGCATCTGAAAGATAAGTCACGGGAATATAGAGAGGACAATGAAATGCACTAATGACAGATCCCGGTTGGCATAGCAATAGCATTTCATACACAAGCTGCAAAACTTGTGCCAACACAACGCACCTGTGTGATCATTTAATGCTGTCACATGCTCATCAATTAGCACATCGCTGCAGTATTTATGACGAACCTAAACTAAAGCAAAGGCGTACAGTATTGCTGTATGGAAGACATTCTTAACAAACATTTTTTTTTCAATCTGTCAAACAGAAACACGCCATCAAGAACACAAGAACAAATATCTGTGCATTAGCTTATAGTTTAGTATATTTCCCTGAGCAAAGGACTCGATGAGCATAGAAATACACTAATATCATCCTGAGCATCACTCTGAAATCTACTCCAACACCTCAAATAAGGCTGTACAGAGAAACACCCAAGCATTTTACAGGACCAGACCACACTAGTATTTTTGCATGTTTTTGCCAATTTACTATAAACTGTTACTGCTTCTCATTTCTATTATATTGTATGCATCAGCCATTAGTTTTCCTTTGACTTTAGTGCAGCATTAAAAATGCCACACTAACAGCTCTGTATGGCTGTACTTCAGAACAGGGGTGCTTTGAGCTAAATGCCAACGTCAGCATACTAACATGCTTACAATGATAATGGCAGCATGTTCATGTTCCATCACCAGCATGTACCGTCTCAGTATAGCATGCCAACATTTGCTACAGCAAATACCACTAAACACAAACTACAGCTAGGGATAACTGAAATGTATTGAATAATCAAATAATTGAATGTCATTAATTTTCAAGGTATTTGCTCAGGAACTCAAGTACTGGATAAATAGACCAGGACCCATGAATATGTACAAAACTTTCAATATACAGTATAATACAATATACAGCAGGTGACACATAATAACCATTAATATTATTATAAGCCCCAGACTAGCAGACATTCAATCACATCCAAAAACTTCTGCTGAGTGATTATGGTCTTTGAAAAACAGTTAGCAGTAATGCTGAATATATGTCATCTGTAGTAAATTGGCTAAAACATGTGGGAACCCTGATGGTCCTCCGTTTAGCTGTATACTGTATGGTATTCATGTGAAATGTGATTTCACTGTCACACAATAGTTACCATCAGCCAGTTGAAATAAGCACAGCATTGCTAGAGAGATATACATATTAAAGGGTCAGTTCATCCAAATGAAAAAAAAACACAAAACAAACAACAACGCAATATTAGGCTTCTGCAATACGATAGATGATGAGTTGAACAGCACACAATGCACCAGTTACTCAGAGTAACCCAGAGACCTTGAAGTGAGCAGTTTTCATTAGGAACTACTCTCTACCAAAAGTAGAATAACAGAAACTGTTGGCAGTGAGGCCTGTAGCTTTTCCAGAGTCACCAGCTAAATGTTGCATTATAGATTTTTTTCTAATATTGTAAATTATTTTTATTTTCAGTTTTTCAAAGAGTATTTTGATGCTGAGATACAGTACTACTCAGGCTAAGTCAAAAATGTGTTTTGCTATAATTTAATTGCAACAATCCTTTAATATATACACACACAACAGAAAATAACAGCCCATTCATTTTTGCAGATGTTCAGAAACTTCACACACCACATAGGTCATCTTACCAAACATCCAATCATCCCCCCAAATGGTGCAAAAAAGCTGCATAAACACCAAGTTTATGCTTAATAAGCAGGAGTCTGTCCAACGTTGTTTATGTGAAAACGCAAGATGGTCACAGTGCTAAGCAGCCCTTATTATGAGGGCCAGCAAGTCAAGCAGGTCACTAGATGTGAGGTACTGCAGTGCATGAGAAAATAACTTTTTTAAATACAAAACATCTTTTGTTCAAGTTGGAAAATCAATGAGAGCAGCAAGACAAAGAAAGAACCAAGGCTTGATTTTGGCTTCTATAATCCTTTCAACAAGAACAAGATGCATTTCTCTTTTTTAAAAGAATTACAGTTTTGCAGCTTTTAGTCAAACGTTAAATAACTTTGGGTAATTCTTGAAATCTCGGTGTCTTTAAATGAACATGTAATCCTGACATACACGACACACGGAACATGACATTAGCTTTGTTTTTTTTCTTCGTTTTTTTTTTAACAACAATGGGAAGAAAGAAGCAGAAGTGCACCTGCCCTCAATCACTATCAGACTCACTCTGCCCTCACTCATTTAACACTTCACCTCTCTAGTCGTCCACAGTGATGTTGCGGAACAAATAGGCCATGGATTCGCCATTGTGGATGCGGCGGATGGCTTCAGCCAGTATCATGCTGACATCCACAGTCTTGATTTTTGGACACTGTAGCTTCTGTACTTCATGGGGGACTGTGTTGGTCACAACCACCTGAGGGTGCAATAAACAAACATTATGCTTCAATGCACTGAAGAATCAAAGGGAGATCTGTACAGTAATTTTGTAGCTGGAGGGAGCTGCGTTTTAGCTTACCATAAAGACTAGAAACAGGGGTAAACTGCTAGCATTTTTTATAAGGATGCTTAAAATTGTTTTTTAATGAATTCTGAATAATAAACTGATGCTTCAGCTCTGTCTGACATAAATTAAAAAGCATGATGACAATAATAAAAACAATAATAATAATGCAAACTATACATTTTATACAATAAATATTACATTTAAACTTAACTATACTGTGACTATTCTTTTCTTAACACAGTACGTTGGAAGAACTGAAAAGGGAACCTATTGCTTTACAGAAATGTAACTGTGGGACGATTCTTTCCTTGTTCCAGTTAATGTCACAACAATTCAACTGAAACACCTGCCATGAGGAGGAAGTATACCTGTTCCACATTGTGTTTAAAAAGAATAGCATGATACAAAGGAATGAGGTCTGCAAACTATTAACTAAATATTATTCTTCTTTTTTGAGACATGTCACCGCAAAAACAAGAGAATATATTTTTGTACTGTGCAATGAAAGTTTCTTGTCTTGCACCTGAATAATTTGCCTGCATGTGCGCAACAAGAGTTAATGAACATTTTTGATCATTTTCAATAAGCTCTTGAATTTTGCAGAATTAGCAGAGCTTGTTATCACATTAGTAAGAACAACTAGTTAAGGTTTCTTAAGTGCTCACCTCATCAATAGCAGACTCCTCTATGAGGCGCGGGGCATCAGCAGACAGCAAGCCGTGTGTGGCCATGATGTAAATTTTATAAGCTCCTCTCTCTTTCAGGATCTCAGCAGCAGCAACAAAGTCTCCGACATCATCTATAATATCATCCTGGAAAAATACAGAGAAACTGTACTTACTACTGTACTACTTATATTTAAAAAAAAAAAAAAATAATTGTCTTACTTAAATTACAATAAATTCATTTCCCACTCATAATGAAAACAACAATTGAAATGCTTTGACTCGCTGTAAATGAGAGCTAGAAAAGAGCAGTACTTGAGATCTGCAGATCAGCTGAAAATGAAAGTCCAACAATATAAGCAACACAAAGTGTGTAAGTACTTTAACAGTGTCTTTGCAGCATCTTACCACAATGATGGCAATTCTTCCTCCCACATCTCCAACTACAGTAATAGGAGGTTTCTCTTTGGCCATCATTACTGAAAGGAAAAGCAGAGCTTGTTACTTGTTAAAGTCCTTCCAAGGTGTTGTGTGTACTGCATTTCACCTAATCAAAAACAAATCTTAGTAGATTGGGTAAAATGGGTTGAGAAAATGCTTTGCGTTTGAGGCAAATCTGCATCTCCAAATTACTGGGTCACAATTGGACAATAGAAATGATTTGTAGAAATTGTGTTCATTTTCTGTTAATTCTGTCAAAAAAATATAATGTGTGTAAATGTGCTTAGATTTCCCCCCATTCTACCCCACCTACCCCTGTGAGGTTACACTGGAATGCCAAACTTAGTACAGCACATGCCATGCACAATCAAATGACAGGTTTTTCTTCCCAGGATACCCAATCAGAAGGCAATGTTTAACTGCCCGGACACACACAACCTCAGCCTCGGGCCGTGACAGGCACAATGGCAGCAGTCTGCATATGAACCAATATGCACCAGACAGTCTTATTTCACACAGGGGACAACAATGTCTGACAAGCACTGATGAGGGTTTCTTCATACACACTTGCCAATGTTCTGGGTCTGTCCTCAGTCGAACATCACTGCTGCCAGCGACTATTTTTACATGCACACAATAATCATTTCATCCCATGTGCCAATCACAGGAGATGCAAACAGCTGTATTATCCATCATCACACTATTAATTTGATTCGTTGCACAGCAGCAATTCATTTGAATCTGACAAACTGTAGTCATCCTGGTCTCATTTAATTTTGGTTGCTAAAACATCAACTTTTCAGCCAGGTGTTCAATGCTGTGACATGAGACGTATAAACTGAAACAACAAAGGGGGAAATTATACGTTTTAACGCATCGAAGACGACGGGACAAAATAAACTAAACCATCTTGTCAAATGAAGGAAAATATATATTGTATATCTCCCTTTTTTTTTTTTTTTTTTTTTAAACAGTTGCTTTTTATGAATTTGCCGTGCATGTAAATGTAGTCAATCAAAGGGTACAAGGAAACAATCAACTGGTAAACAATCAGCCAGCCAAGCCGATTGTGAAGGAAAAGATATAAAGAAGCAGAGAAAGGAGGAGCATGCCTTGCAGAACACTTTGCTGAATACCGTGAATCCCCACGGCATCAGAAACCCTGGCAGTGTCACATTTAGACTTTTATTAATGAAACTATTAACAAAAAAAAAAATCAGTAAATCATGTTAGCAGTATGCACACTTCTCAAAAACACATTGTCTTTACAACTTGCTGATATACTGCAACAAACTACCTAAAGACGTGTTTGGTCAGATATGTTGAAACTGATTCTTGAAATGTCCTGAAAGTTCAATACTTCACTAAATATTGTTATAAATAAAATAAAATCTGTTTTTAAGCATCGCATTGCCTCTAAAACTTTGATTCAATGCCTAAACATACCAACCAATTCATTCATTCATTCACGTTTCTTTTTCCTATCATTAGATGTTAGGTTTCAAAAGCATGCTTTACTGTTCTCATCACATGCAGTTACAGAAACCAAAATGTTAATCAAGTTTTTAAGAGCAGGTTTAATGTGGTTGCAACATGTGTTGATTGGCAAGATGAGTCCAGATATTTTAGTAAAAATAAATAAAAAAGGAAAAACATTTTTGGCATTGTTCTGGTTTGATTTATGGATTTCAAACAAAAAATCAGAACACAACAAAACAAAGAGGGTTTGGGCCATCTTGTAGAAGTAGCTGTCTGGACTCGTTGGAAGATGCAGTAAGATCCGCTTATTTCAAGTCAAACATGCCAAACAATTAGCATTTATTATCGAGCACACTATAGCTAAAAAAAAAAACAAAAAACTTTTCGTTACTGGTTTTGACAAGATAAATTGTATCCCCATCAACCAAATCCAGCCTCTATTTTCACAAGATGCAACACAAATCCTTTGTCTAGACATGCAATTGAATTGAGGAACCATTTGAAGAGGAATCATTTCATAGTCAGATGTATGTTTAGGTTTACGCTCGTACTTGGAAGCTCTATGCCGGGGAACGGAGCTTGTTGTTTGCCTGCTATTACCAACAAATAAACACCACGTTAACACAAATGCACAAATATTTGACATGACAAACACATGGTTCCAAGACTTGGAAAATCCTCTCACTAAGCTGACCAATCACACATCTATAAATAGGACTTATTATATTAAAAATGTATAAATGTTGTACCAAAAGGAGGATTTTTAAAGTCAAGGGTACGAATAGAAACACAAGTAAGAATAGAAATATTTTTTCCAAATAATATGGATAAAGTCAATACTGGATACGGAGTCATTTGCCAATGACACAATGGTTTGATTTATTTTTTTCCCAGACACGACCAGTAAAAATGGCCTTACCAGGAGACTGAAACTAAAATAATTGCCAAGTAACAGGCAGGGACAATAACTATTCTATTATTTAGTATTTCATTCTTTGGAAATTAGGAGCTTGCCGAGGATGCAGCGTGAGTATTACATCTGTGGAATAAAAACATGCAGTAACACAAAACCAATTTCTTGAAGTATGGTTGATGGTATGAGTGAGAAATAGCAAAACAGGTTAGCACAAATAAAAGCTATATTAGGTTGTAGACAGGATTTGTATTATGAATGCAAGTAAGTGTTGAGTTATTAAACTTTAAGGTTGGTTAACTGCAGCAGAAATGATCATAACAAGATTTCTCTTTCTTGAGTTTGATCATGGTATGACAAATAAAGAGGGATTTAACTGAAACAATCAAGCATTATTATTGTTCATTGAATCTACAAATATGTACAGAAAACCTGAAAAAAAAAATAGATAAAATGATCTGCAAAGATGAGGGGGCTTACAGGGTAGCTCTAGTCCTGTGTGTCCTGTGGTGTTGCGTACACACGGTGGGGAGTGTCTTCCATCAGCCATGTCAGACTCTGAACACTGAGCCTCGCCGTGAATCACAGCAAGACCCAAACGCAGGCGTTCTGCATAAGACTGAGCTCTAGAAAAAAGAAAGAAGAAGAAAGTCTAAATGCAGTGATGAAACATGGCACGCAACTTTATTTTTATTTTTTTCTTCTCATAAATTACATATTTTACAGGACATCAGCACCACTTTCTGTACACATATTTTGTCACATACACTACATCTATATAAAAACACATTTTGAATGATGAGCTGTATGACTGAATAGTTTTGGTATAGAACAGAGGTGAGATCATTAGTTACCTCTTGGCTGCTGACGGGGACTTGGACACAATGATGGCATTTCTGTAATCAGGAATCTGATAGGATGGAGGAAAACAGAAGTCAATGATTATAGCAGACTGTGACTGACAGCATCTGTACTTAAACACACACACAGTAGAAATGAGATTATCACCTCTTCTTGGATGTACTGAATCAAGAAAGGGGAGGCACGCAAGTTGTCTACCGGAAAGCTAAAGAAGCCCTGGATCTCTTTCTGATGTAAATCCATGGTGATGATGTGTGTTAGTCCTTCAGAGTAGAAGACAGATGAGTAGTATGGTCTTTACTTATAATCAACACAGACATCTCACTGTCATTAATGAGATTAATTTATATGTGTGGACATGAAATTAAATTCATGCATGCGCACACACACACACACACACACACGCGCACACACACACACACACACACACACACACACACACACACACACACACAACATTGTTGTGTCATCTTTACCTGCTTTAGCCAACATTGAAGCTAACAACTTGCACACTATTGAGCCCCTCTTTCTCATCTTGCACTGCTTGCTGTAGGGGAAGTAAGGAATAACTCCTATGATGTTCTTTGCACATGAGGTCTTGAGGGCATAGGCCATGACCAGCAACTCCATGATGGCTGTATTGACATCTCTGGTTGTACCAAAAAAAAAAAAAAAAAGATAACAGCACATCATGTGTAGTTTAGTTTTTGATCATTTATTAATTGTATCAGAGAAAATGGCATGTCTCTTGGCACCCACCTTGGTATGGTCTGGATGATGAAGATAGTTTGTCCACGAACAGATTCTTTCACATCTACTCTCGTCTCTGGAGAAAGAAAAAAAAAAACGTACACACTTTTAGTTTTTAGGTTCTATTAAAGAAATGTTTTAATCTGAAACAACAAAATCAAATAATTAAAACCACACTATATCAATAAAACAAAAAAAAAGGCAAAACAAGAAAAACATAAAGATAAGAACACATGTGAAAAGTCTTTGCATATGGAAAAAAAATACAGGCAAAATGTCTGTCGTGTTCATTTGGGATAAAGGTCCCTTTAGCTGGTAACTTAATACTGTTCACTTCACCTCTGTTGGGTTCTTGAAACACCACAGACTTCCCCAGTTCAACTCCCAGCCGCCTGTGAAACAAGAGCACAATGCACAATGCAATGTGACCAGCCGTGAGATGTGATGAGGTTAACAGTTTAATGGGATCACAAACACAAACCCACGAAGCATTTAGCACCATGTTTAACAAATCAATCACTCATTCATCCTTTCATATCCAGACTGACTCACACTGTCAATGCAAAAACAGCAGTTTGTGGTAAATGCAAAATTAAAAAAATTTAGTGGTCATTTACTAAAGAGGTTTTAACAACAGTTACATGTCATTTGCGCTACTAGAAAATTAATATTTATTGCCTTAACATTAAACTAGCAGTCAGTAAGTAGCAATTGGTGAATAATTATAATATTATGCTTACTCGGTTATCTTCTTGGCCAACTCTGTGCATGCCACGGAGGAGTTTGCGGAAAAAACGCGATAACCACTTTTAGCGACATTCATTGTAGTTTTCCTAGTGTTTTTTAACACAGATACTGTTAGCAGCTGCACCCTTTTTGTCAACTAACCACCGCGTTTGTTGCAGTCTTTCTTCTAAAGACGTTGTCGTTAGCTCAATTACTAGCTAACCGTATACTAATTTAGCCTGTTGGGGGGGCTAATTACACCAAATGAGCTCCACAGTATGCGACACAAACTTTGCTACAGCATAGCGATGAAATAAATATTCATAATTTCTTCTTTATGCTATTAAACTACGATATGTTTCGCGGACAAACGACCGATACCTGTCAGTCAGGTAGCACTAGCCCATGGACTCTAGCCTAATAACAACTGCCAGTGTAACACTCGGACCTACGGAATCCGCTTTGTGTCAATCTTAGCAACTGCGCCTTACGGGACACACGTAAATTATCTCAGAGCAGTAAAGTCTAATCCACATATGTCAAACTCGAGGCCCGCGGGACAAATGTGGCCACATCATTTTATGTTGCCGACGAGAGGTCAAAAGTTAAATAATTGTCTGAAAACAAGTCTATGCTGCTTCAAAGTGTGTATTGACTATTAAACTACATTTCCCATAATGCATGTCGATTATGTTACCGGCGAAATGATGGCTTCTCGCACACTAGATCGCAGTGTTTCCGCATCAGTACGGCGATTTCTCACAATAGGCATTATTGAGAAACATTTCCAAATGTCCCGGAAGAGGAAGCTTGAGACATGGGACCATAACAACGGGACATTTTTGATGTGATGGACAAGTGAAAGATCAGCAATCATATGTCAATATACACCTTGATTACTGATGTTAGTGGTCAATAAAAGATATACAGTTGAGCAAACAGTAAACTTGACTTCCTAATACTGTTCATCAGTACCAGGACATCAGTAACTGAAAGCAACAGTTAACATATTTTTGCCTTTGATCATTTTCCTGTTAGTTAATAAGTTTGTCTCATTTGTTTAATTGGGTTCCCTTTGTCTAGTTTTAAGACTTGCATGGAAATTTTATCACATTTTATGTCATAATTGTGACTATTGGATTAAACTGTAATTTTTCCAGTTTTGGGATTAATAAAGTATATCTATCTATCTATCTATTTATGCAGAAAGAGAAAATCCTCAACAGTACAAACTTAAAGATTCTGCCTGAACATAAAGTCAGTGTTTTAGATTTCTTGTTCATTTATAATACTTGGGGTTTTGTTTTTTTTGTTTGACAATCGCCTGGCTAGCAATAGCTAATACTTAAAAGCAGAGGAGGCCATTTTTATTATTAAATACATTTTTATTACATAAATGGCAGATGACAGTCAACACAGACAGTATTTTGGTTGGATGGAGCTTGAAAACAGAGACGTGATCATTCAAGTTCTCCCCTCTTTCTGTGAATGTTTTTTTTGTATTTGTGTACAGTATATCTATAATTACTTGATCTGACCAGAACCCCCCCCCCCCCACCCCACCCAAGATGAGCTCTCTCTACAGTTTCCTCTTCAGCCCCACTGGTCTTCATCCGTCATGGTCACGATTTCTGTGACCAGGCCGGTGCCGATGGTTTTGTTTCCGTCTCTCAGAGTGAATCTCTGGCCTTTCTCCAGAACCATCGGCTGGCGGAGCGTGAGAAACAGCGAGGTGTCCTCCCCTGGCATTACCATTTCCTGAAGGAGATGCAGACAACACACAGGAGTGTGGTTACTCATAGTTACCCTTCCTCAAAATGCAGCTGCTAGACTGCTTTGTTTATAAATGCCAGAAAACACACAGGTTTGTAAAAAAGTTAGTAAAATACATATTTTTGCTGTCAGCCATCAGTGAACTGTAGAGTTGCTTATCAAGTAACAATGCTGACAATGACAATGCTGTTGTGACTATGTTTCTGATCTGACACATGATGAAGTTGTATAAACTTCAATGTCTAACACATGCAGGAGGCGTAGGAACTGTTATGTTTGTTTAAAGTACACACACCTTGTCATCGGGCAGAGTGATTCTGCAGGACATGTCCCAGGTTAGCGAGAACATTACGGGTATGAAGTTGCTGACAAATGGCTTGTGTCTGCCGCCCTCCTCCTTACTCAGAATATACACCTGTAACACAGACATGACACAGTCCATATGGATCCGCTTCGGCTTACAAACTCACTCACCTCAGTGTCATTTGGCTGGTTTCCCAGTTTGCCTTTAAAATTGCTCTTTGCCTCATTACAAGTATATTGGAATTACAGGATATGTAACAGACGTGGAACAGATGTGTCACAAACAAATCAACAGAGAAAAACAGTGTCTATATGATTTTGTGCTCCCAGACCTGAGCCTTGACTTTCTGGTGAGGCATGATGGATCCTGGTTTGCACATCACCATCCCTCTCCTCACATCCTCCCTCTTCAGGCCTCGGACCAGAGCGCCCAGGTTGTCTCCTGCCTCTGACCGGTCTAGAGATTTGTGGAACATCTCAATACCTGAACCGGACAGGACAGACACCAGGGTCAATATTTGTAATATTTCTCCACTCTTTTATGAAGGTTGTCACTTGTCTAAACACGAGCTCCTCTGGTGAGTTTCTATTTCTTTTCATTTTTTTCCTCCACTCACCGGTTACCACAGATTTGAAGATGCGATTGTGGCCCACAAACTCGCAGTCATCTCCTTTCTTGATGATACCTCTCTCCACAGTGCCTGACACTACTGTACCCCTGCCTGAAAGACACAAATAGTAACCATTATATTTCACAGTGAATAACATTTTCACGTGTCACTATCATCTATCGATTATTACAACTTTTGAGTCAAATATCTGCAGTTAAGTGTTAAGAGGCTGTACCTGGGATTGAATAAACACCTTCAATGGGCAGAAGGAAAGGTTTATCCAGTTCTCTTTTGGGTAAGGGAATATAAGCATCCACAACATCCAGCAGTTTCATCACTGCTTTTAAGCCCAGCTCCGGCTCTCTGTTCTGTCAGATCACAAACATCATTTTATTTATTTGTGCTGCATTTGGTCACTTGCCATTCTGGCTGAATTCTGGGTTTGTCGATATATATATATATATATATATATATTTTTTTTTTTTTTTTTTTTTTACAACAGCTAATCAATAAAACCCTGTAAACACTTTTGCCCCCTCACCTCCAGGGCACAGAGGGCGGAGCCTATTACAACAGGGGTGTTCTCGCCATCATAGCCGAACTCTGTGAGCAGCTCGCGGATCTCGATCTCCACCAGCTCCACCATCTCCTTGTCCTCCACAGCGTCCGCTTTGTTGATGAAAACCACCATGTGCTCAACACCAATCTGCCTGGCCAACAGCAGGTGCTCGCGTGTCTGAGGCATCTGGCCGTCGGTGGCCGCCACCACCAGAATGCAGCCATCCATCTGAGCTGTGCCTGTGATCATGTTCTGAAAAAGAAAAGAGGTCGACGGGGATTAAATGGGATAAGTCATTAGGAAAGCTTCATGTTTAGCGATTTCTTGTTTAGGCAGCAGAAAAATAGATTACCTTGACATAGTCAGCATGACCAGGACAGTCTGTATGAGCGTAATGTCTATTAGATGTGGTGTATTCTACATGAGAGGCGTTGATGGTGATTCCTCTGGCCTTCTCCTCGGGGGCATTGTCAATTTCCTCATACTTTTTAAAATTAGCACCACCAGCCTCAGCAAGTACTGCAGACCCAAAAAAAAACAAAAAAAACAAAAAAAAAACACCACGGTCACATTTCTGGGCCATGATTTTTGTTGTAGGTCAGTGCAGCTAATTAGACAGAATAAACCCAGTATTTTTTGGACATCTGAGTCTGTGTGTAATTAAATGCTAAGACATCAGTGATTCTACCTTTTGTGATGGCTGCGGTTAGGGTGGTCTTGCCGTGATCCACATGACCAATTGTTCCAATGTTCACATGGGGCTTGTCTCGGCTGTATGTCTTCTTAGCTTCTGAGGCAAAGGTCCGCCGACTCAGAGGCACGGCAGACTACAAGACAAACCAAAAGAATTATACAGCGAGAAAATCCATGTTAAACTTGCAAAGTACTTTGGGCTGCAGTTTGTATGCACTCTCACCAGCTTGATGGAGCTGTGCAGGAGGCTTGAAGAAAGCTGAAGACCTGCGGAGAGAGAATCTATATGTTAGATAATAAAATAATAATAGGTGGTTTGACTGCATCTAGGTGTAGTTTCTCCTTTGCATGGGCAGAATATCACACACCTGTTCAACTCAGGCAGCGGGTCAGTCAGTCCCTGAACCATTTAAATACATTTCAATCAGTGCAGGCGTCTGTAAAGACAGACACAACTCATCCGCCTGCCTGAGTACAGCTCTGTCCCACGCAATGTTGCCACCTGTCTGATCCAAATCTCTCCCAGAGTCTAAATCCAAAGACACAACCATGTGTCAACAGGATGCAAACTCTCTGGTGCTCTGCAGACTCCTAAAATGGACTTTTGCTGACATCCCAACTATATTTTTAATGTATTTTTAGTGATTGTTGTAAATGCTGCTTGTGAAGTTAACACAATAAATTAAATGTTGCACAACGCCATATTTGACATATTTTCACTCACATTACATTATTAGTGTCGTATTGATATCACTTTGACACACAGAGCATCACTGACATTTAATTTAGAAATAAGGACACTGAAATACTGTAGTATAAGCATGTTTAGGAAGCTGGAGGCACACTTGCTTTAACTCATGTCCATGACTATTTACTGATGATAGAGGCTTTTGAATTAGACAGGAAGAGTCTCCTTCACATGCTGCCAGCTTTCTCAGCATCAGTATCTATCTGACGTGATGTTTGAGCCAGTATTAATCATCATTAGCTGCATCGTTAGCTAACACTCACAATAACGTGACCTTGCTCTGTTCTCAGAAGAGACAACGTCACCTCTTTTCTCATCATTGGTCACATTTCCATACGTGCAAACAAACCATTATAATGAGCGCACAACATAATAGAGTATTCTGAATTAATAGAATCATAAAAGTAATAAGAAGACAGCTACTGATGACGGATTTAGCTACTTTACCAGAGAAACATGCACGCAGACCCACAAGCGCCGCCATCTTGGATGGATAGGTAAACCAAAGACGATTGGTCAGTCAAGAGAGTACCCGGCCTGCTTCTGCTTCTGCTTCTGCTTCTTCTTCTTTGGCTCTTTTGGCAGCTTAAAGATACATTACTGCCAGCTAGTGGACGATGGAGCAGTTTCTACTCTCTGCAACAATACATTATAATGATAATAATATATCAAGTCCTATAATGGTATTTCACTGCTCTCAGAAGATATGTAACTTGTATTTCATCACACATACTTTCTAACGACAGGTGCCGCCCCAGACTATGGCTTTATTAAGGAGTATTATCTAACTGTATTAAACCCAAGACATGATTTAGTAGTCTCTAGAAATCATGTGTCGCTGGTTTTCCAGGAGAGACACTTTTCTTTTTGATCTGATGATGATGGTAGCAACTACAGCCATGTGTTAAGAGAAAGTGCAGGTTTTAGGACACTGCTTTCATAGTTGTTAGTTTTCATTTCTTGCTTCGCTTATCTGCGACACTGCATGAATTTCCTTGTTTTGCTCTGGACATGTACTTGCCATATGCCACACATTTGATAACATCTAAGAATAAAGTGGTAAGATCTACATGTTGAATAATTTACATAATATGAAAACCATATTTGATACACATTATCTGACGAGGGACGTACTTCTCTCACTTCTACTAACACTCTCTGAACGTCGTACGTACGTACGTCACTGATGTACCTTAAGTACGCTAGTAGAGAGAGTTTTTCCGTGATTCCTTTTGCATATTTAGGTCATATTACTGTTCAGTTCAGTTTTTCCACATTATAACTTCAAATATCGAAAGTTGAAGTTAAAATTGTGGAGACTGAGAACACTCTGGCATGACACAGGAAAATGTCGCTGAGCAGTTTAGTTGAACCTTTACGGTAAAGCATGGCAGCCTCGTTGCCTCGTTGCAGCTAGAATATTCCAGCGCATTCATGTGTTTGTGTATGGAGCATTTATAAGGGTTTATAGGGGGTGTATACTTATTTGAAAAAAATAAACGGTGTGTCCATTCGTTCAACAAGTTCTTTAGGACCCTTGAAAGGTAGGTCGAGAGTTAGCGACATTCAGTATTAATCGTAGCTAAATGAACATCTGTAGCTAGTTGTGTCAAAGTTGTTTCATTTAACATGTTTCTCATGACATAAACTGGTAATCTTTACAGTAAAACCAAGTGAACTCCTCGGTATAAAGACTGATTTCTGGGTTTGATTCATATGTACTGAATGTATATTCTCACCTTAGTATTACTGCAATCTGGTGTGGATCATTTCTGAAGACTGTACTTGTTTTGTTGACGTTTTGTTCTGTTTTTTTTTTCTTCTTCAGCTTTCTTAGTAAACATCATGGCAGAAGACAGACAGAACAACGATAACAACAAAAGATATCCCCACAACCTTCAGGGGGTCCTGCAGCTGGCAGTAGATGCTGGCTCCTCAGCAGCCTCAGAGGGACCTGCTCCTACTCAACCAATGTCAGAGGAGGTAAGTGCCTGTTAATTATAGGTATCACACTTTACATGACTATTTTCAAGTCTGTGGCTTTGACGCAGAACTGTAAAGATGTTTTTGACTCACAATGAGTGTGATCTTTTTTTCGTTTCAGAGGAAAGAGTGGCTCAGAGAAGCTCTCGCAGAGGTCTGCAAAGGGCAGATGGATGAAGTAGCACAGATGAAACAGTGCTTAGCTGTCCTATGCAAAGACGGAATGAGTGAAAGGGAGAAAGACGGAGAGGAGGAGAGGGATGATGAAGATGAAGATGAGCGGGAATCAGCCTTTGAGATACTGTCAGAGTTGTGTGAGAACCTGGACAATGCTAGAGGTTTGTAATACACTGCATGACACCAGAAGAATACACAAAACTCATACTGAGTTTAAATGTTGGCACATGACAGTGTGATAAATAGGACATAATAACGTTATTGTTGATATAGTCAAAGTTGTCTATAGATATGAAATTATCTTGGAGCAACTAGAAACAGGCTTTGAGTATTTATAATATTTGTTTGCTATCCTGATTGTGTCCCCTCTATCTCTGCTTCACAGACCTGATGACTCTGGGTGGACTGGAGTTGTGTGTCTCCCAGTATCTGTGTCATGCCCAAAGTGGGTTGAGGTGGCGTGCTGCCCAACTTATTGCTTCCTGTGCCCAGAACATGCCGCAGGTTCAGATCCACTTGCTTAGCCTTGGGGCGCTGCCAAAACTGCTGCAGCTGACAGATGCAGACCCCCACCCCACCGTCAGAGTAAAAGCCCTTTATGCAGTCTCATGTGAGTGTCGACAGCTCTGGAAAATTCACTATGAAAGCATTTAGATGAGATGATCTGCATCAAACGTCATGAACTGTAACGGCGTCCTGTTTTGATTTCAGGTCTGATCCGAGAGCAGGAGGAAGGACTCCAGGCGTTCCTGTCCCATGATGGTTTCTCAGTGCTGATGCGAGGCATACAATCAGAGATCGAGAAGCTCAGGACCAAGTCGGCATTCCTTCTGCTCAACCTGCTGACGTCACATCCCGAACAGAAAGGTACAACTGTGTGAGGACAGTGGAGGACGAGCGTCTAGGATGCTGTCTTTGAATGAATGGATTTGCAATCTGTAATATAAAGCGATTTAAATATGAACTAAAATGAGCAAAGAAAATAAAAATCATTGCACGTTTTATCTCCCGTAGCTTTAATCAGGAAGCGGTATGTCGAGAACTCCAGCGTTGTTTACTTTTTTTCTTGTTTCCTCCTCCTTACAGACACAGTTGTCTCTATGGGTATGGCACAGCAACTGGTTTCAGTGCTCCGCACACCTCACTCACCTTTCCACGAACATGTGCTTGGTGCTCTTTGTTGGTAAGAAACATTCTCTCTTGCTATGTCTTCAGCATCTAAAGTTGACATTAATTCATAATCCATTAGTAACTGTTCCCGTTCTTGTTTCTGATGTTTGTCTAGTCTGGTGGAAAATTGTCCGCGCGGCCTCAAAGACTGCAGGGAACCTTCTCTGGGTCTGGAGGACTTACTCAGACAGAAAGCCAGAGAGCTTCAAGGAAAAGAAGAAAGTCAGGTAATCATATGTCACAAATGGCAAATTACTAAAGCAAGTTGATAAAAATGTGTTCAAGTAATGCAGACCTAAAATTGTGTTTTTAGTTTAAGAAAGAAAAATAGATGGTCATAAGGAATGTTATCTGTTTTTATTATATTCATTTTCAAGTGCTAACCAGATGCCAAAATTAATTTTTTTTTGTTTTCAACAGGAAGAGCTGGATTTCTGTGAGCACCTGAGGGTCACATGTTTCCGTGGGCAGCAGTCAGATGATAACGGGATGGATCGCTGATCTTCTCACTTGTTTTGGTATCAGTGTGCTAAGATGTAACGGAACATTCTTGATCTGGATCATGAATGTTAAGCAACGCTTTTGTCTGTTACGACAGTTGCATGTAATCCAGATGCTGAATTTTACTGTGTAAATAACTGTAATGTATAAACTACTTTTTCAAGTCAGTCCAGTGTTTTCGGGTCGTCGTACCTTCAATGTACCAAATATCACCATCACTGGTAGTATATGTATTATTTTCTGTTAGGTTTGTGAAGCTTATTCGTTTCATTTCAGTTGATTGTTTCTTAAAACATGACTCAAGAATTATGAATATTTTTGATTTTTTTACACCATATTTATTTATTATTATCAAAACAAATGGGAGTATTTATATACATATAATGGCCAACTCACAAGTGGAAGACATCACCACAACATGCACAACGTCCAGATAACTATTGGGTGTTATGCACAACCCCTGATTAAAATACTATTGGCACAAATTGCAGAATAAAAATATTCTGAACAGATATTGAGTTTCTTTCCGTTTTGTGTCTAGACATATTTAAAAAAAAAAAAAAAATTACTCTTGGTATTATGCAAGCTTCTCTTATCTCTTTTGCTTCACCTTTTCCAGGTATACAGATTTCATTTAACTGTTACATTGAAATAGTTTTGAAGTGCTGATTAGTAGAATATACAGTATGTCCTTTTTCTTTCTTTTTCTTAATGTGTTAAAAGGGAGTGTTTATAGACAGTTTAGGTATTTTCCTACAGAAATAGAAGGTGATGAAGGTACTTTGAACTTGTGGAATGCCACAGAGATGCCACTTAGGACCTCTTCCATTTTGCAAAATCATCCTTGTTATCCACCGCCCTTACATCACCCACAGCGATTAGAAGCTGTGCCAAATAATATGTCACCATGACAATATAGTTACCATACTGCAGGGGTGCTACCTTGAACACTTGCAGAGCCAGCACAAGGTCAGAAACCATAAAAGACAAACCTCCCAGCAGTGTTGCCACATGGCGGGTCCTAATAGCTAAAATCGCCATTGAAATAATTACGACAGCATAGACCCCCACAGCTGGAATGAGCAGATCTGAATCTGGCGCCTTCTTCAGAAACGGATACACATAAATGTAGAAACCTCCTCCCACCATGAACAGGATCAGGTATATAAAGCGGAACCAGGAGGAAGGGGAATCTGACACATAACGAGTCGAGAGGAAGGTGAGTGAGTACAGCAGGTGAGCCACAGCAAATGCACCCATTCCTGAAACACACACACACACACAGTATAAATTATTAAAATATAAACTGTGAATAAATAAATAACTTGTATACAAACATTTTGAGATGTTGAAAATGTATTGTTAAAAGTTATTTTTACTATTGACAGTAAATACTGTTCTGTATATACGTGTACATGGTGTAAGTACTATGCCTTTGCCTTTGCAGAAGTACCTATATTGCAGCTTATTGTGTATCTGGAAAATACTTTACTCATGTACAAACAAGGCTCTTACCATGGAGAAAAAGCTCAGGCCAAACCAGGCAGATGTCGCCCACAGCAGAGAAGAGTAGTCCTCCTACCACACCCAAGACACTCCGACCTCCATTCCAGCTCAGCACTATTGCAGCCAATAACAATATTGGTGCTGACTTGACACCGGCAGATGTGATGGATGCGGGGGAGTCAGGAGTCCACAGGTAGAAGTACACAGCTGTGGCCAAAAAGAAGGGCAAGAGAGAAAAAAGGAGAGCACAGGACTGATGGAGAGGGAGGTACAGAAAGAATGGGCAGAGAGGGGAACAAATTCCAAATAGAATCAGTTGTAGTAAGTAACATAAAGAATGATTGATTATCTATTGTGAATACGTAAATGTTTTTTAGGTACCAGATTTCTCCTCTGCCGCTTGTCATAGGCATCTGTCTCAAGGATGTCCATCTTCTGCAGCACTGACCTGGGCGCAACCTTCTATTTTCTTCTGCTATTGCAGTTACAACAGAGATGATCACAGCAATTTATAATCCTTGAATCTTCTTGTCTTGTTCTGCCGTTCACCGTCTCGGTCGATGGATTCTCTGCCGTGTATCTCCGTCTGTTTGTTTCAGAGCAGTGAACTTTAGACCGATCCGTGCTGTCTGATAGCACTCTGATAATCAATGCCCTTGCGGTTTTGAGTTTTCAAAGTGCTGACCTTTGACCTTTCCCACTGAAGCACATTGGTGACATCAACACACAAAGGTGCAAAGTTGAACTCGGCGCAGCAATTGTGATTATTAGTCGTCCACATATGATGAGGTTGTTATCTTACTTTATATTATGATGTTTGTTGGCATTTAAACACACATGCTTGAATTTTGTCAGATTGACTGTGTGTAAATAACCTCATCCATGTCTGGAAAGAACATAATCCTTTTAAATCATGTCTCTAAACATTGTAGGCATTGTATCTCTGCAGCAACTATTACAAGAAAAGGGAATAAATCTACTCGCAGTTGTGTTCACTAGATGGCCACAAAGCTTCAGATTTCACCAAAAAGGCAAAAGAACAGAAACACCAACTGTGCACCATCGACAGCAGAGCTGCAGATATAAAATCATTATGTTGTAAACATGCAGGACAAATGAATGAAATGAAAAGTGCACTGATTGATGTACAGTACATGTAATGTAAGAATCACATTCTATCCCATCTGTAACCCTAAATTGATGGAGGTAAAGCAGCATGTGATAATTCCACAGACCGAAGAACCAACAATGATTAACTGTGGCCTCTCTGAGTCAAACTTTGCACTGTGCTTGCCCACAGCTCCTGGTGTCGCGGGCCGCTCGTTGTGCTTCACGTTGAGTTCTGGAGAGGTGTGGGATTATCAGGTGAATAGAGCAATAAACAGTGAGTGTAGAGTTTGAAGGAGATCATATGTGAACTAAAAAAGCAGACATGTATTTGTGTTGGTATGTTGCTTTGTGTTTCAGGTGATTGTTCTGGTATTTTATTAACATGTTTGCTTTCTTTGTACAGAACATGGCAACCAGCACTTCTTCCCTAAGGATTGGAGTTGTAGGATATGGACATCTAGGTCTGCAAAGTATATAATGTACAAGTATGATAATCTATCCACAACTTTTGTTTTTAACTCTGTGTGTGTGTGTGTGTGTGTGTGTGTGTGTGCGTGTGCGCTGCAGGACAGTACCTGGTGGAGAGGATCCTTAAAGATGGAGCTGCTTTCGGTTTAACTCTGGCTTTTGTTTGGAACAGAAAGTCTGAGAAGCTCAAAGGTTTAATTGATGATAAACTCATACTTGGTGATCTATCATCCTTTGCAGACAGGTGCAAACACACACACACACACACACACACGCACACACACGTAATAGAAATGTGCAGAACACAGTGTGAGCATCTTATTTTTATCTGTTATTATTGACAATATGCGCCTAATGCACCATGACATCCTTTTTAAACCTCGATGAATAACCTGTGTGTCATTTACAGGCAGTGTGATGTGATTGTAGAGGTGTGCCATCCTCAGGTAGTGAAAGAATTTGGGCTCCACTTCCTGTCTCAGTCTCATTTCATGGTGAGATTCTTTTCTATTTGTGTGGGTGTGGTGATTACATTACTTTACTCTTTATTGTCAGCGACTGATTTTTATAGAGCAGCATTTGTAGCAGTTGTAGATATGTGTCCCTCCTACCTGGTGAGATATTCGACGGTGTCTGTCACAGAGATTCGCAGATTTGTTTTGCGTCATTTCAAATGTTTGCATAAAAAAAGCTATTTAGTAGTTTATATTGTAGAAGATTAATTAACCTTGATAAATCCTGAAAAAGACGTAACAGAGACAAGAGTAAGTAACGAGTAATGAGGTGTTTTCATGTTTGTTAGTAAAGGTTTTATTTTGACAGCTGACCTGACACTGAGTAGTTTTCACTGTTAATCACTGAATCCTGTTGTACCTTTACTTTCCGCTCCTCTCAGGTGGGATCTCCCTCCGCCCTCTCTGATCCTGATCTGAACCAGAAACTCCGTCAGGCGGCTCAGCTGCATGGCAGGACGCTCTACATCCCCAGTGGTGCATTATGGGGAGGCCAGGATATCCAGAGGCTGAATGATAGTGGGGCCTTGAAGGTAACACTTGAGTAGTGCAGGAGTGGAGTTACACAGAGTGGCAAAGGCACAGAAAGGTGTGCAGTGCTCAGTCTTCACATGGTTTAGACTGAGAATTAAAGTGCAAACGCTTTGTTTTCAATTAAAGTTGTGTTTGTTGCACAAAACTCCCAATAAAGGAATTCACTGATGCAAAATTTGTTCTTTCAACACAGAAAAGTACTGTGATCTGAGACTTTATTGGGTTAAACTCTTGGCACTTTTGTACTGCATGTTGAATCCAATAGTACACGCTGACCTAATTATTTTATCAAAAGCATCCATTACCCCTTACATCTTCTTGTTGCTCACATTTTTAACATCAATATAGAGTTGACATGAGCAGAACAGTTGCTGAATGTGACCCAGCGCGGTCCTTTGATTGAACTCTGTTTTTTCTCTCGGCTTGTTTTCAAGGCTTTGTTTATAAGAATGTCCAAGCATCCATCCTGCTTCCGGCTGACAGGAGATGTCCTCTCCGATTGGACAGAGGGCGAGGGCAGGCATGTTTTATTCAGAGGCTCGGTGGCAGAGCTGTGCCCCCTTGCTCCTAATAATGTTAACACCATGGCGGCAGCAGCAGTGGCAGCAGGAAAACTCGGCTTTACAGGTGTTCAGGGAGAGATTGTG
Source organism: Pampus argenteus (assembly GCA_036937835.1). Lineage (NCBI taxonomy): Eukaryota > Metazoa > Chordata > Actinopteri > Scombriformes > Stromateidae > Pampus > Pampus argenteus. The sequence continues at coordinate 9,392,717 of CM072878.1, forward strand.
TCTGACACAGCGTGAGTCCCCTCTAAAAAAATCTGATTGATCAAATGTAGCCTTTTTATATCTGCGTGAATCAGCCTATTTCATACCTCTTCATGCCCCAGGTTAAGTGACTATCATGTGGTGGAGGTGGAGGTGACCGGTCAAAACGGCTTCTCAGTACACACAGTGAGGAGGAATCCAGCCAGACTCGGTGCTGTAACCGGCAGTGCAACATACGACTCCTTCTGGAATAGTTTACTTGGTGAGCTCTGCATTGTTTTCTAAACTATTTTTTTAACGATGATGATGATGATGATGATGTAAAACACCATGAGGCAGTACCAGTCTAAAAATATTATCAGTTAAATGTACTTAAATATTACATGATTAAACTGTTAATACTGATCCTTGAGAGTCTGATTTGTGCCTTTCTTTTTCTTTTTAGTTTGCAAAGGTCATGGAGGCAGAGTTTACTTGTGCTGAAGCCAGCGACAACGTCGGGAAGGAAACAGATTCACATTCATCCGGTTCCAGATAAATCAGAAGGTGGATAGATCGCGTGGATCAGTATGTTACTGTGCGTTTGAAAGACCAACAACTCTTTTTGATATTTGCCTTCCAATAAAATGGATGCAAACAAAGAAAGAAGTTACGATTTGTAAAACATCATATATTCTATATATTTAAACTTTATTATAAGTTCATCTGGTGCAACAAATGTAACAAATGATAAACCTCTTACAGGAGTATATACGTCCAGGTAAAACCATTTTCCTTTTTCCATAACAGACAAATAGTCAAGACGTACTCTAGCTCCTATTGCAGCCCTTTCTCTCATGTCTTTCACATGTCTCATCCTATTCCTTTCACAAATATATTCTTACTTAGGAATAAGCATCCCCACACAAGCACACACACACACACACACAGACAGATAAACATGAGGATATTTATCAGTATGGCTGTGACACAATAAGGCGCAGAAATAAAATGAAAACACACACACACAAACTACAGAACCAAAAGCTTTTTCAGAATTGTATTCTGATGCTATTTGGTCTTGTGTTTGCATGTTGTTTTTTTTTTTACATTGTATTTCCATCCTGGGAGGTTTTGTAGTAAACGAGGCTTTTTTAATGAAAGAAAAAAAAATGCTACAACAACGTGGATAACTAAATTTGAAATACTGTGTCATCACTCTTTTAAGGAAAACATTAAAGGTAAAAAGGATAAGTTTTCTTTGTGGCTACTAACAGCAACTGACTCTGGCTTTACATGGGCTTTTGTTCCTGCACTGGAAGTGTTAAGATGACAAGCTGGTAAAAAAGGAGGGATATATTCTTTACCCCTCCAGAGACTCCAATAATAATAATAATAATAATAATAATAATAATAATAATAATAATACTGTTATTATTTTCATTGCTGTATACCTACATTATCCAGTGTTAGTACCCTACAAAATGCTGGTGTAGCTGAAAGAATACCAAAACACGTCCAACTATACTTTAAAAAAATTTTGAGGTATGCACAGGTCAGTCAGTGATGCAATTTTCACAACGTGCCAATATTAAAAATGTTTCTTTTATCACTCGTGTTCACACAGCAGCACTCATTTAATATAGTGTGGGAGCATGTGGATGACTTTAACGAATGCCACAGTTTCACTAGTGAGGTTAAGTATGTGTACTCTATGTATGTGTATGTGTGTGTGTGTTTCTGAGCGCGTGTCTCAGTTTTTGTTGCTTGTGACGCCGTTGCCGTTCCCGTTGGCCTCATGGACAGCAGAAACCTTGTTTTTTAACGGCAGGGTGTAGGGCTGGCGGATATTCACCCGGTCCTTTTCTGCCTCCAGATCCTCATCGTAGCGTTCGTCTTCATCATTGTCCTCAGCCTCGCTGTGGTGGGGGGAAGAATGGCGGGACAGAGATGGGGATGGCGGCACAGAGGCTGGTCGGGGGTAGCGGAAACCTGAGGTCTGAGGATGAGAACGAGAGCAACCGAATGTCTGTCAAGAGGATGGAACTGAAAAGATTTACGCACACATTAACATTAAAACTTGCACGCAAGTTCAAACTTACTGAGGTGGGATCATGATGTTCGTAAATGAAGGTATCAGGGAAGGCTTTAGCCAAGGCCATATGACGGGCAGATACATAATACTAGTGCAGAATAGAGGAGAAAGAAACAACATTTATTCATTTCAAAGTTGACACATGAACAAAACTGATCTTCCAAATTCAAAAATCTCACCTTGCCAAGGTATCTCCAGTCCAGGAGGTCACTTAGACGCTCAGTCCGATTCCTCTGGATGATCCGCTGGCGCCGACTCTGCTTGCAGAACTGGAACAGGAAGGAAGTGAGCTGGTTACACGACTCGTCCACACCTCGAAACCGCCGGTCCAGGATGTAAATACCTGCGAAAGGAATCAGCGGGATGTGAGAGGGATCCCTCTTTATAAAAAACAGAAAAACTTTGAGAATGATTTAAAAGAAACGCACCGTACGCTGAGGGGTCTGCTATGTGTTCCTCCATGAAACAGCCAAACCCCGACAGGTTAGTTGAGATAGATGGAATTCCCATGACGGTGCACTCAGCTGAAAGTGACAGAAGGAGTCTGTTTAACATTTGGGTATAATATATTATACCTTATACCTTATGAACATGTATGAGTCATACCTGGTGTGTAGCCCCAAGGCTCATAGTAAGAAGGAAATACGCCAAGGTGGCAGCCTCTTACAAACTCCTCATAATCCATGGGAAGCAGAGGAGAGGTGGATGAAAGGAACTCTGGATGGAAAATAATCTAAAGTAGGGAGAAGCCATTCAGTATCAGAGCATCAGCCAAAACCACCACAAACCAGAGTATTCTGTATTCACGTAAGAGGTTATCGTTTTATTTACTGAGCTGTGACATACCTTGACACGGTCAGCAGAACTGTTGAAGAGGCCAATGCGGCGGACACAGGTTAGGATGGGGTCCCCGCTGTCCTCTAACATGTTATGGGTACAGATCGGAGGCTGGCACTGTCTCTGAGTCGCAAAGATGGCACGCTTCATAATGGTAAAATCCTCCTTGTCCAGCATCTTTGACACATCTGGCAACTGCCCGCTGGAAAAAAAAAGATTAGAGATTAGACCTCATGATGATGTTCAATCATCTGGGTTCTTATTTGTATGGAGATCTGATGTGAAGAATCTGGATTTTGTTGCAAAGGTAGGTCATTCCACATCTCACAGGTTGTGTGAAATAAACTGTAAGTGGTGAACTTACACTAGTAGAGACTCGTAAAGTTTCTTTCCAAAGCGTTCCTTCACAGTCTGAGCAGTATCCCTGTCAGGGAGAGAAAAAAAAAAAAAGAGAATAATAAAAAGAAACAAACATTTTTCCATGTCGTCTGCCGGTGAAGATAAACCAGTATCTGTCTCTATATGGATGAATGTAGCGCCTCACCAGAGCTGCTTTCTGACTGCCTGGCCCTTCAGGGTCTCCACATTGAAGTTGTTTGTACGAGCCGGCATGATGAAGAATGCAATGACGGTCACGTCACTGTGATTGACCTGCGACAGGCAGACCAGACAGAAATATGAGGTTCGATTTTACACTTCAATACATGCGTACATCTGCCTTCGCAAAGAGACAAACACACACACACACTTACTCTTAGTAGATAGTTGAGTCGGGCTAAAGCCTCCAAGAAGATGTCGGCTCCTTTGTTGGAAAATTCATACCTTCCGGCAATGAAGAGGAATAAACACTTGTCCAGGTTGAAGTCAAGGTGCCTGATGGTCGAGAGAAAAAAACAAAATCTGTCACATGATCTGGAGGAGTCGCACTTTGACTGTCTGGCTTACAATGTACAAGTTCATTTACAACTGCATAACTAGCGAAACAACATATTGAAATTACTTATACCGTGTTCATTTCGGTTCTTTTTATTACCGACACTCAAATAAAAGTTTCCACCTAAAGTCAACAGAACATACCGACATAATATGTACATTAAAACACACTCAATTCACTTGCATTTCCTTACTATTATCACTTAATCATCAACACTCAAAATATTCATCCTCTCTTAACTTGCTGCTAAAGTTTTATTGTGAGATGTGCTGCGGGATCTCTGACCCGTAGAAGTGTCCCCTGACAAACTCCTGAATCCGATTTTTGCTCTGAGCGTGGAGGTTTTGAAACTCATGAACAGCTGAGAACTTCTTCACATTGAGCCCGTTGGGGGTGATGATGTCTGTGTGTGGTGGACATAAACAGAGACAAAGAGACAAGAGAAGTTTAGAAGTATCTAATTAGAGAACGTATCCCTGTTCAGTGGACCTGCTTGCTCAGTCAGTGAGAATAAAAATGAACAGTTGAGGACATTTCTGAACACAGTGTCATCATCATCATCATCATCATCATCATCAATTCAATTCACCTCCACACACCTGGTTTCCTCTTAAGCAGGTGCTCTGCCTCAATGGCTGTGATCTGTGACACCGTGGTGAAGACGTGGGCACAGTGTGCAGCCGCCCGCTCAATACAGTAACGATGATAGATCTGTCTGTCACCTGCTTCCTTATCCACGTTGAACTGAACCAGACACAAACAGGACCGAGAGAGAGAAAAAGAGTATAAAGGAAGTATACCGATCAATTTTATTTCTATACATAGGATTGGGTTTTTTTTCTAATTACATTACTAATGTAATAAAATATAACATGCACACACACACACACCTCTGCAAGTTTGTTATAGAAGTCTACATTTCCAGCACACAGGTAGCGTCCCAGGAGTGTGGCATGAGTGGTGAAGATGGTTGCGACTGGCAGCTGTCTCTGTCTACACAACATTAGGCCCAGGCCGGCCAACCACTCGTGGAAATGGGCCACGATGTGTGGCGGCTCCTCGCACTGAGCTGCGTACTGTGATGTGGGAGAACACAGGGTCAATGTAGACTACACACTCGAACACAGATGGTTTTTCCCCAAAACACTTTCTAGTGTTTTGTTATTTTAAGGCTTCGGGTTATACAGGGATAGTCTTTAAAAGGTCTTTTTAGACAAAACACTCTGTATTCTAAACGAACAGCTAAAATGTTCATTTCATTTTTATATGCAGTTCATTATACATGTTTATATTAGTTCTTGTCTTCTTAGTGTGCGCTGCTGACCTCTCCTAGAAGCCAGGCCGTCAGGAAGCCGAACAGCACAGCATCGTTGGCCTCGCGGTCAAACCAAGGAACACCAATGGCACAGAGCTCCCACAGCTCGCTCTTCCAGCTGTCCAGAGACCAGGCGGTGTACGCAACATCAATCAGAATAACGTAGGGACTGCCCTCAATAAGCCAGCGGCCGAAGTAGACCTGCAGGGAGGTGGAAAGGATGGTGAAAATAAGCAAAGTGAGTTTTATTCTATCATGTGGTTATAATGTTTGATGTGTTAACTTGCGAGAAAAATAGTATTAATCACTCAAATCTTAGGACTCATAATTGTTTAACACTTAGAGTTGCAGCAACTCCTGTTTTTTTATTACTTTGATGCAATCAAGGGTAAGCATGACATACTTTAACAAACAGCTTGATGCCTGCTGTCTCTTGGATTGTAAGAATGGCCGTGTGATTCAAGGTAAACTAGACAGACCTCTTTTAAAAAGCTACACTATCCCTTTAAAATAGTACCACTACCACTCTTAGCCTTGACCCATAATTCCATAGCACTCCACTCCAGAATGACACAGCACAAAGCATTACAAGTCTCTCTATCTCTCTCTGTCTCTCACACACACAAACACACACACACACACATATATCTATTTCTGGAGTGTAAGTGCGTGCATGTGTGTGACAGGGAGACAGAGAGACATTGATACAACCTCTAACCTTTGTGGGGAAATGTCACAGGGTTTAGACATGAAGGCTGAGCAGAGAGTGAGTGTGTCAGATATGAAAGAGGGGCTGAGGATGATCTCTAACACAGAGGCTTGGTACACATTTACCACACAAATCTTATTAATCGCTCCAACTATGTGCAATAAGAAAGACTGCACAGTTTTAACTCAGTGTGCATGTGTGTGTGTGTGCGTGTGTTTACTGTGTATGTGTGGCAGTACTACCTTACACCCACTGGAGTTCATCTTGTCAATGGTTCTCTTCAGCACGGGGTTGGTGGGCTCGATCAACTCCACCTGAGTGCGCACATTGCTCTCCACATAGGGACCCACCAGGAAATAGTTCTCTCCCCATTCCTCTGAGGTCAGACGGGCTTTGGTCTGGATGACGGTGTAGATGCCTCCAACTACAAGAAGCAGCAAACATGCCACATGTACGCACACAGTGTTGAGACAGATATAATGTGATTCGACCAGTTGCACTGTATATGAGGCAATATGGTGATACGTTCTGTAACTTCTCTCTTAAAATCTACATTAGATACTGAAAAGAATACGCATGTGTACAGTAAAACAAATGTTTAATGTACAGTTTTTTTTTTTTTGCATGTTTGTCACACTAAAATGTTTCAAAAAAGACAAAGATAACAATAATACAAAATGCAATTTTTAAAAGGAAGGTTTTTATTATGGCCCTGTGTGAAAATGTGTTTGCCCCCATATTAAAACATAACTTAACTGTGGTTTATTACACTTGAGTTGAATTTCTCTAGCCACACCCAGGCCTGATTCCTGCCACAACTGTTCTCAATCAAGAAATCACTTTAATAGGACCATAAGATCCTCAAAAGCAAAGACATCATAGCAAGATCCAAAGAAAGAAAGTAATTGAGATCTATCAGTCTGGATGGATTTCTAAAGCTTTGGGACTCCAGTGAACCACAGTGAGAGACATTATCCATAAATAGATATAAACACAGAACAGTGGTGAACCTTCCCATGAGTGGCTGGATGACCAAAATTACTCTAAAAGCGCAGCAATGACTCATCCAAGAGGTCACAAAAGACCCCCACAACAACATCCAAAGAGGTCAATGTTCATGACTCCACCATCAGAAAGAGACTGAGGAAAAATGGTCAAGACGAAAACCACTGCTGAGCAAAAACAACATTAAGGCTTGTCTCATATTTGCCAGAAAACATCTTGATGATCCCCAAGACTTTTGGGGAAAAAAAGGCAAAAGTTTTTACTTTTTGGAAGGTGTGTATCCCATTACATCTGGTGTAAAAGTAACACAGAGAAACACATCATACCAACAGTAAAATATGGTGGTGGTGTGATGGTCCGGGGCTCTTTGCTGCTTCAGGACGTGGACAAAGACTTGCTGTCCACCAGTTATTAGGTTTAGGAGTCATCACTATGCAGGGCCATGTAGGTTTGGATTTTGTCATCCCTTAATAATAAAAACCTTCATTTAAAAACTGCTTTTTAAGTGTGTTATTGTTTGACTAATATTCAAATTAGTTTGATCTAAAATATTTAAGTGTGATGAAATTATAATAATAATAATACTAATAAATAAATCAGGAAGCGGGAACAGGAAACACTTTCACACCACTGTACGTTTACTACATAGTTTTACAAACACATGCACACACTTGCCTTTGTTGGCGACCTCCCACGCAATTTCAAAAAGAACAGCGTCCTCCAAATCAAACTCCTCGTCCCACTCCTCCAGTCCTGACAGGGACGTGACGGACAGGCTGCGAGCCAGCGGCATGCTGGGAAAACGCAAAAAAGATGCACTGAGCCAGAGGCACAATTTTATATATATATATTTTATATATATATATATATATATTCTATATATGCAATACATACTGTAATCAACAGTTTCAATTAGTGTCACTTATTTCATTCATTTACTGCTACACTCCTCGTCCCAAAACTGCATGTAAACACCTGTTTTGCTTTATTGATACAAAAACAATAATCACACTTATCAGGACTTTAAACCACTTGCCTTGGATGACAGAAACTTCAATTCTTATTCTACTTTATCCACATAAATATTTCTGGATAACAGTATCAAGCAACTCTTAAGTCTAACTGACACAATTTTTAAAACAGTGCAAACTTCTCCTGGCCACTGGCACTTCCTCAGGCACCTACAAGTGTGTGTCATCATTAAACCACAGGCCTCATTTCACAACTTCTATTACATTATACTGCTGTGATATAAACGCAAGATATTTCTTAATTCTTTACCGATCCTATCTTGCTGTGGTGGAGCTGGACAATCAATATGGAGGTACGGTAAGAAACCCCAAAGGACTTAAAGTAAACCTTCCCTCGGATTTACAATTTATCCAAATACTACGGATAAAAGATCCTTTCACTTGTTTTCATCTGTAAATAGTTAAATTAATAAGCAGAACATTCGGCTGCTCTCACAGGAAACACGGTTAAACACACAACATGGTGGTACATTGAGTAACACGGATCCAACATACATACATATATATATATATATGTGTGTGTGTGTGTGTGTGTGTGTGTGTGTGTGTGTACAGTATTTGCTTTGTGTACAATCTGAGGTGATCAAAATATGCAGCTCCATAACACGCACACACACACACCCCGACACATGTACAATCATGCCCTCACATACAACGTGATTCCTGTTTTGCGGCATCTACGGATCGGCTTTATGAGAGTATCATTTTAATCATAACTGGGTTAAGATGTGCGAGGGCTGTAACTCTTATATCAATACTGCCTATACTGCAACAGAAAACGTGTAGCCATCTGTCTTTTCTTCTGTCTTATGAGGCATTTAATGAGAGTAATTGAGGGACGACAATATGACTGGGTGCAAGAGTGAACCTGACTGTGTGTTCATTTCCTGTGTGCAGAGATGATACAACTTCCTTAACAAATGAGTGAGTGGTGTGAGAAAGGATGCAAAGGTACAAGGAGGCACAGTGCATCCATTCACACTGCGGCACTCTACAGTTGGTTTAGTGATTTGGTGGCCTCCAGGCAAACACTGTCCTGCTTTATGTTCACTCATTCTCTAACTGGGAATGTTGGTATTAGCAGTGGTAAAAGAAGTACACTAAACTTTCTTTAATACTCTTATTAATATTGTACAGTAAAAATACTGTAAAGGTCCTGCATTCGAAGTTTTAATTTAAAAGTGAAGTGTGAAAGAAAGGTATTACCAGCACAATGTACTTGTGTTCAAGGCAAAACTTTTAATTCTTATAAAACGTTGGATAGTTTAATCACTAATGTTCTGAATCTATAATGTGACCAGTAGCATTTATCCGTCAGGTGTCAATCTATGCCTCTGAAGTATACGCTTACATATTTTTAAGTGGTTTTTGGGGGGCTTTTGTGAGTTATAATAGTAAAATAATTTCTAAACATCATAATACATCCATAGACGTTTGGGACCTACATTGTATTGTGTTGTATTTTTTCCCCCACTGCTCACCTGTAACTCAACCTGTGTGTATTCTGCATACAGGTTGAGCATGTTCCTCTCAAAACCCTTTTGTGCCTTGCTGATAGCAGTGGACGAAAGGGACAAACAAGATAATGGCCTGAGTGAGTGGCTAACATACATATATATATATATATAAAGAGAGAGAGAGAGAGAGAAAGAGAGAGAGATGTTAAATTAAGTCTGTATTATTGTTCATCTAATACTTTCATATTTACATATGCCTATTTCTTCGGGAACCTCGTGGGATTACCTGTACTATCCATAAAGTGGTGTTCACTGTATGGATGTTCTGTAATAGACTGGCACTCACATTAACATGTCAACACAATAATCACCATCATGCCCTCGTCCACTTGGTGAATACTTTCATCGTACCATCCAACAGGCCTGCATGCAGCTTTGGACGCGCAGTAAGCGCACCTGCGGCAGCGACTGCACCGTCAAAGATTACAGACAACAGGAGCACAAAACCAACAGCAAAGTGTCCGGTTGATCATGCATGTTGTTGTCCGCATCGTCTGTTTTTCTCATGAGTTATGCAGCGAACGTGACAGCAAGCACATACTGCGAGACAGCTGCGGAAACGCGCAAAAGGACACAGCGTCCTGATGCGCGACTGCGTTCATTGAGGAAGTACTCAAATATTGTTATTCTGGAAAATGATAAACGGGCATCTACTCACCCTTCGGCTTTGTCCCACCTTCACGGAGATGAAATACTTATTGGCAGCTGTTGCAATCCATCCCAAAAAAAAAGGGGAAAGAGCAGAGAGTGAGGAGAAGGGGGCGGTGGCTTTAGTTAAATGCCAGAGACTCACATTGGTTATGTGCGTTTGCTGTTATGTTGAGGGACAGGACATCCACGCCCTGCGATGAAGAAGAGGACGGGGTAGGTGGATGCGGGGACCCTGCTGTCACATTATTCATGAGCTTCGCTCTCATTGGCACCGGCCTCCTCTCTGTCTCCGTTTTGGCACACAACGTGACGGGAACTGGGCGTTTTCCTCAGCTGAGAGACGCGATTGGTTGAGGAGAGTTTAAAGAGCGCTGCAGTGGTTGGTGAATTATCATTTCATTTCAGCAAAAGAGGGGAGTCATGGGAAACGGGGGTAACCTTCTCTTGTTTTCCAATGAGGAGGGAGAAGAGCAAGTTATTTATAATACCTTCTAAGTGTTACGGAGAGCATAGTTTGGAGAATATAACGTGACCAGTGACATTAAGACACCCAACCCCTCTACATAGCTTTGTGATCTATCTATCACACAGTAACCTTATAGGTATTTTCCACCGCCAGCTATCTGCCTAACCGCCCCAACCTCTATAAACCCTCGAACAGCCTGACCACATGAGTCTAATGCTCAGGGTCTATATTGGTAAAGCTGCTGGAAATAAATGAGGTGACACTGAGATATGGCAACATTCATCTTCAGAGTGTGTTGTTCTGTAGGATGGCATGACCTCTGACCTCTGACCTCTGTGTGTGTGTGTGTGTGTGTCAGGAGGAGATGACAGAAAGTGCAGACATCTCTAAAGGATAAGTAAAAACAGACACACAGTAGTATGTACACTGACTTACATGAAAAGACTGGATGGTTATCACTAACATAAGGCGTCAGCATACCTGTGTTTTTTGTTTATGATGCTTTGATTTCTAAATGAAGGAATAGTTGAGTTTAAAGTGCAAAACCATGACACCAGATCACATATTAGGTTTAAAAAGGTTTAATTAGGTTTAAAAGTTCACATGACAGTTACTTAATTGTTCACTATTGAAGATTAGTGATAGATACAAAGATTAGTGTTTCTCTGTGGTACTTTTAAAGTTTTACTTGATGATATTTTTAATGAAATATGTGTGTGCAATTAATGTTTTTTTGAGTGAATTATCCTATTTCTAAAGAGATCTTGATCTTAATAAATCAAGTTTAGCTATCAAACATAAAGTTGAGTGACTCAACTCTGGAAAATGGAGTGAACAACCCATTATTAGGACTTTTAGGTTATGTCCATCAGTACATATAAACATACTTTCTATATGTATCAGTCCATCATTACCTGAAGTAAACATGATCTTTTGTAATGTTATGTAGTCTGTGCAACAGTGTGAATCCCTGTTGCCTTCTTCTTCTTCTTTCGTTTGAGCAAATTGTTATTGTTAAATATAGTTAATATAAAAACAAATTACAAGTATTTCTGTCCCTATTGTTGAGCCGTATTTCCCTCCGTCGCTGCTGCGCTCAGTCTGACGTCATTTTACCGCGACACACGGTCTTTTTTTCTCTCCTAGGTAAAGTCAAGGCGCGTTAAACTTCCTCCTCACCACACCACGCTCCTACCACGGAGTCAACGCCTGTCGCTGACGTCATTGTCCAATCCTTGTATAACGGAACTCGTAACAAAACGGAAACAGAAATTGTTTTTTCCGCGCTTTCGCCGGTGAAAGTTCACAAATTAAAGAAGAGTGGCGGGAGCTCTTGTCACTCGAGGGAGCTGCTGTAAAGACGCAACATTGATAGGTATTTCTAACTAGTGGAAACGCACCAGCCGTCCACAGTTGACAGGTTTTATACCTTCATTTAGGTACATATTGCGCGACACTTGTTGCGTTGTTTACAGCTCGCTGTTGCCAGGGTTGCTAGCTCGCTGCTAGCGGCACTAATCAACAACAGCCATCAGTGCATTATCTAAAATATCATTGAGAAAACAACAAAACTGCGGGATTGTGATGCTAAAAGTGTGTAGAAACAAGTTAGAGGAAAGGCTGCAACAGCAGTAATGCTAAATAAACAAGCTAATGGGCTGCAGGGTGCGTAGTGTGGAAAGTTGTTATCTTGTTATCGCATTGTGTTTCTCACCCACTGGACACAACAAACACCTCCTGCTACTATAATCAATGTTCAATTATTAGTAATACCGACACTGTGCGTTATTCATATAATATTTCACAGAAGGTGTACACATGCCTACACGAGACTGTAGCTGCTACAAATGCAGACACAGTGCAGTGAATATTGGCATAAGTAAAGTCAAATACATGTTTCTTATTTATTCTGTCTAACCGTCCATATGTGCAATGATATCTTAGTTTAGAGCTAAAATGTTTGTGGTAATACGCTCTTAAAGTAGTAGGCAGTTTTGTCTAAATCTGAATATAATATAGTAACTACTGTCATTAAGAGTTATTTGCTATGCTATTGTAAGTGTCTGTTTTACTGAATTAAGCTATTTCTTTCTTTGTAATGATCTTTTTTTAAAGTGCCTTTTTCCCCACTAAGTTTTCTTTTAATTGATTTGTAGGCATGGATTATAAAAAACGCAACGGTGGCCCCTTCAGGGGTGGTGCGTCCCAGGCCAAACGGGGTCGGCCGGCCGGTGAATGGGAGGACAGTCCATCACAGTTTGAAGAAGAATTGTCCATGTTTGATGAAGCAGAGATGGAGGCAGAGGAGATGGAGGGGCAGGCGGGGCATGATGTAATTCCTGTCGGTAAGTTCGGAGAAAAACACACATTCAAGGTGAAATGTTTTCACTGACTGTACAGTTGTGACTTATGAATTTGTGTAGTATCACAGGCTGGTTTTGTCATTCTTTTATATTTAAATTTGATGTTGTTGTATATGTCATGGCCAAAAGTTTTACAACAGTCAACATGTCACACACTGTTATCATTTTTAGGTGAAGACAACTGCACACACTATTCTGCTAAATCTATCTACTTGTAGAATAACAGTCATGTTTGTTTTACAGCCTGATATTTCTTATTTTTTAGGTAAGTCATTTGTACGGTTGCTGGCTCATATCTGTTTGAATGGCGAAATTGGTAATCCTATCATGGCTTGAGTAAATAATGCATGCTTTGCATCGTGATTTATGTAAACACCCGCGACTGTGGGACTAATTAACCTTCATCCCCGGAAATTACTCTTACAGTGTTGGTTCAACTTCTGACAAACCGTTTGTACCTGCAACCATTGTGATGATAAATAATGTACTTTGGTTTAACTTGTGTCTTACCTCTTTGTTCTGTCAGGCGACCTCTTTTCGGCAGACCTTAACCCTCGCTGGCGGCGGCCTCATGCCCCCTCATTGGAACCATCTTCTGATACTTTGGTGTTTCAGCAGATTGATCTCGACTATTATTTAGGTAACTGCAGTTTTATTTACCATTAAGCCACTTATCTGGCACTTAAGTGGCCTAATCTCACACCTACCTCATAGGTATCTTGGCTTCTCTGGCTGAAATAAGACTTGTCCACCTGCTCAAATATTTTCCGTTTGTGTTTTGCAGGGGCAGCTGTGGCTGGCATGCCTGGCCAGTTACAGGGAAAAGTCCCGATCATTCGGATGTTTGGGGTGACAGACAGTGGCAACAGTGTGTGCTGTCATGTCCACGGATTTGCACCTTATTTTTATGTCCCTGCACCAAGTGGTGAGTACTTCTCATTAATTGATCAACACATGAAGGAATGCAAGAGTACACATTCAGCTTTTAGTCAGCTACCATTTAATTATCTTCTCAGTTGAACACATTTATGTCTTCTGAGTGCTACCTTTCTGAATGATGTCTCTTTTTTTTGGCCAGTAAAAATCCAACTGTTTTTTTGAAATTTTGAAAATGTTTCCTCTTTCTGTGAAAAGGCTTCAAATCTGATTATTTGGGTGAATTTAAAAGAGAGTTGAACTCTGCTGTGCTGAAGGACATGCGCTCCAATAAGGACAACATCTCTGTCACTGTGTTGGCTGTGGAAATCACCCGCAAAGAGAGTGAGTACAGTTCAGTGAATGTAAGTGTGTGAATGCTGTTCTCTTTGGTTCAGTAACTGAATCTAATTAGGTTGAGCCTAGGTAGAAAGCATTTGAAGTCAAAACTTTTCCTTTTTCTCGCAGATATGTATGGTTACCATGGGAGACAGGTTCTGGATTTCTTGCGGATAACAATGGCGATGCCTCGTCTCATAGCCCCCGCAAAGAGACTGCTGGAGCAGGGCTTCAAGTTTGGACCTTTCCCAATCCAGTGTTACCAATCCTATGAGGCCAACATAGATTTTGAAATCAGGTGTGTGTGTGTGATTCTATAACTTCAAATTGGAAGTAATAGAAATTATATTAAATCAAAATATATTTTGAACATTTTTGTATTGAAATTACAATGTTTCCTAGGCCTGTGTAAGCAGGCAAATAATTGTAGACTTAACACACTGATACTTTATGTGTGGCTTAATTCCTCTTGTGGTGTATGTGCCACAAAGTTTTACCAAGATGTATCTATTTATTGGTTTTAGCTCTGATTGTGTTGTGTTGGATCAAACAGGGTTTTCAGTAATTCTTGCAAAACAGCAGATGACTAATACGATACTTAAGTTGTATTTTTCAGCCTCATCAGCCTCTGTGTGTTGTCAGGTTCATGGTGGACAGTGATGTGGTGGGATGCTGCTGGATTGAACTTCCTAAAGGCAAATACAGAGTACGTGAAGAGAAGAGCATGGGAGAGACGGATTCTCAGTACCCGGGCAAGGTAGGTATAGTTTAGATACATTATGTTGTCAGGCTATCAGTAGTGTGGTTCTTGAACTTTCTCTTCCTGTGTTTGTACTTCAGGCGTCCTTGTGTCAGTATGAAGTTGATATAGGATGGACAGATTTGATAAGTCACCCAGCAGAGGGAGACTGGCAGAGGATCGCACCTCTCAGAGTCCTTAGCTTTGATATTGAGTGTGCAGGAAGGAAAGGTATGTCTTTTTCTTTCTCTCTGTCATTTATGTTCAAGCAATCAAACAAACTATAACTACTTAATAGATTTCTAAACACATAAACAAGGCCTGATCATGCTTGATGACAAACGAATGCAAAGTTTTTCTCGGGTGTCTTTCCAGGAATCTTCCCAGAAGCAGACAAAGACCCTGTGATTCAGATTGCGTCTATGGTGCAGCGACAGGGTGAGACCGAGCCCTTCATCCGCACAGTGTTCACTCTCCAGTCCTGCGCCAGCATAGTGGGCTCTCAGATTTTGTGCTTCACACAAGAGAACCAGCTACTGCAGGTACACAAGTTGGCTTCAGGAAGGCACTGAAAAACATACATGATTTTCCAATGTTTTATTGTTCATCTGTTACATCTTTGTTTGTGTTTGTTTACGTCTCTGTGACCAGAGCTGGGCAGAGTTTTTGAGGACAGTGGACCCAGACATCATTACTGGATACAACATTCAAAACTTTGACTTCCCCTACTTACTCAACCGGGCTGCTGCTTTAAAGGTTAGATGCAATACCAGATAAAGAGTAATGCACATGCATACTTGCACTGCCTTTTCACTTACCATACTTAATTATTAATTAATTAATGTTATTTTGTGTTCAGGTGAATCTGTTTCCCTACTTGGGCCGAGTGCGAGGCATCAAGTCAGTCTTGCGAGACCTAAACTTCCAGAGCAAGCAGATGGGCCGCAGAGAAAACAAGACGATTAACATGGAGGGTCGTGTTCAGTTTGATCTGCTGCAGGTCAGCACTTTAAATTATGATTTGACAATAGTTACATTGCCCTGCAGTTAATGTATCGCTTGGATACGAATGTTTTCAGGAAAAGACACACTAGTATATACTGACTGATGTGTGTGTGTGTGTGTCTCTCAGGTTCTCCTCAGGGACTACAAACTGCGCTCATACACACTGAATGCCGTGAGTTTCCACTTCTTACAAGAGCAGAAGGAGGATGTGCAGCACTCCATCATCACTGATCTGCAGGTAAAGTACAAACCAGCTGGTTACCTTTCTTTTACGGGCTCTGAAAATTGATTCATATATTTAAAAAAAGAGATGTAAGCTTCTTGAAAAACATTGTTTGTTTTTTTTCCTCGTCTCTCCTTCCCCTTTTCCTTCATTTTAGAATGGGAATGAACAGACGCGCCGTCGTTTGGCGGTGTACTGCCTGAAAGACGCTTATCTCCCACTGCGCCTGCTGCAGAAGCTGATGTGTGTGATCAACTACATGGAGATGGCCAGAGTGACTGGTGTCCCTCTCACCTACCTGCTCTCAAGAGGACAACAGATCAAAGTTGTCTCTCAGCTGCTGCGACAGGTAACAAACACAGACAATAAAATAAAATACAAACTTGTAGGACAGTTGCTGCATGTGTGCATATATATTACGGATGGAAATAAAGTGTGTGTGTGTGTGTTTAGGCCATGAAACAGGACTTGGTCATGCCTGTTGTAAAGACAGAAGGAGGAGAAGATTACACTGGAGCAACTGTCATTGAGCCAGAGAAAGGGTATGTATGTGTGTGTGTGTGTACGTGTGAGAGAGAGTACTGTATGACTCCTTTGACTCCCGGTGATGATGGTTTCTTAGGTGCGAGCTTCTCATATGCTTTTCAATCGCCACTTCCTTCTCTTATAGGTATTACAGCCTTCCTATTGCCACCCTGGATTTCTCCTCCTTGTATCCGTCCATCATGATGGCTCACAATCTATGCTACACCACCCTGCTGCAGAGAGGCTCAGCAGAGAAGCTGAAGTAAGCAGTTTTATTTTTTTTATTTTAGTTTATGGTTTTAGTTTCCCTTACCTTTTGTCTTGTTGCATTTGAAATGTGTTTTACCTGCCACTTTTTTGCATCATGAATCTTGTAAGCTGAATGTTTTTGGCCATATATGTTAGACCAGCCTACAGAGTGATTTTGATTAATGGATTATTTAGGAAACTGACAAGACAAAAATTAAATTAATGGCAAAATTTTGTCTAGTGTTATAAATGGAGAACTTGAAGGGGTTGTGTGTCTTTAGTCTGTCACCAGAGGATTTCATCAAGACTCCGACCGGTGATCAGTTTGTGAAGAGCTCTGTGAGGAAAGGTCTTCTACCTGAGATCCTGGAGAACCTGCTGTCTGCCAGGAAAAGGTTTGAATTGGTTCAATGAACGCCTATAACCACTCATTTCACTACGTAGTGTTTGACCTGTTTCCTCTTTTTTCAGATTTACACTGGAAAAAAAAAAACAATTTAGAATTCAGAAAATGTGGCGTCTTTCTCAGATTGTCCCAATGTCTGTCCACAGGGCCAAAGCCGAGCTAAAGAAGGAAACTGACCCGTTCAAGAAGCAGGTGCTGGATGGCCGACAACTGGCCCTCAAAATCAGTGCCAACTCTGTCTATGGCTTCACGGGGGCCCAGGTGGGCAAGCTGCCCTGCTTAGAGATCTCCCAGGTGAGCTCTTTATTATGGGTGGTAAAAGTGTCTTTACTACTTTTGGAATGATTGTTGAGTTATTCTGCGTACTGTGGCAATTTTACAGCATATTCACAACTTGTCCTGGTCTTCAAATGTAGCCTATTCATCGAGATTCATCTAAATTCTGAGGTTTTAACCAGTTAAATGTATCAAATGTTTACACTTCAGGCCCTACACAACTGTGTTCATTCAGCCTAAATTAAGTTATCCTCGCTTCACTCTTCCCGCTGCACGGATGTGAAGTCAGAACATGCATGGTAAACAACAAAGATGCAGAGTGAAGATTAGTGTTGAAATGGAAACCACAGAACAGGTGAAGGAGGAAATCCAAAGAATTAAACACAAAAACCTAAATGTAAAAATGAACTATAACCGAACCCACTGTGTTACTACAACTTGCTGTTGTTGCACAACAATCAATCTTGAGCTGCTGCTGTCCTGCAGGAGCAGTTGTGAGGATCAAGAAATTCACAACCAGTAATGTGGCTGTTGATGATGTTGCTCATTGGCCTTAAAAGCGTATATTCCAACACCACACATCATTTTAATGATGCATTTAATCTTTTGTTTTTTCTCCTGTAGAGCGTCACTGGTTTTGGAAGACAGATGATCGAGCAAACCAAACAGCTGGTGGAGTCCAAGTACACCATTTCCAATGGCTTCCAGGCTGATGCCAAGGTGAAGAATACATGTTACTGCCCTCCACTAATACTGACCAAAACCCTTCTCTTAACTTTTGCGTATAAAATATCAGTTAAGATATATATATCAGATGTGTACCCCTGTGTAATGTAAACACCACGTTATTTTTATTTTCATTTATTCAAAGGTCATTTATGGGGACACAGACTCCGTCATGGTTAAGCTTGGTGTTGCAACAGTGAAGGAGTCCATGGATATTGGGAGAGAGGCAGCAGAGTGGGTGTCATCCCATTTCACACCACCCATCAAACTGGAGTTTGAGAAGGTACCATTCATTTACATCAGAAGTATTACACAACCCAGTAAGCTCATGTAATCATAGTAGACTAGTAGAGAAGGAAAAAGACAGATGTACAGCAGGAATGGTTCTTATCTTCTGGCCAAAAAATGTCTTTGAGAATCAAGCAACAGTTTCAAAGTGCAGGGAGGAAATGTTTGAGCTTCGTCTCAGCTAACGAGAGTTTCTTTTTGTCACATCCACAGGTTTACTACCCGTACCTGCTGATCAACAAGAAGCGTTACGCAGGCCTGTATTTCTCCTCCAGTGCAGACACACATGACAAGATGGACTGTAAAGGCATCGAGACTGTCCGAAGAGACAACTGCCCTCTGGTGGCTAACCTTATTAACACCTGTCTGCAGAGAATCCTCATAGACAGGTACACACGCATACCCTGTAATTTAATATGGAAATATTAAATAAATATTAAGAGGAAAAATGTAACAAATTTTTACATTTATTTTACAAGATATTTTTGGTTTCTAAAAAGAATGCTGAACCCACTTTGTGGCAGTCGTTTGAATCAACTTTTTTTTAAGCGTAATCACAGCTGATGTGATGTGTCTTTAGAGATCCTCAGGGTGCTGTGGCTCATGCCAAAGAAGTGATCTCCGACCTGCTGTGCAACCGTATCGACATCAGCCAGCTGGTCATCACCAAGGAGCTGACACGCACCGCCCAGGAGTACGCTGGCAAACAAGCGCACGTCGAGCTGGCCGAGAGGTCTGATCAACCAGTGTTCAGACATTAATCAATAATGTATACAGTACGTGTGTGTGTGATATGGGTGAACTGATACTTTCATGTTGATATTTTCCAGGATGAGGAAAAGAGATGCGGGCAGTGCCCCCAACCTGGGAGACAGAGTCCCATATGTAATCATAAAGGCTGCAAAGGGAGCAGCAGCATACACGAAGTCAGAGGTCTGTGGCGCCATTTTTGATTGACTGTTTATTGATTTCTTTATTCCACCTTTACTTGTCTTAAATATTAAATCCTAATGAGATGTGGTTGGCTGCTTTCTTATGTTTGCTTTAGGACCCAATCTATGTGCTGGAGAACACCATTCCCATCGATACACAATACTACCTGGAACAACAGCTATCCAAGCCCCTACTGAGAATATTTGAGCCCATCCTTGGAGAGAGCAAGGCAGAGAGCGTCCTGCTCAGTGAGTCCATGATTATAAATGATTTCTTTAGAGGTTTTACAACTTTAACATGCCACTTTGGAGGCTGGGAACTTGTGACATCTGCAGCCTCACACTTATCCTGTGTGTCAAAGCTAGCTATCAAAGTATCTGCTGGTTAAATAAATTAAACAATACTTACTTTGTGTTTACCATCTTAATTTTGATGTTGATTTTTCTGCCGTGTTTCAGAGGGTGACCATACCCGCTGTAAGACCGTGTTGACGTCGAAGATCGGGGGCCTCATGGCGTTTGCTCAGAAGAGGAGCACCTGTATTGGCTGCAAAGCTGTGCTCAAGACAGATGGTGTGTGTGATCTCAGTATTTTAAGATTTTGTTTCTAGGTTGCGCTTACAATAAAAATGAAATGTTTTTCTTTTGGAAATTTAATGTAGGGTAAATAGGGTAAATAAGCATGTCAGTCCATGCTTATTTATGTACAGTAGTACATACAGTATGAGTAACATCTAACGTGCCATTGCAGCGGCTGTGTGCGATTTCTGTAAGAAGAAGGAGTCGGAACTGTACCAAAAAGAGGTAGGCAGGAAACCATATGACTCAACATGTTTTCTTCTCTAACCTTAACAAAACTCCTCTGTCACAGCAGCAAACAAATGTCACTTTTGTCCTTACCAATGAGTTGTTAACACTCATGTTGTAAATTTCAGATCTTTCACCTAAACACTCTAGAGGAACGTTTCTCTCGCCTGTGGACTCAGTGTCAGCGCTGTCAAGGCTCCCTCCATGAGGATGTGCTTTGTACCAGGTACATAAACAACACATATTTATTATAACTGTGTGTTTAATGCAGAATTATGGTTGAGCCACATGGTTGCGTCTGGTAACAGTCCCGTCCTCACTCCTTTACAGCCGTGACTGTCCCATCTTCTACATGAGGAAGAAAGTCCAGAAAGATTTGGACGATCAGAGCAAGCTGGTGTCTCGTTTTGGATGGTGAGAGAGGCGCACAAACTCCTAAATCTTAGTGTGCCTCATTTCATATCAGTTGGGACTCTCATCCAATTACTGTGACTTTTGGTGTTTGTAAAAATGCATATATATCACTGTTTCTATTTTTTTCTAATATGAATAAAATGACATTAAAGTTTCTTTTTGTAAAATAAAAAACTTGAATCATTGCAAGTCATCAGACATCAGTGACAAAACACTTTCACGCTCTCTTTCAATTATGCAAATCTTGTATGAATATCTATTTTTTTACTTTCACTGTGGCAGATGCTTACAATATACTTAAACTGGGTTTGACTAAGGGGTTTCTATAAGTATATAATTATTTTCTTACTCACATTTGAATGAAAATGTAATTTAAAAGGTGTGCAACTTGCATTAGAAGACAGATTTCCCCCTTTAAAAAACAAAACAAATTGTGCTACAACAATATACTGCTGTCAGTGTGTACATGTGCAGAGCGGTTCATAGTGTATGCCCTAATCTTAAATTGTACTTTCACAGTCCCCCGTCAAACCTCAAAGCACATCACAAAAAAACCCCAATCATCTTGTACCGTTTGTTTTCCTTTGAAAACATAAAACAAGGTCATTATCAGATCTTACACATCAGACCTGGGACTTTACTTTGTGTTTGAGATGAGTTCTTGTAATGTCCCCCATCGTATTAACCCCTTATCTGTAAAGAGCCACCTTAGACAAACAATACAGACGAGATGTAAAAGTTAAAGACTTTTACTTGTTCATTACAGATTTGACACAGCTGTCAGTGAGAAACGGATTAGATCAAGTTTTCAAACATTTTGAGAGTTGCTCCATATTTTTAACAGTAAACAGTCCAAATAATGAGACATTTGGAGGATGAGTAGGAATCCCTCATGGATGGACTCACCTCTGTTAGTAGGCTGCAAATGAAGTTAGTTACAATAACTATGAGGGCAGCAGTTTATTAATGCAATGTTTTTTCAAGTTGGGTGTTTGTAGTGCTACAAAAATAAAATTTGACAATCTGTTACATTTGGGGTTACTAATTATCAAAAATGACAAACACTGCTATAAAACAAAAACTGTTGCCTTGTTAAATATCCTTATCATCCACCATCAAGTATGCTCAGATAACGTGACCGTCGCTGTCTTCAGCATCAGTTGTCGCTTGAAATGTCACACCACATACATGTTTTTACATGGTACATGCTTACAGTTTGCATCAGATAATTTGGACACTGACTTAAAACAGCAACAACACTGGAACTGACAAAAAAAAAGAAAAAGTATTAAAAGTCAACCTTGGAATAGAGTGCGACTGTGGGACAAACAACAGTTCAACAATAAGCTAATGATGGAGACAAAACATCACATCTCAACCCATCAGTAGACACTGCTCTCAGTCTGTTATTTCTCACTTCCTGATCAAACACCATATTCCTGAGTTAACTTTTCAAATGGCACAAACTAATCCTAAACTACAATAGACACAGAACAGGAAATTAATAAAGTGCACCTCAGAGACTGGAACACTATTTTGAGGCTTTGTTACTGGGGTGATCCTGTCCTTTTATAGCACTTTCATTGACATGTGGTCTTTGTGGAGAAACAAATCGTACACGTTAGATATTGCTGTTGTGTTTCAATCCCCAGAGGACACATGAAAAGACACCAATCATCTGTCTGAAAACAAATTTTCAAATTTTTTTTGTGGGGCTTCATGAAGACACATGCCAGAGCTTAAAGTTGTAGCAGTTTTAAATGAATTTCGTACTTATTTGAATAAATTGTCCACATTTCCTCCATGACAACTTTTCATGCTCACAAATCTTTTTGGTTTAAGCCCTGAAATGTGTCCTGAATAATCGCATGAATTTCACCACCGTAAATGTGTCCTAAAAATCATTTTGGCTTGGATGACCTGATGTGTGTAGAGTGTAGCAACATATCACTGTCAACCCTTGACCAGGGGCTGAATGGTCTGTAAAAACACTGGCTGGACAACACATCACAATTAAGTTCTTGGAAAAAAAAAGTTACCACAGATTGAAACAAATGCTGACCATAACCAAAAAGAAAAGACCAACTAAAAACTGCTACTTTGGTCATCAATAAAAAAAAAAAAATAAAATAATAATAATCAAACAAATTCACAGCGTTAAATGGACACTGTACATTGGATACATGGCCAATCTTGTTGTGGCATACTGACAGCAGGAGACTGGATCTGCTTTCCCTGTCCAGAGCTGTGCTGGACATCTCTGATGTGACAGAGGAGGTGCAGTGTGTGTGTGTGTGTGAGAGAGAGAGGGGGAGCATGAAACAAGTGCTGCATCTGTGGGATGCTGGTGTGTGTGTGCATGCGTGTGTGGTTTGCTATAGAATTACGCAACGTCTCTGAGTGTTCTTCTTGCTCTTCTTGTTGCTGCGGTTGGTCTCTTTATATCTTCTGATCTCCCGTACTAGTGAATAGAAAGCTTCTTCTACACCCTGCAAGACAAAACAGAAAAATGCAAACTTGCCATTTTCTGTAGTTTATTTGCAGGCGTCACGTATCCATTAAACCAAAACTAAATACAGATGCTACTGCCTTTCCTACGTACCTGTCTGGTTTTGGCAGAGGTCTCCACAAACGGCACGCCGTAGGTTCGTGCCAGCTCCTGCGCCTGCCTCGTCTCCACCGAGCGGGAACTCAAGTCACTCTTGTTCCCCACCAGCACCATGGGAACGCTGTCACTGTCCTTCACCCTGTTGATCTGCTCTCTGAGGAAGAGATAGAAGCACACACACACACACACACACAATTTTCCAGAATATATCAAATAATTAAACTGATTTATACGCATAGCTTTACAAGTATAAACAGACATAACCCAAAGAAAACTAAATTTACATTTATGCAGCAGTTCATGTCAGTTAACACATTACATCTGTTCAGTTCATGGATAAATAGTCTTTAATCCATATTAAAGTACATTATTTTTTTCTCCTGCTACTCACTCACACACACACACACACACACACACACACACTACATGTTTTTCCAATACTACCCCCCCTCCCCCAATTAATGCCAAGTCAGTTTTTACTCTAATCTGCAACTACAACATCGTAAATCTTTTGTTTTCCTACAG
Source organism: Pampus argenteus (assembly GCA_036937835.1). NCBI lineage: Eukaryota > Metazoa > Chordata > Actinopteri > Scombriformes > Stromateidae > Pampus > Pampus argenteus. The sequence goes on from CM072878.1 coordinate 9,416,575, forward strand.
GAAACCTGTAATCTACGTACATTAGGATATCTACAAGTACATGTGCACATACAGTAATACCTCTTGCTTGTGACTCAGAAGTGAACAAACTAGATTGTAGTTCATACAATATAATAATTTCTAATCTCACTCTGCATATCTGTAGATGTGTGAGATTATTATAAGTGTTTCCTGCTCAGGAGTAGTCTTTAGGGCTAGAGCAACACATCCTGTTGAAATGGGCAATTAGTCGCTCCTGCTTTGACAATACTGTCTGAGCTTGTTTCTCCACACGTTTTATTATTGGCACTAGTCCATCCACTTGCAAGCCATGCTACATCTTGTACCTGTAGAGGTGAACGTCCTCAAAGGACTTGACGTTGTTGATAGCAAACACGCAGAGGAAGCCCTCTCCTGTCCTCATGTATTGGTCCCTCATGGCGCTGTACTCCTCCTGACCTGCAGTGTCCAGGATGTCCAACAGACACGTCTCTCCATCAATCACCACCTGTTTTCTGTAGGAGTCCTGTAACATAGCATCAGTGTCATCATACAAGCAGCGTGACACATTTGACAGTGATTGTCTCATACCGATTCCTGCGTTTTACCAAACTGGGCATCATGTAGCAACAAGACGTTGCTGACTGAAATGTTTTGTAATGAACTTGCTGACTAGCTTTCGACAACAGCCGAGAAAACAATGTTGATTTCTCTCTCTCTCTCTCTAGTTTGTGTCAATTATTTGAAAAGAGTTACTGAAGAGCTCTTTGCTTTAACTGGATTTACCCGGTATTACCGTGTTTAAGTCCATTCTTAGAGGGTTCTGACAGGTTTAAGAGGATTTTGGCTTGATTGATGGTGCTGTTGATTTGTGATGACAGCTCGTGTGACGTTTTACTGCACTGCATTTATTTGATAATGAGCCATAGTTACTAGTTACTTTGCACATTAACATTTTATACACAAAACATACAACCTCTTTATTATATTGCAATTTATTGTTGTAAATTATCTCCACCTCAAGGACATTAAAGTCATTTTTACACTTTTATGGATCAGCAATCAGCACAAATCCTCTTAATTCCTACTATGCTAGCTTTCTGTTTGCAGATATTGATAGTACTGACCTATTGGGAGCTGCACACACCTCTCACCACACTGTCACAAGATAACAAGTTGCCACATAGCTGTAGATGAGTCTAATCATAATCAGCTGGCAAGTCTTACTACAGCTAATCAGAGGACGTTTGCTTATTAGGAAGGCAAGATGTGGAGAGAAAAAAAAACAGACTGCACTTTTTAAATCAGCACAAAAATCTAACAGAGTTTTTAAAAAAAAAAAAAAAAAAATGAATGCAGAACTTTAAATTGTAATGAGTATTATTTTTTTTTTTAACATTGCTACTTTTACTTTAGTTTTGTTACTTGTTGTGTCATCCACATTCTCTGCCCAGCACACATACCAAAAATAAAAAAAGAAGAAGAAGAAAATACTGTTGCAGTAGTGACACATTTGTCAGACAAAAACACATCATCAAGTTTACCTTTACTCTTGACTTTTGGCACAAAGGACATTAAGACCGTGTGTGTGTGTGTGTGTGTGTGTGTGTGTGTGTGTGTGTGTGTTAGGTAATATCCACTAACAGGGCGGATGTGACTTGATAGTGGCTGTTTACTCACTTACAGGTACATAGTTACATAACATTACATTTACAATGCGTCTTTACACAGGTTGCGTGTGTGTGTGTGTGTGATGGTTGGTCTCACCTCGATGGTTGGATCATATTCATCCACAAAGTGGTTCTGGATGAGCTGGATGGTGAGGGCGCTCTTCCCCACGCCTCCTGCCCCGACCACCACAAGTTTGTACTCGGTCATGTCTGGAAATTTGGATGCAGGCAACAGGTCAAAAGTTATTATCTAAAGCCGTGATTTCACTAGAGTATCAGGTGAATATGATCAAGCCTAATGAGTTGGGATTTGCCTCCTTCCTCGAATACGCAGACATGGCGAAGACAGTGACCCAGATTTAATGTGACTGTCCGTTGACGTTAGTTGTCTTAAAAAAAGTTAAGTTTTAAATAAGTTTCTGAATCTACGTGAATGGCGATAAAAGTCCTTACCTTGTTGTAGGATTTATTTAACAGTCGTGAAACGATAGCTGAGTTTACGAATGGTTAAATGATATTAGCTTGCTACATAACGTTAGCCTGAGACGATTTCCTTGTTCAAAACACTTGTAGAAACACTTGTGAGGAAATGTCTACAACTTCTTCTTCTGACTACTTGTCAATATGTGACCTTTAGATGTATAAAGCTACTGATACACATGTAACTTACTGCTTTAAATAAATAAAACGCCTGGATATTTCGGGCAAGTTCCTATTTAGTCTCCATTGTGGTTCCAGACAGGGGCACTATCTATCACGTTAATCCCCTTCGCTCAACAGCCAATGAAACGACGGCAGGCAGACAGACATCTTAATAGCCCAATCAGTGTGGAATTATATGTTGTAACTCCGCCTATAGCCGCCAACAACCAATCATAAGCGTAAGTAGTTCTACTTGGGGGGCGTGGTCTTTCAGGAAACCGTTCTCTGATAAAGTTGAACTCATGGCTGCATTCTTCTAAACCCGCATATCATGATCATTATCATTATTTACAGGCATCACTAAGGTTATTCATGGTCATGTATGTATTATTATGATTATTAATCTGTATTGCCAAAACACATGAGCATCTGCATTATATAATACATTCCAATAAACAACTCTGCAATAAATAATTTTTTTTTGAATGATTTGCCCATTAAATTTAGATATTGGGCAGTAAACTGTTTATAATTTGAAAGTTCTCATATTGGGGTATTGTGGAATTGACAATTGGCTATTGATTAATTCTTCACTGCCCTTGAGTGGTCACAGGGTTGAACTGCAACACTTACAAAACGGTTAATGTCAGTATATATCGTTAATTCACATCATTATCATTAGTGTGATTATTATAACAACATATATACTAGTATTGGCAATAAATGTTTAATGTTAGAGGTGTTTTAATACTGACCTGCGTATTTTTGGTGCAAGTACACTGACAATACAACTTTTCGAACAGAGAATCGACCGAGTGTTTACTGCCTTCTTGTGGTCAAAATGAGGAATATGCCATAATTATAAAAAATAGTCACCAAGTCTTCACCCTAAAATTATTGATTTACATTATGCTATTTGTCCCCAAAATAAAGGCCAGTCTCCACATGTGACTGTCAGATTTATGTCCCCATAACATGAGGAATACCTGGTATCTCACACACAGGCACACACACACACACACACACGCACACACGCACACACACACAGCATGCATCATGCTCCACCCTCTGGTACATCCTCACTTCTCTTGTCTGTGACGTTCATGTTTCTGCCTCACTCTCCCATCGAGTGCATCTGCTCTCCTATCTAATCTTTGCCTAAAATCACAGAGATAATCCTGCATCCATCTGTCCTGAGAGAAAGAGAGAGAACAGACATAGCGCTCATGATGTAAAAATAAATAAAAATCAACACTTATTTAATGCGTCATTATAGTCTTTAGGTGATAAATCCCGCTGATTGTGCTGACATAGTGACATAATGAATCTAGTCGCTTAAATTTTTATTATACACAAGGATTTTTCACATATACATCTTTTATACATAGAATATTCCCCACAGTTTAGCAGGTTTAAATATAATCACTTTGTTTTTTGTTTTTCTGTTTTCACACTGATTCCCACCAGGTAACCACACATTTCATCAAGAAGGGGGAGGACAACATCAGAAGAGTCATAAACTGAGACAAAGAAGAAACTTGATTGAAAATACACTGATACAACACTTAAAAATTAAATTGTTCACAGGAATGATCAATCATGCCTTTAAGACATTTCTCTCAAAACAATTAGCCTTCACTTATTAACATACTAACACATTTTTACCATAAATCCTTCAAAGAAATCTTTTTTTTACATTCCAGCAGTGAATTTTTTTTCTCACAAAAACAAAAGAAAGATCACAAATCCTCTACAAGTTAAATAGACTTGATCTGAAAAAGAGGCATCTCCAAATGTACTTTAACGTGAATTGCTGTCTGTCAACATGACTTGAGTACACGCAGAATGTGGAACTGTGTGTGTGTGTGTGTGTGTGTCTGTGTGCACATGTTTCATGTCTGCTGGCTCTATTTACTGCATGTGCAGGTGCAAAGAGTTGCACTGTTTAGTTTGCACAATACAATACGCCAGTTCACCTACTGTATGAGAATGCTAGTCACCTCTCACGAGAGCGTCCTCTGAACTATTCACTCAATTTCTCATCAAGATGGAGATTTTAAAGGGCTTTAAGAGGATATGATGTGATTGGCTGACTGTTAGCAAACCTTAAAACAACCTCTGATAATACATGATAATAAATTCTTACTAATCCCTGTTTTGCCCTGTGCACTACAGGAGCACTTCACACCCACAGTCATGTAAATACCAAATAATGTGCCATCGCTCCCTCTGCACACTGTGTGTGCTGCTTTTGAGTGTGCTTGCATGAAATTAGTACCCTGTGTGTGTGCATGTGTGTGTGTGTGTGTGTTGGTGTGTAAAAGGAAGAGAGGGATGGCGGGGTACCGCACTGCTGTGCTCATTTAAAACATGCTCACTGCACAATGTTTCAGCACCTGCACCCAACACAACAACACACTCACTATCACATACACACAGACAAATTGGAAAAACTCTGACACACCAACTCAAATAGGACCAACGTTAAGGTACAAGAGACACAGAAACATCACCGACAGATATCAAAGACTGGAGGAGAAGACAGAGAAGTTCTTGTTGAATAAAGGGAGGAAGATGGGAGGAGGCGGCCACAGAGAGACACAGAAAAAGGCGAAAACAGAGGCAGCATGTTCTGAGATGCCTGGGAATATTTTAACTATTGTCCCATGTTTGTTTGAAACAATTAATCAACTATATCACACATACACACACTTTACTTGTCTTTACAGGCCGCTTCTCCAGTGTTAACGTACACACCAAATTAAAAGTCAAAGGAGTCAGATGGTGATGCTCATGATATGTGCCTTGTGACCCATAAGCCTAGCTGGACATGACCCAGTTCGGTCAGACTCAGGTGAGATTCAATTAGACACCACATGCAGCTTTGTGTACAAGCTCCAGTACATTCAAATAGACACACACACACAATTACACAAAGGGGAGCCTGTTGTAACAAAAGGTTTCACACAGAATGATACAACAGCTAAGCACCATATTCCTCTTTGATTGAAAAGTTCCAGCTACAGTAAATGAACCCATGTTGAGTACCACATGCAAGCATACTTTAATTATGCATGTTTGGAAACGTTATGTTGCGGTGATGAAGTAAAATTAAACGGATGCTTCTCCAGTGTCTTATTATAGTCTGCAAGGACTCTCACTCATACGTGTGTGTATTGATTTCTATCATATGAGAGCACTGAGAGTAATATGAATTGGAAGAATTAAGTGTAAGCTTTAGTGACGTCGTATTTTGTATTGCGTCATTTGAACAATGTTGTAAGCTTGAAAGTTTCACATAAAAAAAATCCCAGAGGTAAGCAAAAAAACATAAATGTGAGGCGTACACATAAAAGTTTAAATACAACACAATGCCAGTGGCTTGGGAGAGTTGCTGTACAGACAAAAAGCCTATCACATACACACGCACACGCACACACACACACACACACACACATATTCTCCTAATCTCCTAAGTGATGTCGTGGAAACCAAACTCCTGAAACAATCACAATGAGCTCAGGAGCAGGAAGGAAGTCTGGGAGATGACTTCAGTTTTTGCAAATGAATACTGTATGTGTTTATGCACATTAACAACTCCAACACTGACATGCACATGCTCACTCTCTCTATCTGTCTCTCTCTCTCTCTCTCTCTCTCTCTCTCTCATACACACACACACACACACACACACACACACACACTGGAATGAATCAGATGCGTACTTTTGATATGTGCAATTGTAAATATTGTACAAAAGCACACAGCAGGTCCATTCAGTATTGCTGTGACTCTCTCTTACAATCCCTCTCCAAACACAATCTTCCTCTTTTCTTAATCATGTTTTTTTTTTAAACGTGTATCATGTCAACTTTTCTTCTATGTCAGCTCCTTCTCCTTTTCTCCACCATATATGTAAGAGTTGTGTCCAGGAGGTTGCACATACTCCTCAGATTTATCCCAGTCCATCACCCATCCGGCCCCAGCTCCTCCTCCTCCTCCTCCACCTCCTCCGGCCCCTCCTCCATTAGAACCAACCACCTGTTGGCTCATGGCACCGTACTGCCCACCTCCACGGTAGAGCTCCTCTGTTTCATTGGCCAGTTCATCCTCATCAATGATACCACACTTTTCCTCACTCGTGTCCTCTATGTCCGCCCATAGCTGCTTTTCACCTGATGCAAAGATTCCTAGTGAGAGAAAAAAAAATAATTATGACAGCGTTGAAGTCTTCTGAACATGCCTTACAAAACTCTTTAATCATAGTCAAGTCATACCATAGAAGATCACTCCTCCATAATGAACTAGGGAAGCTATCAGGAAGACACCCTGCCACTCCTCACGTGTCTGCAAAGAAAAAGATGATATTGATGTAGGCGAGTTCAAGAACAAGTTTCATTTACGATTAAAATATTAGAAGTAAAGCTGATAAAAGCAAACGTTTTTCACCTTGTGTTTGGTCATGGCTCCCACTATGAGAGGACACACCATTCCAGATAATGTTCCCACCCCATTTGAGATGCCCATCAGTATGCTGGCATATCGAGGGGCGATATCCAAGTGATTGACATTAAACCCTGAGTGAAACAAAAAAACAGTGCATAACTTCATTACCCCAAAGGTTTTTTGTTCCTGAAGCAAATTTCATGTGTTTTTTTTCAAAATACAAAGAAAACAGATTCAAACAACAGATTTACTGTTGCAGTTTTAAGCCCTCACAGTTTTAACAACCTGTTAAATCTAAATGTTGCAAATTGTCCATTTAATGATTTACACTGAACTACTGAAAGGTGACACAACAGTAACTCTGATTATCATCTGTTACCTGAGATAGCAAATCCACTGAAACCAACAGCAAGGACCAAGAAGGAAATGGCAACACCTTTTGTGTGAGAGTATCCCACCACCAGCAGGAGGGTCGCCTCCATTCCAAAACCTGAAAACATCCAAACAAACACATCGAACACTGAACACAAGAAGACATGACTCTATCCACAGCTTTATTCTCTGCCTTAACAATCAGGAGTCCTGTGAAAATGAAACATGCTGATTTACATGCAGAAGAAAGACTGACTTAACCTTTAAGTTGTGTTAAAATATTAATATCATCCCAGTACCAGCAGGTGCTGAGCTTCAAAGACTCAAAACGAGAGTCGCTGAGTAAAATGGAAGCAACACACACACACACACACACACACACACACACACAATTAAACTTTATAAAACAGGACATATTATAGCACAATAGTGATAATCATTAAAAATACATGTAAAATGTATTTTAATTTTTTTTAGCAATGCTTTTCATTTAGTTTAATTATCATCAACACCATTGCACGCTGCAGGGTATGTTATTTAGTTTAGTTCAAAGTCTGATTGTTCTTTATGTTGTTACACTAAAACAAAGATGAAATTCCATCTTTATCCACGTGATGACCAATTGTGCTCATGTCTAAGTGTCTGTGAAATTGATTTCATTATCAGCCACAGCAGTGAGATATTTTTTTAAGTCAAAGTCTGCAACCAACAGTAAATTTAATTTTTTTGTGTTCAGCCAATATTTATCTTTCATACTGTGTTTACTCAGTTTCTACATCATCTCACATTATTCAAGCACTTACTTACACACACTTAAAACAGCAGTGTGGAAGAGTTTTAACTATCCCACATACTGTACATCAAATCAAATACTGTAGTGGCGCATCAAGTTTCTGCTCTCACACTGTCTTGAGCTTTTTTTTTTTCACCCATTTTCATTCCTCCTCCCTCTCCTACAACCACCCTTTAATGTTTGACACTCACCCCCACAGTTCATGAGCTTCCTGACATTGGTGGTAGACATCAGGTTGTGGGTTCTCAGGTAGTCCGCCAACTGGCCTCCGATGGGCACAATGATTGTCATCACCAGATGGGGCAAAGCTGACACCATGCCCACCTGAACGAGGAAAGAGGAGAGCGAGTAAGACCAGAATAGTGTTACAAGAAATTAGAATATAATATAATATAATATAATATAATATAATATATTTTCTGATTATGGGTTTTGATAACTTTGCACTTGCCACCTCTGATTTGTGAAACACAAAAAGCTGTGTCAAAAGACAAAAGCTTGTATTTAAAGTCAAATTACAGTTACTGTAAATTAAATCTGATCTCACCTTGCTGATCTCAAAGCCGAAGACTTCTTCAAAGTAGGCTGGCTGGCTGATGAGCAGCAGGTAGAAGGTCCAGCTCCTGCAGAAGTTGGCCACAATGATGGCATAGACTGGCATGGAGGTGAAGAAGTGTCTCCATGGGGTTTTAAATTTCTGCCACCAAAAGAAATAAGATATTACTGGAATCCACTGACTACAGTCAGCTAGAGAATCAGCTGAATGTGTGCACGTGTATGTATGATCACACTGTAGGTGTAATAGACATCCACGCTATTGGTGTTTGTGTGTAGGTCTAAGAGCTTATCAGTGTCAGATTAAAACAAATGAATGTCATATAACGGCGTACATGGAGAGGATTGAGAAATGACGCCGACTCTCCGATCGCTTCTTCAATATACTTCCTTTCCTCCGGTGTGATGGTTGGATGGGCTGCAGGACTCTCATACGACACCAGAACCCAGAATAAATACCAGAATATTCCAAAGCTGCCTGGGAGAGTTAACGGGTACAGCAGTGAGAGAGAAAAGAGAGAGGAAATAAATGAAAAGTGTCCACTAAGATTCCCTCACAGGTCGCTGTTGATGTTGTGAAGCTCATCTGTAAAATGTGTTGAGTCTGTTAGGAAATCAGGGAGTGGAAATGTAAATGAAGACTCTCTGTACAGAAGCAGATGAAAAGCAAGTGCTTTTAAATATATTTTTAAAATTCCAAAATATTATCTAAAATCTGCACACTCAGAACACCATGAAAGTTCTTGAGTTTCATATAACTGCTTTCTGAGCTGCAGAGGTACTCCACATATTACTATACTGTACTTGCACAGCCGTAAGTGACTGCAGTGAATGAACACAAACACATTTGACTATGAGGATACTAACCATAGACATAGAATACTGAAGGCCACCCAGTGTATTGCACCAGTATCCCAGCTAAAGGCATGGCCACCACCGCTCCTGCATAGGACCCTAAGAAGGCATCAAACAAAGAAAAAGTGACAAACTAATAAAATAAACTTTGCAGAAACCACTGGCAGTTCCATCTTCCAAATCTCATATTCAAACCTGCAGAAATGTATTTTGTGGGATCTGAAAGCTTCTGATGATATCAGAGATAACATGGAAACGTGTCAGGAAAGATGTTGAAACTTTACCACAAAAGGCTGTTGTGGCTAATCGACTTCTCTCCAGAGGAGGAGCCCACTTGGCCCAGATCCCGTGGCAGGCTGGGTATGATACACCCTGAAGGACACAAGACGAGTCAGAAAAAAAAAACCAAAAAAACTTGCTGTGTCCTCCGCACACTCATACACGGAGTACTGCAAGCATGTGTGCACACAGGCACATACTGTACCTCGACAAGGCCCTGACATATCCTGACCAGTATGACGCAGCTGTAATGGCAGCGAGCGGCAGAAGGAATCAGCATGTTGAGGGTGGACGTGGCCACTATGGCAAAGCCAAACACTCTTAGAGACACAAAAGACAAACAAGCTGTCTCAGATACTTAATGACACCAGCAGAACAAAAACAACGAGAAAACAGAAACACACACTGACAAAGGATGGTCAGATAGTTTCCATGTTACTACATCTGCAAGGCATCTGCTTCTACCAACCATGTGTGACATTCACCTGTTGGCTGCAAATTTTTGACATATAAAACCACCCGGGATCTGCGTAACGATGTAGCCCCAGAAGAAGGAGCCGTGGATCATCCCCACTGTCTCAGGGTCCCAGGTGAACTGTGCAGCCTGGAGAGATATATGTATTGACAATATATTCCCTTTAAGACAGAGGTGATAGCTGCACACAGTAAGTCTTTCTAAATAATTTTTATCTCTATTTTGATGTAGTCTCAGAAACAGAAGTAAATGCTTAAAAATATGTCATACAGTATGTGGGATGCTAGTCGAACACTGCAAACGTCCCGGTCAAAGACAGACGGATGCAGTAAAGGCAGGCACGAAAGCTGAACAATTTTCTGTTGTGACACTTACCACAAGTACTTCTTTGTTGCCTTTGTAGACAGTGTGGTCATTGACCATGCTTACAATGGCAACACCCAGGTTGCACCGGATGCCGAAGGAGATGCAGAATCCCAGGCCAGACAGGATGGCAATGATGTACCGCCTCGGCAAGCCAAAGCAGGTACAGTCCACCACCGGGAGCTCCTTCTCCTCCACCAGCTCAGGACGGCCCTCTGCTGATAACTCAATGGTTTCTCCATTGGGTTGCCGCTTTTCAATCAGCCTGAGAAGAGACACAAATAAGTTAAAGTTCTGTGGTGTTAAATGACAACAACAATACACGTTTGCAATACAAGTTCAACACGATTAGTGTGCATTTACAGCACTGATTCTTACGCAGCTTGGAAAAGGTGCACACATTTTCTCAGATATATTTATATGTTGTTCTGATGACAGATAGTTAAACACAGGGAGACATCCCATGAAAATTAGGGATGTCATGTGCATACTTCCACGAGGATAAACACTTGCATTACATGGAAACAGTGGCTCATACGAGGATTTCCTGGGAGTATGGGGAACATTTCCGGTTCAAATGATGCTTTAAAAAGAAGCCTATTTGGATTTAACAGTGGCCTGGTGTCAGCAAGCTGTGACAAGCAGTATATATATTTTCTTCATCCATGTTGTTACTGCAAAGATTTTGTAGTGTATTTATTTTCACACATACACATACCTCCAGACAACATGCACCATACTGGGGTCGTGTCTGAGTCAGCGTGTCCCAGTGTGTGGAAGCAGCTGCCATTAGCCGTGAAGCAGAGTTAGTTAGCTATGACAGCCCCGCCCCCGACCCCCCCTCAGCGTCTGCTCCTTTAGGGCGCCTGGGACCTGCTGCCACACTGGTGCTGTTCAAGATGCCCACTCTCTCAGACACAAACAGCAGTTCTCTGTAGCCACAATCGTATTACTGAGCAGAAGGGCGCATGTGTTTATACTGTGAGCATGCACAGAAAGCAAAGATGAGTGATGTCCTCCTTAACCAAACATCAGTTTGTACATACTGTATGTGCATTCAAGATTTATTCTTTAAAAAAAAGACAAAAAGACATTCTGCATTTCCACTTTAGATTATCCGAGTTATCAAATTTGTCTCAACAGACACACAGATTGCTGTTATTTCAGGCTCAACCAGATTGGTGAGACCCTTTTATTTGTCAAATGGCGAATGTCGCTTTTTTCCACAGGAGTCAAACAGAGAAGACAGGAGAGCGACCATCTGTGTATTACAACCTCCAAACTCTCAACAACACCCCCCACTATTTAAACACACACATACACACACACACACACACTCACAGACATGTTTCTCCAGTTACATCAGACATAGCGCCACACCTTCTACATTATATGCTTATATGTTTTTAAGGTGCATCTGCGTGTGTTTGTGTGTGTGTGTTCACAGCAAAGCGCACTCGTGTGTCAGCCGTCCACTTTCCATTGGACTGATCCAGTTAGTCAGTGAGCTGGAGAATTATGCACAGAAACAGACACAATCACCGCAAGGATTTGTTTTTCCAATGTGACGAATGTGATCATTGCATTTTTAAAGAGGTGTTTTTTTAAATTTGAGCTGCGAATACGTTAGCAAAACAAGTGTTTACTGCATCGCACACTGCAATATTTTTCAGGCAAATGTTCCAGACAGACCAACTCTCTCTCTCTCAGACTCTCAGTACACAAACTCCAAAATAACTTATTCACACACTCCAACACAAGACAAGTCAGACTCTGACAGTGGTTAATTATTGATGTGTTTTTAGGTGAGATAAATAATTCACTCCAGTTTTTACACCATAATCTGTCAGTATCTATCTATCTGCTGGCCTGTCTCATCCATGCACTCGTTATATTTCTTAGTTATGCATGTGGATTGTACTCCCTTCCCCCATTTCCACACAGCAGGCTCTGCATAATCTCTTTATACGTCCATGCAACCAGTCAATACAATACAAGCAAGAAAAACAAAATAATAAAAACAGATATGCCAGTATAATGATCTATGCAATAAATGCATGTATTATGAGATATTCTGCTTGTTAAGTAAAAGACAATGAATAAAAAAAATACTTTGTAGCAATGTTGTAGAATTTGTAAGAGATTAGAGAGTCTGCATCCTCTCACTCTCTCTCCCTCTTTTTCTCTCTCTCTCTTAATCTGTTACAACATTCAGATTAGGATTACAAAAATGATTTCCTTCCGGAAATGAATATGGAAGGACAGACTCGAACTGGGCGTGCTTCAGCACGCTTCTCTCTCTCTCTATGACGGCACACTGTTGGGTTCATGCTGGCCTTACACTCGGTTTTTTCAGTTCTTTTGTAAATCACATAGCTTTTACTTGCAGTTAATAACCTGTCTGTTTGATTTTGTGGTGCCAACAAACAGGCTGTTATAAGTCTATCTATAACTGCTTCAGCCACAGCACATGCAGACACATTGATATAGAGCTGCAATAAATAGTCAATTTATTAATTTACCTACCTAAATGACAAAAATCACTGTTTTGGCTTTTTAGATGTGAAGATTTGCAACTTTTCTTTGTCATATATGAACGTAAACTGAATATCTTTTGGTTTCGGACTGTTGAGCATATAAAACAAGGCATGTGAATACATCTCCTTGAGCTTTAACAGGCTGACAATTCATGGACTAATGATTAATAATAATCATAATAACTGAAAATAATCATTAGTTGCAGCCCTAATTTAATAGAAGGTACAGTGGCCTCTGGACATGGAGCTCTAGCATTGGCATCTCAGTGCATTGAAGGGAGATCAAAAAAAATGATGTGACACAAAGGAAGGTGTGTCACATAATCTTTTTTTACTCACGCTCACTGCTGTCCTGTATTTAACCAATGTGCTGACTCACCCCCTGAGTGGTGCTCAGTATCCTTCTTAAGCGTTAGCGAAGGATGCCGCCGCATGCTAATTAAATATGAAGACAGATTGCAGCCTGACACCTACACATATGCTACCAACTAACGAGGCTAGCCCACAGCAAGAATTACTGTTAATTACAGATGATTCTCACTAAAGGGCAATATCACCCTAATGTTTGTGCAAATGTCCCAGAATAGCTGACTGACTGTGGGTCTCCCTCTTCTAATACTATGGTGTTTTAAAGGTGGCACTGCCCTTTAAGTTTGCAAATAAATAAATTTAGCATTTGTCACTACGCCTATCTGGCTGGTGAAAATTGAGGTTCCAATGCACAGAGAGATATGAGACAGACACACACATTAACTGTATCTGGACTTTAGCCTGTGTGTGAGGCTCACAACACTGTGAACTTTCACTCAGCTGATGTAGGTTCTCTCGTTAGTGTAGCAAGGACCTGATTGGTCTCAGCTGGTAACAATTAGGCTAATGAGCGAGAGAGCACGAGCAGGCAGGAGTCCTGTGACCTCAGGCTTTCTGAAGTATCATAATTACAATAGTAGCAGGCTCAGCGGAGGCCTAGTAACTACTCACACCTCAAACTGTGCACCTCATTTGAGCTTTGGACGCAGAGTTCAACCTACAACATAAAACCTGAGTAAAAATCAGACATGAAAAACACAAAGTAAGAAAATAAAGTCTCCAATACCTTTACGCACTGGATTTGAACTTTTTTGATCAAGTTATCATGACTTTTGAGGATATATCTTCAGTAGAAAATTGCATTTTCACATTGAGTATTATTAATAATCAAGATGAATTCATTTAAGCATTGAATTCTGGGCACACTGATGTTCCCTTCATCCACGGATTATTTAGTATATGTAATCTGACACGATTGTTTCTTTTTATAAGGAGGTGAATGTCTGCTTGAGATCTACATTGCTCTCAAACAACTTCTTTTCATAATGAAATAACACTTATTATTGTAAATCAATGTAATTTTGCATATAGGCTATGACTAACACCACATCACAAACGTACCACTGTGACACTCACATGCTGGTTGGTGACCTTGGACCTTTGTTAACCCTGTATATTAAATTCACCAATTCACAGAGCGTTTCCCTGTAATCCTCTCATAAGAGGATGATAGAGAGGGAGAGAGAGAGAGAGAGACAGAGAGGGAGGCTGACAGTGAAAAATATTATATAACACCAGACGTCCTGGTCATTATTTGTCCACATGCGTGTGCTGAATTGATCTTGCATTGTGCTGTATTAAAACAAAAATAATAAAATTAAAATAATTCAGTTACTTTAAAAAAATGAACTGAAAAAAAAAAAACCTAATTCGCCCTCTATTTGTGGGTCAGGAGTGTGGAAGTATGCATGGCAGCTTGTGGAATTTTTTTAATTCAAATTTCCGCAGTCATTTTGTAATTTCGATAGTGGTGTCTCCCCCCTTCCTCTGCGAGCCTCTCACTCTCCCTGAAGTGAACAGATTGGGTCTCTGTGGGACTGTGTCACCCAGGGAGACACTCTCCTCCCCATCCTGTCACCACTTTTTTTTTCTCTCTCTCTCTCTCTCTCTCCTGTGGACACACACACACACACACACACACACACACACACACACACTCACGACCTTCATAGAGACTATTATCTAAAAACCCATATAGTATAAACCACTTATGACTGCACGTGCACTCACACAAGTCACGTCAAGTCATTTTTTTCAATATCAGTAATGTGTAAAGCAATACAACATCCTCTATCCAGTGTTTCTCACTACCTTTAACAGCCTACTAACATCGAACTGAGTTACATCTTATAATATAATCATCATATTACATATAAAGATATATTAAGATGCTTCTTATCTTCATGTTTTCCCTCCCAGTTCTGCTATGTGAAGTATGGAGGCAGCGTAAGTATGTGTGTGCTCACATCATAAATACAAACAGCATTCCTGCTAATAACTGAGCATGCTGAGCAACTGCAGCTGACTTTCCAAACTGCTCAACTTTGGTAGATGCATCATCTGTGAAGAACCTTCCATAAACCAGTGTACATGTAGCCACTCCTAGAGTTTGTCTAAGCTTTGGTCTTCACAGCACCATTTATACTGTATTTTATATCTTCCATTCTGAAAATATTTACATCTGTCATCAGACCGCCAATATCTATTCAAAAGTATCTGCAATGTTACATTTAATATGTTTCTAGGCTTACACATGCACACGTCTCTGGGTATACATTAAGTATTAACGTCAAGAACATGCTGCAATATATATTAGAACAGACAGTAATTCTTGAATGTCTAAGAATGCTATGGTTAAAATAACGCTGTTGTTTTTCTCCTGCAGATTTCAAATAGTTAGCTCATCCAACCATTATTCAAATATATTTTTTAGACCACCTTTCAGATCACTGTGCAAAGTAAATGAAAACGAAGCACTCTACCTCAAGTAAAATGGATTAAAAATTGATTACCAGTTTATATTCTGCACTGCCTTGCGTGTAGTGAAACATAAGCTCGCTTTGTGGAGCCATGCAGTTCTGCAGTTGCAGACAAATGGCAGATTCATTTTAGATCTTTTAACAAACCAATTTGGGGCATTTTTCTGGGATGCCAACTGTCCATGGGGTGCTATTAGAGACTTTGCATTTGGTGATTATATTTCATGTAGTGTTGTGGAGTACTTCCTTGACACGAGGAGATGAATAGATAATATTTGGGCATTCATTTAAAGATGAAAAAAAAAGAAATGCTAAGAGGAGAGAGGCAGAGTGCACTTGACCTTACAGCACTGAAGTTTATGCTTACCTAGTGGAGTTTAATATAGAAACAGGAGATGCATTCTGATGGAGAAAATGTTTAAATAATAGATGAACTCCCGGCTGCTTTCATCAGGAGGGATCACGATTTTGTCTGTGAGGTGGTGAGATTGCACACAGACACACTCATGTAGGCACACAGTGCAAGGATGCCTTCTGCACAACCACTGCACTCGTATACACACACACACACACACACACACACACTGATGCACGCCTCAAAGCACACAAACATATTTTTTTCACATCCATTTGAACCAAATGTTCACTTTTCTATATGAAACCATTGCTTGTACCTAACATTGTAACCACATAAAACCAGAGTTCACTAGTTAAGCCAAAGAAACGCCCACTAAAACCAATCTGAACCCAATCCAATGCATCACATCTCTCACAGCATCAGCTGTGCACATGGCTCACGCCAGTAAGAGAGAAAATTCCTGAGATTTGCATGTCTGTTAATCTGGGAGACCCCAATTGGATGAAAGTTGTCTGTGCTGGTGTCTCAACGGTTCAATGAATGGATGGATGGATGGATGGATGGATGCATGGATGGATGGATGGATGGATGGATGGAGGAGGGAGCGGCTGCAGGAAGTGACATGGGCTGGGATGGAGCGAGTGGGAGGGGAGAGTTTAGGGATTTGCGTGGCTCGACAGCTGGACTGAAAAACAGGCTATTTCAGGACGGGATTTATACGTTTGGTTGCTACCTTAAATCCTGAGAGAGTGAAAGCTTAAAGCAATGGTTATTGCAGGAGGTTCTATCAGTGTCTTTAATCTGTCTTGTTTTACTGAAATATTGTCAGCACACCAAGTTGTGTTGAAACTTTTGTACTGATATTCTATTTATTTTGATATATTCAGCACTTTAACACATTTATGAATAAGAGACTGCAGTGAAATATGTTGAAATATCTTTTCTTTAAATATTTTTTTACTGGCGCAGACATAAACTAGTGAAGATCTTCATCATAATAACTGTCTCATTGTTCTGAATTAAAGGCTGCAGAGATGATACGTATGTGTGTCTTTGGTCTCTTTTTGAAATAAATCATGTCAAATTAGGATGTAAAAACATGAAATATTGTTCCATGTCACATTGTACCATTGAGATACGGAAATCTAATTAACCTTCATGCTAGAATTGAGTACTATAATGGTAATATATTGTATTATATTTGATTATATCCAGATAGATAGATAGATAGATAGATAGATAGATAGATAGATAGATAGATAGATAGATAGATAGATAGATAGATAGATAGATAGATAGATAGATTTAGGACTCCATCTGGTCAGTCAGGTCGTGCCAATAACGCACGGAAACATTATGTAACCTCACTTTTTTCTCTGGCTGAAATAGCAATAAACCCAATATACTTACTTTATAAAAATTTAAAAAAAATGTCTACTGATAAAATAACAATTATGGAGTTTGTGGGTTTGCTGTGGTAGTTTCTGCCATAAGTTGTTGGTTTGTTGTAGTAACGAATAAAACCAAACTCACCACGAAATGACAGCCAAAGGTTTTTCTCCATCACCAGCAGGATTTTACACCCACTTTCACCCACTTACAGCATCTTTCACTGCTCTCTGCGCTGCGCCAAGCTGGACTTTTACATGCCGCTATCTACATGATGTTTGCGGCTTAAAACACAACAGTTGCCTACATTTCAAGTTAAAATCGACAAAGAACGAAGAACTTTTCCTCCACTAGAGAGACACTGTTTAGAGGAGAGAGAGGATGTGATGATGAACTGTCCAGCAGAACAAAACTATCTTCAGGAAACGGGTGAAAATGGGAAAAGTCAGAGTGGAGTGAGGAATATTTGGAATAGGTGTGTACCTGTGAATTTTCCCCAGAGTTTTGCCCGCGACCGCCTTAAACCTGTCTGGTCGGATCTCCATCCTTGCAGCTCCTTGACCCGGCCGGTGTGCTGATGTCCCGCGCGCCCTCCTGTCCTGCCTGGACGCGCGCGCACTCTCTCTCGCGCTTCCCCCCCAACCCGCGCGCACACTTACCATCCACCTTACTCTCAACCACTGAGGTGTTGAATGACACCGTCCAATAAAACAAACTGCTTTGTGGGAAACTTAAAGTGTATCCAGGTAATGTTTTTAGCCTCATTTAAGGACAGAGCCGTTCATGGGAAAACATAATATCCATCATACTGAGAGTGCTACTATAATCTAGTATTACTATGAGGTTAAATTGAATATTGTGATAGACAAACTAACTCTTAACCCAACAATATACGTGCTCTTGTATATATATATATTTTTAAAGTGATCATAAAGACGACTTATTAGCAGTTAGTCTGGTATAAAACCTATTTCAAATGTCAGTGCAGTCTCTAAAAATACTAAAATCAATAATTTCAAACAGATACATTCAGAAATATTACTAGTGTCTGAGGGACATTGCCAACAAAATCAGCTTCACTGAAAGGTGTATTTAATTGTTTGAACAAATCTTGCATCAAAGCTACTTATGTTGTCCTAATTAAATGTTAATGGCCTCCAGCTTTAACCCTCACCTAAATGTTTTCCTTAAATGTAGTATTAACCTAAATAAACCCCCAAAATCTCTTTATCTTATCTCATTGATCTTCGATCATTTGAAGATGCTTTGATTTGAGTGGAGAGTGTGAATCATTACAAGCCACACCAAGTCAGGCTGCTGCCATCTAGAGGTTTATTCAAGTCCTTATCTTATCTAGTACAGTACAATACTGCTACACTGAACACTTTACGTGAACACATGTAAAAACATTGCTTTGATCTTATGAGGTAAAATGATACAAATATAAAGTACAATAAAGTTATTTTCCTGTCATATTAACATCTCAGGCTCTCTCACACACGCAATCTAAAAACACAAACGCGTCACAGTTGCTCAAGGTAGAATGTTTCCATGCAAATCCATACTTGTTATGTAGTTAAAAAACCTAATAGATAAACCTAATATTACATACTTGTGGCTGTCTAAAACCTTCCATTAACTGTTTGTTTTCGACAGTTTCAGTAGCTTATTCTTTGTTTTTATTTTCTGAACAGGTGGTTCAGAAAATGGATGAAGGAGAAGTCGTGACTACAGACTCTAAAAAGCTTTTGATTAGACGAGTAATGTTTATTCAATATTTATAAATTGCTAAAAAAAAACTTTGGCTTATCAGCAATGCGGTACTTGCTGAAAATGATAAAAGGCTGCTACCCAAAGACTCTTCCTCAGATAAGGAATATTTCTGTTTATGAATGAATGTCCTCCCTTCACTTTGCTATCTCACTTACAGGTTCTCGCCTGTACACTCTCTGAGTTTCAACATTTTGTCCTTTCACAACTGTGGTCACACCCCTGTATCTTGTTCGTCGTCGTCTTCCTGCCGGGACAAGAGCCGGTAGTGTTCATGGACCAATGGCAGGAAAGTACTCCTGGGACCAGCGTCATGTTCCTCGGAGGGAACTTGGTGGGAGTCGGAATCCAGCTGATCAGTGGAGCTGCACTTTGTGTACAACTCACGGTGCATTTCCCGACCACCTCCCTCCTCGGAGTGAGCGTTAGGGGTCCCGCGGTTTTTCAGTGTGGAATGGATGTAGCCAATAGGCACAGGCAAGCTGGCAAAGACTATGAGCATGACAATCATAGCCAGAGCCCAGCCAGGGTACTCTAGAGTCATCTCAGAAGCCTAAAGAGAGCAAGAGACGGAGCATGTCACAGTAATGCTGAGTTAGTCTTTCAACCCTTACAGTAAAAACACCCTGGACACCTGAAATATTATGACTTTACCAGAATATATATATATAAAAAAGGAAATATTAAAACTTTTTTAAATGTTTTCGGTTTGACCTGAATTTATTTCAAAAAATGTTGTTGCATTCTTCACATTTAATAATTTTCATTGAAATCATGATGGTTAATTATTGTAACATATGACTAAATATATAGTGTCATTGTGTGTTTTTTCTCAAATAAATGCAATACACACATCCAGGTTTGCAAATGTTTGCAAAAACAATGGTACTACACAGGGTCGGTCTGAGATTACCTTTAACTTTTAGATTACTGATTCCTGTGGGGAACTGGGTCTTTATAGCATGTAATAATATTGTATCCATAGATATGAAGTATAGGACAATAAGCAGTGGCCAGCATCTTACTGTGTTTTGATTCCAGGCGGTGTACGTTGGCCTTTTGAAGACCATACGCAACAAACTGGCAGCCATGAGACTGATCATGGCCAGTAGACAAACGTATTTCCAAAGATATTTGTACAACACTGGAGGGCGCCATTTGAGCATGACTTCAATATCATCCAAGAAGCTGCAGTTGTGGAAAATAGTCATATAAGATTGAATGTGGGAAACGGAAACAATGCGCATAGATAATATAACGGTGAAAAGCTGTCAGAAATATTGGCCTCTTACCGATCTGTTCCATAAACCCACGCCACACTAATGGTTTCGAAGATTACTACGATGACTAATGGTAGGGTTGCAGAGTAGTCATCAAACATAGTCACAAAATAGTTGCCCGAGCGCTGGGTAAACAACAGTCCTATCACGAATCCCAAAGCACAGCTTGACACTGAAAAACACATATGAAGACTGCAATCACTTGTAACACAGATACATTTTTTTAAAAATGCAATGACTTGTGTTGTTGTGTTACCAGTTAGTAGGGTGCGGTGGCGTCCCAAGTAGCTGAAATTGTCCATGAGAGGAGTGAGGATTCCCTGCATGGTCCCAAACATGGTGCTGAGACCCAGGTTGAGCAGCATTAGGAAAAACAGTGTGGACCAGAAGGGACTGGCTGGGAACAGGGCCATCACCTCAGTGAATGCTATGAACGCCAGGCCTGTCCCTTCAACACCCTGTGCTCAGACAACGACAAGGACAGAGAAGGAATAATACATGTTGACTAAACGTTGAAAACAAGTATTTGGGTGGCTGTATGCGTGACCGAAGCAAAAACTAAAATATGTCACTTCCAGCAACCTATTCGTGGCTTTAACGTACAGATACTCCAGGCAACAAAAAACACTACGTGTCTGCAGCCACACGAGCAGCTCTGTGAGGATTAAATGCTCATTGTGAAGCAAAGACAAGTCTTACACAGATAAATCAAAGTAATGGACAAACTATAGTTTTAACTTGATGATACATACGACTCATGTACCTGTATTTTAAGGGTATGGTATTTTTTTATATATTTTTTTAAGATAAACACTATAAGGTAACATTACTTTTAGTACCCCCTCCTCTGTTTCTTTAGTTTTTCCTTTCACTTCTGTATCACAACTTGCTTCCATCTCTCCTGGACGTCTACTAGATGAGACACATTCAATATGTTTTCAGCTTTTTGCCTGCTGGATATTTTACAGTCCCTCCCAGATTCCTCAGGGGTCCTGGGAACTATAGCAGTCCACCTATGTAATACTGTTACTGAGGCATTCATCTTTGTTAAGCCCCTGATGTTTTTTTATTTTTTATTTTTTTAAGCAAGCCAGTGTCCCGCACCTCATGAAGCAACATGCTGTGATTGTTTTTCTCTTTTAAAAAAAATGTGTTCTTGAAAAGGTAGCCTTTCAAGGAACTGGATGAAACAGCTTTATAGAATAGAAAATTTCTCAAGTGACACAAAACAGGTTAAAATTACATAGTGCTAAATAATCGAGAGATATTAAATGTGTCTTACCTTATTCATCTCCTTCTCCAGACTGCAGTCAGTGATGTTAGGACCCACCGTTGAGCCGTAGTATTTGTACCATTCTCTGTATTCATCTAGAGAGACGGAGCCTGCATCTGTCATGTTAAACCAAGGCGACGAGTGCTGGCTAGAACTGTGGGACGTCATGGTGCTTAGTAGACCGAGATTTCTGGAAGAGGTTAAAATAAAAAAAGTCAGTGTATGCTTTGGAAAATCCACTTATTATTATTATTATTATTATTTTGCTCGCTCTACATGACAGATCCATACTCAGTCACGCAGCGTAGCGCAATATTCTTGGCACGAAAACCCAGTACGACGAAAACCACCAGCGAGGCCAGCACAGATGTCATGAAGTTGATGCCGGAGACCATCAGCGCGTCCCTGTGGCAGTTGTTGTGTACTGGATTGTAGGAGGAATATGCGATAACAGAGCCATAGCCCAGCCCAAGGGCAAAAAACACTTGTGTAGCAGCCTGCCGCCACACCTGCACATTACCCCAAATTTCCAGCTGAAAAATACCACAAAATAGAGTCTTGTTAAGTCTAAATTACTGTAAATGCTACTGTAAAAAAAGGGTCCTCATAAATTACCTCAAATGCAAATAAAATACAGTCCTTATGCAATGATCAAACACATCAATGAACGCTGTACTTACTTTAGGGTAAAACATGTAGGTGATTCCTTCCATCGCACCGTCCAACATCAACCCTCTGACAAGGAAAATAAAGAGCACCACATAGGGAAAGACTGAGGAAAAGTACATCACCTGAAATTTGGAAAAAGAAATTTAACAGTGAAACAAGCATAGATATTTATATGTGTGCTAAAGCAGTGCTTGTTGATATGGTACAATAGGGCTCCCCGACTGTGAAAAAAAATAACTTACCTTCGCAGAAGACTTGATGCCTTTGATCATAGCCAAGGAAACAATCGTCCATGCACTCACTAAACAGACTGTCATGATGGAGTTCAACTCTCCGGATTCTTCGATGGAATTTGTGATGTTGAGAGCTTTCCGAAACCAGAAATACGTCGTCGGGGAGCTGCTCGCACATTCACTGACTGTGGATTGAGAGCAGACAACACTATAAGCCTTGGACCGGCATGTATGTGGCATCACGTCTCGTTTAGCTTCTCAGTTACACTAGTTAGTACCTGTGTCATTGGTGGTCACATCAATTGGACACTGGTTCCATGGCAGAGGATACTGAAAAGAATTACCCATGTAGAACAGGCTCCATGCAATGATGACATTGTAGTAAAGGGCAACATAAAAACAGACCTGGAGGAGAAGGAAGAAGATATGACTACTAATGATTTACTGAACGAATGATCAATATTTACATAGCAAGTCCTGAAGATATATCATGCGGTATGTGGCGACAGTGTATTATAAATTCTGAAAGTTCTCTCAAGGTCTCTGGTGGGTAAAGAAATGCTTAAAGTGTAACCATAATGGGTTTGTGACGCTGCCTAACAGAGAAATGAGGCTTTTTTTGGAAAATAAACAAGTTTAAAAAAAAAAAAAAAAAGCATCTGTGCCGAAGCATATAAGTAAACGTCTGTGTGCTAAAAATTGCACAGAAAGTTCTTGTTCACACTGTGTTTGCCCTGTCTTGTCTGTAAAGAAAACTGTTACGCAACACACTGCCAGAACCACAGCGCACTCACGCTCTCACGTTACAGCATGGTAGGATGTCATCACCATCCTTTTTTAAGTATACACACACACACACAGCGTGGCTAGTAAATAAATAAAGGCTTGTTTATAGAACAGTAACTCAAGACATGTACATCTTTACCATGCAGCTGGAGTAGCCGATGCCTGCCAGCTTTGGGGAGATGTGCTTCCACACGCCGATGCTACCCTGTCGAATGCTCTGGCCAGCTGCCAACTCCATGAAAAACAGTGGAACTCCCACAACCAGTAGAAGAAAAACATACAGCAGCATGAACGCCCCTGGATAGGACAAATAAAGGCATATGTAAATTACTTTAAAGGGCACCTTCACTGATTTTAACACATTCATGCCTGTTTACTGATGTTAATAAGTAATATTGTATACACTATGTGAAAATACTACTATAAAGACGTCGATGGTGTAACGGTTTTCTGTTGATTGGTGATCACATGAAATACCAATACGTGAGGTGATGCCGTTGTTCTGGAAAATACAGTTGTCTAAAGCCTTTTGTGGCTTCAGAGGGAGCTGTGTGAAGTCTGATGAACTGACATTACAAGTTATGATGCATGTTGGGTAATATCAGTGCCAGGTTTTAACAAGGAAGAATACATGATACTTTTTCCTGTCATGTAATGCATGATATGGTGCAATGTTAAATCGCTACTATGATGATCAGTCAGAATCACTGAGTTGAGTTGCACAGTTCTTCCCTCAGAGACACTCACCTCCTCCGTTTTGGTGGCAGAGGTATGGAAACCTCCACACATTCCCTAAGCCAACACTAAACCCCACCTGGGCCAACACGTACTGGATCTTAGAGTCCCATGCTGGCCGGTCTTCATCGTTTGTGTCGGCTTCATCGGTACCGTTCACAGTTGTAAGTTGAGATTCAGACTCGGCCTCACCGAGCCACATTCTGTCCTCGTTGCCGTCCAGCGCGGGCTTCTCCGTCTTGTAATAAACAGAGAGGAGGAAGAAGAACGACAGTGGTTCAGGACAATCAAGTGATATAGGACAGTAGTCCAGATAAAATGATATGTTATGATACTGTTATGTTATGCCAAGGTACACGTGTGATGCCAATATTCCACACACACACATGCCATCAAAAGTAAAATGAGAATGCTAAGAAAACAGCATTAAAAAAAACAGTAATATATTTCACATTCCTGCAAATACCCACGAGTTTAACTCCTAATTTATCAACAACAATATGTCAATCCCCTTATACAACATAACCTTTACATACATATCGTTATAACCTTATTGTTATCAGAGACAACAATAGTTTATAACAATATGTAAAAGTTATGTTGTATAAGAGGGATTGACCAAAGACCACTGAGAAGGGAAAGAGAGGCAGCTCTTGTGTTTTGTTGTTATAGCGTCACGTGTGCGCTAAGCTCTGGCCTCCCACCGGTCATCATGTGAAAACACCATTGTAAGACATATGTTCTGTGACTCGTGGCACTCTCCAATTTCATAAACATGGACGATATTCTCCATGTGAGCGAAATGTGAGCAAACATGCAGTGTCAAATATTTAAGTTTAACAGCAGATGTGTTGTTTGGTTGGTAAGTAGAATACTAGAGTGCGTAGTAGGCAACATTACAAAGGATTTGATCATGTGATTTATTATTTACTGGGGTCTGTTATTTGAAAAGTAGGTAGTTAAAGAATCAGATCATTGGACCGCACTTTAATACTGAACTACACACTCTGACTATGTAACCCGACTCGTATGATTGAACTTCCTTTAGTACATGACCTAGCTGGATAATTTGTATGTGCCACTGCTGGTATCAGCTGGTTAAAATGGAAAAGTACAGGAGGTGTATGACCCCGTTTGAAAAGCATTTGACTGTCTGAGACACACGGCCAGATAGGGAAGGTGATAAGGTGAAATATGTATACACACACGTAGAGGAGTGACAAAGAATGACAAATATGCATGAGCACACAAATAGAGAGAGAAGTAGCAGTAGCCAACAGGCAGGATGAAGCGAGGGAGGGGGGGTGCGGGGGGAGGTTGGTCTTCGGTGACGTGTGGGTGAGAGTGGGTTGGAGAATCTACAGGGAGGTGAAAGGAGTACATTGGTTCACACTGTGGGTGGGGCTGAGGTGCATGGGGGGCCATGTAGTGGATATAGTTGGTAACAAGGGAGGAGAAAGACTATCAGCTGAAGGGTCAGCAGCTTCACTAAGGTCCAGGCCAAAATTTTTTATTACAAACTACACAGATTTAAAAAAAAAAAAAAGAGGTACTGTAAATGCATGTAAACAACAAAACGCTTCAGCAGATTCTTGTTGTCATAGGTTACCTCTAGAGCTGAAAAGCCACGAGCTAATTAATCAATTTGTCTACTGGCGGAACAGTAACATGCAGCTATTTTTTACAATTAAACCAATTTGTAAAAAATTCACAAATGTGAATGCGACTCTAATTCTGACATGCTGATAAACTGCGATGATAAAAAAACACAGAGCCAGGTAACCTTGAATGGTGATTCAACAAGGTAACCTGACCCTGGATCAGTACTAGATTGAGTACTGATTATGTCTGGCTATCACATTTGTCAGTAACCTTGGTGGCGTACAAGTGAGCGGACATCATATTTCACATCTGAAACTGAAGCTTTTTAACTTTTAAAACAGCTTGAAAGTAAATGGCATGTACTCTGTCTATGCTCATTGTTCCAAAAAAACTTTTCCTATCTATTTTCCTATATTTGGTTCAACCCTCAGTGATCTTCTTTCCCCACCGACCCCTTCCCCCCAGCACACACACACACAGACAGGTGCAAACCCCACACGCAGAGAGCGGTTGTACACTTTTGCCTATTGGTCTGTCATTGTCTGTCTCTTGAGTACAGCTGTAAAACAGGCAACAGCGGTAAGCGAACGGTATCAGGCAACATGCAAAAAGCACAGAGCAGTGGCCTAAGAACGCCTAACGTCTATAAATGTGTCCAAAAGCAGCTTTAATTTTTCTTTTCTATTTATAGAAAACTGAGATGACTTTAGAAAGGGGCTGGGTTTTTTTTTAAAGGGACTGTGCAAATATAGTTGCACAAGTAATGCTGAACTTCTCTGAATCTGTGTCAATGCATTTGCACCATAACTGATCAAATAAAACAAAATAAGCATGTCCATATGTCCCAATATGTATTTATAATTGTAATTCTTGTATATTATTTAAACTTTAAATCATTGTAAAAAAAAAAAAAAAATGTATGGCTCTTATATGTAAAGAAGTCATGAAATCTCAGATAAGAAGTAAATAACTGCTGCTAGACTGACTCATTAAGCTTTTTCTCTATAGACTCTTTACTTTACACCACAAATAGAAACACGTTATGTAATTCAGTGCTATATCCTAGTATTGCACAGCATACAACACAGTTGAAACAGGGAGAAACATAGTAAGATTATGATTAATAAGTGTATTTATTATATGACTAATGTATTGGATTATATTACAGTTTACAGGGAATTATATTTTTCTGTTCACTCAGTTTAGTTTAGACACATTTGGGAAAATATGTCTACAATTGTTTTACAGTTGCTTGTTTATGGACTGGAATTTTGTTTTATTTTTTTGCATTTTTGAACACCATCAATTACTCACAAATTGCTGCATACACATTTGTTAGTCTTTTCTTTAACTTTGTGGATCATGAAATCACACATTTGTCACCAGTACTGAGACTAATTTCACTCCGTAGTGCAGAGACGTATCATTCAGGTTTTCAGCATATTAAAAAGACGATTACCTAAAAAGTATATGATGGGTTATACATATTATGGGTTATAGAGAAATAGAAGGAGAAAATTGCACATATAAGCAAAAGTGGCAATATGCCAGCGTCACATATATTTAGTGTGTTTATGTTTTATGTGTTTATGCATTACGTGGATGAATGTCAAACATGTATACTTGCATGCGTCTCTCAGGTGACATCGACCCCAACCCTCCAGAAACAGACAGAATAAAGCTCCTTTCATGCATGCGCCCTCTGTAAACACTCCAGCAATGTTACATGTCAACATCATGTTTGAAACGAAGACATTTATCTGTAAAAGTCTCTTTTTTTGGCAACCTGCCTACTCAGGACATAATGCTCGGCTCTCTCTTGGCCTTCAAAAAGTAAACTAAACCAAACAAAACACAGCAATCACGCTGATCGGGCCATCAATAAATCACAGCATCGAGAACCTTACAATGGGAACTACTGTACACAATGTGTCACAACAGATCACAACAGACATCATTCACGTTTACTTAGTCTATTTTCTCAACCTGTTTCAACATCAATCGACAGCAATCTATATGAGCTGATTTAACAAAAAGTAAAGGGCCAACACCCTGAACATGTATGTATATGCTTAAAAATACACATACAGTCCTCTACCCCTAAAACATACACACATATACACACTGTAGTATTGCATAATCTAGCTGTCAATCAAGAATCAGATTTTATTTTTTTCATCCCTTCAATGTATCTGTGAGATATCATGGAAACATACATTACATACAGATGCTATTGTACATTTACAAACAGTCACATCTGTTTGCAGCTAGTGGACAGTTGCACATTATAGCCTTTGATTTAGTCTCTGTACTGTACATCACATTTTGACTTTTAAAATGATGTAATAATTGTGGCTTTAATTGCAGGCTGTTTACATCCACATCAGCTCAACACTGTAGCCTATAGTATATATTGCAAATGACCTCATGTACACATTGTGACATTTTGACATACAGAGAGCTGCATGGTTACTCTTGTGGACAAATGTATAGAAAGTCAGATGCATGGGGGGAGAGATTATCAGCACGGTGTTAAAGCCTGTTCATGACTAGTTAAGTAACGGACAAAGACCTCTTGACTTTTCGTGAGAAACGACCTATGGACAAAAGCAAAACATGATCCAAGGTGGATAATTCTTATATTATATTAACACATTGACACAGTGTAGATCAATGACGTTGAATGGACATACCATGCTGAGGAGAAGAGTTTCCAGTAGTCCTGCTGCTGCTGCTTTCTCTGCGCGTCACTCTTTGTTCCTTTCTGACAAGGTTACTTTTAAACTTTACCTTTTTTTTTTGGTTATGAGAATATTCAGGTTAACCAGTATTATTTGTTATTGGGAGAAAAGTGAGCGAGCAAGTGCTTTTCTTGCAGCATGTGGTCACTATATGCGTTGGAACAAACTTTCGTCGTCGCCCACCAAAAACATATGAAGGAGAAGTTAGTGTAGCTGGAGCCAATGGGAGGACTGAAGAGGCTGAACTACAACTCCTTCACAGACGGGGCTGGACAGCGCAAAAAATATATATATTTCTACATGTTACTCTGCGTCTAAGGTGTTGGTTTAACACAAAAAAACGCGATTGGAAAGAGGTTATTCTGAGAGCAGAAGTACTGCTCTACACTGCGTCCATGCAGTTTGCAGTAAAACCCAAAACCAGCCACGGATTATATTTGCGCGTCTATTATGTGCAATTACGGTAAAATGACTGCTTCCAAAGTAAAAGTGACTTCAACGCGCTGCCAGAAAGCGTTAAAAAAAGGGAAAAAAAGAAAATGATGTGAATTGCCGCCCCATTAATAACATAAACAGCAGCTCATTAATCAGCGATTTAATTGGAGAATCCTGGGAGGAGTTCAGTACAGTTCAGTACATTCAGGCCTCAGTTATGGATTAAAAAAAATAAAAAAAATAAAAAGAAATCTGCTGTGCTTTCATAAATGTAGGCTAAAGCTTCAGAGGTAAATAAGTTACCCAGAGTGGTTCATTTAATTTATATAATAGAGGTTTCATGGAGGTTTCAACTGTTTGAAGAGGAGCAACACTGGATCATATTATATGAACAGTTCATATATAAAATAAAAGGTCAATTCATGTCTATGACAGCTTCAAAACGAATCTTTCTGGGAAAAAAATAACAAAAACAAAAAAAACAATGTAAACACATTGAAGATGTCACAAAAAAGCCATCATGACCCCTTCAAATAAAGCGACTATTCCCTCAGATTGTCTGGATAACAACAACATGATAATGATCCAACCGTTTAATTAATTGTGAGGTTAGTTTGATTAAAAATATTTTTTTTTTGTGTCTACGATGTAAACAAATTAGGATACATCACGACCTAAAACAAGGCAGAGATGACCATGACTACCACATGTTTTGTAAAGATAATCAACAACAACCGGTCGATTGTGATTGTGTATTACAAATGCAACACATGGGCAATGTACACTGCGCACAAAGCTGCAGAGGGATCTGTCCATGGTGCTTATTATCTGCGCCTCAGGCAGCACAACTAAATACTAACAACACAACATCAATATCACCACAGTTGATTTAGACGGTGCACCTTGATGTTTCTTTTTTTTTTAATTGACTTTATAAATAAATCTGTTCTTGCACAAGTATATGTTTATATAATATGTGAGCCTTTTTGTTTTGATAGCACCTGTGTGCATATACGTTTAGGATATATAGCTTTCCACATGACTCCATTATGTATAAATTGTCAGGTTTCAGGTTCAGCAAAATCTTCTACCTGCTGAAGTGATGAAGTGGGAATAATTTGGCCCTCAGCAATTTCACAAATAATAACTAATTGTATATTGTAGTAGTTCTGGAGGAGTTAACACATTTCAGCGTAAATAAGCAGTGATTCGGTACTGAGAGTGTCCAGGTTTAGATGTAATGCTCCTGATCACTGCAGCAGCTAAAGAGAGCTATGCTGAACTTCTATTGATGCATCATAGTATATAATGATTTACTACAGTGTGGTATACAAGCCACCATGGCCACACAGCTGATCCAAATAATCTAGTAGTAAATTTACAGTCTCAGCCACCTGTTGGCTGAATGTGACGAAAAGCTACTACTCCCCCTGGTGGAATAAATAAATAGTACAGACTGTAATTTCTATGTATTAAATACATACAGTAAATAATAGATACATACAGATACATACAGTAAATGTCTGGCTGGAGCCCTGATAGATTCATTTCCATGACATTTATAATAACTAAGTGTTTGTTAATTAATAATTATGACATAATTCTGAAGATCCAGCAGGATGATGTTTCTGAAGTAAAGTTCCACATATCAGAAACCAGACATCCTACACTTCACCCACATCCTTTCTCTGCACCAGTTCACATATCATTCATATCATTCTTATTAAGACTTATCTGTACATTGTATGCTTTTTTTTCTTTTTCTTGCAAACATACTTATTGTTGGCTTAAAAGTGCTTAAAAGATTAGCAATTTATTTAATAATCTTGTTGAGTTTTTCTCTGTGATTTCATTTTGTGCAGTGATTTTTTTTTTCTTTTGATCACTACACCTTCTTTGACAGATTCTTAGTTGATTAAATTATTCACAACTATACTATTTCCTTTGAAGAAGAAAAAAAAAGATTATTTATGAAGTGATTTTATCAATAAATGTGTTTGGCAGGTTGATGTATTACCACAAATGGAAGAACTCAGAAGAGTGTTCAAGACAAACAAAAACCAACATAACTAAAACTCTTTTAAATTCACCTTTGAATTACCTTGTTTGCTGCCAAGCCTAATATTGGCACGTGTTGTGTTATTGTAGTCACAAACAAAATTTGAAGTTACTGACTTTGAAAAGTTGGGGAGTTTGAGGAAAATTGCATTACATTTCAGGAATGGATGACATTAGCCCCTTAGCACAAGCAACAGGTCGTTGTTGATAGAAGTGCCTGTCATAATGAGAATGTGTGTGTGTGTGTGCGCGCGCATGTGTGTGTGTGTATATATATCAGAGAGTCAGAGGAGAATGAAAGCAACACAGATTAACTGCGAAA
Organism: Pampus argenteus; assembly: GCA_036937835.1. Lineage (NCBI taxonomy): Eukaryota > Metazoa > Chordata > Actinopteri > Scombriformes > Stromateidae > Pampus > Pampus argenteus. The sequence continues at coordinate 9,448,041 of CM072878.1, forward strand.
GAAAAGCTAGACTCGTTTTTCTTGTTTCTGCATATCTCAAGAAGGTGGGAAGGACTCGTGTAAACAGCTTAGCTCAGTGCACATAATACAGCTGAGCATGAGGAGTGCTTCCTGAAACTTGGATTTAAACACGCAAACCACACACCAAAAGGTACGACAATTAATCTAGATTACATGTTTTAACTTTATGTAAATAGCGTGCGTGTGTGTGTGTGTGTGTGCGATAGAGAAAAAGAGAGAGAGAGAGACACACCTGTCAGCTACATTATGTCAGAAATATGTTGCTAAATGTAGATACTGAAGCAGCTTTACTTTATATTGATACATTAGTATATTTATTAGTTTGGAATTACGCAATGTGCCTTTTATGAGAAAAATTAGAAAATTTATGAAATATAAATTGTTTTGTCAGTATGTTGAAAGAGGAAGAAGAATAACATGACAGGCATGAAGATGAGCAAAAGAAATGTCAAAGTAAACCACTGTACTATGTTTGCAAATTTGTGATGAATTGTACAATTCTCTCTATTAACTTTCGGGGATTGTGTCATTTGCATACCATGCATCTGGTGACAGTGGTTTTTCCTGTAGTGTGTATCTGTCACTGACAGTGAGTACGCACACTAAATACTTAGCATTCTTACAATCACCTCAGAAAATGTAACAATTTCAATATCACTCATTTATAGTTTTAGATGAAGATGACAGGATCATGTTTTAAACAATGGGATAATATATTGATAAATTCAGGGTGTGTCAGTTAATAACTCTAAATTAATATGGGATTCAACAAATAAACTAAAAGGCATTCTTTGTAATATATGAAGTATTCTAACAAAAAGTGATCCGGGTCCATCACCTTCTCACTAACTCAAATATTAACTTCCTTTGCCTGTCTGAGACATGAATCTTCGCCTTGAGCAAAACTATCTGGTTATAAATTGTTTAGAAAAGACAGACAGGGTTCCAGGGGAGGAGGTGTTATGATTTATGCCAAGGACACTTTTAATTGTAATGAGATACATGTTACAGATGATTATTGGACTAATTGTGTCTTTGTCACAGCAAATGTCTTTTATTCCTGTAGTTATTTATAGGCCTCCTTCATCAAATGTAGATTTTTATGAAAAGCTGGAAAATGTATAGAAATAACTCATTCTAGCAAAAGAGGTGATAATAATGGGTGACCTAAATGTTAACTGGGAAGTTAACAAAGTCAGGAAACAATTGAAAAAGGTTTTGGAAGATATAGATATGAGTCAGATAATTAATGGCCCCACGAGAATTACAAACTCCACCAGCACCCAGATTGAGCTAGCTTTTAATAATAGGCCAGAAAGGTCACAAGATACAAGACATAATGGTCACGAAACTGACAGACACAGCACTTCAAACCCTTCATCACCACTGAATTCTATAGGATACCAAAACATGAACAACAAAACTTACAATTACTGAGACCAATGCAGTTTGGATTCAGATCCAAGCATTCCACTGAAATGGCTACATGCCTCTTTATTGAGAAAATAAAATCCCTTCTCGATGAGGGTGGAGTTGTAGGGGCGGTGTTTTTGGACCTCAGGAAAGCATTTGATACAGTAAATCACTCTGTTCTTCTTACCAAGCTCACAAAATTCAACTTTTCTCATAACGCTGTAAGCTGGTACAGGTTACAGTGGTATCAGTTAACAACTGCAGATCTGAACCTCCGGAGTCCCCCAGGGGTCAATATTAGGTCTCCTTTTATTTAGTCTTTATATTAATGATTTGCCCACTGTATGGCATGTATTTCACTAAAATGCATAAAGTATCACCTGACCCCGACATACATGTTAATGGAGAAAAATTACAACCAATAAGAATATCTTTGGTTAATAATTGATTTACAGACTTCTTATATTGCAAAAAAACATTGGAATCCTTGTACAAACAAGCAATTAAAGTTCTGGATAAAAAAAACCTACCGGTAGTTGCTCATCAATACCTACAGCTGCCAACACTAAAAGATAAGCCTGCTGTGGTGTTTTGATGTTTTGATGTTGTATTTTTTCTTAATTGTATAGTAAGTGTTTGCATATGTACTTTGTATTATATTGTATATGTATGTGTGCTTTTTTGCCTTTTAACATCATGGCCAGGGGACTACAGATAAAACTAGCCTTCTGGCTAATTCTATTTTATAAAAATAGTGTTATTTGAAATTGCACTGTCCCCTTTTAAATACACTAATAACAATAATTCATGAATGAAATTAGGTGTTTGGAGACATCACACAAAATGTGTTACATCAGTAAACATTTTCCAAGCAAAAGTTTTAAAGTACATTACTAACATTATTCCCTCTTCTATGTATAATTTTACTCTGTTAACACAACAGATGTCTGGACCACCTCCTCCGGTGGTCCCCAGGAAGCCTTCAGGTGTCCGAGTCATGATAGGTCCAGGGGAGCAGCTTCCTCCCGGTGTCCTGCCCATCTACACAGGTTTTAACAAAGGTAAAATGATCTGCCTAATGTGTGTACATGTATGATGTGTGTCGTGTACCGTTGCTACATAGATATCTTTCCCTTCCTCTGCATGATATTTCGTGATTGATAGCTGACCTGATACAGGCTGGATGTTTTTGTACAGATGTGTGAGTTTGTATTATTGGCCTTGTTCTTCTTTTGTTCAGAGAAAGGTGCCAGTGTGGAGTCAAACCATAAATCTCTAGTGAATGCAGAGAGAGAAGTGGTATGTACTTGGATACATAATTTAGACATTCCTTTTTACCTGTGTGGTGCAGCGGGGGACACATAATACAACATAGAAGATTATACATGAATCAATGCCTCTTTCAAAGTCTCAAATGTTGAACATTTTACGCATAATAAATGTAAAATATATGCTACCTTTCATGTTAGTGCAAGTCCTTGTATGTTGTTTAACCAACCAGTATTGTGAGTTAATAACCTAACTCTAAGTGCTCTATGTGTCAAACCTTTATCAGGAGATTCTGAACCACTGTTTTGATGATGTGGAGCGATTCATGGCGCGCTTGCAGCAGACAGCCGAGGCCCAGAGTATCCTCAACCAAAGAAAGAAGAAGGGAAGCAGAAAGAGCAAGAAGAAGGATCAAGATGGTGAGAACCAATATATCATCCTTTTGACTAACTACTTTTACACACATTTCAGGATAAAAGACATACCTTTCAAAACACCTACTCTAATGAAGGTAACTGCACATAAATCACCCAACTTGAACAGGCCTTCAAAAAACATTAATATGTAATCTGAGGTTTGAGGCTGTTTGGAGGTGCTTGCTGCCTGCAGGGGAAGACTGAAAGAGATCAGTCTAGGAGAGTGGAGAAGCTTCCAGTAAGGCTGCAGAAGAAGAGTAGCGACAGAAAACTGGAGACAATAGTAATATTGACAAACTGTATTACAGGCTGGTCAACAGGCAGGTAATTCAGAAAACTCTTGCCTGCGTCACAATAAAACAATAAAATGAAAGACTGAGGCCTTAAATACCAGATTGAAGATTTGATTTCTGAATGTTTGTCTCTGTTCCACTGTGACGTGAAGATAAGTAAAGAAAGAAGCGACATGATTGGGCTCTCAGGCCTGGTCTTTGTGTGTCGATGTTGTTTCTTCATGATGAAGACACTATAAATTATCAATAGGTGTGAGTAAGACTCACATTGTTTGTAACTGTGAGCACATTGTTTGTCCCTGTGCTCACCCTGTGTTGGCCTGGCAACACGATCGGGTGTTTCTGGGCAGTACATACTGGGATAGGTGTGACCCTAGATAACAATTAAAGTAAAGAATCAGAGGACAAATGTTATTAGTCACCACCACTGACATTGTCTTAGTAGGCCAGCACTGGCAGGAACAAGCTAAAACAAGCACTCCACACCTTTACAGTCATCAGCAATGAGAGATTTTATTTTTAATGTAGTGTTTCTATTATTTATATTTTCTACACATAGTGTGTGAAAAACTTGCACTTGGCAGCCTGCATATTGCGCTATATGATCAAAAAGCACTTAATAAATGATACTGTATATTTATGCACGTCAGCTTTAACAAAATGAATGCAGGTGCAACATCAACAGGTCATAATGTGTCCACAGTTTTACTATGTCGTTTTGGTTGTAGCTGTGATTGTGCTTCTGTCTGTCTGCAGATGATCTGTTGACCTTGAAAGCTTGTCCTCCATCAGAGGAAGAATTTGTGGACATCTTTCAGAAAATCAAATACTCCCTTAGTCTGCTGGTGAGATTGGTGATTATTACTGTAGTGTTAGATGACTCTAGAAATGTAAGGAAAACTGAGAATAGCTTTAGAGTTTTTAAGAGTGGAATGACCTGATTTCCTGGTTCATTTAGGGCCGTCTCAAATCATCCATCTCAGAGCCAGACGCACCGGAGCTGCTGCATCACGTCTTTATGCCTCTTAGACTGGTGAGTCTCTTTAAATGTTTCAGCCTGTCTGTCTCTCTGTAGTCTGACTGTAGTGGCCGCTTCTTTCACAGATGGTGAAAACCACTGGAGGGCCGTCATTAGGTGCAGACGTTGTCAGTCCCGCTCTGACCAGTGGTGCGGTTTCACTTCTCCAGGAGCATCTGACTGAAGAGGAAAAAGAGCTCTGGACTTCATTAGGGCCCAACTGGACTTCACACTGGTCTGTGTGTTTACACATGTGTGTATAAATCTCTGTTTTGGAATGTGTGTGTGTGGTGTTGTTTTAACAAACCATCTCGTAATCTCTCCCAGTTCACAGCTGAGTGTGTCTATTCCTCCATACTCACCTGTCTTCCTGGATGGGTGGCAGCCTCATACTTTTGACTCAACTGGTCATCCTTTGGAAGATCCCATCGAGTCACAACACAAACAGGATGCCGTCATGGAAAGTAGGGTACAGGACCAAGCTCGACAGACAGCGGGGGGCCACGGTGCAGGCACTGATGAAGTGTAAGTCTGTAGAGACGGAATAAAAAGTTACTGCAACCGTTTTTTTACAATATGTAGTTTTTAATCATTTCATATTTCAGAGAAGGAAATGGGCGCCCACCAGAGGGCGAGAGACTTTACTGCTGCAGTTATGACTTTGTGGCTCGAAACAGCAGTGAACTGTCAGTGCTACAAGGAGAAACACTAGAGGTACACATCTGTAAATAGAAATACAAGTGATGGCTGACTTGTAAAGGTTACATTTTTGGAATATGTTGCTAAACCTGAATGATCTGCGTCTTATCTTCCTTTAGGTTATTGAGTCATCAAAGCGATGGTGGAAGTGTCGGAATCGTTTTGACCAGATTGGATTTGTTCCCTTTAACATCTTGGAGCCTCTGTCTGCTATGAATAAAACAGAGAGAGGTAGCCCAGTGGTACGCAGAGAGTCAAAGGTAAAAAGACCCACTGTTGTTTGTGTCAATGCCTTAAAAACTGCCATCTTACAGTTTTTTTTAAAAATTCATTTATGTTTTTTTCCAAAACAGAAGACGGCCATTATTCCTCAGTCAAAGTACTTCTCGTATGCTCCATCGAGTCCAGTTGGGACTAGTCCTACAACTACAAGCCCGCCAATGCGAGCTCAGAGTATGGTTTTACAATCTACAAACAATCATGGAGAAGACAATGATCGAGGTAACGTAGCAGCTCAGCCATGACAGTAAATCATGTGTGCAGACATAAGTTGGGTTTGTTAGAATATCAATTTACAACCCTTTAAAAACCCATAAAAAAAGAAAGAATGAAATAATCAATTAGCTCTATCATACTTTTGAGTTCTCCTTCAGTGCTTTTGGTATATGAACACCCCGAGCACTCTCAAATATGGTTGAGCATGCTGAGAGTATATTTCAGCACGTAACAGCAGAAGAAGTATGACGTATAATGTATCGTATGTGGAAGCAGTGATTACAAATGCACAGGTGAATTGAAGGCAGGTGCAGTCTGTTCTTGAACATTATTATCCATCCAGAATAAAACAGACCTCTGACTATGTGCTGCATATACAAATTCAGAAATTTAGTCAAAAGCCTTTAATGAACATTTATCCCATTTAAATGCAAAACAACCCTGCAGTTTGAATCCTAATCTTTAAAACAGTAATGAGTAATGTGATGCTCAGATTCACTCACCATGCTTGATACTGCACTGATTTACACGTGTATGCAAATAATGTTGTTGTGTGTTTGTGCAGTGCTGATAATGAATGATGAACTTCTTCAGCGGCTAGCTGGGAAAAGAAGCTCAATCCGTCCTCTGGTGGTCCCCCGTACAGCTGACTCTTCCGGTCCACTGAACTACCACTCGCCTCCTGACGAGGTGGAGGCCTGGCTCACCGCTAGAGGCTTCAGTCAGCAGTGAGTATGCACGCTTGCAGCTGTTAACAACAACCTGTGTGCAGAACCTTGTACATTAATAGCCACAATGTGCACTTATCCAACTTGTCTTATACTGAAGTAGTTTATAATGTGATGAACGGCTTGAATATTTAACCGAATGAAAAATGACGAAGAAGAGTATCATGGCCTCTACAAAGAAAGGTTATATTCAGGTGTTTATTCGACAATGAGTTCCTGTAAAAGAAACAATGAATTAAAAGTTATGTTTATTGCAGTATGCTGTACATCATACATATGCAGCTTTCATCAGTACACTCACAGATTTTGTCCAGTAGTGCCCTCAAATGTCAAAATGTTCTGCTAATGTCAAAATGTTCTGCTAATGTTTATGTACTCAATAACTGACTTGATCTTCAATAATTTCTACTTGACAAAAGATACTCCAAGTTACACCGTAATTTAACACCAACACAGATTTTGTTACTCGTTGCTCCTCTGTTACAGGACAGTCCAGAGTCTTGGCATTTTAAACGGAGCGCAGCTTTTCTCCCTGAACAAGGAGGAACTCCGCACGGTGTCGGCAGAGGAAGGTGTCAGAGTTTACAGCCAAATAATGGTGCAGAAGGCCCTTCTCGAGGTTTGTTTGTCTGTTATCCTGGATGGACTGTGTGTGTGTGTGTGTGTGTGTGTGTGTGTGTGTGTGTGTGTTTGCGCAGTTACGAGTCCACCATGTTTTGCCAGTTGTTTGCTCAGCCTTGGCTTATGGACCGGTTTACATAATTTCACCACATTGTTAGTGACCTACATTGACAGCAGACTATATATACATCTTTTAATTCAAAAATCAAAAATACATATTAGCTCCTAAATGCATCAGTGTTCACTAATGGTAGATTTTGCAGCTGTTGAAAGTCATAGATATTAAAGGATGCGTTTTGATTTTGACCTTCACTCGACAAACATCAGTAAAATATGACCAAAAACGAACAGTTCAGTGCGTGCATATATGTCATCTTCAAATTAATAACTAGTTGGGAAACTTCTTTTCAAATCTGCCAAAAATCTGCTTTTTTATTTGTTAAATCGTGGTTTATCCTTCAACAGGACGTGCACAAAGCCACAGAACTGGAGAGAGTGATGGAGAAGCAAAAGCTGAAGATTGACCTGAAATCATAGCGTGAGGCGGTGTGAGACATGGCATCAAAGACCAGTGGACATAAATGTAGTATTGCTTACACAGCTGGGATGTTGCAGATGGATTTTAATATTTTTAATCATCCGTAGATGCCGTCATATGCTCATATGTGCTACAGATTCATCAGCCGAAGCAAACTTGTGTTTTGAGGGACTTTCAACTCCTCGCCTCGAGTTCACTAAAGCTATACTTTTGTTTGGCTTTCATCATATTTTTTAACAATGTGTAAGTATTTCTATTATCCACTATTTAGGAATGGCTGAAATATAACAATAACCACAAGAAAGCAAGTGATATGATAATGGACTGAGAGTGCTATAAAACCAATTAAATGTGTATTCTGTTAAACATGTCACAGAACAGTCAGCTGTTGATTCACAGTTTTTTTTTTTTTTATTGCTTGTATTAAAAGAATGTTGCTGGCTGCAGCCAGATGCTGTTATAGATCAAATATACCAAATACATTAAACGCAGAAATATACAATTTCAGTCCTGACTCTCTTATTTTTCCATTGTGTGTGATATATATATATATATATATATAGACAAAAAATGATGCTGTGCTGCAATGATCAATTTCATATTCTGACATTAACCAGTTAGTTATATGCTTAAATCATGCATTCCCCAAAAAGATGTTGTAAATAAGTCATTTTGTGGTTAACATTGAGTGATACATATAGATATATGTACATATACATACAGGTAAATAAATCATCAACATCATGGAAAGCTGTGCACTGCTTGTGTTACATAAATACATTTTTACACTGGAAGCACCAAACGTAGTGGAAACAGTGATGATTTGATTTTGGCTCAACAATTCACATTTCAAACAATTCCTAACAAAGTTCCGCACACTCCGACTTGAACCTGTCCAACAGACGTAGGAGGATCACTAAAGCATTTCAGTTAAACAAAAAATTTGGGGTCATAGTTCAAGTGAACAATTACCTTAGTTTCTTAATCAAATTGCTTTTCCCAACTCACAACGCTACTACACAGAATTGCAATGGCTTGAAAATGTGTATTTGTTTTTCGCTCTGTTGGGAAACTTTATGATCAGCCCGCCGGATCATGGTTGTGTTGTGTTGTGTTTCTATGTACGGTAGAAACTGTTTATGATCATCATATAGCAGAGCAGCTACAGTATTGGCAATGAAGGTTTGTTAAATAAAATTCAATTTTGTCTACGTTGACTGATATATTACTTTGAATTTAGTTTTGATTAAATCTGTTTGGACTATCTATACTTCCAGCTGTTTAGACTATTATGCGTTACGATTCTGGGATACAAGCCAGAATGTTTAATATAAACAAGGACACCCGATTTTATCAGAAGGACTTTGGTATATTAGGCGATGGTTAAATACATCTAGATGTTACGTCTGCTTTGAGTCAATGCAAATATTTCAGTTGGAAATCTGCTACTGAGCCACAGACATTTTCTACATCTGTCATGCATACTTCCACACTGCAGGTCCATAGTTTTACACATACTGTACCCACCGCGGGGGACAGAAGGACACATGATTATCCTGAGAGCAAAGACCTGTTCAATATAAGATGTAACAGCTAAACTTGCTAATGTAGCATGAATTATAAAATCTCAACATATGTTTTAAAAAAAAAAAAAATTAATTGAATTGTAAGTGCACTTACTGAGGTAAACTTTTTTGGTAGGAACACATAATATGACATCGTCTTTTTCAGTCGCTGTGGTCCCGCTGTCAAGAGGAGACAGACCTTTTTGAGCAGCAGCAGCAGGAGAAGAGGTAGTATTACTGATTCTCACTGCGTTCCACTCTCAGCGTCTTCAGACCTCACAGGAGCTGGTCCGGTCACAGCATTCCCAGTTCAGGAGCTCTTTTCCCTGAAACCACAGCTGGATTTCCCTCCGAGCTCCTTCCAGTGAATCACTGGCATGGACCACATTCCTTCAAATGACCAGAGCACATCGTTATTTTATCTCCAAGACAAAAAAAAAAAAATACATGCAAGATTATTGTTCAGTCATAAAACTTACTGTGCACCAAAATGACATCAACCTACCTGCTGACATGAATGCTGAAATCTCCTCTGACAGTGCCTGCCTGGGCCTCAGCTGGGTTAGTATGTCCCACCATCACACGTGACGTCTGGACTACATTAGGCCCTTCCCACACCTGAATAAGAAGAAAACTTTATTATGAAAAGCATTTGTTATATTTGCAAAAGCAGAAATGATGTGAAGAGAATAGTCCTCACCATGACAACCACAGGACCTGAGGTCATGTAATGCAGCAGACTGGGATAGAAAGGCTTCATCCTCAGTTCAGAGTAGTGCTGGGACAGGAGATCCTCAGACACCTGCACAGCAGACACACACACACACACACACACACACACACACACACACACACACACACACACACACACACACACACACACACACACACACACACAGTCCAAATGCACATTACATCTTGCACATTACAAACACGTGATTTTTTTACACGTCTGTACCTGCAACATTTTCAGGCCAACGAGCTTAAAGCCGCGCTGCTCAAAACGCCGAATGATTTGTCCGACAAGACGACGTTGAACTCCATCCGGCTTCACAGCGATAAGAGTCTGCTCCCTAACATCTGGAAGAGCTGCTGGAGACACACACACACACGCACACCATCATCCTCACATGTTCACACGCGCGCCTTTGTTGACACCATCTATCTCAGTGAGCTGATTGAAATTAAACACATCAGGTCTTGTATGTATCTGCTGTGTTAGTTGTCTTTTGGTGGATAATGGCGGCCGTGAACACACCAGACTCGAGCTAATGAATGACTGCATGCGATCAATTAAATACACACGTGACCCAACTTCACTCTACTGGCATTTCAGACCGTGACCATCATCATCATCATCATCATCGCCTCTAACCTAGTTCCAGTTCATGACCCCGTGAGTTTGCTCTGTTAAAACAGTGTGTCAGAGGTAAAATCCCTTAGACTCGGTGCCAATCAGGTTAAATCTGATATATAGTGATATATTGTATTTCATCACCACAAATTAAAAACAGACAGTTTTCTTTCAGGTTAAAGTGGTAGTGAACCAGTTAGTTCTCTCACTCTTTTCTTAAATGTGTTTAAACGTATTTGAGATAAACTGTAGCTACAGAAGCAGAATGTGGGCTCATCTGTTTAATGACACACAGTCACTTACTTGATTTGCTCCTGTTTGCAGCAGCTCGGTGTCCATTCAGCAGCGCAGCGTTAAACCCACACAACAAACCTTTGGTGTTTTCTGGATTCACTGTAGAAAAGTGTTGGATAATTCTCGTAAAAAAGCACCGCTGCAACATGACCATGTTTTTGACTTGTTGTCCTGTGAGCCACCACAGAGAGAGAGAGACAAGTCAACCCTTCTCAATCAAAACTCACGAGTCATCGCCCTCTCTGCCTGAAACGTGTTTAACTCCAGTCATGCCAGAGGCGTGTCTGCTCTCTGTCATCTGGAAAAAACAAAAAACAACCTAAAACGTTTAAGAAATGTTTCATTTGATTTATTGTTCGAATAATTTGTTAAATTTCTGTAAGTAAACTTTTCCCAAAATGTCATGACTTTAGGAAGTTGTTTCACCTTGTTAATGATGTGAATATCATTAAGTCTTCATTTCTTCTGCATGCAGTGTCCTCAAACAACATCTGTCATATGTAACATGTCACACCTCATCAAGATGATAGAAAAGTGTAAACATTATTTTAATATACAAAAGAAGAGCACAAAAAAGCAATAAAATTAACCAATACCTGAGTTTTTACTAAAAATGCACTTTATTAATCAAGCAGGTTCTCATTTTCAGAATGGAATGATATGAAAGATCTTTAAGTTGAGAGTCTGTCTCCTTTGGAGATGAAAAAAAAAACTTGAAGGCAAAATGAATAAAAGCAGACATTTTTTTTTAAAAACTCAAAATGAGTTGAAAGTGCTCAGTCCCAGCCCAGCTTCGTTGTGGAGACTCGGGGAAAGAAGGCCTGGCTCAGACTGCTCCAGGTCTGGGCGAAAAAGCCAACTGCAGACCAGGTTTATATTTCTTGCCAAATGATCATTGGCAACAATTAAGGAGGGCGCTGCTTTCAAAAAAAAATTAAAATAAAAATAATGCGCCAACCTTCTACAGTAGAAATCAAAGAGAATTATCAGCAGCATCCTCAACCTCCAATCACTCAACCGTGTGTTGTGATCCTTCCTCTGTCTTTGAATATATGGACCAAAGCTGAATTCGGAGGAGTGTTGGCCAAAGTGGTCAGCACAAACAGTCCTTGAAGATCATAGTTGATGTGTTGAGAGATTCAAGCAGTCATTGTGCTATAGCTTGATGGTGCCAGTGGGAAGGCTACTATTACACAGTCTGTAGTAGCGAAGGTCGTTCACCAGCCGTTGCACACTTTGAGTGAACGAAGGCAGGTCCTTGAGAAGAGAAAAGAAAAGTTGTATTATACAAAATCATGTATGCAACAGTTGGTAAACTCTGCCTCCATCTGATGAAAATATGTCGAATATCTACCAACAGACTACAGAATATGTTGTCATGGTTACCCATTAGGTACACAATAGCTCACAAATCCCACATAATTATTTCAGTTTTGAAGCCGTCACAACAGTAAGAATCTGACAAACGCGTTTTATTTCATTCTTACCCGCTCGAGCTTAAAGTTGCGTGCGAGTACAGCTCGTTGGTTGGTGTCCACACCCTGGCAGCCATTGAGGAACTCTGGCATGAAAGCTGAGTAGAAGGCATCGAAGTCAACAGAGGCCATGTTGTAAATAGCGAGAGTGATTTCCTCTTGAAGAAGGTCGTGACTTTTGTGGAGAAGGACCTGGAGCAGCACGTTGATAAAGTGGAAGAGCATCGAGGTCCGGAAAAGCTTCTATAACACACACACACACGCACGCACACACAAAATTACAATGGGGTCTATACATAAGTTGTAAGCACTCAGTGTAGCTCTCATTATGTCACAATGTGTGGATCACGGGACACAAGTTGTCTAAATTACAGGTCATTCCTTTTATCAATGACGTGTAAGAATTCAGGGTTTAATTTCCACAGTGATGTCTGAGATTTTAGAAGGCAAGTTTACTGTTGCTTTGTGTCACTGTCAAACCCTCATGTGTCTGTAGCCTCTGAGCTTCTATCCTGCGGTGAATTTGCATCCTTCACTGACAAAATCCACCCCGCCCCCCCCCCCCCCCCCCCCCCCCCCCCCCCAAAAAAAAATAAATCAGACAAGCAGCTAGTGCCTCCCCATCAGGGACAGGATATGTGTTGTCTCTGTGTCCACTTAAAATCAATTGAAGTAGCATGACACAATTTATTCAATGTACCATACAAACGTGAAGGACATTAGACAACATCTGAAATCCTCCTCCTGCTGCCTTGATATTCTGCCAACAGGCTTTTTCCAAAAAAGACCAACATGGACTCAAATCTCAAATCAAATATTCATGTCCTCACAGGATGAATTGTAATTTCTTCAGCAATCCTGACTTTGAATGAACACTGTTTGTCAGGTCAAAATTTCAATACTTCAGCCTGAGTTTATTTATTGGTTTATGCTAATTAGGGCTGGATGAGACTATACATCGTCTTAGATTTTGGACATCATAATATCGTGATATGGCATGTTGTTGTCTTTTCTTGGTTTTAAAGGCTGCATTACAGTAAAGTGATCTTCTGAACTTACCAGACCGTCACCCACATAGTAATTATATCCACATTACTGGTGATTATTTATCAAAACTCTCATTGTGTAAATATTTTTGAAAGCACTCATCTCTACAATACTGTTGCAAAAGAGAGGAATTTGGTCAAAATATTGTGTTCTGTTATCCGTTAGCATACTGACACACTTAACCAAGACAGTGAATATAGTAAACATTATACATGCTTCTTGTTAACAACTCCGGTCCATGACGTACTTAACGTCTAAAAACAAAGACACCAATACGTCAACTTACTCTGTGATATAACTTGTGCTTGCTGTTGAGTGACTCCAGATAGGAGAGATTCTGCTTGAAGATGTGGATGTCAGGCTGCAAGAAAGACTGACCAAAAGCCTGGCAAAGACATTTAAGCAGTGAGTCAGTACATTGTAAGCCATGTTTCAATTAGATAACTTTACAATTTGATATGAGACCACTTTTTTTCAAGTTTAAAGTTCTTCACGTTTCACATTAAAAGCTCTAATATTGTATAACTGTTGAAGAACAGAAACTAAGAGCAAATTTTCTTATTCTATCTAAAAGAAATGTGACGACCAGTGTAGCCATGCAAACACACACCTGCATGGCAGCTGTGAACTGGGCCTCATTTTCCATGGTATCTTCAGTGGCTCCTCTTTGGACACTCGTTAAGACTGAAGTTTTAAAGAAGTATCTCCAGTTTTGGTGAAGTATTTGGTATAGCAACTCAAACATCTCTGCCTTCACATCTGGGGAAGGGCGCTATTAACGACAAAAGGAAACCAAAGAGACTATTAGAAATCAAAAGATATGTCGTTAAAATTACATCGTTATCATTTACCTGAGAATTTAAATTTTAACATTTTCATTACACTGGCAGCTTTCTCTACAACGTCCATATTTCACTGTAGGTACGGTACATTTTTGTACATTTGTTTAAGAGGTGACACTACATGTCTGTTTTGGGTGTTAGCATGCTAATCAAAGTAAATGCAAACCAAACCAAACTCCATGATGAATATGCTAACTCAAGACAGGTGACCAACAACTGACCTCTGCCACAACTGGGTAAACCTGCTCCATGCACAGAGAGAGGATGCTGGGTAAGAAGGGCTTGAAAGCTTGACCAGGCTCTTGCACCACCACCTGCAGGATTTTCAGGAACTTCTGTACCACTCTACAGCCTGCACTGCCCTCTTGCAAAATACTGGCTGCCAGCTGTTCCCTGAAACACACACACACAAGTGACATCACATAATTAGCTTTAAAAACAAATACCATATATTTTCAGTGTTTGTCCAATGTCCTTGAAACTTTATTAGATTCACCTGGACGGGATGTCATACTACTACAACTAACTATTGTTAAATAACTTTTTTTTAACCTGGTGAACATGCTGAGGAAAGTGTGGATGATTTGTCCCGTGAAGGCGACGCCCATCTGGACTCGCAAGGCCTGAAACAGCGTCAGGAAGAAGGCCAACATCTCATCTGTCACATCTGAAAGAAGAAGTAACAATACAGCGTTTGTCTCTCAGTTTATTGAAGTCTTTAAGCATTTACATTTTTAAATTAATTGTAATTATTATTATGTCTTAATATTATGTCACTAAGGTTTTATACAGGATGTAGCACACAACCATTGGTCAATTTGTGCATTCTCTGGAATAGACCTCAAGTCATCTCTGACAGGATAAGGTAAGCAATGGGTGGACTGGATCATTTTAATATTATGATCATATTTTTAATTCAAACTAGCAAAAACGTTAATGAGACTCACTGACCTGGCTGCTGAATAAACACCGGGAAAAGGCTGAGGGTCACTTGGACAGACTCCTGAAGACTCTGGTAGCAGATCTGACGTGATTTGGTGGATTCCCCAGAGATGCTGTCCACGATGTCTCTGAGCACGGGCAGGGTTTGCTGTATCACTGTTTTCACTAGTAAAACAAAGGCAGAAAAAGCAATTAGAAGAAAAAAAAAATCAATTCATCTGTTATCAACATTAGTAAAATAAAAAATAAAAAACATGCCTAAATTAACACAACCAAAAACAAAAGACTCACCTAGATCAGGTTGCCGTGGAGTTATGTTCACTGTCCCTCTTAAAATACGATATTCCCGAGTGAGTGCTGCCAGTAGGCTGGCATGGTTGCTGGAGCGTGTTTGCCACTGCTGCTCACTCTCTGGTAGATTGGGCCATGGGAGCAGCAGCATGTTGGACAAAGCCCTACAGACCAACATGTGAGCCTGTAGTAGCAGGCACATGCACACACAAAGATACAGAGAGGGGATTTAATTCAAAGTGACATTTTAAAAACTCAGAACTTTCAGATTATTTTTCCACAAAACTATACATACTACTTTTAATCTTTATGTTTGTGGGGTGTTTTATTTGGATAATAGATCATTTTCATGACTATATATCAAAAAGATAAAATAATTCTGAACTATGATACATCCAAGTAGGTAATAGTGAATAAGTCAATTATTAATTAATTTATTATGTATTACAATACGTACTCACTAATTTATGCAATAAAAGCAAAAAACCATTTACCTCTTGGGGGAGTCTACGGGTCTGATTCTCTGTAATGAGGTTGAAGATGTTCTGAACAGCAGGCAAAGTGACCAAGAACACAGGTCGCACAGTAGAGGTTATGGAAACCATCAGATGGCATGCTGAGAGCAGCAACTTTTCAGGTACCTGGAAATAAAGAGAGAATTTAAGTGTTAGAAACAGAAAAGAAAGTGTGCTTTCATTACCAAGGATTGCTTGAAGCCATTTTGGTCAGATAACACTTGTCCTGAATAAAGTAATGAACGAGTGACTCCTCCGAAATACACCACCCTGAGGTTATAATGAGAAATGAGTTTTGGTGGAGATACAGCTATGTATGAGGACAAATCATTTAATAAGAAATGTACAAAATGAGAATGACGGGACTACAAATGCCAATTTATGAATAAGTACCGAGGCAAGAGGAACAATAGACAAAAAGGACCAGTTAAATAAACGGAAAATTCTGTCAACATGGTATAAAGGTTTTAAATTTTCAGTTACTTCTATTTGACCCATAAATAATTTTAATTTCTTATTTCATATATGAGATTTTGCATAGATCATATCTAAGGCTTTTAAATCATTTACATCAAACAAATTCATCACAGACTCATTATTCATTCATTCATAACACTAGAAAGGACAAACACATGAAAGTGGCGGAAGCTACCTTAGCCGTGATGAGTGGGCTACTGGCATCTATTGCAGATGTGATGAGGTTGATAAACTGGCTCTGGTTTTGACTGTGAACCTCACTGTAGAACTGCGCTAGCCAATGAGAGTAGGCTTGCAAAGCAGCAAGGGCCTGTGCATGTCTGTAACAAACAAACAAACAACACACACATAAACACAGCTAAAACATACTTGAAGGCGTCAGTGTTTAAATTCCCACAAACTGTTCACATCATAAGGATTCTCTTCAGTGAGCGGTTTAGTCTTGTTATTTGTAACTGCAACTTTCATAAACATACTTATATTATACACTAAAGTTAAGTTTATTTGTATAGCAACTTTCACAGGTACAAAATCACAAACAGGCCACAGGGCTAACAAATTAAAATCCCAGAAAAAAGAAACAAATGAGGACAGAGACATAAACAAGTAGAAAATAACACAGACAAGAAAATAAGCCTATAAAAAGCAATAAATAAAAGTGAAGCAGCTCAAAAACGTTTGAAGTGTGCGACACGCAACATGCAATACTTACACATCGATGAGGTCTGGCTTGAGCACAGAAGGCACAGCAGTCTCCAGGTCATAAAGACTGGTCTGAGAGCCGTAGCAGGTCACTTTAACCAACCTTGCAATAGAAAAACAGGGTCTGCTAAATACATCAAACCATTTAAACATAACTCAAAAAATAGAAACCAATGTCACTATGAGTTGAAATTAAGTAATATTCACTAATGAATGTGCACAATTTGGTCAAATACAAATATAGCCTCATTATGTTGGCACAAAAATCACTTTATCATGTTTTTGTGGCAGAGCACTGACCTCTCCACTACTGCCAGGGCATCACTGAAACGTGCAGCAAAAATTTCCCCAATAAAATGCTCAGCCAAGCGCCCGACCGCTTGGAGTAGGGAGCTGAGGTCCCTGAGAGAACAGTGAAGTCGACGGCAATCATTCTCTGCGGAGATATTAAGCCTCCGACCTGAAAGAAGGGCGTCTTGACAGGTCATCTTAACATTTTAATCTATGGAATTACAATCATTCAGTATTGCAGTACCTCAAAACAAAAGAAGGTGAAACTGAAAAAGAAAAAAAAAAAAAAAAAAAAAAAAAACTACAAAAAACAAATTAAATAGTTACTTACTTGTGCCAGTGGTGACGATAAACTGCTGCAGACCCAGGTACACATCCAAATTTTCTTGAAGGACTGGAAACTTGAGAGAAAAGAGGGACGATATATATAATTGTACAGTATATATCTGTGTATTATCTATAACATATATTGATTTACATGTAATTATAAAATCAATAGCCATGTGAAAAGAACTGGTTCTCTGAGGTTTTTCGTTAACCTTTTTTTAAAACATGTCACTGAAAACAGCGTACATGTATAAACGCATAACACGCACAGTACAAAACTGGAAGAGAAAAACAGAAAAGATAAAGCACAGTTCCTTAAAGCAAGTTAACATATGATTACCAGGAAGACATTTGAAGGAACTGCTTCCATCAAGTATAATAAGCCATTCACTAGACTGAGCATTAGACTTACCTTCTAATAAGAACGATGTAGTTTATAGGGCTGTGTGAGGGGGTGGCTCTTGTTTTATGTATCAAAATGGACACGCTTATAAAAAAAGTGAAACTCATGTTTCTACATTTTACGCTTCAATGGCATGACTACTGAAACCTTGCTGTCTTTATATACGTGAAATGTTCACATAATGTGTTAGATTTGAAAAGTTAATTAACACGAGTGCATCAATCTACTTCTGTCTCAGCAGTCACTATAACTTTGACATTCAGATGGAAGAAATCGCTGAAACTGATTAAACATTGGTATGAAAACCTTGTACCTTATTTTCTAATATTAATATATACATACATCAATAATTCCATTAGTTTTACCAATAGGGCCGTTAAGCATTACGAATCATTACTGTGGGTACCTGTTATTCAATCTATCATACATCATGCAATCATTTTAAAATGTGGTTAAATGTCAGTCAAATTACATTTTTATGCCATTTTAATACACATCTAGCAGCCAATCAATTACAAATGGTCTAATATTATATTCAGAAGTCAATATTGCTTCTTTAAAGTTTTGAGAAGCTACACAGAACAAAATGTTTTGGAGCAGATCTTAATTTTTGAGGTTGTTTGCTGTCTTGCAGGTATGAAACACATTTAGATCTCTTACCAAAGTGGTGAATGCATGGGATGGCAGCAGCTCCATCACCTTGGCAACCACCTCTAGACTCTGACGAAGGTACTTTTGCCACTCAGTCTGTTGCTATAGTTACCAAATGAAGGAGGACATTGGGATTTGAAGTGAAATATATATGCTTTTGCAATGTGGGCATGCCATTAAGGAGTTAATATGCTAATAATATAATAAATAGACACAACATATGAAGCAAAAAGGTGAAAAATGACTGAAAAATATGTAAATTATTACATCATCATCCAGAGTCTCATCATCCAGTTCTTCCAACTGCGCCTGATTATATCTGAACTGTATCCGATTCAGAACTTCCCTTAACAGAAGAACTAAGGCATCTTTGTACCTGTCAAACAATACATTCATTTATTGAACAAACACATTTTAAACAAAAGCAAAGTCTAACAAATATATATATATTTCATATGGTTGCTTTAATATAAGATCATTCGTCATCATCATCATTCATTTTTAGTTTAAAAGGATATATAGGATTTTTGTTTGACTTACCTATTTAGAACACTATCTCTGTCTGCCAGTCTGCTTTTGATTTTGGTTGTTAGAAAATCCAAAAACACACTCCATATATCCAAACAGGCAAAGTAGCCCTCATGAGTAGGCTGAAAAACCAGTGAGGAGCAAGTTATGTAATCTGTCAAAATCGAATGTTGCAGAAGATCATGAATAAATGCCATTTTGACAAAATGATCATTACCTGGTTGAAGGTGTACTTGAAAAGCAGGCCAAGAAACTCTACAATTGGAAACTGAGGACTAGACTCAATCCGCCTCAAGTGAACACTGACAAACAGGCGCAGAAAATCTGTGAACTTTTCCAAGTAACTGCAAGACAAAAGAGAATAAACCATTAATAAACCAAAAAACAACAATGAAGTCTTGCAGGCAGGAGTCGCATCTTAGTGTCTATTTTGGCCAAGAACAACAGTATTTCTTAAACCTAGGCCAAATTCCCACATTGTAAGAGGAAGTCACTTTACAAAACCACAATTATCATCTTGACAAATGTTGTATAGCTGCACCAACTACAAGACCCCTTATGAATAGGAATGAGAATAGAGAAGCGGTTCCAAATCAATCGTATGACTCCTATCAATTCCTTTTATCAATGCCGGCATGTTTTTTCTGACAGTTGCACATTGTAAAACAATAACATTAAATTCATGCGTCTAAACTGCTGGAAACTTGCAACGAGAAGGAGTCATGGCAGTAGAACCGAGAATACCGGGCGCTGTGACCAGGCTGGGCTGCAGGGAGAGCCACTGTTCTCTCCGTCTGCTGCTGGAGCTAACGACGCTAACTAATTTTAGCCGACAGGCCACTGGCTCACAATGCTGCAGTGGAGTACAGCAATACTGAAAGAACTGAGAACTGAGTATAATCACTTGCTTCATCCTGCTGCGGTATACGTATGCCTTTTTTCTACTCTGTATCTACACTTTGTTCAGATCCAGAGATAATAATAATAGTTGTGCTGATGCTGAAAATCTGTGCTGGGGCCTACTTTTCCCCCACAAAGAAAATGGATCAGGAATCAAAGAAATTGGATCAATAAACAGAACTGATATTAATAAAATCTTAGCAATTCCCATCCATACTCATGAAAATATCAAGATTGTTTCATATATGACTGGGATGGAAAAGATTAGGTAAGGGGGAATAAAAGCAGCTCAATGACTGCTGTAAGGAAAGGCTAAACTGGTCACATCTAGTCTGTAAAAAATAAAATAAATCACCATTTTGCCTTCTTTTCAAACTGTCACGAGTTTGTAGGACGATCTGTACTGATACAATATATAGTCATGTTAACTCATCTAATAGGACCACAGAGACCAGGGATTATTCTCAACCAATCTAGTCAACTGAAATACAGACCAAAATAGTGTCATTGAGAGGTTTTTAAAAATTCATTAAAAGTATAAACAGTTTAACATAGGCAGATAGAACAGGTCAGAACGACACATGTGGCAGAGCTGAGGTACATGGATGTATAGAGCCAGTGAACAGCGCAGTAGTCATGAAAACAAAGACTGGTTTGTGAGGACTGCTAAGAATTACCTCAGAGCAATCTCTTGACTGCAAATTAGACTTGTGTGTAACAACAGTAAATATAACCACACGCAGACTACATGCTGAAATTACTGCAGTCTATGAACAGTGAATGCAATAATAGCGTCTCAGGGACTGAGACATACCTCTCATCAAGTTCCTGTAAGCGACTCTTGACTGTATGAGCGTTATTCTCTCGCGTCAGCCTTTGCAGAAGGAAGAAGGTCTGCTGGAACATGCGCAGCAGGTACTCCTCAAAATCCACCGGCACACAGTTCTTTGACACCAGTTCATTGACACAGGTCATGGCGAGTACGCCGAGTCGGGCGCGATCCACCTTGTTGCCCTCACTCTGCTGTCCGTTTCGTCCTCCTCCTCCTCCGTTCGATGTTGGCGGCAACGTGCCTGGGTTAAGCTGTCCATTAGAAGAGGAGGAGTTGGAGGAGATGAAGGGTCCTGTCTTGGCTTTTGTCCGAAGATCACAACCGAAACGTGCAAAATGGAAAATGGATGCCAGCAGGGTGGGCGTGATGCTTGTGGACAGAGGGATCCAGCTGAACAGGTGAGCCAAACACTCCAACACAAGACAACACACTTGTTGACTCTCATTGTCCAGTGCTGCCATGGGCTGGCAAAGCAGCTTTGAGTACTGGCTGCCCTGAAACAAACTGCCCAGCAATTCCACTGACAGATTGAAGACACACAAAACAGCCTGGTTAACACTTCATTAACAGACCACTCGATAAAATACTGGCTTTGCTATATAATTCAATGTTAGGAAACGCAAACAAGCAACGACTGTTGACTTTGCAGTTTTAACTAAAGGATGATTCACTCACTACTTTCCCCTGAGGTGGGTGAGGGAGGTGGGGTGGAAGCAATCACACTGTGTTTGTTCCAATAGGTCTCCAGGATACCTGAAACACAAGAAGTGATAAGAATCCAATTTGCCACCAAAAGATTGTTCTGACTGGCAGCCTGACTCTAATCTTTGGCAGATTAGAATAGGAGAGAATTTTTGTACACTGTGCCTGCAACCTGCTGTTTTACGCCTATATTGAAAAAAATGCACTACCATTAACCTACTGGCATGACTACTGAAACCTTGCTGTCTTTATATATTTTATTTCCATTAAGAAACCACGCTGCACTAAGTATAAAAAAGGTTGCTCTCACCTGTCAACAGTCCGAGCACTGTTGGTACCTGCTCCAGCAGCAGTTTACGCAGCTCATCTTTCCTGGCAACACAGAGGTCTTCTCGAGGACATGCGAGTTCCTCTGATGTGGTTTTTAGCATCACCAAACCCAAAGGAGCCAGCGCTGGCGACTGAATCAACTGCAATTCACAACAGATTGAGAGACGACCGTTTTTATCAATCAAGATAAAGATGACTGATGTTTACTCACTACCTACATGACCTTCAAAACTGCTTAATGGCAGGACAATACTAATAGAAGCTTTATGGGGATTGGTCAATAGTATTTCATGGTGTTTATGGAGGAAGGTAGGCAAACTCATCTAAAACAAAAGATCACCTCATCTTATAAAATGAATATGCTCATATGAAATGAACTACACACAGAAAATCCAATAGAGCCTTCTGGAGGGTATAAGCTGGGAGAGTGGGTGGGCTGGGTGGGAGGGGTTGCTGGTTATTTTAGCTTTAGTAGATTTATGACCTATGAGCCTGATATCCACTTCAGGGCCTGATGATATGTCAAACATAATTTAACATGAATACTCAGCATGTCCGATCAGCTGTAATTTAACTCTTAGGCCTGTCCCCTGCTCTGAAGAAAGAACGGCTTTGCAAATGGAGGCTGATGTAATGTAGACTTTTTTTTTCTTTAAATCTAAACAATGAATTCTACTCAATTTATATTTTGCAATGAAAGCCTATTCAAGCAGCAGTATAATGTTGTAAGATTAATTTAAAAAATACATTTAAATTTAATAAGTAGAATACATTGTTCCAAATTTATTTTGGGTATTGAGTATTTTAACTCTACTAAAAACAGAAGTAAAACTGAAATGCAGTCTGAATTTAATTTGACAGATTAATGGTATAGGACGGATGTAAATTATACTTTTTAGAACAACTTCACATTATCAAAAAACTGAGCCATGGTTTTATAGTTTATGTAATTTCTTTTTTCTTCGGCATATTAGTATTAAGTATCAATCATCACCAAGCTACTGATGATTGAAATGTGACACTTAACAAGGACTATATCAGCAGAACTTACCTGAAGGGTGTTTGTGAAGAAATCATGATAGAACATCGGCCAGTCCTGGCGGCCAATGTCCACAATGACTTTGCAGAGTTTATTACGGATGAAATAGGGCACAGATTTGTGCTGCGCAAGCAGCAGTTTCGGCAAGCAGTTGCGAATCTCCATCTTGTCTTGTGAAGCAACACCGATCCACATCTTGTTCACCAAGTTCTGGAAAATAAAAAGGGAACAATCAGCTGTCACAGGTGTAGCTAGGCATTTATACAGACAAATATTTCCTAACAATTTTCAATAATCTGTCTGATCTGATTACTTTGAATGTTCTGATATGGTGAAAACATTTTTACTGACGCTTACACTACAAACATAACGGTGTAATAAATAAAACACTTAATTTTGAGCACAAATGTGTGTGTGAAATGTCACAGGATGTTCAGTCTTTTATCCTATGCAATGCACAAGTTACACAACATGTTTTTTTGCAGAATAAAAGAAACGAGGCAACAGGAAAACAGCACCGTACCACATCATGTGTTCAGACCTCAAAACCCATACTTTTCTCTGTGTATTGTCTTCTTTTCAAAGCATAAAAAAAGTTTTTTTTTGTTTTTATTTATTTAAAAAAAAAAGCACAGTTCAGTCCTTGAACTGAAAATACGCATCTACCACCAAGACTTACTTCAAATACTGTGAGGCTGTACATCATTACATACTCATTCCGAGTATTAGAGAGAAAGAACAAGCAGTGGCGCCATGCTCCAGTTTGCTGTGCAAAATTATTCAGCAACTCCTCTGCAGAAAAAAAAGGAAGTAAGCATGATTACTGACAGAGGTACATGACAATGTTTGCAGACAGACAGTAATGCGTCACAACACAGGAAGTGTATAGAAAGTATCAAGTAGGTGAAAACTAACCATTTGACAAACTGTATTTAAAGATAAAAGACCCCATGCATATTAGCATTTTATCAAATAACAAGATGAGAGCTAAAAAAGCGATCTAATTTCTTTATTAATAAAACAGTGCCTTCAAATTTGATGTCAATGTGCTATGAAACAGACCCTGTCTTCATAGTTTTAGAGACAAGCTTTATTGTTTCCATTAAAACTCAGTATGGTGGACAACACAAAGCCTTGCTCATAATGAGCAAAGGTATGTTTTACAAGGCCAAACTTACCTATTTCTCTTTTTCTCTCATTGGTCGTACAACTGTGAAAGAATTCAGTCATCAGACTCTCCAGAGCACGTAGCGAGGCCTCCTCTGAAGACTGGTGGACAATAAAAAGCCAAGTTAAACACAAAATGCACACTATTTTAGAATATGCATGATCCAAATCACAGACAGGTGTATCTTTGTCAAATATATAATAACCATTAGAAAGAAACTTGTGTGATGTGCATGTTGTACAGTATACATGCACGTCAGATGCTCATCTGCAGACACTGAAGAGAACAACGGCTTGTCATTCAAATATTTTATTTACATATCTGTGCATTTATTATGCTTCTTTTCCATTTATTTGGTAAAAAAAATAAATGTTTTTTATTGTGTGTGCAAAGCGGCATAGTCTTATGGAAATATGGTTCACAGCTGCAATCAGACTTGCTTATATGGTTCATGGTGAGGATTACATGATGGTCTTTGCCATACAAACCAAAGCAAGTTGTAAAAAAAATATATATATTGGCACACCACACACTTGCACAGATGGAGGACGTTGGACCCTACCTGGATAAAAACTAGATTGCAAATTGAGATTTTATAGAGCAGCTCCTGTAGCAGGCGGGTCTGAATTCCTCAAATAAGTCACAACTTGCCGAGGCTGAACCCTTCTCCTAGCAAATATTCAGTTTTGCAAGATGGGCGTCTCGTATCGTGAAATGGCTTAAGTAGCTGTCACATCCCGTGAGAAACCTGTCCCCTCACAAACCGTTATACGGCTTCACCGACGTACACATCCGTCGGTTCACTATAACGTTGCAGTATTACATGAGAAGACATTATTATAACTTTAGGTCTTCCTGTTCAAGTGTACGAGTCAAGCGCTTATGCACCATGTTAGTTAACTGTTAGCATTTAGCGCAAGAGACAGAAAGAGAAATAATAAGCATTAAATTGTACTTACCATGTTTAACTGGATCAGATGCTTTCTTCAGTTAAAACTCGGATTAATTACAGCAATAAGACAACGTTAGATGACCTAGCGAGCCAATTCTGTAGCTAACGTTAGCTAAGGTGTTGCTGGCTAACGTAACCGCAGAGGGGCTTCATCGTGGTTTGCTCGCTTATTTTCGATTGTTATTTCACCAATAAATATCCAGCAAAAAACAGACGACGTTTACTTTGCTTACAACATAATTAAAAATTGACTTAATTTTCCCCTTGCTAGCTTGGACGCGTTTTTCCGATTACCGAGCAGCTATCTCGAGTTGCACTGCATTGTCGTCGTATAATTCCGTTTACAGCTACGTTAAATATAAAATATCTATTTTTTTGCGTAAACTATCTAACGCTGGCTCCAAAAGCGGAGAAATGTGCAGCGTTAATTAGCTTTCTCTGTCTAATATGGTCAAAGTGTTTTGAAGCTGTTTTAAGTTACCCAAATGCTAGCGTTGCAGCGGGTGGCTAACTCGCTAGCTTTTCTAGAAAGATGAAGGCATCATTTTCGTTAGCTCGGTTAGCTGTCAAAACGTAGACATGCTTCCAGGACTGTCGCTCACAACCGGCCTTTACCGTTTGCAATTTCAAAGCGGGTAAATATGCACACCTAAGTTAGGTAGCAGACACATTTGTAATAACACTAAAAACATAATACTATACGGGCTTGTGCCTTTTTCAATGCTTAGGGCGGCTCAGGAATATAGCTGGTTACAGAGTTTCTTCGCAACTTCCTCTTTTGCTGCAGGAATCAACCAACCCAAAACAACTCGTGTGAAGTTAGTCACGGCAATAAAAGCATCGATATCCGGTTATACCTTACCAACTGCAATACTCTTTTTGACAAATACTACATACAAGGTTTTAGAGTAATTATATATTCCAAGCTCTAAATACACATGGAAGATCAACGTCACATAATAATTATCCTTCTGCTAGAATAGAGCCTAACACAGACAAAAACAAAAAACAACAAAAACAACAAAAACAACAAAAACAACAAAAACAACAAAAACAACAGAAATATAATACTATTACAGAAAAATGCTGTAAAAAGGTTCTTACTAAAGGGGAAATCATTGTTGATGTTTTGCAGCTGCAGAATTAAAAAGGTACTTCCTCAAAATTAAGATACAAAAATATTCAAAATTAATTGTAATGCAGCAATTTGTTACACGACTCACTGCAACTTACTGTCATTCTTGATTTAATAGGCTATCCTTTGTAGCTGAGTGCATCTTTTTTTTTATTCCTAATTTGTGTATTAATCAATTCATCAATTAATTACTTGATTGAATTCAAGTAAGGCAAAAGTTCACATTTTTAAAGCCTGTTTTAAAACAACAGTTAGGTCTCCAAACATACTGATTCTGTTTGCTGGAACAAAATGATAAAATGAGGACTCTGGATTTTGTCCTCCATTACTTACATTGGAAGCACATTAGGAAAGGATCTATGGCCCTTATGAAGACAATGAGTGATTCCAGCAAGCAAAACCTGCTTTATTGTTCATATTGGCCCCACCAGACTTGAAAGATTATGAGCCCATACTGGGAAACTACTATACTACATGCAAAATGAGTGATGCTGTAAACTGGTTTATTATGACCAATATTTGTGCCTGCTTCCAATAATCACATGTTTTAGTCACTGTTAACCAATATAGTTTTTTTTGTTTGGGCCATTAGATGAGAATCTAGAGAAAAGGCTACAATACGCAGGGATGTCGTTACACATGTAACCTTTATTCATATTAATTCAAAGTAGCCACCTCTGACATAAAGAGCCTGAATAGCCACATCCACACTTGCTGACACAAAGAATCCCCAACGCTGAGTGCCTTTGACCATTAACCACTGGGCACTTAAACTGTTTTCTCTTATTACTGACTCTGTAATAACAATAATAGGTAAAATTAAGAAAACATTTAAAACACTTTCATCTGGAGACTTTACAGTATTAAAAGCTTGATCCCCCCCAGGCAGGTAACCACCTCCTACAGGGGTTCTAGAGGAAAAGGTGTGCTTTTCCTTTAATGCTGACAGAATGCCTTGCTCGACAATATCTGGTTCAAACATAGTTAAAAAATTGCAGGTAACAAATAAAAAAAAATCCTCCAAAATAATGTAAAAGAGCATTTCATGCAGAAATTCTACATGTCTGCTGATCACTGCGCTCACTTTGCACAGTTTGTCAGAAACCATCTTTGTCATTAATTATGCATTCAGTCAGTAAAATGTCCTCCATATTTTAAGTGAAGGATATTTACCTCTTATAAGAAGTAAGTTAATGATATATAACTTCATTTCTCTGAGGGAAAACGACGAGGAACATCATATAGCTTCAAGTGGAATCTTTCTCCTTGTTTAGTTCGTTATCAAGGTCACCGTCGGTGGTTGTGAGTTTGCCATTTTTATTGTCGGTGTTCTGTCTTTGTGCCTGCATGCTATACATCCAGGCTCTGTCCACACCATGTCCCTCAATACTGCAGGGTGTCCAGTCAGGGAGGGGAAAACGACCAGCTACCACTAGAGCATCATCGGGAAGCTCAGCCTGCAGCTTTTCCTGCAATAATGAAAGCTAAAAAACACAAGAGCACAAAGAAAAATTACTGCAAAAGTCAGAACAGAATTTAAAATTATTTACATTTACTGAAACTGGAATTGAGCCATAATAAGACATAACGTAACTGTGCCTCATTTCATCTGGCTTTCAAAGAGCACCTCCTCATTTTTCCTTCATTTTTTATTGAAATGGCCTTTTTTTCACTCACCACGCTAGGTGCCAAAAACACTGTGATATTCCTGCATTCTGTCAAGTTGACCTGTGATGAGATATAGAGCAGGATGTAAATAAGGATACAATAATCACATAAAAAAAAAAAAAACACAGCCAGGATTTACTCCTTGAACATGTTAAATCTATGGTTGCAAAGGTTCCTGCTGAAAGGAATAAGTCACTTGTTTAAAACTTAGATGGAGTGAGTCTCACTGTGTGAAAGCATGAACAAAATGCAGTAATACTGTCAAAATGAATGTTTTCATTTCATGGTGGTGCGGCTTGTTTCAAAGACCATTAACTGATAACTCAGCTGTCAAATTTGAGTGTTACTAATGCCATAACACAAGCGACAAATGTCAAACCTTCCAGAGGTCTTCTCGTCGGTACGACACTTTTTCATGGAAGCCTGCTCTCCACGCATGAAAGTGGGCCAAGCGAACAAGCCAGGGGTTGAGCTCATAACCAACAGCAGGAGTGAAACCCTGCCGATGGGCTTCCAAGACCTTAAGGGTTAAAAATGACCACAATAAACACATTATTTACCAGTGCAAGAAAAAAAAACAACTTAAACCCAAATATCTTACTTCTACTTACAATGCGGCCATCACCAGATCCCAAATCCACAAGGCTTCCTTTTCGACCTCTAAGCAATGTCATTACATTACGTACTTGGGCTTTGCTGGCAGGGATGTATGGGACCTAGAAGACATATTACAGAGCTACTCAAAGAAAAGCAGTGACGTCTCTCAAGCCTTTCATAGGTACAAAGATGTAGATCATACCTGTAGCCTCAAAGGGACTTTTCGGAAACCTGGCTGGATGAATCCCACCCACATAGCATATACAGCAAACCCAGTGCCAGCAGCTATCTGCACCACATCCCAGCCTCTGAGTTGCCTGGTCTTGAGCTCAGCAAAGAGCTCTTCTGGTGTGCCGTCCTCCATTTCTGTATGAAGTGTGTAGTATAGGGTAAGTGTAATTTTAGAGAAAATACAACAACTTACAAACAACGTGTTATAAAATACAACAGTGACTTGGCTATTGCAGTAAAAAAAAAGACCTTTTTGCTTTTAATATGTGAGAAATATCTCTACATGCACACACACTGAATATGCTGACAAATGTGGTGCCCCAGCACAGTGCCTGCAGTATAAACCACCAATCCTATTTTTCATCTACACAAAAGCCAATTAATGTTTACAGTCACTGAAGATGTACTAATCATTGGATCAGTGGTGAATAGTGTCTTTTTTTTTTAGACAAATTATTGTCAGTATAGTGCAGTAAAGAATGAATTAACCTTCACTTTAAGCAGATACCTCTGTGACAGACACGTTATATGCAGCAGGTTGAGGGTCACATACAGGAAGCTTATTATTATTCAGTAGTTACGTTGTTTAACTTAATACCGACAAATGCTGTATGCCGATATACACAAACAAAACAGCAGCAGTGCTTGTATTAAAGTTAGAAACTAGTATAATCGCACTGACCTACTGTAGAGAGGGCGGACGCATTACCCCGTCGGACCAGTCCGTTTACAAAATGTTTCGTCTATCCAGAATCTTCCGCACATAAGTTCCGGGGTTGTAACTCAGAGGATAAACGTCCAGCTAACACCTGTTAGCTACATATGTAGTAACACAACATGTTTAGCAGTGAGCAGTGTCTTGCATGCTAGCCTCTGTCTTTAGTTGTAGAGAGGAATCGCCGGAGCTTGTTAAACTTCAGCAGAGACAGATAGAGGACTGAACTAAGACTTTCTGATTACAAGTGACCACCATCTCCATTCGCTTCCTACTTCTTTATGTGCTTAGATTATTACTGCGCTGTCAGGTCTCTCTTTTCCTGTTTTTCATTCAACCAGTTAGAAAAAGCAAAGCTAAAAATCTACACTTTTTAGTTTTAACCTTAAAAAAAAAAAAGGTGTTCCATAAGAGAAATACGTTTATTTGAAACAGAATATAAATATACAGGGACATTTATTTAACATCGTTTTTCATTCATATTATTTTGTAAAAAAAATATGTAACATTTTTCTTTGTAAAAAAAAAAAGGCATTATAAAGTGGTATCTGTACACTGAAGTGCTGACCAGGTCAGTCGCTGTCTGCATCATCACTGATGATTCCCTGCAGGTTGGTCCAGTCGGTTGCTCTTCTGCGTCCTCTGTGTGCGTTTTCCTGATCACTATCAGAGCTGGTGTTCAAAGAGTGATGATATGCAGAGGACGGAGGGTCTTCTTCTGTCTGCCACGCTGAGGCTCCACGTCGTTTAGGTCGACCTGAGAGAGAGAGATATCCACATTATGATAGGATTGCAAACAATGACATCACTATGCACTTCCTCACCCAACCAGGCTTTAAACCACCACCTATAGCTACTATTACGCATGTGCTGTATAACCAATGTTATTGCTTTGGACAGTTTCTGAATTCGAACATCAGTAAATTTCTAAAATGCTTCTTCTGACCCAAGGATAATGTCACAAATCCTTAATTAAAAAGCCTTAAAAAGGTAAGTTTACATATACCGTACTCTGCATAAGTATCACCACACATTTTCTGGCATCATATTATGTTGTTCAAACTACAATTAAACTTAAGTACAGATTAGAGCCACAAAAATATAATTTCAATAAATTCTGATATGCATCATGTACTTTCATAGATCGTTTTTGTATTGTGGATTTGAACCACAGTACTGTATTTCAAACCAATTTTCTTTTTCCTTCTGTAGCTTGTGGATGATGATGATTAATACCTAATGACTACCTTCTTCCATAAAACTGGAAAAACATAATGAGTGCCACAACCCCCCAAAAAACAAACAAACAGACAAATAGTTACCTTGTGTGGCAATGATGTTGCTAACATCAAGCTCAGCCAGTTCTTGAGCTTCTTCTCTCTTCATTCTGACTTTTTTGCATTTTTCAATAGACGGTTGACCTGTGCAAAAAGACAATTATGTAAATTATTACTTTACCAGTCGATTCTCGGACTTTATCAAACTGTGTCTTGTTTTGAAGATAATGAAAATAGTTTTTACACTAAGCACAAAGATCACACTGCTGGTTTACCAATCTAATAGTCCGCTGAAGGTTTTTGTTTTTTTAGGCATTCTTTTTACGTGCACAATAAACCAAAAACTTTCTTTCTGTACAGTATTTAAACAAATGTATGAAAAGGAGGAATGCAAGAAAAATATGGAGATAGATGTTTGGTAATTGTATGCTATAATGTGAAAGCATTCCCACTGACCTTGGACACCAAGATCTTCAAGCTCCTTCTTCAGAACAGCCACCATGGAGCGAACCGAGCGGCAACTTTTGAGGAGCTTCTTGTAGTTCCGCCTCACGCCACAGAGCGAAATGTAGCGCTTGAGCCTCAAAACTACTTTGTTGTCATCCTGCGGGATGAATCGGAGGTCATGCAGGTTGTGAAGACAAGATTTGATGGATTTATTCATCCATTCATTCATTCATGGGCTCACCTTTTGACTTTTTGAGCTCTCCTCCTCTTTTTTCACTCTTTTCTTCTTTTCAGTATCTTGCTTTTTTTCTGTCCCTCCATCCTGTTCACTCTCCAAAGAGGGGAGTGATGATGAATCTGAATCTGACTCGTTCATGTTCTTTTCCACCAAGACTTTTTCTTCTGCGTATCACAGCAGAAAGTCATCAAGTCATACAAAAAGTACGTTGACGTTTTCAGAATAAATAAACTTATAGACATGCAAGTATGAAGCTTTCTCACCTTTTTCACCGTCACTCACGTTGTTCTTGTCACTCTTTTCCGACTTGCTATCCGAGTCCGCTCCGTCGTCTTCGTCACTCTGCAGTGTTTTCTTTCCTTGACTCGTATTACTGCTCATCATCACTTCGTTCTTTGTAGCATTTGCTTTCTTTTTCACCTTTTCTTTTGGACTGTCAGCACAGCTACTGTCACTCCCATTTGTTTCGGACTCATTCTTTTCCTCATCTGCTGAGTCTTCACTCATTATCTGCCGTTTGCTCTTTCCATTTGATTCTTTCACCTCTTGCTCTTCGTCCTCAGATCCAGTTTTAATTTGCTCTTCCTCTTCTGTTCCACTTCCTGTTTTGTGGTCCTCCTCATCGTCTGATTCTGTCATTAACAAGACACACACAACAAGGAAAAGAACACATGAAAAACAAAGATTTCATGGTCTACAAAAAAGGAGCAACACAACAAGCATCAAAATACATTTTATGTGAAGGACAGTTATAACCCACCTGATGCCGAGCTTAAGTGACGACGGGGTTTCTTTGCGTGGGATTCATCTTTGCTATCGCTCTCATTATCCACCAGATCACTTTCCTCTTCTCTCTTCCTTTTGTTTTGAGGCATCTTTGTCTCCAACTCACTTCCATTTTGGTCATTTTCCTAAAAGTAAGAAAAAATTAAAATAAAAAAAATCAGGGTTTACACAAGATTGATATATATACAGCGCTAAAATGAGCGTTCAACAACCTAAAACATTAAATGAATGAAACATATATGAGCTGTACAGGAAGAATTCAGATACCTGCATTTTCATCAGTTCCTCTTCAACCACCTGTTTCATGAAATTTCTGGCCTCTGGACTTATTGATTCACATCCCTCATGTGCCAAATATCGCCGTTTTAAAATTCCCAAGGTCAGTGTGCTAAAAGAAGAGATTAGAAAGCTTTCATCAGGATCTGTGAGGGAGGAGGTCAGTGACAATAACAGATATGTAATAATTAATGTGTTTCCATTTGTGTTTCTGACTACAAAGAAATACATCCGAAAATGAAAACAATGAACATAAATACCCACATTATACTGAAAGATGACTATAAATCTATAAATCCTGAAGACCTCAAATGCAACATTTAGAGGTAGAAAACACAGATGGAATATTATGATATAAATATCAACCCATAGATCGTATAGCCAAACTTGATTAATCAAAATGGTCACAACAAAATACAGAATATTTTATTTTGTGCAGGAAACAATTTGTGGACACGAGGGCTATCAGTTGTTGGTCCTCTTCATCATCTTTGACATTTTGTCCTGACCAACAGTCCACGACCCAAAAGATATTCTGTTCATACACATATATATATATATATATATATATATATATATACACACACATACACACACTATATACGACTAAAGAAACCAGACAATGTTCACATTGTCAGCGATTAATTGATTATCAAAATTGTTAGCAGTTAATTTCATAGTCGACAACTAATCAATTAATTGTTGCAGCTCTACTGGACACAACTTTAAAGGTCATTTTCCGTTAAAAAAACAGTTAAAACTGTCTAGTCACAAGGAAATATTTGCAGTAGATGTTTTCAAAGTGCTTTGTTTATTTAATAGATGGTTTCTTGGTGTATTTTTTCTTCAAAACCCATTTTTACTACTTTCTTTTCTTTTTACCACATCCCACCAGCAGGTGGCGTTTTAAACTGGTAGTTGTGTCAAATACTTTAACTACTTCTTGGCAGCTGTTAGTGATAATTCAACCTTTTAATTTTAAACTTTTAACGAAGCTAGCTGGGTTAGCTAAGGTTACATTTTAGACTCGTTTTTATATAAAAATATTATCTGACGGTGTTGTGTTGGGATGATGCATCAAAACATTGCTATTGCCAGTGCGTCACGTATGTTTAGATATTAGTATTAAAGAGCACGTTTAGCGCAGTGTTGGCAACTGGTTTCAGTGAATGAACGTTTAATATCCGTGATTTAAGTCGTAAACCAGTGGATTAAGTCGTAAATCAGTGGATTTTACTTATACTGTTAAATGACATCAGTCTTGCATTGTTGACTAAAGTTATCAACAGTTGACTCGTTGACCTTTGCTCTTCATCTTAGTCATAAACACAGAGGTTGTTTAAACAACTCAGAAATGCTTCCGCTGTACCTTAAATCTGGCCCCGCATCGAGCTGCCGACACACGAACCTGCGGATCCTTATCGTCTCCTTCTTTGACACCACCATTTCTCACTGGGATCGTTACTATTTGGCGGCCGGACGTCGGTTGACGTAACAGGAAGTGACGTCAGAGCAACGCCCACTCACGATAACTGGACAGTGGTTGCAGAAGTGGGGCTCGGAACACCAACAAGGGTCGTTGGATTAAGTTAATGGGTCGCAACATATGAAGACAACAGAAAAAAAACCCAAACTATTTCTGATACAATTTTCTTAAATTTTCCCCAAATTTTAAGCCTCTAAAAGTTAAGTAAGTTTTCAAACAGTCTCTAACTGGTATCACAGCATGTAAAGACAGTCACACTCTGCTTTATTTTAAGGGGACACAAGCCAACAAGGTTTGGGACCACTGATCAATAGCATGTCACAACCAAAGTCTCCACTTAGACAACATATAATAGGGTACAGTCACATTAAAAATATAGTTTGGTAATAAAATATGAATAACTTCCATTTGTGTTCTGTAACAGGTATGCAAGTCTATTTACTTATACTTTAAAAGAGAGATGAGAAAAAAAGAAGTAAAGCTGAATTTCATAGGTAATTTATTCAGGACATTCATGACCACAATTGGACGGAAGTTTTATTAGTGCATATCTTAAAAGGTATTCCAAGGTGATTTTGTAACGTGTGTGAGATACATATTGCTCTCATTCAATCTTCTTGTTTCAGTATTCAGAGTGATTAGGTTTGCACAAGACACTGGTGAATATTAGAAAATATTAGTGAATATTTACTCCCCTCAGGTAGAGGGGATATAAATACAACAGAGGATTAACAGCTTTATTAATGCTGTATGGCCAATTATTTCGAGAAGAATTCAGTGGTTTGGTGTAAGACAAAGTCTAAGTGAAAGATCATGGCTCAGAATAAAAGACAATACAATCAAAAGAAATGGTGGACAAGTCATGGTTCCTCTTGAAACATAACGTTCACCATTTAGTCATTTACAGAAGTAAATTCAAAATCTGAAGTGTGCTATGAAGTGCATCATATTCCGAAAAATTAAAACTCACTTGAGCACTACTTAACGCAAAGATTGCATTACAATACAAAAGTTAAATAGCAAACAATAAATTAGGTTCATAAATTAATTAATAAAAAACACCTGGAAGCAACAGCAGTAATAATTTAAATAATGAAAATGGAGCTGCTCAACAATCTCATTCATAGAGAACCTCACTAAAAAATGGCTACTCGGTTTTCTTCCAGTGTTAACATATCTAAGACAAACACAAAAATCCATCCTCCGTTCATCACTGTCAACTTATGAAAAAGCAACAGATGTTTCACAACCTGAAAAAAACAACAACCCCAAAACAGATTAAGCCGGACAGTGTTCAAACACAGTGGAGGCTGCCAGTGCATGTTACACACCCACATTATGAGTGGGCTGCCTGCGGTAGGAATAAAATCCACCTGTGGGGTGGGAGTTGGGCTCCGAGGCCCATTCAGCAACTTGCAGGAAGGTTCCTTAGCATTTGCAAAGTAATATTGATGCCAGTTTCATGTCCCAGGTACTTTTACATATTTCCTATTTTTAAGAATGTACACAATTGCTTTACTTGTAAACAAAAGCATTTTCATCTCCAAATGACTCACTTCAGTTACAACTCAGTCATAAACCACTACACATACTGCAGTGACATCTAAAAGACATTAAAAGAAATAATTAACACTCAAGCTATTGCTAAGATCAAGGACATCCCGTTTCATTCTGCTTCCAACACAAAACAAACATACATAAAGTCACTCTTCCACGCCTTATGTCGTCACAATATTAGTCCTTGTACACAGTTTGCTGACCGTGCCCTCTTTCATCGTGCATTATATGCCTCCTTACGTGGATCCGTCTAACTCGCCTGTCCCCTCCTGCAGCACCCTCTTCCTCTGATTGGCCAGCTCCCAGTGATGAACCGGACCCTCTTGAATCCAAAAGGTGAAGGCCTCCTGGACCAGATCCTCTGCCGTTCTCATAAATGAGGATATTGAGGGTTTCTTCAAAGATTCGAGCCTCTGGAAACTCAACCTAAAACACAGAAGTTCATTTGCTAAGGACAATATAGTTGAAAGAGTCTACCTGTTAAAGTGGAAATACTGGCTTAAGACAAACACTAGCATGTAATTAAAGTGTATTCACCTCCTCCACCTTCGAGAATTTACTGCAATGTACACATTACACGTCATACTTACTTTGGTCTGCTTCTTCTCTGTGGCATAGACAATGGAAGTGCAGCACACTTCAGCAATCTTGCGGCCTTCTCCATAAAAGGACCAGCAGCAGATCTCGTCCCCCAACACATCTTTGACGAACAGGACGCGGCCATTAAACCGTAGCACAAGTTTGTCAAACAGTTCAATGTTCTTCAGTAGGTTATCATCAGAGTTGCTGGTCACAGGGAGAAAGAGCAGAATTCATAAATACTCCACATGCTTTAGATAGTTATTTTGTGCTCTATGTAAAAGAGCTTTAGATTTTTACCTGGTGTAAGAGTATTTGTTGTTTCCTCTGTTATTCTGCAACTTTACTACTGGCTGTAAAAAGAAGAAACAGAAATAAAGAGGATGTCGTTAAATTAGTATTTCTGTATGAATATAAACGAAAAATAATTATTACAAATTTTGTGTACATACACCGTGAATCGATTTAAAAATCCCACAAGTCTTAATCGAATTCTTCCAAAGTTAACAATAATATAATAAACATGATCTTGAGACAAACGCGGATTACAATTTCCATGGCCCACAATTCCACCTCATGTCTCTTCAAACCACGGCGCCATTTACAAAAGACCTTCCTGTTTGGGAAAGCTTCTCAGTATCTAGCAGCCATCCCGCTAAGTTCATATAGTACCTCTACAGAGAAACCTACAGAGGATACTACTACATTGGACGACTAGCGTTTGACAGCTGCTAACCCAATAAAAACATGTCCATCTGATGTAGATGGAATGTAATTTACCTTTCTGCAGGTAGCAATCATCCTCTGCTCTTCTTTGGCTGAAGTGATCATGGGGATGCGGCACACACTTTCAAAGACATCCTTTTGTTTCTGCAGGTAAACAAAAAAAAAAAAAAAAAGCATGTCAAAATACATCTGCAAACAATATTTATTTTTAAGCATCAATTAACCAATTATAATTATTATTATTGTCAATAACTCCAGGATAAAATAAATGGACCCTTACAAAATAAATTGACTGAGTCAATTAAACAATGGATAACATTGTTTATTAACTGCACTTTTATTAGCTTATTAGCTTATTGTTTTGACATTTTGTTAAACAGACACTGATAACACTTTTGGTCATTGGGATACTAGCGGATGAGTCGGAAGGTGGATTTGATGTGGAAGGGACGGGGGAACCATAAAATACTTCAAATACTGCAATAGTATGTTTAACCAATGTTACATGAGAACTTCTGTGTTTTAAATCTCCATGTCTGTATATTTGTAGATGCTCCAGTACAGCCATTAAAATATTTTTTTTAAATCAATTTACCTGCATGGCACTGAGGCAGTGTTGGACGAGTCCCTGGACCCGGTAGTACTGGGCCTCCTTTAGAACTTCATCCAATTCTTTGTGGTCCTCTGGAAGTGGTACTGAACCGTCTCGCAGGAAGTTCAAAACCAGAGAAAAATGTCGACCAGATCTGTCTAAAACTACCCAACCTGGGACAGTGGGGACAATCATTATCAGTTACTTGCATTCCTCAGTAATCTTTGTTAATTTATGTGGCAGGCCAAGAGTCCCTAGTGTGAGTGTGAGATGAGTGAGTCCTTTTAAACATTTTACTGGGACATTAAAAAACAGCACCTGAACTAAATATGTCCTATTGAGGGACTTCACACTCAAGAGTTAAAGGTAAAAATCTTGATATCAATGGCACAGCAGTCGAATACATTCAACAATAAAGTGGTGAGTCCTCCCCAGACAGACACATCAACTCACCTTCCGAGTCTATGGTAATCTCTGTGCTTCCATTGCATATGCTCTGCAGCAGACTGTCTTCCTTGGTTAATGTCTGGACAGTTGTATAATGCAGCGAGCCACCCACATTTAACTTGACGTATTTGCTCCCCAGCAGACCCCGATTTTTGAGATCATCTGTGGCGGGCTGGGAAACAGCAGAGTCGGCAGCATGACTGCCAACTGAAGCCTCAGCAGACATGGAGCTGAAGAGTCACTTCCCGACTGTAATACAGAAGAATACAGTGGCCTGTTTGTAGTACAGGTTTGGACTGGAACAAGGAATAGTTCTTTATTAATGCCAATATGAATCGTCACAATGTTAAATTCATACAATAACAAGTTAGCATATAGCTAACCCAACGTTATAATATATTTGTATAATTTGTTAACAAAGTGTAACTTTACTTACCAAACTGAACATCCACGGGATCTGCAGGAGTGGACGTAACTAAGTTGGCGTAAGTTACCTGTCGGTAAGTGTGTAAGATTTAATACAACTAATATATATATACAACTAATTAATCTAACTACAACACAGCTGACGTTTCACAAGTCATTTATCTGCAGGCTAAATCAAAATGGCTAACATCGGCTAACTAGTCTATTTTTTCCAACGTCTATATCTCGCGTCTGTTTTCGTACTGCTTCTTGGAGGATAAATCAGATGTTAGCCTTTGAAAAAACTAAAATACAAAAGCCAAGCCATAAACTAAGAACAGCCACTTCCATTGTTAACCATAAACATGACGAACCGATGCTAATAAAATGAGCTAAATAGGTCAATCGGAAACCGCTGCTTTCTTCTTCTACTTTCTAAATTTGTGTTCAACAGCAAGCTGTGACGTGAGTCACTGCCACCTATTGAACTGGAAACTCCCCTGTCCAACAGTAAAACTACATAATACATGATAATGCGTTTAATGTGTGCAGCACTTTTACATAAAGTACATAAAGAAAATAACAATAGTTAAGATGGAAAAAGTCTGAATAAAAAGGTTTTTAAATCTTGTTTTTAAAAGTGTCCTGTTGCTGTTCATGTACTATGTTTCGCATGGTTTATGGTTTAAATAAATAAATAAATCTTTGATTCTGTGAAGCTTGAACTAAATCATCAACCAGCTGTAAACCTGAACAAGTTACATGATGCTAAACATGTATAAATAACCATATAAAATAGCCAAATAATAATTAAAAAAAGAACAGAAATAATGAATAAAAAAATGTATACAATAAAACAACCAAATAGTTAAATAAAGACATTCGAAACAATACACACGTAGCATTTTTTTTTTTTTTTTTGCAGGCAAGATTTAATGGTCTATAAGTAATGTTCATATTCTTTATGGAAAACTGAGAAAACTCACTGATTAAAGGTGTGAAATTGCAATGCTATAATTAAATAAAACGTGCACTCCAATAATTGAATATGTACATTATTACAAATAACAAAAAGATCAATTTCAATAATAACTTTCTGGTGTGAAGACCATATCCTTCTTGGATATATAAGACTCAAGCCTTGACATTTGGATGGTTAAATAATGTGCATTCAGGATCAAAAGTGTTCACCACCTCCCAGTGACCACAGTCAGGAACAGCAATTGGCTAATGCACAGTAATATCATAATAGTATTAATATTGATATGCAACTCATATTAGTGTGGTTATTGCAAAAAAAATGTCACGTACAAAAACAATTGTGAAAACATATACTAATTATAATATAATAAGTAATAATATATCTTTCCATAGGCTGAGTTATATAATCATTTTTGTGTAGGTGCAAATGTATAAAAATAAAAAGCTCATTTCAACAAGTTTTACACCATTCAACAGAGACTTTATTTCCAGTTCAGCAAACAATTTACTGCCTTCAAAAGAATGCATCGTTTCATATATGAAGCAAAGAAATGCTACTGATGATAGGAATTAAGTCTACAAAGCAACAGTCTCCGGGATCCTCCATTTGGCACAGTGAATGAGACTATGTTCACTGTTCAAACAATCAGTTGTAAATAAATACATAATGCATCACAGCAAGCAGCCAAGTTTGTAATTTTTTCATCAACATAGTGCATACAACATCAAATCTGATAACAATGATAACTGTCAATAACTATAATGATAATGGCAAGATTGAGCAGAAGCAATATAATTTACAATCAGTGCATGCTATAAGCATAATGACATTCATGTCCTCACCCTGTCTTTCTACGTCATGTGACACTGGGTGACGATGCACTCCAGAAACAACAAAGAATAAAGTAAACACTGCCTTTTGTAAACACTACTGCAACAACAGATGAAACACTCAAGGACATTAAATTATTTGACATTATATTTTGGCACTGAATTTTCATTATATATATGTATATATAATGAAAATATATAACCTCCGCCACCATGTATATAAGTGTATATATGAGGCTTATATATATAATTTAGTGTATATATATATATCAACCTCAGTCAATATTAAGTCAGATATTTACATTCAGTTTGTGTGTGTTTGTATGTGTGTGTGTGTGTGTGTGTGTGTATATGTTACACAGAGAAAGACAAAGAGATTAAATGATTAAATAATACATTTCTAATGTGACTGAAATATCCCTTAATAGTTTTCAAAATATGAAATGAGCCACATGTACTTTTGATTTTTACAAATAAGGTATTGCCAATTTCTAGAATGTTTTGGCCTCATAATAATTTAATGTAAAATATAAATACCCCCCCCCCCCCCCCACCCATTGTTTATATGCCTCCCACATTGTGTTTTTTTTTCTCTGTTGCCAATTTCTTACCCTTCATAAGGCACCAGTCCTAATGATACTGAAAATTGGACTGTGAAGTAGGACCCACAACTGGCAGACAACCAAATCATTGCAAAAAAATAAATAAATATACGATAATAGCTATAGTGATGGTAAAAAAGATTGAATATGCATGATAAAAAGGGAGTGAGGCCTTATAATATTAAGCAAATTTTTCCTCTAAAAGAATTTAATCTTTCTGTGGTTTTTAATTCTCACCGAGATGTTTTCTCCTTTAAATGGATACTTCATACTCCCGTGTATCCTGTGGTCAAAATGAGAAAACAAATATTAAAAAAAAAATTAAAAAAATACAGTCTTACCAAAGCTCTGAAATAAAATATTTTGAATAAAAAACCTAAAGGACCCATTTTAATGTTCATGTTTAAAACTGCGAATCGTCAATATATAAAATAAATATATCCAAATAGTTTAAGGTCTCAACTAAACACATATGAAGTACAGAAAAGAAAGGTTTAAAGTATCAGCCTTATATACTCACCCCTGCCTCATAAAGAGGGTTGTTGAAATCAGACTCCACTGTAATGGGACTGTAGGAATGTGTGTGTGAAAGAGACTTCCAGAAGAGCGGCTTCCATTCTAGTCTGCATATGCTGCGAGTGACAAAAACAAAAGGAGATATAACCACATACACAAACAGAAAAAAAGTAAAAGCAGCGCTGCAACTACACCACAGAGACAGAGTGGGGACACTGAACCAAGTTTTAAATGTCACATCGGTACTCACTTTGTATAGTACATGTAAATTCCTCCGATTAGAAGGATGACCAGGATGATGGGCAGAATTATTGCCAAAGCAATGTTCTCACTCAGGATCTGATGGGACGGCTCGAATGACTGGGACACTGTAAAGAAGTCAAGGAAAAGTTGCTTTTTATATCAACTGTCATTTGTTTTATGTCCACAATCTACTCTTAAATCAAAAAATGATAAAATAATGTATGCTAATAAACACATGAAAAAATAGGTTGCTAAATCTGGACACCCTTATCTTTCAAGTTATTTAAGTCTGCCGGCAATTATTTCTCTATATATTTTGTACAGTGCAACAATTGTAGACTACAAAAGGTTGTTTCCCAGTGTAAAAAAAAACTAAACAAAGATCATGTATACTTTTGTAACAGCATCTATCAGCATCATTCTCTATATCACAGCTAGATGGAGCCAAATAGAGAAAAAAAATCCTACGCATAGTGGCTTTGAAAATCATATCTAAAAGGACCTATTTGATTTCATGCACGTCACAGATTTGAGAAAAGAAGAAAAGAAATCACCTTCTAATTTGTGATCATCCAAAAGCTCCTCATATGCCACTGTGTGAAATGAAGATACATAATGTAGTTGTTGCGGAAGAAATACAATCATCATAAATTATTAATTATTTATCATAATAATATCTATGTAAATGTTTATTTTATTACTAAAATAATGAGTGGTAAGAGCACCAAAATCATAAATGTAACCTCATTAATTCAAACATTGTGATTTAGTTTCCAGACATTTTCCTCTTCCAGTCTTTAAATGAAATCAAAGAGGCTCCAGATCAATATATGAAAATACTGAGACAACATGATGATGACCTTTACCTTTGCAAAAGGGTGGTGGGCTGCTCCACTGAGACGGATGGCCGGGAATACAGCTGATAATGACCTCACCAATGAGTTCATAGCCCTCATAACAGAAGAAACGCAGAGTCTCTCCTGCCTGGTAGCTGTGCTT
This sequence comes from Pampus argenteus, assembly GCA_036937835.1. NCBI lineage: Eukaryota > Metazoa > Chordata > Actinopteri > Scombriformes > Stromateidae > Pampus > Pampus argenteus. The sequence goes on from CM072878.1 coordinate 9,490,513, forward strand.
GTACAAGGTTTGGTAACCATTGTCAGGGACGCCAGGGTTTGGGCATGGGTCATATTTTACTGTTAGGAGCATACAAAAACACACAGAAGCCAGTCATGTATTTGAATGTTATTCCATAGACAGACAGGCAAAACAAACAGAGAGCAGGAGAGGGACTTACAGACACACTTTGGGCTGCGGTCACTCCATTTGGGACTGCCAGTGTCTCGTCCATGGCAGGAGATTTGGCTCGGACCTTCCAGTTGATAACCCTGGTTACAAGAGAAACGAACGACTGTTCCAACTGCAAAACCCGCTTCAGGGCGCACTGAGCGCGCTCCGTTTACCACCTCTCCTGGATCAGGACACTGCTGGACTGCCGGGGGAACACAAACGGGTGCATTTAATATGCAATTGGGAAAATAGCTCAAGACGGTATCACTGTTTTTTGACAAAACACTGATACCGCTCGCTCAGAACCAGTGAACAAAAAAAATAATGAGGGGGACAACCCTGAGCTAGTAAAAGTCTTGAATCAGCATCTAATCTTACCTTAAGAAAGAGTTAAATCTCTTCTATACGTCCCCATCCTAACAAAGATATCTGTGTGGAGTTAAGCTCTTTAAAGTATGTCTCACTTTTCACACAAGTAGGCGGACTGCTGCTCCAGGAGAGGTCCCACTGACAGGTAATGATGTCAGAGCCACTGATGTCATATCCTGGTTGGCACTGATAGGTCAGCACACTGCCTCTTACAGGGGAAGAGTGGGACGAGCTGATCCATCCAAACTCAATCTGAGGCAGGGTAGGACAGGTGTCATTTGGCTCGACCTCTGCACGGCACAGAAAGAAAACAATTCAGTGAAAAGAAATTAAAACAGGTTGGTCATGATCTCATTTGTTCTGTCCAATTATGTGATGCCCTTTTACATAATGTATATTTTAAATGTAAAAGATGTGTGGGCTCAGAATGTTTAGACCATAAAATTAATTTAAGAGTGCACTTACCGCGATAATGAATAAGGAAACCCTGACTAAGTATGAAACTGGAATCATCTGGGTCACTTTGGAACTGAATGGTGATCTCTGACCCCTCAGACACAACCTGGAAGCGCTCTCTGGTCCCCAGATATTGGCCAATCACGTGGGACATGAGATCACGTCCGTCAAAAACAGTCAGCACATCAGTGTGCCGGATATTTAAACTTCAAGAGGGAAAGACAAGAATAAAAAAAAGAGAGAAATAACAATAGTCAATAACAGTATAAGAGAGGAAAAGCAGCAGATTAATAAAAACACATTCACTATAACGTTAAATCTGTAAATACACATGTACAATATGTCACAGTAAACTTGCTTAAAATGTTAAATCTGAAGTGTATAGCAGTGCACACACAAGCTGAATTGCTGAAAAAGATTTTTGCAGTTCATTTGGTGTTTCCGTCAGGTCAGCATTACTGTAGATGTATATTAGAAGCAACATCAGTGATGTAAAGTGATTATGTAACTATATTTGTTTTCAGTTTTTGTATGTTGTCAATGAAACAATATGTGAGTATTTAATTTGCTGATACACACGTGCACAAAAAAGCAGATTTGGTAATTTCTTCATTGCCAACCAGCTAAATTAACAATACTCACATATGGATATCCAGTTCAATGCGTTTCTCCTCATTACCATGGATCTGCCATAGGCAGTCCAGCCCCTTGGAGTAGCTTTGGGGCCAATCAGGAGACAAGATGGTACCCGAGGGCTCGGTCAGCTCCCCTCCACACAGAGCTTACAGAGGAAAAGAAAAGAAAAGAAACTGAGCTGCAGACATAGAGGAAACAGCTAGGAAAGTATGTAGGGAAATAAAAACTCTGCAATGATAGAAGCCAAATGCAGCATTTGTATTTGGTTGCAAAACCTATAATTTTGCTTGTGAGAATCCATAAAATTTGATTTGCATTGGAGGATACTGCTGACTACAACACAGGAACTTGCTCCCATACAAAGCACCTCCTATTAAAACCAAAGCATGACACTGGGAAGCCACATGGCCAGCCTCACTCTGTGGAGTCAATCTGGGTATTGTTTACAGAAACATGTGATATAGACCAGACCAGCGCAAGAAAAAAAAAAAAACATCCTACGAACATTTGGGAACATTTTAACTTCTGTGAGAGAATAACAGATATACATCCTACCACCCACCTGCCTTTACATCACTTCTTTTCATCGCTTCTTGTGCTTTACAGCAAGCAAAAAACGTGACACAGCATATGGCTTTCAGAATGTCTTTCTGTCACTTTAACGCTTGGTTGAAAGCGCAACACCTGCCAGTCCCCCGACCCGGTGCCATTTTCATATCTACCACAGTCTCTCTGTTGCACTCAGTTTTCACAGCATGCCAACAGATCAGCAGATGACACAGACTAGTGAAGCTGCAGTCTTCATGCTACAACATCTTGATGCCTCTCAACACAATTCAAGTTGATTAATAATAAATCAAATGACTTTCTCACTTCATCTAAAAACTGACGAGACTCTATAAAAAAGAAATTAGTAGAGGATTTAGTTAAATCAAGAAAATGAAGCCCAGACAAAAACATAAGAAAATAAAAAAACGTTTGTAATTCTCATTAGAGAAATAAACTATTTGATTTCATAATATACTTAGCGTAAGGGTTAATATATTAATGGATTCACTAACTCACTAAAGTTGACGCTCAGTCCCAGAACCCACCTTTGCACACAGGTTCGCTGTCGTTCCAGTGGGGATTGCTGGGGTCGACGCACTCGATCGTCCCTGAGCCTTGTTCCATGACAAACCCTGGAGAGCAGGTGAAGGTAACAGTGGTGCCCAGCTGATATGTGATGTCACTGCTGCTGAAATTTCCATGGGGCATGTAGGGCTCCCAGCAGTGTTCATCATCAAAAGCTACAAAAAGAAAGAAAGAAAAAAAAAATATATATATATAACATAACACTGTTATGTGTGTGTGAGTGCACTGATCAGATTCCTTTGTACAGATTCTGCATGATCTCTGTTGGGAGGCAGACACAGTAGCTGTTCTTGTGGTTGACAAAATTAAGCAACCATACCTGTTATTTAAGGAGGGAGACACTAACAACTTCCACTGAGACATAGGCAGCACTTATGTGGCTTATTATGGCTTATTGTAATTCTACTAATGTGTCATATCCACTCTTATATCTTATCGTATTTTGCTGAATGTCGAAAAAGGAAGCAGGCTGAGTATCTGGAGTATCTTCACCCTCGTATCGCAGCGCCAGAAGCAGAGGGATGGAGGAAGAATCAGCTGTGAGCTCCAGGTACAGTGTGGAGCTCTCACTCAGCAACCCACGTTCAGGGACATCATCCAGGTCTGAGTCGAAGAGCGGCGCAGACAAGGAACTGTTTCCACTGCGCACGATTAGCCTGAGATGAACAAACCACAAAGATAGCTGGTTGATAAGCTTGACATAACAGGGAAGATGTTATGATAAGTGTCTGAATAAGGGATGCATGAATGTGCGTTGATGGTAGGTTGAAGGTACATCAACATGACTGTGGATAAAGATTTACACTGAGCACGTTTACTATACATTTGTGAAATTAAGTTCTTATAATTTTTAGAATAGTTATAGGGTAATGTAGTAGTAATAACAACTTTATCAGGCTCAGATCAGATGAGCATGAAGTGAAAGTAGTGAAATGAAAGTGAGGTCTGCTCGAATCTGACTGCCAAAATCTGAAAGAGGCACATAAGTTTGTGGAAAGATGCCAAGATTATAATTTTGATATTTATTAGATTCGGTGATACACAAACTAGCGGGAACACAAACTTACTTATCATCATCTTCATCCAGTGCAATCCTCTCAAAGTGTAGGTGGAGTCTGTGCCCCTCTTTGGCTTCTATTAACCAGTGGCAGCTCAGGTTGTTTCCATTACTGTGGTTGCTGACAGATGGAGGGGGTGGAGACAGTATCCGGCCCACTGTTGCATTACGAATCCATCCTCCACAAGACACGGCTAAAGACAAATAATATTTCATATTTTACTTTCCAGTCACAACCGCACTGCTACCAACCTATAGCCAGAATTTGTACATTTAATTCTAAATGAGACTACTGACCAACACACTGTGGCTCAGCAGTGCTCCAGTGTGGTTGTGTTGTGTTGACGCAGGTAGCCACCTCATGGCCACGGACCTGGAAACCTGGATCACAGTGGAAGTGTGCCTGACCTCCAGGATGGATGTCAGTCACCGTCACTCCGCCGCCTTCAGGTGACAGAGGGAACGGGCAGGACAGCAGGAAGGCTAAAAGCATGTTTTAAGGAATAGAAAGGAAGAGTGAAGTTTTTTTTTTTTTTTTTTTAAGTGGAAAATAAACAGACAGACCTGCAACACGTGTGCTTTAAATTTTTCATTTGCTCTGTTAAAAGTGAATTTATACTCTCTCTATGTATGATCATGATATAATTTCCACTGCATCTTTCTGTCAAAACTCTTCTCGTTCAACTTTTTTTTCCAGTTTCTATGGATGATTCCTTTCTATAGATCTTTGTGATATGTTTCATAAATATGCTACTAGGTCACAGAAACCTTTCTTTGTTGCTGCCTAATAAATATTTCTTATTATTTCATGTAACCTGAGGGGTTAATTTACCTTGATAGTGGAGGCTGAACATGCCATGGTTGGTCTGTTGGAGACTACGATAGTGAATGTACACCTGATTGGTTGTACTGCGGATCACCTGACCCTCTCTCATCAGGGTTTCGTTGGCCAACAGCTCTGGTCCCACACCTCCGTACCCCATGATTGTCAAAGACTCTTCCTTAGAAAGATTAACCTTCCTCACCTAGAAGAAAAGAGGAAATAACAACATGGACAACAAAGTTTCATTATTAAACTTGCCAGGAAAGTGAACTAAAAATCTTTCTATGCAAATCTTTGAAAAAATCCTTTCTTTGAAAAATGTCTTTGAAAAAAGGTGCATATTTGAAAAGTTATTCATGCTTGTTGATTTATACGAGGTAATGCATACCTGAATTTCCACACCATAACCTGCGTACACAGTAATGCTGTAGGTGCATTCCAGCGGAGAAAGAGACGACGTTGACGTAGATGCAGGATCCGGTGACTCGACAACATCCTCCATTGCTGACAAAGTTGCATTGCACTGGACTGTGAAAAAAAAAGGAAAAATGTGTGTTGAGAAATACATCTAAAGTTTATTAAAACTTTAAAAGCAACAACTTCCTCAACTGATATTTTCAGTTCAATGATTTGCAGAGATCAGGCTCATGGGGAAGAAAAGTTCAATCTGATCTTAGCTTGACCCTGATTTAACGGGTAAAAATTAAAAGTACTCCCTACCAGCAAGTACTGGCTGAATTGAAGCTGTGATGGATTGCCATGCATTAAATTATTTTATTGACCATATGACTGACTTCTGCTATGCTTGGGTAGATTCAAATTATTGACCAGCCCTTGTAAACAAAAGACATCTGGACAGGAAAGGCCTTTACAGTTCATATGGCTAGCAATGAATAGAAACAAGATGCACCAATAAGTGGAGCGCAACACGTTCCACTTATATGGCATTTTAAAAATGCAACAGGTGACAGTGTTACTTCAGCATGCGGACAGGGAGGAGTAAATAGAAGAACTGGCCACCTGATGGAGCACTTCTATGCTATTTTTTAAAGCTGGACTGGATTAAAGTATAGTCAAATAATAATTCTATGGCAGATAAATTATAATTATACATAGAAATATAGCTGGCATGTGTAAATAACACTACTACTGCTTGTATTCACTACTTCTCCTATGTATATAACATATACATATATAAGTATAGCTACACATACCAGTACCATTATTTCTGCACATACTTATCAGAACTTTTTAATTTTTTTTTTTTTAAACCCACAAGTCAGGTCATGTATATAGTCTAAATATTGTAATGTCTATAATGTATATAATGTATATAGATTCAATTCCACTTACTTCACTTCTTATTGTGTTTGCATTTATGACTCCTAGTCCTTACCTGTTTCCTGCGCTACATCTTATTTCATGACTTGAATGAGTATTCATTCTCGCTGAAAGTACATGAGCGCTGATACTCAAAAGCAAAGGAAAATCTCACTTAAGAGCATTTTCCAACAATCATTCGAATGTTATTCTGCTCTTCGCCACCACTCATTAGTATTCGGGTCATGATGACATTGTTGACTGACTCTTGCTGATTTGTCAAATTAATACCTCTCTTCTTAGAATATGACAGCGCTGGTATTAGTATTCATGTTCACCTGGTTGCCCCTTTATTCAGTTAATATGTTGTTCACCGGATTAGTATTAATAAATTCTTTTTTTTGTTGTAATAATAGCTAAAACACAGCGAGGGCGCATTCAGACTTCATTGCTGAGACTCTTCTTGATACAGAGCTTTTCGTGTGACAATGTGAACGAGGAGGACAGTAACAGTGAATATGTCACACGAGAACGGACACGCTCCATTTACAAAAATTCTTGCAGATATTGAGTCCAAGCCCCTCCTGTCTGATTCATATCTCAAATATTCAAAATCTTCAAAGCTTCTCTTTATCTCTGTATATCTTGTCCTTTTTTGACTATTACATATTTTAATGAAGGAAATAAATTAGTAATAAGGATTTTTACTTCAAAGATTTTTACTATAATATTTTGTACATTGCATATAGTAAAGCTCATGTTCATGGTCCAGTAGACCACTTGGGAACAGTTAAGTTTATGAAACGGTGTTAAAATTTTCGAACAAAATACACAGCAGGAACATGCATCTTTTCTTTACAGCTAACTCACAACATTGTACCGTAACCTGTTGAGTAACGTTTTAATATTTTATGACTACCTTGTTTCATGTTACCTTGTTTGTCAAGATCTCTTTGTCACCCTTTCTTCAAAGTGTCAGAGGCAGAGGGGAGAAATGCGACGGAAACCAAAGTGATTCAGTACAGGAATTTGCTGATGCCACTGAAATCCTGAATTATTTGTTCAAGCATTTTTTTTCTCCTCACATCGCTTTATCAGAACCCTATCATCGAGCATCACCAAACAACCAAGACTCATGGGAAGACAGGTGTTGGCATGCAGGTACCTGGCATGTGCATTGTGGTTATAGTAGTTGTGGTAATCAGAGTAGTAGTTGTCTCCTCCTCTATGGGGAGCGTGGACATGGTATTCCTTGATCCTGTCTGGCTGGCTGCAGAGGAAGAGCTTAAAGTGGTGGTGAGCAGCCCTGGTGATATGACTGTTGCTGTAGACTTGGACTGCCCAAGCCCAGGCACGGCCTGTGTCGGGTTGGTGGTAGTACCTGCAGAGCCCAAAGGTTCAATTTAAGGTGTGTCATTTCTAATGAGTAAGCATCCACATCGTACTGTAGCTACATTTCCTAATCCATAAAGGCCTGTGTTAATGTACCTGTGCCTGCAGAAGCCTTTCCTAAGTATTCCTTACTCTGCAGGGCAGCATGGATCAGGTCACCCAAAGGGTAAGAGTCTGGGGTTGATGTTGGTGGTGTATCAGGCTCAGGAGTCATAAAGCTCATACCTGAAATAGCCAGGACTAATTACTGTATATGTTATTTGGCCCAAATAAAATGATAAATGTGGCAAACAAAACTAAATAGAAAATACATTCTTCTCTAGGTTTAAGATAATACACTGCATATAACACCGCATTACTGTGGTGGACAGGGACACATTGGAGAACACACACACACACATACACGCAAGCATGCACATACATGCAGTTACCTGAAACAAGGTGGATCATGGTGACAGACAGTATCACAGCAAGGTGTGTGAACCCCATGGCTTTAGATGGAACTGAACGACCTGAGAAGGTTAAAGTGAGCAGGTTAGCAAAGTCTTCTGTGATCATGTAAACACAATCATTACTGTATCTTGTATACTGTAACTGCATATTAGTGGACAGCTGATAATAACGGCAAGAGGCACGGGAATAATCGATGTTGACTGGGGAGGCATTGGTTAGTAAATGATTAGTCATATACTTTTTTTTTTTTTTCATCATAACTTCAGGGAAATTCCCTCGCAAATACAGAACATGTTTACATCACACAGGCCACAATGACTCGGATTGGAGGATAAATGCGATGTGAATACTGTAAAAGCTCAGCTCCATCAATCTAGACAACATCCATGCATATTACACGATACAGAATGCCAAAGAACATGAGAATAAAAGTTATTCTTAAGGCCTAAGAAAAAAGAACATACACACACATTGCATCCGAGAGAAGGTTATATACACACACACACAGGCTTTCTCCTGCATTTTTCCCCCCCATTCAAATCTGCAATAGCATGTCCGCAAATGCGCTATTCCAAAATTACCTACCCCTCGCTGCAGGTAGACTGTAAACGCTATTCTATCATCAACCTATTAATGGTAATACGTGCAAAAGCACCTCCGCCGTTATTCGAGGCGTTTCCTCTGTGAAAATACCAGCCTGGTGTGTGACAAAATGATGGGGCTCTACGAGGCAGCATCACTCGCACCTCCCCCGGCCCTCTTTGCGAGGACGAATTTTTGGCGTCAGTCATCACTACTGTGACAACCGACAACCACCTCAGCTACTATTGAAAGGTGCCTGCTGCTTACCTTTGTCTTCCAGGCTGCGTCCTGTTTTTCCTTTTTTGTTTGTTTGTACGTATATCCTGTTGCTTTTAGGCCCCGAGAACACGACGGGGTTTGTGCTGGTGAGATACCCCTAGCTGGTTACTGTGTGGTTGACGCATTCGGCTATGATGTGAGGGCATTTGTGTTGAAGCTTCAGGTGCACCCTAGTGGCCGCGCACTGTAACTGCAGCGGCGCGCGGCAAATATCCACATTTTGTCTGTGAGCGCTGGAGGAGCTGTCCAGCAGCGCGGTGCTGAAGTCAACCGACACAGCTGCACGGTATATCAAGGTAATCAGAGAGAGAGAAAAAACGTGAGATGCAGCACGCCGTGGCTAAATAGTGATGTTTGCTCATTTAAAGGCCTGCATGTGTCATATGGTATGCATGGAGAACCTTGTTGTTGTGCCGTAGTTTCCTGTAATGGGTGGATGTTGGCGCTAACATGGATTGCGGACATTAAACATGAGCAAGCTGGAGCTATCGAGGTTGGTGCAAAGCAAAAAACAAAATGAAAACTGAAGCGAGTGTAAGAAAAAAAACAAACAAAAAAACGCTATTTATGGGACAGCTGTAGCCGTACTGTAGCCTATAGGTGTTTCAACTGGGCAGTATCACATCAACATGTAATTGATGCAACTACGAAACGAAGGAAAGAGCCCTCCCACCTAAACAAACACACGCATGCGCGCACGTGTACACGCGCGCAACAGACGTGCACGCACTCATGTTTTTCTACTTGTAGGTAAACAGCAAAAAGGAATCTCTTCTATTTTAACTTTCTTTTTTTTATTCATAAAATCAGAAATGGAGAAATGTAATTTATATACAGCTGTTCCAGGTGTGGGTGATCTGCATTTGTACACTTCACATTGGTTGAAAAAGACACACAAAAGCAATGTTTACTTACTCATGCAAGGTTAATATTAGTTATATTCATGCATTTGTCATTCATTATCATATTAAATTGTATCACTGTTAACAAATGTCTTTAGCAAGTAATTGAACAGAGAAATGTTAGAGCAACAGTTAGGCAACAGTTTGGGTTGGTTAAACTTTCAGCAGTTTACTTTGTAGACTACACTGTTGCAAACGAAAACACAATAGATGAAACAAGAAACATGCACTCTCTGGCAGTAAAGATGAAAATCTTTGGCATGACCTCATGCTGTGCTGTGGGATGGGGGGTGACTTATGCAACAACAACAACAACATGAAGTCAGTCTCAGAGACAACTAAAGCAAGAGCTCAGTGACTCTGTGACAGACTGGAAACCTATCCCGAGTGTTTCACTAATTTCTTCCAAGTGCATGCTGGGATAGACTTCAGATCCTTGTGACCCTAAGGGGGATTGAAATAAATAAAATAAATAAATGAGTAGTCTGTTTTAAACCAGGGCAGTCCATTGTTCCCTTTAGGCTGTGCTTGTTGGCCTCCCTTACCCTTAACATGACCTGAAAGACTTTGACAAGCAAAAAAACAGAGAAAGACTGTCTTAGAATATAATGTTTTCATTATCTAAATTAAATAAATATAATAAAAACTAAAGTTTGTAAGAAATTAAATTTTTTATTTTACTAACATGATGTATGATACCACATCTTTTAATCTGTTTCTGTTTCATCATTTTAGTGTCTCACAAAATCAAAAGATGCACTGGTCAATGAACACACTGCCCTTGCCTCCATATGTTGAGCTGGGTGTCCATTCCCTGAGTGGCCTTCTGTGGACCCTACTGTTCTTGTTTCTGTGGCATTGTTATCGGATGGGCTCCGACTTGCCAATCCCAGGCCACGCACATGCTGGAAAGCTCAAGTCGGGTTTAAGGAGGTCCATGATGTCCCGTGGCGGTAGCTGTGCTGGAACAAAGTGTAGTGCGCGGTCCAAGCTATCGAGGAGTGATCAAATTACGCCCTTTATTTCCATGGAAACAGAGGAGGATGAGGAGCAGGGACAGGGCTACCTCACCTCAGTGCTGAGTCATGCCTTGTTCCCAGCCCAGGCATCTGCAGAAGCCAAAAAACTGTACGCAGCTCTGCAAGAGTACGCCAAGCGCTACAGTTGGGTGGGCATGGGCCGCATTCATAAGGGCCTCCGTGAGCAGGTATGAGTTTGGTGCTTGCCATTGGCAGTAAATCTTGGACAATATTGACAAGAAATGTAAAATAATCACTGATTTCTCATTGTTCTTATTTCAGGTAAGACTGAATGATCACTCTGCTATACAGAAGCCTCATCTTTTCTTCCTACCAGATGTCCCAAGTGTTCCTTTCTTCCCGCGTGATGCTCATCGGCATGACATTGAGGTTTTGGAAGCCAGCTATACTGTAATCTTAGCTGAGTTCCAGGCTGTTTACCAGAGGGGCATCGACTCAAAATTAGGCTGGACGTGTTTGGGACCAAAGGTACATAATAATAATATCTCTCGGGCTCACTATGCAATCAGCATCTAAACATCTAGCATGAAGAAATCCTACATAAGTAAAAATACACAAGTATTAGCAGCAAAATGTAATTAAAGTATTGGAGTAAAAGTAGTGGTTTAGTTCCTCTGACTGGTGTGTTATTATATATAACATCACTGAAACCATGTAAGAAGGAAAAAGTCACTATTTGGTGGAGCTGTTAACAACTCACAGACATCTGAAATGTGTCCCTGGCTACACACTGCTTCATGTAAGATGTCACAAGCTAAAATGGTTGGAAACCACTGGTTTCATCAAGCTTGTTATATTATCCAATGTGTCAAACCCGCAAATCTGAAAAGTAACTAAAGCTGTCAAATATATGTTGTGAAGTAGAAAGTGTAATATTTCCCAATGAAATGTAGTGGAGTGGAAGCATAGAGTAGCGTCAAATGGAAATATACAGGTAAATACAAGTACCTCAAAATTGTACATAAATATACAGTAGTTGAGTAAACGTGCTTAGTTACTTTACACCAGTGAGAAGAGAAGAAACACTTCCATCCTGTGTGTAAAAGTCTTTGCTATTTGTTATGCAAAGTCCCGTAGAAAAGAAAATGGCACAATCTGTGAACTTAAATACAACTGCTGACAAATATCATTATGTCAAGACAGTGTGAAAGGCTAGGATGATATAAATTTTTACTTAGAGATGAAATTCAGCCATTAACAGTGTTGTGTTTGTGACTTGTAGAGTGGACTTTCCAAACAAATATATATTATATTCATTTATTTACTTAATTAAATCAATTAATCAAACAAAAATTACAGTACAAAAACAGTAAAAAAAAAAAAGAAAAAAAAAGGCTTTTTTTTTGTTTTCACTCTGCCTAAATTTAATCTAATGCAGAACGTACACACATCATTTTGGTGCACGAGTAAATGTACAAAGTCTAAAACTGTTATTCATGTTTCTAAACCACACCTTGAAATATGCATGTCATTGTCTCTTTCAGGGCCAGGCAATGTTTTCTTTGTACAGTGCGGGTGTCTGTGTGGCAGGAAACTGTCGCTCCTGTCCCTGCACCTACCGGACGCTGCTCTCTCTCCGTACATTTATAAACAGCAACTCGTTGGGATCTGCTGGATTTTGGCTGTTGGGGCCTGGTGCTACACTGGGGAGCTCATATGGACCCACCAATACACGCCTACGTTGTCATCTAGGTCAGTAAATGAATTGTGTGAAGTGCATTTTGGAGCTGTTCTGGTGTTTACCACACCACAAAAGAAAAAAATAATCCGATTAAAAAACAAAACAAAAAACTGAACCACTGCATAATGTGATTTTTTAACTTTTTAGTTTAGGGTTGAGGTTCATTTCCCCTCAGCACATTTTGTACTGGGATCTGTCTGGCTATAATCCTCTCTGTTTTTCCTTTAAACTCTGAGTGCATGTTCTCCTTAGCTGACATAATTTTTTGTAACTAAATTTTAAAAGCAGGCTCCACGTTTTGTAGGTCTGCAGACTCCACCTCTGTGCGAGCTGGTGGTGGGAGGGGAGCCTCAGTGCTGGTCAGAGGGACACTGCCTTCTGGTTGATGACTCGTTCCTTCATACTGTCTCTCACAAGGGTTAGTGAATCACAAACTTTTGAAAAACAAACAAACAGTGTAAGTTATTATTATTTTTTCCATATTCCCCTATAACTGTGTCTGTGTCTATTTTCAAAGGGCCTTTAGATGTTGGACCCCGAGTCATTCTGAGTGTGGACCTCTGGCATCCAAATGTGGCTGCAGCAGAGAGACAAGCTTTGGACTTCATGTTCAGCCCTGACCTCTGAATTTGCTCCTGAATCACTAAAATGCAACATACAGGGGTGCCTTACCTTAGCCCTACTTGTTCTGGGTCATACGTTTCATTCCAGTCAACGAAACACTCTGTGAATCTGCCCTAAGAATTATACAAGCCATCCGCCACATTTTCAAGTGGTAGCGGATTCATGGTCTACGCAAATTTCCCACCAGAGGTGCTCCATGGAAACATTATTAAGAATGACATTGGGAAATTTGGCTGCAAACTATGAACTGACACCACTTGAAAGTACAATAAGTCCTAACCTAAGAAGATCTGGTGTACATTATGCTCATGAATGCTATTTGCATGTGAAACGTATCTGTCATAATTACTGGACTTTGTTTTGAGATGCTGGTGCATGTGCTATGCCTTCAGGAAGGAAAGGCCACAAGTCAGCCTGAGATGCTTTATTTTAAAGTATACTAATGGTTCAACCAACAAACTGTGAATACATGAACCTGAAAAATATGAGAAATCATATAGATGTAAATTTATTTTAGTTTTATTACATTATCTTTTGCATATTCCGATTATTTCCCTTTTCTTATTACAAACTTGTATGCATGCTTGTGTTTATCTATCTATAAATAGAAATATATATAAATACTATACATATATATGTATATGTTAATTCTGTTCAACAAATAAATAACAAATAAACTGGTATCGACTCAGTGCTTCAGTGCAAATTAATTAATTTATGAATAAAAAAGATAGATAGAATATATATAGAAATCAGCACTGCTGGATATAAAATATATTATGAAATAGATAATAAGCAACTATTTAAAGATAAAAAAAAAAGATTAAAAAAATTAATAATTAATATAATACTTTTATTAGAAAAAGACCTGATGTTGTCAAATCTAACTGTGTCAACTCCAAAGCAGCCAATATTTATTATTTCAGTCTGAATACTATATTATAATTGAATATCTCTTCAAAATGAAACATCATTTTAAAATCACATTCTGCTTCATTAAGCTCATATAGCTCTTTTTTTTTTTCGGTTACTTTTTTTCAGACAGTAGATGAGAATTAATGTGGTGATTTTGTCTTATCTGCCATCTGCTCATCTAAAGGGTCCCATGATGAGGATTACAGAGATTGAACTAATCCTCCCAGAGAGACAGATTGTTCCTGAGATAGTTTATATGTAGTTGTATGTATGTTGTTTCATGATGTATCATTTTCTTCAAAATGTGTCTATTCTGAATGGGCCATTTGATTGGCATTACAGAGACTCCTTTAGTTCACTGCACTAACTTGAGTCATATAAACCCACAAAGTTTGAAATCAATCGGTTGTCGAACGGTTGTCGAGAAAGTCGAAGGGCAGACAGACAGAGCTTCCTTTCAATTTAGTTAGATGAGGGGAGGCAAAGCATCTGATTGTCAAACTCATTGGCAAATGATAAATAAATCAAACACACTATCATGGGCCAACATTAAAACTCTTACCTTAAATTTACCTTATCGTCATGAGTCATGTTTACACACCTCTGAAATGGTTTCAGACCAGTGATGGCATCTGTACATATTTTGCCAGGATATCTTGTTATATTACAGTTTGTTTTGCATCAGTGAGGCCCACACCACAGGTCTGGTCAAACCACATTTTGGTGTGACAGTGCTGCCAGACAAAATTATTAGGAATCATCCTTTCCATACTAGATTGGAAAGCTATCCAATATGTTGCTCTGGAACAGGGTGGTGGATAGACAGACAGATGAATGGACTAAACCCCACATGCTGTTCATAAAAGCTTGTTTTGCATTTACATACTGCTTTACTCTCAGTTGCTGTTCTGTCCCTGTTCAGCATTGCTTCAAAACCTGTGAGAATTACACCTCACTGCAAGATACACGATCACTTTTTTTTCAGACCTGTGTGTCACCCCTACTGCAAAAAGCCGAGGCGATCACGCAGAACATACAGGTTTCAAGAGTACGAACGAAGCAAAACATCCTCGTGTTTTTATTTTCTAAAATTTTGCATAGATCATCTAACATTGTGTTATGAGCTTATGTGCTTTATTTGATGTTCATATGCTCAGAACACAGTGACAATCACTGATAAAGAAATTTCAAGCAGATTCAAGCAGTTTTTTTTCACCCCGGTGAGACAAAAGTGGAGACATGGCAGAGAACATGCAACCCTGTTGAGATCATATCGGTGATGGGACAGCTGGTTTTACCCCTGGTTCAGAGCTGCAGTCACTCAGTCTATGGTTTTAAACATATTCAATTCTTTCTGGGTCAAAACATTTTTTTATTAATATTAAAGATAACCGGTTGACCTAATAGTACTTGTGAAGGGAAAAAAAGAGCATCATCCAAAAAGAGGTACTTGTAACACACACTCTTCCAATATATAACTTTATGGCACATTTTGTATTACAATGCCAATTCCAAATGTGACCTAGATCTTCAGTCCACTATCAATTATCTAATTTCACTCAGTTACCCCCGGCATCATCTTTGAAAAGCAAAGACAGTAAAATACATTTTGACACCATTATTTTTTACTTTAGTTTTCTAAGGCCAGCCTGCAACACATTTGTTGATGGAGGCTTGTTCCTCGTAGTGCTTTAAATTCTGCCAACATACTTACTAACTAGACTTTGTAATTTCAACCCTAACCAAATATTTAGATGCTGTGCAACCATATTCATTCTTACACTCACTGCTCTGTGGGACAGGTCTGGGAGAGAAATATCACAAAAATGAGGGTGTCGCTGTCTAGAGCTACCGTTCAAATATTCATTATTTTAGATCCATCATGTTGAACAAAAAGAACCAAAACGTCAATGTTATTTCAAGATTATTGAGCTCCTGGTGATATTTTATGAGACAGAAAAATAAAGTAGGCTATCATCAGCATAAAATAAAAATAAAAACCGTATCCGCTTCATTCTCAGTCATCCATTTCTTCGGTTGTCCTCATTTCTGTGACATCATTTTCACAAACTCTGCAATGACAGTGAAGAAGATATTGATTTGCCAAATTGTTTTAGATATATAGCAATATCAGAACAATTATCATAGCATATGTTGTAAGGGTAAATGCACACTGCTTTCTACTTTGGCACTAACTATAAATAAACTAATAACTGTAAGCAAGGTGATACTGCCTGTGAAAAATAACTAAAAGAAAAGAAACATGTGTGAAAACAATCATATGAAATAACCATTTGACTAAAGAAATTGTTTCAATAACAACAGACCTTTTTCATTGCAAACTTGTCATAACAGGAACAGCACAAGTGAAGCTACTAACAAATAATTATGGCTCAGATACATCTATAGTAGGTGTGGCAGCACCATTATTAATGTCATCAGTTACACTTGTGTTTGACAAGTTAAAATGTTGGCTGTGAGAAAGGTCTGTTTCAAAGTAAGTGCATTTTATTGAAGTTAACTATGGATTTACAGTACATCACAGACATTTTTTTTAATCAAAATTAATTAAATTATTTTATTTTAATTAAAATTATTGCTGGAGTTTGTGTTACTTCAACTTCTCTGTCTCACAGAGCAATCGTCCTTTAACATTTACTCAACATTTAGACAACAGAGGTTAATATAAGGTCACAGAGAGACACAATTTATCATATTTGTGTGTACTTGTAGCTCACCCTCAAAGTCAACCGTTCCATCGCCGTTGTTGTCTGCTTCTCTGACCACTGCATCGATTTCATTTTTGCTGGTTTGTTCACCCAATAACTTCACCATGGCATGTCTCAGCTCCTCAGATGTAATCGCACCGTCACCATCTATGTCAAACTTTAAAAGAGGGAAGCAAACAAAACCGCAAAACTTTAGGGTATTTTGGACTCATAATCACAATATACCAGATTTAATGTTTCTGATGTTCATTTTCATTTGGTGTCCACCACGGGGTGCCAAAGATCAAAGAGAGAGAGAGAGAGTAGGGACGTTGAGCTCACCTCTCTGAAAGCATCTTTAAGTTCCTTCAACCCAATCATCCCTGCAGTTTCAGCCACGAGCTTGGGGGTCATTAGCTCCACGAAATCCTCAAAGTCTACCCGTCCTCCCACTGTGACAAGACGAATGATATAGATGATACAAATGATAACTAATATAGTAAGTATAAACAGTTGTCAGAAAACAGATCTTAACCATTGTGACTGTCGAGTACAATATGTTATCTTCACGCTACGATAGTCTGTATATACTGTATATACAAGCACAGTTGTGCCTGTTTTTCGTCTTCATTTTCTTACATTAATAAGCTTATACGCAATGCTAGTGGCGTGAAATACTTGCAGAACACAGTCAGGCTCCGTAAATGTGCATAGGATATTTCACATTGAACTGTTAGATGTGATGTACAAATATATTACAACTAGAATAATATATGTGTTTTTCTGTTGGTTTACAACTCATGGGAACCAGTGACATAAGGCAAGCCAACAGACAATATATCATATTATTCATATTACAACACTTGACTTGCTACTTTTGAGATAGAAACATGTAAATAATATCTCAGGAGACACGACCTGAGACATTTCCTGAGAACACTTTATTCAAAACAATACTCAAATTTCAATAATTTAATTGTCATTTGTTAAACAAAAATAACGTACAGTGCACTGTATTCATGATACTATTTAAGATGTCAGTTTACATCAGCAGCCTTGAAGATATTTGTTGTTGTTGTTGTATATGTTCTTTATATGCACAGCAACACAGAAATGTATAGTCACCAGTTTATTTATTTGTTTTTGAGGTAAAGAGTGACATTTTTTTTTGTCTATACTTTATATAGTGCGCTGAAAAAAAGGGAAACACTGAGTGCTGATGTATTTTGCTTTCAGATCATAAATTATATTACTCACAATTCATGTTGATGTTCTGGCTCAGCTCTATCAGCTCCATTTCTGTTGGCATGTAACCCATGGTCCTCATCAGGTTCCCCAAGTCTTTACAGCTTATGAAACCATCCTTGTCTTTATCAAACTCTACAAAAGCTTCACGTAACTCTGGAGAGGGTGCAGACATAAGCCGGGTCAGAGGTGACAAATGTAATGCAGCACTCGAAGTACATCGGAAATCATGCAGAAATAATTACCTTCTATCTCATCGTGTGTAAGATCTCTTGTCTGCAAAGCAATAACCATACACATACAAATATAAAATGATATTAGTATGTTTTATACACATTCATTTATCGCAAAATATACAACTCTTGTTATGTGCGCAGTCATCAACAAGGTAGTGGCCTCCTATATGCCCCATACATAAATAAATATGTAAATATGTAGTGTTCAATGTCAATGTCTAAAATGTTTTAACATATACGTATGTACGTGTGTAGTATGTGTGTATATAACTTTGAATTATTCACTTAAATTTATTCAAAACAATAATGCATGTTTTTGTGTTTTATGACAGGAAATTAAAGTAAAAGAATCAGTAAAAAAAAACAAAAAACAAAAGATTAAAGAAAAACAATAGAATAACAAGATGATATTTGTTTTATACATAATCAACAGATGAAAACAAGATTCGCCTTCTCGGTAAACCAATGAAAAATTATGATATGTACATATATATTTAAGTCATTTACTCTATGAAACTCCTAAACTAAAACCATAAAACCATAAACTGTACAGACTTACGTGTCTTTTTGTTCCTCTCCTGAGAAAGATGCAGGCTTGTTTGATACTCATGGTAACGGCCTTAGTTGAGATCCCAGAATTTCTTATCAAAGTATAACTTATAAATTAAACTCACTCTGTCATATGTAGCTATTCATTTGGCTTACTTTTTCCACGCGAGCATGTGTATGTGTGTGTGTGTGTGTGTGTGTAAATCGTGATGAGTAGTGATCTGCGTACGCCAGAGAAGAGGGATGAGGTCTCTCATGGATTATCTCTGCAGCTTTGGTTTAGAAACGAAAGATGGGCTTAATGCTGTGCATTTACACAATTTCATATGCACAGTCAAACATTACTGGATATGAATTTTAATAGTAGAAATGATACTGTCATAAAAAAACATTTCTAAGATAACTCGCGACTCACTGCTTTCTAACCTGCTATTTGGATTTCGACCTTTATTCATTTGGAAAAACAAACTCATGTAGAATACATATCAGTGTTTGCGTGTTGTTTACAGTTTGCTTCATGCAGTGCTTGTTGAGTAAAAGTTTTGTCTGGATAAAGCTTTCTGTCTGTCATCTCTAAATAAAACAATATAGAGTACAACAGACGGGAAAGTATGTTAGAGGGTTTCTGCATCATATGCCATCATATGCACAATGTGCATTAGTATGTTTTTTTTTAATATGGAAAAAAATAAGAACATTGTTTCATAGCAAAGCTTTTGATGTCAATTCTGTATTAACCTAAATTAATGCAATATATCTTTCAGTATTTTTATTTAAGTATTCAGTTTGTTCACTGTATATGAGAACATACAAGTACATCATCACTATGCCCTCTGAAGGCTGCTATCAAAGTTAGACAGACAGACAGACAGACAGACAGACAGACTGACACATTACCATCTTATTACATAACTATATATGCATTGGCTACATTAAATCTGAACATAATATATGCAGCGTAAGAAGATATTCTCAAATTGGCACACAAAGATCACATTGATCACACAAATTGTTTGTTACATTGCACGAGAGAAGCCCAAATGAACGCATGAACAATTTGATCATCACAAAAACAGCATATTCAGTGAAAATTAATTCCATATATCGTGACTTTATGCTGCCTGAAGTTAACCGGATGTGCTTGTTCTTACATCATGAGCATCATGCCAGATAATATCCTGAAATCACTTTTCATATCGTTTTTACATAACAGCATTGATCCTATACATATATGCACACTACTAAAAGACAGATGAAATTCTGTTGCTCTTCACTAGCTTTGTAATTTAGAAAATGCTTGTGTAAAAATGTGTTGAAAATGCTATTTTATCCAGAGTTATATAATCCATATGCTTTGTCAAATCGAAATAAAACACTGTAATAGACAAAGTTGATAATTTTATCATGCTATTAAAATTTTTAATAGCATGATAAAATTATCAACTTGTTTTGGTAATATTAATATTTCTAGCTGTGAAGTTAACCTAACACCTGTATCTGAGGCTGTCCAACCTAAAGCTAGAGGACTCTGCTGTGTTTTACTGTGCTGGAAACACACAGTAAACATGAAGCACCTACAATGGGCACCAGTAGACCTAAAATCTGCTCCAAGATCTAAAATATGATGATAAAACAGTGTGACACCATACCTACGCATATAGAGAAAAAAAAATAAAAAATACAATGTGAAAGCCCCAGCTGAGGTTGTGGTTTATGACTTCCTCTTTATTATAGTTTTTACTAACATATGCTTTTGTACAGCTGTGCACCTAATGATATTCTCATTTTATTTTTTAAAGAAGGTGTGAAGATTTTTCTTAGATCCTTAGATTTTCCTATAATTTTAGGCAGAATTTTTATTTGTCTTGTAAAAAACGTAAGGACCTCACTGAAATCTGACCTTGTAGATAAGAGCACGTATTTTTATTTTATTTTTTTTTTCGATCAGGCATAATTAAGGTAGGCCAAACATTTCTTTGATTGATGAGGGGATGGTTACTGTGAGAAAACCTTCAGTATATGTACAGAATAGGTAGATTTATATAGCTACTTGTTCCCTTTGTATAAATATATTTAAAGATTTAAAAAGCATCTCTGACAGTTTATCAAGCTCAGACTCCAACAATCACCTGCCAGGTCGCTTCATTCTGTTTGCAGCTGTCACACAGTTTGGATCAGACATCCTGCAGGGAAAGGACTGGATTGGATTGAAATTGAAAGGTGCTCGATCCACATCATACTATGATTTCGAGACTAGTTCACCGTTAAAGAACCAAATAGTCTTCGGATGTGCGTGTGTACTAAAAATAACAAACTGTAAAACAATAGAAGTTATACCTATAACATATAGCTCTTCAAGAAATTGTAATTTCTGATCTATAAGATCATGATTTACTTTACTCTGATGCTGCTGCTGGCAGCTGGATCCTGTGAGGAGCTTTCAGTGGATTCACACTAGTAAACACTTTAGAAAACACTGAATATTCAGATGAATGACGTTGCAACATTTCAGCCACTGTATATTGACTCTTCTATAACGTGATTATTGATTGTAGTCTTTTTTTCTGCTTTTCAGTTTTGTTAAAGAACACTATGTACTAGAATATGTATGTGTGTCTTCTGACATCTTATGAATATGCTAACATATTGCTAGAACAAATATTTTCTGTTTTGAATCTTTTCAAATGTGTTATTCACTCATCATTTCGATGAATGCATTTGCTTTTCTATCATTCAGTTCAATAGTTCTGATGCATTTGGACTATGAGCATGAATTATGGTGTGCTCGTGATACATAATGAAAAACTATTAAGGATTTTGTTATCACAACACAGGCCAACAAACTTCTAAAATAGTGATCTTAAGTCCACAGAGGGCTAAACTTCTGTTATCAGTTAATTTCAGGAGGTTTTTCTGTTTCCTAATGTTTCTGAACATATCATCTTTAGAGACTCACTTCCCCTCTCTCTGCACCTCTGGGACCACATCTGCGACTGTGAAACTTTGTAGAAACTGTCAGCAATGCAAATAAACTTTATTAAAACGGGAGACATGTCTTTCACATACATTTGCAAATCAGTGTATGCATCCAGGCGTGAAGCGGCTTGCATGCACGCAGACTGACACACAACCTCAGAAAGAGAATTGACAATGATATCAAATACACACAATGTTATGGGCTTATATAATCACTTTAGATATAAGACATACAGGATACAGGTTGAAATCAACAGCAGCACTAGCTGAGTTGATTCATCTGTAGTGTTTGAGTTGTTTAGGTTGTGTGTGTATTTACTTTACTACTACTTTGATGTGTTACATCATGTATGATGAGTGTGGCCTTGCAATGAGTTCCTCTTAGTTATAACTGGGGAGCGTTAGTTATCGCAGCTGCGTGACCAATGATGCTTGACAAAACTGTTTTGCATTTGAGGCTGTGATACTGAAAGTGCACCAGAAACAACCAGGGGCATTGATGGTTTGAATATTCTGACATTAAAATTCATTGCCTTTCTTATAAGGGGTGGTAAAATAATAAATAAAAAAAAAAGTTAAAAGTAAGGTCAGTGAAGGAAATACTGATGAACTCCTGTAGAGTGTGCTGTTGTTATTATTATTTGTTTTAACCATGAACCACAATTAATAATGAAAATTACAATTGACAGCTTTCGAGGCAATTGGTAATATATTAGAAAATATTCTGATAAATTATCATTGGTATATTCATCATACCAACTGTCAGAAAGGTCATGCTCGCTCTTTCTTTCTTTCTTTCTTTCATATCTGATACGTTTCCACAAGTGACATTGTATCCCCATGTGGAAGGACAAACAACTACATAAAAATGAATAAACCATACATGATACTATTATGATGATCATAAAAAAAATAACCCAGATGATGTCTCACTTTATTCTATGATTCCTATATCCTTTCATCTCATCAAATCAATCTCATCAGATTATCAAGTCAACAGAGGCCCAGTCTCTTTTGCAGATTCTCATTTATGTGCTGTGGTATGAAGTGGATCAGGTAGGAAAGGGTGATGAATACAAACTAAATCTGTAAGATAAAGTGCTAAATAACATGTTTATATTCAATATACCAAAATATGTGTTCCTATTAAAATGTCACTATTTCTGCATGATCCTTCCTTTATATCCTGCCAGCGTCCTTCTTTATGCAAAGTTAACTTCCTTACAGTCTGCTATAAACACTTGATATCACGCTGTCAGTTGCAGCAGAAGAAGAGAAGCTCCCATCAGATCATCTTCAATAGCAACCATGTTCTCTGTAGCTCTGCTGCTGCTGCTGGCTGCTGGATCCTGTGAGTCTCACTGAGGCAGAGACACTGACACTATGATCACAGCACACTGACTGTTCACTGTTGTTACACTGATTCAATACTCAACATGTTTTCCTCCACAGGTGTGAAGTGTGAACAGTTGACACAGCCAGCCTCAGTGACTGTGCAGCCAGGTCAACGTCTGACCATCACCTGTCAGGTGTCTTATTCTGTTGGCAGCTATTGGACAGCTTGGATCAGACAACCTGCAGGGAAAGGACTGGAGTGGATTGGTAGCAAAAATACTGGAGGCACCTACTACAAAGATTCACTAAAGAACAAGTTCAGTATTGACTTAGACTCTTCCAGCAACAGAGTGACTCTAATCGGAGAGAATATGCAGCCTGAAGACTCTGCTGTGTATTACTGTGCCAGAGACCCACAATAACACAAACCATCAGCAGAGCTGAACAAAAACCCCTCAGTGTCTGAACACTTGTAACCTGAAGCCACCAGAGGAGGAGCCCTCACACCACTAATGATTTCAACACCAGTTCACTGTAACAATAGCAGGAAACAGTCGTTTAACATGTTCAACCATTATGAAAGTAACAGAACTATAACATATTGTATGTATAGATATATAATTTTGGCTGACAACGTTTAGTTTTAGTTTGGGGCCTCATATGAATATTAATTATTTTTATCAGCCTGGACCAACGAGGAGAGGAAAGACTGCACAGCACAAGGAATGTAATGTTTTCTCCTTTTACTCATGATAATGCAAAATATTAACAGAACACCTTCACAGCTTTTGGTCCGCTCTGTCTCTAGTTCAGATGCAAATATTACAGGTGACCTCAGTAGATCAATTATTAGCAAACTGCAAATGAGTTACACAGGCTGTGATATCAAAATAAAGAAATGTCATTAATATCTGATCTGGTTTTACTACTTGATTGATAAACATATTTTCATGTATTCTCATTAGTTTTCTTCTCCTTCATTTTATTCCTACTGTGGTTTTCTGTTCTGTGACATCCTCCATATATGACTCATGAACACTCAAAGGGAGTAACTTTGATATTATTATTTCTGTTCAAATGTTCATGTATTATATTAATATTGCATAACTTCAGAAGATCAATCTTGGTCTGTGCTCACTGTGAGGAGGAGTCAATGCAAAACTCAGACATCTTCTACCTCTACTTATACTGTATGACTGAAGAGAGGATGACAGAGAACAGTGGACACACAGTTAAACATGATGGACTATAGGACAGGACTGCTGCTTTTAACTATCTGCTGGGCAGGTGAAGATTGACACATATTTTCAGTTAAAGTTGTCTTTGAAATATTACCAGCTTAAAAAAAATGATTATTTTCCTTTTTCATCTTAACAGGTGTTGATGGTCAAACTCTGACACAATCTGATCCAGCAGTTAGAAAACCTGGAGAATCTCACAAACTGACCTGCACAACATCTGGATTGTCATTCAGCGGCAACTGGATGACCTGGATCAGACAGGCTCCTGGAAAAGGACTGGAGTGGGTTGCAACTATCAGATATGACAGTGCTGAGATCTACTACTCTCAGTCAGTTCAAGGCCGTTTCACCATCTCCAGAGACAACAGCAGAGAGCAGCTGTATCTGCAGATGAACAGTCTGAAGACTGAAGATTCTGCTGTTTATTATTGTGCTCGACACTCACAGTGACTGGAGTTGGTTGAACAGCTGTACAAAATCCTGCCGTGCTCATCATCACTGATCTGAAATAACCTCCAACTATCTCATGTGATTAATATACTCAGTTTAAGTAGTTATATATATTTCAAGGGAGAGTATTTCTAAACAAAGCTGTATATCATTTGAATATTTGAATTACATTAAATACAAAGTTTTCCTTTTCACAAAATAACTCAAATTAATATTTGTGCCTCCCATGAGATTAATCAATAATAGATGTTGGATGGGAAAGATGAGTGTTTTCACCAACAACTTAAATTAAAATCATTCTTCAGATAAGATGATCATTGAATATATAAACATCAGTTGATCAGTTAAATATTTTATCTAAATGTCCAACCTGAGAGTTATTTGTTAACAGTGTGATTATCTCACCTTTTCTTAGTCTGCAGGACTAAAACATATTATTTTATAATATATTACTTATTATTTTGATTTCACATTACTGGTTTGACCAGTAATAATAAAATAAATCATATTACAAATAGGTGTAATATAGTTTTCATGGACTAAGAATGTATAAATTAGCCATTATGTATAAAATTGACAGTAACAAAATAAATTTGATGAAACTTTTAATCAAAACATTTCTAAAAAAATAACTTCACTCAACATTTCTTTGTTGTTATGCAGGTATAGATGTTGTGAATCACTGTTGGTTTGAATGCTGTTTTATTTTGTCTTGTGTTCTATCCATAAATTTGACTTTCAAAGCAGTGATGTAGGAGGAGCTCCTGTAAACAAATTCTCACATGGATTCAATGGACATCATATTTAAAGGAAGCTGAAAACATACTATGCACACTTTTAACATGGCTTACAGAAAGCTGACACTCCTGGTAGTTGCTCTGTTTGTTTCAACTGGTGCTGAAGGCTGGACCATAGAAGAGTCTGAAGCAGCAGTTAGAAAACCTGGAGAATCTCACAAACTGACCTGCACAACATCTGGATTGTCATTCAGCAGCTACTATATGGCCTGGATCAGACAGGCTCCTGGAAAAGGACTGGAGTGGGTTGCAACTGATGCAGGTGGCAGCAGCAAATACTACTCTCAGTCAGTTCAAGGCCGTTTCACCATCTCCAGAGACAACAGCAGAGAGCAGCTGTATCTGCAGATGAACAGTCTGAAGACTGAAGATTCTGCTGTTTATTATTGTGCTCGAGACTCACAGTGACTGGAGTTGGTTGAACAGCTGTACAAAATCCTGCCGTGCTCATCATCACTGATCTGAAATAACATCCAACTATCTCATGTGATTAATATCCTCAGTTTAAGTAGTTATATATATTTCAAGGGAGAGTATTTCTAAACAAAGCTGTATATCATTTGAATATTTGAATTACATTAAATCTTTTTCACAAAAAGAAGTCAAATCAATATTTGTGATAAGATAATCATTGAATAAACAAACATCAGTTGAGCAGTTAAACATTTTGTCTAATTGTCTAACCTGAGACTTATTTGTTAACAGTGTGATTTTCTCACCTTTTCTTAGTCTGCATTAAACTGTCAACATTGTCACTAAACCCACTAAAGGTTGTTTTACACTAATATCTTCTTTATAGGATAAAGCAAATACTTTTATACATATCATCAAAACAGTTTCAGTTGCTGAGCATCTGTTTAAAGGCTCCAAGTTTCTCTGATCTACATGTCTGTGACTTCAAACATTTGGAAACACTGAAAACATCTAACAGTGGACTGATGAGAAAGAATTATATTTTTATTACATCTATTGTTGTTTTTTGTTTTTATTGAACTCATAACACAAAACAGCCAATGACATAACAATTGTGTTGCTGAAATCATTGTCCATGTTCAGGTACGGTAATATCAATATCATATTTAAATATCTAATGTGTGTGTCACAATTCAAGAGTGACAAATAATGTTGTTGTTCATGAAATGAACACTAGAGGGCAGTCACTATCAACTCTCTGTTATTTGTCACAGTCATGAGACACCCAGGTTCATTCTTCTCACTCATCTGAACTGAATGATGAACTGAACTAGATGTTTATACATTTGTGAGCTTGATTCAACACATCACAGACAGGCCAGGATCACAATGACTGCAGTGTTATCTTATTCATTTTCATTCCTTCAGTTATCATTGTTATGAGTTAGTATTGATCAATGCCATCTTTGCTCTGTTACAGCTGCCTTCACTGTGCTTTGTATTTCATGTTTATATGCTGAAATATTCCTGTATATAATCACCTTTAAATATGTATGTTGCAGTACTTTGACGTTTGCTGCTACTGATAGTAATTTTACAAGGACATTGTGAAATATGCATCAGTTAATAGTTTCTTAATTTTTTTGAATAATATGAAATGCAACAAATGCGAATTGGTGGAATTTTGTTTGAAGTTCGATAGTTAAAAGGCCTCTGGGACACAAATCAGATCATTAATTCAGCAGTTTTAAAAACAGAGTAAAATCCAGTCCAGTTTCTTTCCTGTGAGGAGGAGTCAATGCAAAACATTGATGTCTTCCACCTCTACTTATCTGACTGCAGAGAGGATGACAGAGAACAGTGGACACACAGTTTAACATGATGGACTTTAAGACAGGAGTGCTGCTTTTAACTATCTGCTGGGCAGGTGAAGATTTTTACAGATCTTAATATGACACTGCTTTTACAGTATTTGTGACACCCGCCTATTTCACCTGACTTTCCTTTTTCATCTTGACAGGTGTTAATGGTCAAACTCTAACACAATCTGATCCAGCAGTTAGAAAACCTGGAGAATCTCACAAACTGACCTGCACAACATCTGGATTGTCATTCAGCAGCAACTGGATGACCTGGCTCAGACAGGCTCCTGGAAAAGGACTGGAGTGGGTTGCAACTATCAGCCATACCAGTGCTTATATCTACTACTCTCAGTCAGTTCAAGGCCGTTTCACCATCTCCAGAGACAACAGCAGAGAGCAGCTGTATCTGCAGATGAACAGTCTGAAGACTGAAGATTCTGCTGTTTATTATTGTGCTCGAGACTCACAGTGACTGGAGTTGGTTGAACAGCTGTACAAAATCCTGCCGTGCTCATCATCACTGATCTGAAATAACCTCCAACTATCTCATGTGATTAATATCCTCAGTTTAAGTAGTTATATATATTTCAAGGGAGAGTATTTCTAAACAAATTAATATTTGTGCCTCCCATGAGATTAATCAATAATAGATGTTGGATTGGAAAGATGAGTGTTTTCACCAACAACTTAAATTAAAATCATTCTTCAGATAAGATGATCATTGAATATATAAACATCAGTTGATCAGTTAAATATTTTATCTAAATGTCTAACCTGAGACTTATTTGTTAACAGTCTGATTATCTCACCTTTTCTTAGTCTGCAGGACTAAAACATATTATTTTATAATATATTACTTATTATTCTGATTTCACATTACTGGTTTGACCAGTAATAATAAAATAAATTATATTACAAATAGGTGTAATATAGTTTTCATGGACTAAGAATGTATAAATTAGCCATTATGTATAAAATTGACAGTATCAAATCAAATCAAATCAAATCAAATCAAATTTTATTTATATAGCCCAAAATCACAAAATACATTTGTCTCAGAGGGCTTTACAATCTGTACAGGGAGTGACACCCTCTGTCCTTAGACCCTCGATTCGAGTGAGGAAAAACTTGCCCAGCAAAAAACCTTTTAACAGGGAAAAAGGTGGAAGAAACCTCAGGAAGAGCCACAGAGGAGGGATCCCTCTCCCAGGACGGACAGACGTGCAATGATGTCACATGTACAGAACAAATCAACACACACATATTGTACACTCACAATGAATAATAATGAATTACAATAGATGATAAGAATAGGTTACAATGAATGATGAATTATTACAGTAGCAGCAAATCATTACATAACTATAAACTGTAACAAAATAAATTTGATGGAACTTTTAATCAAAACATTTCTAAAAAAATAACTTCACTCAACATTTCTTTGTTGTTATGCAGGTATAGATGTTGTGAATCACTGTTGGTTTGAATGCTGTTTTATTTTGTCTTGTGTTCTATCCATAAATTTGACTTTCAAAGCAGTGATGTAGGAGGAGCTCCTGTAAACAAATTCTCACATGGATTCAATGGACATCATATTTAAAGGAAGCTGAAAACATACTATGCACACTTTTAACATGGCTTACAGAAAGCTGACACTCCTGGTAGTTGCTCTGTTTGTTTCAACTGGTGCTGAAGGCTGGACCATAGAAGAGTCTGAAGCAGCAGTTAGAAAACCTGGAGAATCTCACAAACTGACCTGCACAACATCTGGATTGTCATTCAGCAGCTACTATATGGCCTGGATCAGACAGGCTCCTGGAAAAGGACTGGAGTGGGTTGCTTATATCAGTGCTAACAGTGCTTATATCTCCTACTCTCAGTCAGTTCAAGGCCGTTTCACCATCTCCAGAGACAACAGCAGAGAGCAGCTGTATCTGCAGATGAACAGTCTGAAGACTGAAGATTCTGCTGTTTATTATTGTGCTCGAGACTCACAGTGACTGGAGTTGGTTGAACAGCTGTACAAAATCCTGCAGTGCTCATCATCACTGGGCTGATAGATCCTGATAATTAAATATATGTTTGTGGTTTATTTTTTATTATTATTTTTTGACGAACACACACCAACCCTGTGTTACATTCAGAAAACCTGCTCTTGAAGAAAAATAATCATTTTAGATCATTTTAATAAACATTAAAACACCATTGTCCATTTATAAATAAATAAAATGACGTATAATTCATGCTCATAGCAGTCATGTACACTGGGTGTGTTGATAGGTAAAACTTACATAAGTAGTAAGGTTTGGTAGCAAAGTGACTCAGTGACTGGAGTTGGTTGAGCAGTTGTACAAAGCCCTACAGTACTCATCATCATCATCGGGCTGAAATAACCTCAATAACCCCCTACTAACTATCTCATGTGATTCATTTCCTCAGTTTAAGTAGTTCAAGAAAATGACGTCCATCCTTTACTCACATTCATCTTTTTGAGAAACGTGATGTTTTGTTGGGCCTTAAACAGACATTTTCCAAGATCATCTCATAGATATGTAAATCAGATTAATAAACAGAACTGTGTTCCTTATAGAGAAAAGATTAAATTAAGATTCTTGTTTTCCAAGAGATAAAAACTGTGAAATGGTGAAAAGTGTTGTGCACCCTGAGAGCTTAAATGTAAACAATATTTATGATGAAATAATCACTGAACTATAAAATCATTTAAATATTTTGTCTAAAACATTAAGATTAACTTGTTAACAGTCTGACTATCTCACCTTTTCTTAGTTTGTAGGATTAAGATGAAATCAAAGAGCACAGTACTTACTGGCTACAGTAGAGGATGAGGAGTGTGACACTGATGAAGTTTCAAACTATTTCAACTGTCAACATTATCAGCTAAGACAGCAAACACACTGAGTTATTGTTTATTAATATAATATTCTTTTTAAGGAAAACAAATACTTTTATGCATATCATCAGACAGCTTTCAGTTCCTGAGCACGTTTAGATGTAAGATGAGTTTCTCTTGGCGACATGTCTGTGGCTTGAAACATTCACAAACTTTTATATTCAAAACTCTATATTCAAATCTTAAATGTAAGATATCTAAATAAAAGGTTATGTATTATTCAACAATATGCAAATACATGTTACTCATAAGGAAGTGAAGTGTGTGTGTGTGTGTCAGTGAGAGGTGAGAGGACAGAAGAGCTCACATCAGTTCAGCTTCAACATCAACCATGTTCTCTGCAGCTCTGATGCTGCTGCTGGCAGCTGGATCCTGTGAGGAGCTTTCAGTGGATTCACACTAATAAACACATTAGAAACACTGAATATTCACATGAATGATGGAGATAATGTTGATTTGTGTCTCCACAGGTGTGTACAGTATTGATCTCATCCAGCCAGACTCAGTGGTTGTGCAGCCTGGACAGACTTTGACCGTCACCTGTCAGGTCTCTGGTTATTCTCTGACTGATGACAGCTATGCAACAGGTTGGATCAGACAGCGTGAAGGAAAACCAATGGACTGGATTTTGCATCGATGGGGAGGAGGAAGCTTTTATCAAAATAATGATCTGAAGAACAAGTTCCTTTATAACACGTACGCAAGTTCAGTGAAATTAACAGGACAGAATCTGCAGCCTGAGGACACAGCTGTTTATTACTGTGTACGTACTCCCACAGTGATACAAAGCACCAACAGACCTGCACAAATACCCAGTGACTTAAACACAAACAAACACACTCCAATATATGAACATTAATAAAGATAATAATATCTGCTTAGTTGATAAATATGTTTTTATGGAATTCACTGAACAATAAAGGTATTTTTTTTTCCTGGTAGAAGAAGATTTGAATATTAAAATACAGATTTAATTTTAACTTAAACTGAATTTGACATCAATCCAAGAAAGATATGACATATTTTAATGAATGTATTTATTTGTTCTTGTCATGCCTAGAGAAGATGGGGAAACTAAAATAATATTTGATAAACAAATGGCTCTAAAGAGAGGAACAAAGACTTTTTAAACCTGTAGGAGGAGGTCTATGCAAACTCTTCCTTCCTTATAAACGCACCATCAGCAGCTGTCATAGTTTGCAGCAAAACACTGGAACAGTTTTATACATTGTTAACACACTCTGATCAGAAAGGACTGAACCACAGTGTTTATTACACAATGAAAAACACAATTGCCTGGAGTTTATTATTTGTAGTTACTATTCATGGTAAGAAAAAACAATTGTTTCACTTCTTTGTTAAATGTCCAACCGGTTATTTTGAGATCTGATGCGTGATGATCTTCATTTCTTTGTTTACAGGAGTTTGGAGTGAGATCAAACTGGACCAGTCTCCCTCTGAGGTGAAAAGACCCGGAGAGACAGTGAAGATGTCGTGTATCATATCTGGTTATAGCATGACAAGCTACTACATTAACTGGATACGACAGAGACCAGGCAAAGCTCTGGAGTGGATTGGGAGGATGAACACAGGTTCAAACTCTGCGATCTACGCCAGCTCCTTTCAAAGTCGCTTCATCATGACTGAAACTGTGTCCAGCAGCACTCAGTACCTCGAGGTCAAGAGCCTGACAGCAGAAGATTCTGCTTTTTACTTCTGTGCTCGAAGAAGCACAGTGACTGAATACAGTGAAGCAGCTGCACAAAAACCTCCACAGACTATATGAGCAGTTATGTGATGATGACCTGGGTTTTCTAATCAGCTGCATGTTACAAAAGCAAAAATATCCACTATAGTTGGTTGTTTTTATGCTCTTTCTGCATTTACAACACTAACAGAAATACAGAGTCATTTCAACTGTCAAATCACAATTTAAATTGCAAAAGTCACAATGTGATAACTACAAATGAAATGAGTTTGAAATGGAAGAGAGGATGACAGAGAACAGTGGACACACAGTTAAACATGATGGACTATAGGACAGGACGGCTGCTTTTAACTATCTGCTGGATAGTTGTTGACATCATCAACAACTATCCGCTGTTGATGATGATGATAAAAAACCTGGAGAATCTCAACAAACTGACCTGTACGTATGCAGGAATATCAGATGATAATGCTCATATCAGCTGGATCAGACAAGCTGAAGGAAAAGGGCTGGAGTGGGTTGCCGACATTTCTGATCCGAGTGAAAGCATTAAAGCTTATTCCACATCAGTCCAGAACCGCTTCACCATTTCCAGAGACAACAATGTAGACCAGGTGTATCTGCAGATGAACAGCCTGACGCCTGAAGACTCTGCTGTTTATTATTGTGTTCGGAGGCCACAGTGATACAGGAAGCCACAGAGCTGAACACAAACCTCTGCAGATGTCACTGTGACACTCACTCCTAGAAAGTTCTGAAACCACTTTATACAAAAGCATCAAATACACCAAACTTGACCCCTCAAATCTATTGAAGATTATTCTAAATGTATAAAATCAACCTGATCAAATTCATCAATCAATTGTTTTGATGTCTCAGGTTTTTTTTTTCCTTTAATCTCATAATGATAATAAATGAATTATACAATCCATCGTTTATTCTTATTTAAATGAGTTCAGGCGTCTTCAAGTCTCGTGGGAAGTTGAATGTTTTAAATATCCAAATATTTCTCAGATATCCTAAAATATTGAAAAAATATATTTTTGATTATTTTGAATTTAAAATATTGTTCAACAAACTAATGTAGCTCGCCAGATAACAATGCTTCAACTTTAAATAAAGTGATAATTGCCACTTGATTGTTTGACATTAAATCGTTAAGATAAATAAAATAGTAATAAATGATAAAATAGGTTGAGAGAAAATTATTACCTACAACCAATTTCTACTTTTTTTTACATATTTTAAAAACATAAAGTGATATGTTATGGATAATGAAAGTACATTTTTAAAATGATATGTGTATTTTAAACATTAAATATAGTTTTGCTGATTAGAATTAATTTTGTTGTTTTATTCTTACTCACAGCTGACAAAGAATAGTCAGTCCCCTTCCTCTCCAGGGCAGGAAACAATGTTGGGTTTTTGTACGAGGGTTTATCATCGTGATACTTTGGGGGTCACTGTGATATACATCCATACAAAAACCTCAGAGCAACAATGTCACACTCATCCATTCCTGGAATGAAAGAGAAGGACAGGACAAAGCATTTCCTACTGGAATATGAGGTAACTGTTGTGTTTATCATTTTTTATTGAGCATATTAAAAGTTAAAAGTTAGTTAATTAGAAGTTGAAAGTCGTTCTTAGTGCACAGATGGAAATGTTGTCTTCCAGTAAATCTTCATTAAAAAAAACAACTGATAAACCCGACGCTCACAGGATGAGACCAGGGTATCATGTTTATCTGAAAAATAGACAGGATTTGTATGTTTTATACATTAATCGAGGTTTTAAAGTGTTTTATCTGCTGCTTCAGGTTTTTGTACAGGCAGCCAGTGGAGATGCAGCACTGTGGTTATTTTGACTACTGGGGTCGTGGGACTGAAGTCACAGTACAGTCAGGTAAGAAACTTAAACATCATATTTTCATTGATCAGTTTATTTTTTCTTTTTTAAAATGTGATTATTGATGGTTGAGACGCTTAACTCTTTGTCTTATTTCGGTCTATACTTTTATTGGAGAAACTAGAAAAAAAGAGCAGACGAGATGTTTTTACTGCAGCTGTGTCTTAGAAAGCGTTCGGAAAACTTTTTGTTACGTTTGGAAGAATATTTGGACCGGATTGAATATATAAAAATCTTAATTAGACAAAGTAATACAGTTGTTTGAGGTTTTAAATGTTAGTGCCATTGTGTTATAAAGCACCAGTCTGTTAATTTGTGTACTGGACAAATCAACAAAAATAATCTCTAAGGACAATACTATATTATTACATATTCATATCGTTCTTCCATTTTATCATGCAAACTTATTATCTATTAATTTCCTAGTTATTATTCAGTTCTGTGACGATTTAGATGAAACTGACGAGTGTTTTAAAGAAAATTATAATTTTTATTGGTTGTGAAACATCCCAATACCCCCAACAAAAAAATTATATTATATTATATTATATTACATTATTTTCACAGCTAATAACAAAAAGAAGTGATCAGTATTGTGACAAAAATCCAATAAATGTCCAAAACTCTGATGATAATTATTACAAATATTATGAAATATTACTTCATCCTTCTTATCACAATCTTTTGAGGGTTATTAATCAGCAGTTTCAGCAGTTTTTAACTTAACAATGTAAAGTTATTTTAGATATTTCATAATGATCTTTCATCACAAACTTGTCTGTCAGTCAATCCAGTTATGTGAAGTTTACATAAACAGAAACTGCTGGAATGACATTAAAACACAATTATGTGGAATGATCGAATAAAAAGTCTAAAAAAAAAAATCATTTCATAATACATGCGCTGAGTTTTAAGAAAACAATGTACGGGATTATTTCACAATATTATGGTGAGGCTATATTAAATATGTTGGGTTCATTTATGTATAATTTCTGGATGTATTTAATATTGAACACTTGGTCTCCATTGTAATTGTGAGAACAGGAGCAATCATTATTTGTAATCAGCTTTACAGACGATAATTGGAAATTGAACAGATAATTGATTTGTCTTGTTAATTTACATGATTTGAAACTTCTGGAGTTTGAACTTCTTTCACAGACACCGTTTCAGCGCCATCTCTCTATCCTGTTGTTAACTGTGCATCAACGCCTGGAGATGATATCACCGTCGGTTGTCTTGCACTTGACTTCTACCCAAATAAGCTCACTATGGAATGGACCGATGCCAGCGGGGCCACCGTGAAATCTGAACAATATCCTCCAGTTGCAAAAAACAACAAATACACACAAATCAGCGTTGCCAAGTTGCGGAAATCTGACTGGGACTCAAGGAAGTCTTTAAAATGTTCTGTGAATCACGATGGAAATAACAAAGAACTGCGAGTGCAAAGTATGTGATTTTAAACTTATCGTCTCTCTCTCTTTATTAACTTATGAGTCTGTGTGCATCAATTTCTCCTGTGAACAAATCATCTTGTCATTTGCCAAATATGCGTACAGAATAATGTCAAAGTCTTGCTGTTTCCTCCACCTTTTGTTTAGAGAGGCTTCCTGCAAAGGTCACGTTGATTTCAATGCCGAGTGAAGACACCCAGGCCCTGGTGTGTACGATTGAGGATAGCATCAATGGAACGAATGTATTTTTTAATTGGAAAAAGAACAACATAAAGGTGGACAACTTCATTCAAACTAATTTCCAAAATATTGGACAATTATATTCGGCTGTCAGTGTCCTGAAGGTCAAGAACACAGACTGGGACAGTAAAGCTGTTTTTACCTGTGAGGTGACTCATCGAGGACAAACACATAAAAAAAAGATCTCCAAAGGTACAATGCTATTGTGATTACAACTAAATGCTATTGTGGCTAATAATACAATATTAAACATGACACAAATGATCCTTCACATGTTAGTAAATGACACTGAGCCGTATCTCTGTTGCTCTCCCTCGTCTAGCTTCAATCACCGTGACGCTGAACCCTCCGAGTGCCAAAACAATTTTCACCAACAACCAGGCAGAGTATGAGTGTGTCGTCACTGGAGAAGACAAAGACATTGTATCTGAATCTGTAATCACTTGGCAGATCAATGGAGAAGATGTCAATAAAGAAACAAAGGTTGCAGATCATCCGTACAGCAAAACCAGCACACTGACTGTCACTGAGTGGCAGCAAGTCAGCAACGTGCGCTGTTCTGCCACTAGAGAAGACATGACGCCAGTTATTCAAGACCTGACTGTCCACAAAGGAGGTATGTCACTCAATGATGGAGACTGATTGGTAGGACAGTGATCTGTGAGTCAACTCACACGCACACACACACACACACGCTTAAAACTAAACCTACCTGTTAAATATACTGTCTCTTTCAGATGGGACAGAGCCAACAGTGACGGTCCACACTCTCCCACAGGAGGACATCGACAGAAACTCAGATGTCACTCTGGTGTGTCTGGTCTCCAGTTCTGTGCAGCAGGATTACTACATAGCCTGGTCAGGTGACAGCGGACGGCAAACTGGGAACTACGCTGACGGCATCACCTCCCGACCTCAGAAGACCAAAGATGGCTACTTAGTTACCAGTGTTTACAGCGTCGCTAAGACAGAATGGGAGCAGCAGAACTTTGTTGTCACCTGCAACGTGTGGCCTGCTGGAAGCAATATGTCCATGACATCACGAGGTGTGTCTAATGCCATGGGTAACTCGATTGAATGTGACAAATAGTAGATTGAGCTTTAAATGTGGTATTTTGTGCTAATGTGTCGCTCTGTCTCTGTACGTATTTTGACAGTGAACGTGTCAGTTTAGTTTTGTTTGTCATCATATTGTGTTTCGGTCTGTCCTTGTCATGTTGTCTAACAGCTTGTGTGCTGACTGTTTCAAATAAATGTTGCATGGAGACACTTCTGTCACAGTGTTTGAAAGCAAAATGAAAAGCAAATGGTAAAGCGTCTCTTTGTCACTATGAGTAGTTTTCAGTTGAGTACACACATATATATATATATATATATATATATATATATATATATATATAGAGAGAGAGAGAATCGTGTCTATGCGGTATTGTATTAGAAACCTTTGGTAACAAATACACACACGCACATGTGCGCGAACACACAAATCACACACATCACACTCACATCTCTCTCATCTAACAGTTTATACATTCCTCTTCTTAGATTTTCCTTTCCAGTCAATCCTGAGTATTGCTCTGAGCTGCACAGATTCCACTGGAGAGGACGAGTTCAGGAGCCTGTGGTCCACAGCCTCCTCCTTCATATTCCTCTTCATATTCACTCTCTTCTATAACATGATATTCAGTCTGGTCAAGGTAAACATGCAGGTCTTTCAGTTGTGCTCAAGTCGAGTGACTGCATAATATATAATATAGGGTATGAAATAAACTCCAATCATGTTAACAATAGAATGAAATATAACAGGAAGTGGTGTTTGGTCTCCTTGTGTTGGCGTAGCTGGAGCAGGTTTGTCTTCTACAAAGATCCTCAAATAAAGACTGGAACAAATGAGTCCATTTAGCTCGATAAAACAATGAAACAAGCAAAAGAATCAGGAAATATCACATCAGTGAATGATCACAGCCTGTCTGGGGTCAAAAGTGATTCAAAAGTTGACACTGATTTTCTGATTTTGAAGTCATCAAACAGTCTAAAGCCTCAGGGCCTTTTATACAGAACATGTGTGATGCATTATGAAGCCAGAGGAGTGACATTAATGGACTAAATTGACATTCAAGGAGTTTCTTTCAGTAATATATGAAGAGTTAATCGGCTCTCAATCAGTCTCAGAAAATGACACAGTACAGTGGTGTGAAATGCATCACTTTCAGTATGCTGGCTCTGCTTTGAACAAAGTTTTTTTTTTTGGCTAATCAGCACATTTAGACAGCAGAGTGGAGAACTTCTCCGACCACAGAAAATACGCTGGTCTGTGTGTAATGTTTTATTAGATTAGCAACATTACAGAGAGCAAACACTTAGTGTGTGAAGATAATATTTCATGCAGGTTCTTAAAATAGTTATTGAAATGAACTGTTAATGCAATGGTTATAAAACACCACCTGCAGCAGATCTGCTGGTCAGAGCTGTCTACTGTAGAGTTCATTTATTGACAATCTTCCAACTAGATGAATCTGCAGACTTTTTAACTGTTTAATGTTTTATTAATTTTGCTTTTTGTTTGTTTTTTTCAGATGAAAAGACAATAAAAGATGAGATGGATGCACGGCATACACGGCTGCAGGTCTACAGTTTTAAATTTTTTTCAAACAATCAATGATCTACTGTATATTACTAAAATAAACATAATGATTAAGTAGATCACTGAAAATGGATTTCTCTGTAACCTGTGAAAACTTTTCATTGATACATGAATAAATTGTATTGTTGTAAAAATAGATATTTTCTACACATAATTTTGTGTTTTCTTGTTTCGACTATGCATCTTTTCATTTGTGATTCCATGTTTGCTCGTTTTGTTTTCTGATTATATTTGCTTTCAACATTGATTCAATAAATATTATAAATACTAAATATCCAACTTGCAGTTTATATGATTTGGGCCGTCACATTGACATTTTATGGAGTATGAATGTTTCTAAGAACAACTAATATAGCATCAGTTCAAGTCCACAGACCGTAAATGCATGTTATCAGTTAAACTAAGAAGGTTTTTCTGTTTCCTGGTGCTTCGAGTCATATTATATTTAGAGTTGCTTCCCCTCTCTCTCTCTGCACCTCTGGGACCACACCTGCAGCTGTGAAACTTTGTGGAAACTGTCAGTGCTACAAATAAACTTCCTTGAAACATTTTTCATTTGCATCTCAGCTTGTATCCATGCGTGAAGTGGCTCATACATACAAAAGACACACTCCAGATACAAGTATGATTGATTGTTATGTTGTTTTTGTTGCTGTATGGTGCATGATTGCTTAAAAATGTGGGCGCGAGATACAACATAGATACAGCGAGTGTTTTCATCTTTCATTCATGACATGAGTAACTACTTACCAGCCAAAGAAAAGCAGAAAGGTGCTGCACAGAGCCAATACTTCTGTTATGAGAAGTTATTGAAACACTTTCATTTAACTTGGTGCAATGTTATTTGATAAAAATGAGCTTTTTACAGCTTGGACTTTGACTGCTGACAGATACAGTCGACGAGATGCTGTTTCTAAATTGGTTCAACAATCTTCATCTATTCATTTCTTCATACTTATTGTTTATTTATGTGTCACTTTGTAAAGTTCATCAAATACTGCAATTGATTCATTGAGAAGAATCTGTCAGCTTTGTGTTTTGTGCCTTTAAACACATCATAGAAAAAAAACAAAACTAATGTTCATACACAAACAATCTCATATCACAAAAGTTTGTGTGTAGAATTTTAGACACATTGTCCTCTCTGGGAAAAATGCATTAAAACAATATGTATTTCTATCTATGTCTGTTGCTCAATAGTTAATAATATTGTTAATTTAGATAAATTGCATTATCTCAAACTGGGCGTATACAGTCTGATCAGATTTATTTAGATCTAGATTAAACTCATAGACTCCTAGAACTTAATGTTTGATATAATGAGGAAGGAAAGCACTTGACTGGTGAGGTGACTTTAAAGATACACAGAACAACTTGAAATTCCTGGTTGTGCTGCCATCTAGAGGCTCCTACTTGCACTGCACCTACTCCGAAGTACAGCACTTCACACACACACAGATTATTATCCAGCGCTATATCACAGTTCGGTGTGGTCACGAGTGCAACAGACCTGTACCTTTCAGCCCATAGAGGTCAGTGCAACATCATTTTTTAGATCTTTAAAAGCTTTTTCAGTCGTGGGTTTTGTCTGAGGTTGATAAAATACAAATGTACTAGTAATGACATTAACAAGCACACGTCAGACACCATCACCAGAATATGATGAAGCAGATGGCATTAATTTGGCCCAATGTCTCCCTTTACAAAGGTTAACTGCAGCTAAGTGCATCACTGTCCATGTCATTCACTCACAGTGCCTTTGCCATAATGCAGTTTAGTGAACGCCAAGTTCAAGTTTAAACAGCACATATGCACATAAAGTTTGTGTGCGTGCTTGTGTCACTGTGGTTACTATAGTGACCGGCTATACAGCATTTATTACACAACATACCAAAACCATGTTGTGAGACTCATCTGTATCTCTCCTCTTTAACCTCAAAGCTAAAGTTGAATGAACAATGAGAATATCAGATTTGTGTCAAATATTATTGTGACACTGCTGATTTAACACTGTGGTGATTTATGAGGCAACAGTTAGAGGTATTGAGGTATTTCATTATACTATATCATTACTTATATCATTATCCATGTGTGTATGCAATATGTTCAGTTCAGTTCTTCAAACTGTTTGTTAATGAAAACCGCTTAAATATTATTTGCACATTGACATTCAGAGATCAACTCGTGTATATTTTGTTGCGTTTGATCTTAACGTTAGTTGTTAAAGTAAAATGAAGGTAAAAGTGTTTGTGTTGTGTGATGATGTGCAGTGTTGTGTCAGGACATCAAATGCATAAAAGTGACACACTTTCACAGTTTTTGAGCTAAATGTTAATGTTGGCGTGCCAATATACTCACAGTGGTAATACCAACATGCTGATGTTAAGCATCTGTGATGTTTACCATGTTCACCATCTCAGTTAGTGTGTTAGTATTAATACCAACATTTGCTAATTAGCACTGAATACAAAGTACATATGAGGTTGATAGAAATGTCAATAGTTTTGCAGGAATTTGATCACAAACCAAAGTTGTTTTTTTTTTTTGTTTTTTTGCTTTTTAAATAACCATAAATATAAATTTATATATATATAAATGAATATAATTTAGCCAGAGTCAACAACCAATCATTGTTAACATGTTTCAGTCACGACCAAAGTATTAAACATACACACACAACGTTGCATGGCTAAAAATTACCAGAATATAGTAAAATGTGTGTAGCAAATTTCCACAAAACGCTGTAATAATTAGTTTTTTAAGGGTATAATTTAAAATAAAATGGAGTGAAAGTAGAATGGTGTTTCACGATTGAGCCTGCTGAATACGTACAGTATGAAGTGATGATGCACTACAGCAGGCAAAGGTTTTTGTACAAGTATGTTTCACTGTGTATATTGGGGGAACCACAGTGATATGTGGTAATACAAAAACCTGCCCTGGACTGAACTGAAGCACTGAGTCACCGTGCCTCAAGGAAAAGAAAGAGAATCATTAGATAATGAAGAAAGATTATTAGATCATTTTTAAATTATTTTACTATTGCTTTGTATCAACACATTTAATGTATTTCACATTCATTAATGTATTTAAAAAAACATAAAATAGATCTTTTGTATATTTACAGTCATGTTGGTGTCAAGTTATTGACACTATTTCTACTGATAACTTTAAGTGTACGTCTATAGTAAGACACATATAGTGTTATACTGAAGATGACAACGTCTTTATATAATATCTCTGAAACAACACACTGAGTATGAAATATGTATCATCATTTGCTACAGTAGTTTTGTTTCTCAAAAAAATGCGTTGAATTAGTTGGATGCCATTTACCCATGATTGTACTGCACACTTTATAACAATTATTTTGTTTCTTATTCTCTGAATTGGAAAGCTGTTCTCACAAATATGTACAACATGGCCAAAAGAAAACTGAATAATACTACTAATAACTAATGATAATAAAGATAAATGTTTTCAGGCTAACATAATGGCAATATTAACATGCTGATGTTAAGCATGTATAATGTTTCCCACGTTCACCATCTCAGTTTAGTGTGTTAGTACACACATTTGCTAATTAGCACTAAATGCAAAGTACATGAGGCTGATAGGAACGTCATTAGTTTTGCAGGTGTTTCATCACAAACCAAAGTATTGGTCAAATTGAAACTTCGACCTGCTCGTGGTACTGAGGGAAATGTCTCAGGATCAACAAAGTCAATAAGAGTCATCGTCTAATGACTATGGATGACGGTGCAAAATTTCATAGACATCTATCCTGTTTCATCCAGCCGTTTCAGTCTGGACCACGGTAGCGGACAGACTGATGGAACAACAGACCTGAAGACCAATATTACCACCTCTAGATCCATCCTGCTAACATGCCAAAAAACAACCAAAGAGTAACAGAACTGATTTCCAAAAAAACAGGAATATTCAAGTTTCAAAAGGTATAATTATATCATAAATAATAATAAAAATAATAAATAATAAAAAACAAAAACGAGCAAAAGTAGAACGATGTTTTTAATTGGCCCTGCTGAATACATACAGTACAAACAACTGCCAAGGGTTTTTGTATGAGTATGTTCCACTGTGTATACGTGGGCTGGGGTAGCCACAGTGATATGTGGTAATACAAAAACCTCTCCTGAACTGAACAGAAGGCCAAAATCACTATGCTTCAGGAAAAAAAGGAGATATTGACAAAATCAGGCATTTCACAAAATCATTTCACACTGAAAAAAATATAATACATGGAAAATTTATTTAAATTGAATTCATGATTACATTTTTTCACCTAAAAACCTTTCATTTGTATCAGCGAATATCATTTATTTCACACACCAAAAAATATTGTTAATTTACATTTAATTTGATGTCGAGGTATATAAAGTATGCTTTAAATGTGAGTCAATTATCATAATTTAAGGATTAATTATGTCAATTACTTGTTACTTTAAATGTACTTCTATACTAAGACACGTACAATATTAAACAAAAAATGACAAGTATGAAATATGTATCATAATGTCAGAGCCTATAGATCATTTTTGATGCTACAGTAGTAAACAATAGTTTTGTGTCTCTTTCTAATTAGGTCGATGTCATTGTCCATGTATTACTGCACAATACATACCAATAACTATACTTATATAAAGAAATGTACACCGCCTCAAATGAAAACATAAATAATATAATATATAATAATAAAAATGAAAACCACCATCAGGGAACATTTGAACTGGTGAGTCCTTTAAAGTAATTTGATCTTAATGTTACTTGTTAAACTATAATAAAGGTAAATGCATTTTATGCAGTGTGATATCCAGTGTGCAGGGTGGAGTTTTTGTACAGGGCTATATCATTGTGCAATATAGCTACCACAGTGAAAAAGCCAATGACAAAAACCTCCTTCTACTGAAAAGGAAATGCCGTGTATGGTGCTGACTAGGACCGCTCACTGCTGCCCATCCGTGTCCAACAAAACTCTACTTAAGAAAAGCAGAGATGGATAAATATTGACATTAATGTGAACTTTGTTCAAAGGTCAGGACATCATGAACTTAAAAGTAAACTTTCTAAACACTCAGAGGTATGTTAAAATTCAACAAAATTAAGCAAATTTGAAAACACAGTAATGGTTTCAAAGTGCAAAATTTGTGATAAAATTGATGATTATTTGATGATTTAATAGTTGTATAGTGAAAAGTTACTGTTCCTAAAGAATACAGACAATACAAAGATTGACTATTGCTATGTCAGGCAAAGGTTTTTGTATGACTATGTACCACTGTGTGGGGGTACCCACTGTGATATGTAGTAATACAAAAACCTGCCGTGAACTGAACTGAACTGAAGCACAGAGTCCTTGTGCCCTAAGAATGAGAAGCTATTCTCAAACTCAAGCAGTTTACCAAAATCATTAGAGATTGCAGAAACATGACATTGGACAGTCAGAAGTAATTGTATTTGGACATAATATTTGAATTCTCAAAGACTTGAATATCAGGAAACGTC
Organism: Pampus argenteus; assembly: GCA_036937835.1. Lineage (NCBI taxonomy): Eukaryota > Metazoa > Chordata > Actinopteri > Scombriformes > Stromateidae > Pampus > Pampus argenteus. Next base: position 9,534,035 of record CM072878.1, read on the forward strand.
ACCTCTATTGCTTTTATAAAATATAAAAAATATAAATTTACATATATTTAAGATATAATCATAAAAACACTGACATTCTGTTTCACACTTACGATCAAATGGATTATGTATGTTATAATTTTGGGTTAATGGCGATAAATTTAGGATTAAATAAGTATTAATCCATAACCTAATACTTTAACTATTATTTGCTACACCATCCTTTAAATGTACTTCCATAATAAGACACACAGTGTTGTACTCAAACGTTGTTAAGTACAAATACAGTTAGATATATACAATATAGATATACTATTAAAATAGAGTTGGAAATGTGTGTATATTTTGGACTTGTGGTTCTCAACATCCTTACTGGTTAATATTTATGTAACACACAGGAAACAATCTTCACCACAACAGGTGCTTCCGCATCAAGTTAACAAACTGAAGCTGAGTGAAAGCCAAAGGCTCTGACACCAGAAATGAGATTACATGATGAAACTTTACAGCAAAGCAGACCAGAGAAACTAATGTATGTCTTTAATATTTTCATCCGTTCAGAATGATGATAAAAAACACTTCCATCTTAAAGTCTGTGTTTGTACTGTACCACAGCACCATAATGCCAACTTTTGAGTATGAAGAGTTCATTCTCTCATCAGTCAGGTAAAAAAAAAAGAGATTGAGTGTAACACACATCATATACATGTAAAACACTTGTTACACTGCACTTAATTTATATTTGCAATACGTCATTAAAATTTGTTGGAAAGTTGGGTTAGCAGCATCTATTTAGGCTACAGTGTTTGATGAAGTGATGCAGAGCATCCCTAGAGGTGAGAGAGTTGTCATTGGTGCAGACTACAATGAACATGATGGTGCAGGAAACAGAGATGATGAGGAGGCGATGGGCAGGTTTGGTATCCATAAGAGGAACGCAGAGGACTGAAGGTTGTTGATTTTGCAAATAGGATGGGAATGGCTGTAGTGATTACTTCCTTTCAGAAGAGACAGAAACATAAGGTGACCTATACGTGGAGGTAGGAGCACACAGGTAGACTACAGCTTGTGTAAACGCTATAATCTGAAAGAGATCAGTGACTGTAAAGAAATGGTAGGTGAGAGTGTAGCCAGACAGCATAGGATGGTGGTGTGTAGGATGACTTTTAGGAAGGAGTTGAGACAGGCCCCGGGGGGTCAGGAGGTGCTTCCAGACGATTGGACAACTACAGCTAATGTGATCAGGGAGGAGTGTACTTGGTGTGCCATCTGAAGGAAAGTAGAGATGGAGACTTGGTGGTGAATAAGGAAGTGCAGGGGATTATACAGAGAAAGAGGTTAGCTAAGAAGAAGTGGGACACTGAGAGGACTGAAGAGAGTAGACAGGAGTACAGGGAGATGCAGCGTAAGAAGAGATGGCAAAGGCTAGACAAGAGGCTTACAATGACTTGTATGCTAGGTTTGACAGTAAGGAGTGAGAGACTGATCTATACAGGTTGACAAGTCAGAGAGACAGAGATGGGAAGGACGTACAGCATGTCAGGGTGATTAAGGATAGGAATGGAAGTGTATTGACAGGTGCCAGTATTGTGACGGGAAGATGGAAATAGTACTTTGAAGAGTTGATGAATGAGAAAAATGAGAGAGAACGAAGAGTAGAAGAGGTGACTGTTGTGGACCAGGAAGTAGCAAAGAGTAATAAAGAAGTGAGAAGGGCATTGAAGAGGATGAAGAGTGGAAAGGCACTTGGTCCTGATGATATAGCTGTGGAGATATGGAAGTGTCTAGGACAGGTGGCAGTAGAAGATACCTGAAGAATGGAGGAGAAGTGTGATGGTGCTCATTTTTAAGAACAAGGGAGATGTGCAGAGTTGTGGCAACTACAAACAAATAAAGCTGATGAGCCATACAATGAAGTTATGGGAAAGAGTAGTTGAAGCTGAACTAAGGGCTGAAGTGAGCACTTGTGAACAGCAGGATGGTTTTATGCCAAAAAGAGTACTACAGATGATGTATTGGCTTTGAGGATGTTGAGAGAAGGTCAGAGAAGATCAGAGGGAGATGCACTGTGTCTTTGTAGATCTGGAGAAAGCTTACGACAGGGTGACCAGAGAGGAACTGTGGTATTGTATGAGGAAGTGTGGAGTGGCAGAGAAGTGTGTTATAATGGTACAGGACATGTATGAGGGCTGTAAGACAGTGGTGTGGTGTGCTGTAGGTGTGACAGAGGAGTTCAAGGTGGAGGTTGGACTGCATCAGGGATCCGCTCTGAGCCCCTTCTTGTTGTGGTGATAGACAGACTGACAAACAAAGTTAGACAAGAATCTCCATGGACAACATTGTGATCTGTAGTCAGAGCAGGAAACATGTGGAGCTAGAGAGATGGAGGTTTGCCTTGGAAAGGACAGGAATGAAGGTTAGCCGCAGCAAAATGGAGTACATGTGTGTATATGAGAGGGACCCAAGTGGAAGAGTGAGGTTAAATCAAATCAAATCAAATAAAATTGTATTTGTATAGCCCAAAATCACACAATACATGTGTCTATGCTTTACAATCTGTACAGAGAGTGACACCCTCTGTCCTTAGACCCTCGATTCGGGTAAGGGTAAGATTACAGTGAAAAGACACTCCACAAGAAGGTGGATAGAGTGTGGAAAAGGTGTTGAAGAAGCGTGTGAAGGCAGGTTGGAACGGGTGGAGAAAAGTGTCAGATGTGATGTGTGATAGAATTATTTCAGCTAAAATGAAAGGAAAAGTGTACAAAACTGGTGAGACCAGCGATGTTGTTTGGTCTAGAAACAGTGTCAATGAGGAAAAGACATGAGGCAGAGCTGGAGGTAGCAGAGATGAAGATGCTGAGGTTCTCTTTGGGAGTGACCAGGATGGATAGTATCAGGAATGAGTACATCAGAGGGACAGTACATGTTAGAGGTTTTGGAGATAAAATTAGAGAATTCAGACTGAGATGGTTCAGACATCGCCAGGGGAGAGATAGTGAATATATTGGTAGAAAGATGCTGAGTTTTGAACTGCCACGCAGGAGGTCTAAATGATGACCAAAGAGGAGATATATATATGTAGTGAAAGAAGACATGAAGGTAGTTGGTGTGAGAGAAGATAATACTGAAGACATGGTTAGATGGAGGCAACTGATTTGCTGTGGCGACCCCTGAAGTGAAAAGCCGAAAGAAAAAGAAGAAGTTCTTAACACCTGGTTTGGTTTTAAAGAAACAACTTATTTGATTATATTTATTCCTTTTAGATTGCATATTTTTTGTTAATACTGACTCTTTTTTTATCCACCTCTGCTAGTTTAAACAGTGGAGTGCCTCAAGGCTACATCCTAGGTCCTATTGTATTCTCTGTGTCAATGCTGCCCTGAGGTCACATTTTACAGTGTTTCTTACCAGTTTAATGCAGATGACACATACACCTCTCCCTGAGACAGTGTGAGTCTTAATGATTCTAAATCTGACATTTAAATGGAACACATCACATATTTTTATGAATGATGTTGCACCACTATAGACAAATGGCAAAAATCAGCAGCAAGAAATCTACGTGCAATTTTTGATTCAGAACTCAGAAAAACCCATGCTAACACTTCATGACTGGGAAAAGGTCCACATTTTTTCCAGACTTGACTTTTGTAACTTATAACTCACAGGAATCAGTCAAAATTGATTTTTATGCCTTCAGTTGTTCCAAAATGCATCAGCTAGGCTTTTTAGTGAGGCTCTTGGCCTTCTTCCACTGTTTGACAATCCGTTTTAGAAATGATTTTAAAATTGTGTTTATCACCTTCAAAGCTATTCATGGGCTGGCCCCTATATACATTGCAGGACTGCTGACTCCTTATGAGCCAGCATGCACCCTTAGATTCTCTGGCAAATCTTTACTTACCATAGAATTAGAATTTATGACAAAATGGAAGCGGGCCTTTTCGATCTGGGCCTAAAAACATAATTTTATATACAATATGTGATTTTATGTGATGTTGTTTTTCATTGTCTTTTACTGTTTGTAAAAATGAAAGAATGAAGACATGAATATTTTTCATGTCTTCTTTAGCTGTGTGTTTTCATTTTTAAATGTGCTATATGAATAAATATAGGAACCTGATCATGCAACCATCCTGATGTCATCTTTGTGATCACATTACAGTCACATACTATATGTCATGTCTCTCAGTTTAATTATAACACTAGTTACAGTTACAGCTAAGTACTGAAACATGCATATTCTTTACTTTTATGAACCTTAACTTTGTCAGATACATTTAACAGCCAGGCCTGAATGAATGCCATTAAAATAAACACATTAGCTGACCTGAAATGAAATGTAAACTTCATGTGACAGGAGTTGGAGCTGTCAGGAGGACTGATAAAGAGGAAGTTTATGAACCGTTGGCACATGTGTACTTAATTTTATGTAACCCAAACCACAGGAAATGAGTATCTCAAGGGAAATGGTTAATAAATTGTACATTGGAGAATGCTTTATCAGTGAATCACATGGGCATTTCATGGTTTAAACTGTTATTACTGGTATTTGTATTAGAGGCAGATCATAATATATCACTGTGATGGTTACTTTGACTACTGGGGAAAAGGGACACAAGTCACAGTAACTTCTGGTAAGTAATAATCCAATTATTTCAAGTGAAGATAACTCAATGTTTTTTCTGATTTATCATTAACTTAATGTTATTTTTATATTTTGTACTTAAACTAGTATGTATTCTGAAGCAAAAGCAAGAGAAGGGCATGCTAAATAGGTACATAGTTTACTGATAATTACAATAATATTTTAGATGATTCAAGATGTATTTTTTATATTTTTTTTTTGCACTCAAGTGCTATTTGACCGCACACACTTGAATTATTTCTAGAATATGTTAAAGGTTTTATAAATAGTTGAAGGTTTGGTGGTAAAAATCTTTTCTTTCATCTTCTGAATCTGTCTAATTTGCAAAAGCCGGAGAAAATAAGTCAGATATGGTAGATTGTCATTCATTTATCTTTAATAGAAAGTATAGTTATATGGGGACAGGTTTTTGTATGCAGAGGTTAACAGTTTGTTTGACTGTGATGCGTTTGACTACTGGGGAAAAGGCACAATGGTCACTGTCACCTCAGGTATGTTCTTTTATTATTTCTGTTTAGAGAAAGAAATTACTAATCACATCATTAAAATATAATAATCATTTTCAGGTAGTTACAATTGTGGGCCAGTGACAGCAAACAGTATTTTGTAACCCAAATGAGAGTTGATCAAAAGTTTAAAACATCTGGCTGTTCGGTGAACGTAAGCCTATTAACAGTTGTATATTTTAGTTTGATTCTAATCGTTTCCCGAAATAGGCTGTGTGACATAAAGTAGTTGGATAGTGATGAGTTTTTGTAAGAAATGTCAATTGACTCGCTTAACTGTGACTACTGGGCTTTTGACTACTGGGGAAAAGGCACCGTGCTAACAGTAACATCAGGTATGATACGCAACATTTAAAATCTATAGCAGGATGTGTTTCAGACTGTCAAAGTCATGTTTACGTTACTCTGTATCTTCTCTGTAGTGTAAAATGAAGAGTTTGTAACATGAGAAAAGTCAAAACAGTGATATTCTCAGGAGGACATGATGATGGATTGTTTTTGCCAAATGTATATTTTAGTCGTTCAAGTAAACTCTATAACACAATGGGGTTAGTTAAATATAAAAGTAGACGTCTTATGCAGGCTATTATTAGATGTAGAGTTTTTATACTAACAGCTAAGTAGATTCAGCACTGTGCTACAACGGTGCTTTTGACTACTGGGGAAAGGGTACAACAGTAACTGTTTCATCAGGTAAGAATACTTTTTAATCTTTTAAATAATCACTTAATTGAAACGAAATCAATACATTTTTTTGTTTTTGTTTTATACATTACATTATTCGTACTGGTACTTACAATATACTTATAACATGACAGAAATCAACACGGTTGTTAGAGACATTGTAAATGCCATGAAATGAAAGAGATTTATCTATTTTATATGGAATAACAAGGATGCACAAATAATTTTATTGCGGTATATTAATGTTAGTGCAATATAAAATGTCTAAATAAAGAGGATTGGGTGACATAGACATCCATGTATGGAACAAACTTTATATTTACAATTTCAACATTTAAAAAGGTAATGACTTCCATGCTGTGCTTTGTTATACTACTGTCTCAATTACACTGCTCTTGGTTGTAATCAATGCTTTGTGAAAAATCATTGTTGAATTTAAATTTAATTTCGGTATTTTAATTATACATCTGCTTTTCCCTTTTATAGCCACACCAACTAAGCCAACTCTGTTTCCTCTGGTGCCATGCGGCTCTGGGACTGGAGAGATGATCACTCTTGGCTGCCTGGCCACCGGCTTCACACCCTCTTCATTGACCTTCTCATGGAACAAAAATGGGGATGCCTTGCCGGACTTCATTCAGTATCCTTCAGGACAGAAAGACAACCTTTTCACGGGAGTCAGTCAAGTCCGAGTGAGGACACAAGACTGGGAGGCAAGGGAGACTTTTCAGTGTGCTGTGACACATGTTGCTGGAAATGGTGCAATTGATATTGTTAAAGGTAAGACTTATGTCATATATTAAATACAAATGACTTTAAGTTTAAGTTAATTTGAACTAGGCTTACATATTTTTGGTTTGACAGGACTATTAACATATTTTATAACTGTGCAACAAATTTAAGATTTTTAAATTAAATACAATACAAAACTGTAAATGCAGTGTGGAAATAATAACTGATTAATATCGCAATGAATTTTATTACATTTATTACAACCAACGCATTAATTATTTGGTGACCTTATATAAAATAGCTAATAAATAACTATTCAAGTTACAATAATTGTTATAATAATTTTATAATAATTTTATTTATATAACATAATTGATGAATGCAGATCAGAGTGCTTTACAAGAAATAAATTAAAGAAGACTAAAAGATGACAAGTAAAACTATAATAGTGTCAGTGGTAACGGTGTAGTCTGTCTACAGAAAGTTCATTTCTATTGTGCTTTGTGGGATTTCCTGAGAAACATAATTGCACATTATTTTCAAAATATCAACTAGCCTGAAATGTTGTCAAATATTTTTAATTTCATAAGCATTAGGCCTAGTGGGCCAAACAAACAGTGAGGTGGAATGAAAAGGCTGAAGCTTGCTTGTCTATATTCAGCTGCTTACTTACTTTCTGCCACCTGTCCGATAGCAAAGTGTTCTGCTTCTTTCCATCTATCTGCACAATAGTTCTTCAACGTCATGATCTCTGTCCGTCTTCACTTTCACTATATGTTGTTAAATACCATTCACTGTTCACATGTTTAATCTGTCTTTGCTTGCCTGAACAGTCAGTGTATATGCAGAAGCAAGCATATACTGTAAAAAGTATGTTGTATGTTTTTTTTTATTATGTAAAATTACTTTTGACTTTCTGCACACTTGCGTTACAAGCTAAGTGTTAATTTGCAGAAAGTGATCAGTGTGTTCACTTGTACATACAAGTTGCATGATATACAGTAGTACAGACAACTCTATAGTAGAGATTAAATGGACATTGTAGCAAACTGTTCACATCTGCTTCTGCATATATATGTTTATATATATGTATATATTATTCCTGGCTTCTGCATACATATATTTGTGTATATGTTTGTTTTTCAGACATTGCACCGATTTATAAGTTGCCAACTCTTAAAGTGTTGACCTCCTCTGATGAGGAAATCGAGGCTTCCTTCTCCTGCTTTGCCAGAGATTTTTCACCAAAAGAGCATGAGATCAAATGGCTGAAAGATGAAAAGGAAAAGTTCAACAAACTGTATGAGATCCAAACACCTTCTTATGAAAAGAAGACCGACAATGGAACAATACTGTACAGTGCGGCAAGTTTTCTCACGGTGCAGTCCAGTGAGTTGACTGAAGGTGTCACTAAATTTACATGTGAGTTTACGGGGAAAGATGGTTCATCTGTGAATGCATCTGTGACCTACAAACAAACACAACCTCCAGTTGGTGAGTAAATTTATTTTTTTAATTAGAATTTAAATTAAGTTTCAATTCTGATGTTGTTGTTGTTTGTTTGTTTTTATCCATTTCCATTCAGTAATTGTTAATTAATTCTTCACTCAACAGGTACCGGATGTCCTGAAGCAGATGTAGACATTAAGATCATAGGCCCAACGATGGAGGACCTGTTTTTAAAGAAAAAAGGAATTGTAAAATGTCAAGTCAAGGTAAACAGACCGTCTGTCGAGAGGGTTATGTGGGAGGACAAGGATGGAAATAACATGATTGAAGTACAAGACGCCACTAAAGGAAGTAAAGATACAATCGAGCTTCCACTTGACATCACGTATGAAGAATGGAGCAAAGGGCTGACGCGCTTCTGCATTGTTGAACATTCAAACCTGATAGACCCGTTGAAGAAAGCATATGAAAGAAGGATTGGTAAGAAACCCATAATCATATTTGTGTCTTTGATGTCTTACAATAGGTACTTTTAACCGTGACCAAAGTCCTAATTGTTTTCTCATGCTTGCAGAAGGACCGACTCAGCGTCCTTCAGTGTTCATGTTGCCTCCAGTAGAACATACTAAAAGCGAAACGGTGATCCTGACTTGCTATGTGAAAGACTTCTTCCCTAAGGATGTGTTGGTGTCTTGGCTTGTTGATGATGAGCCAGCAGACTTTCCTTACGATTTCAATACCACAGACCCCATAGAGAACAATGGATTGTATTCTGTGTATGGCCAGTTATCGCTCAGCATTGATCAGTGGAAAAAAAATGACGTGGTGTATAACTGTGTAGTTCACCATGAATCTGTGGTTAACACAACCAAAGCCATCGTCAGGTCCATTGGGTACAGAACATTTGAAAAAACCAACCTGGTCAACCTCAACATGAACGTCCCTGAAACGTGCAAGATCCAATAGATGTTATTTTGTGTTGCTGTGTCTTCTGCTGTCTGTTGTTTATTGTTTGTTGCTTGTGATATGACATTGTGTTTGTCTTTTTAATGCAGATTCAAAATCAAAATAATAAAAAAACAAAAAAAAAAAAAAAAACTTTGTCGTTGTATGTCGCATGCAATTCATGTCTTTATTTGGAGCTATATGCTTATTGAATGTGTTCTGTCACAGTGTAATGCACTATACTATACTAAGCAATATATCACATCATCAATGACTGCACCACATTGTATTTATGAGAATACAACCACATACACCCCACTACATTCAGGTAATAATTACAATCTTTAAAATCATATGTTATGTATTGGTGTTTAGTTGTCGCTGGTGCATTAACACCGTCTCTGTGACCCTGTTTTTTGTGTACGTGTGTTTCCTCTACTGGGTCTTGCACACCCAACACTACAGAGGTGGTTGATGGTTGTCATGGTCTAATTCAGTCTCTGTGGTCTCTCAGTCAAATGATAACAATACTGAATCACAAGCCGAGTACTGCATGCCGCACCAATAACGGGGTCTTTCAAAAGCAATTCAGGATTTTTGTAGAATCGCTTTAAATTAACATAATCAAAGTTTCAGAAGGTCACACTTCACTATCTGATCTTATGCTACACTACATAACAATGCAATAACTAAGATTTAGGCCTTTCTACTTGGTTTATTGGCTGATTAATTTATTGATTGAATCCACTCTAACCTGTGAGTTTATATAATATAAAAGAGATGCGAAGGGATAAAATTGCCACTGTCTCAGCAGGTATTGTTGAAGACTGGGTGTGGGTTATCACAAACACTAACTGATGTATTATTTTGCATCCAGCGTTCTATAGCGAGATGAATGCTGTGATGAAAAATGGATGGAAGAACGACATGGATGCAGAACAAGATCAAGAACAAGATGACATGGGGAGGACGGCCATCACCTTCATTCTTCTCTTCCTCATCACTCTGCTGTTCAGCATTGTAACCACTGCTTTCAAGGTAATAATTACAAATTTAATTTGAGAATGGGTTGGTAGAAACCGCCTCGTAACATCGTCAGGATTTTTAAAAAAAATATAACAATCCCAATGTAATTAGGTCATAGCTACCTCAGTGAATGTCATGATTCATTTTTAATGTTTGACAACATTTTGTTGTTGTTATAAATAATTTATTTACCGCTTTTAACCTACTATATCACTGATTTATTATGCTGCTTTTTAGACCCTGAGAGTAATTCTAAAAAGCAAAATCTCAACTATCATAAACAGCAGTTGGACGTAACAACAGCAACATTTATGCAGTTTAATGCATTCAACCTTTACACATGACAAATCACCCTTGTAAAGTATAAATAGTTTAGACTTTACTCTATAGAGACACAGATCAACAGTATCATGAATTGTGTTATTTTGAGTCATAATTCAACAAAGATTTGACATTGTGAGCCCCACAGCAATAATGTTTATTTCAGATCTGTTGGCTTTTATAACAAATTGCACTATGTGTTGTTGTTACTGTGTTAAACTGTCATTAGTTAATTCATCTAACAAATAAGTGCAGCAAAGACGCCAGTTGTATCATTTGTTTGATTTGTCATGTGTCAATACATTTATTTTTCAAATCATCAGAGAAAAAGTTGCTGCAATGCTTCATTTAACAACAATCTTAAAACGCACCACATGATGCATTTGAGATCCAAAGTAAAAAAAAATATTTTGCAGCTGTAAATTATTTACATATAATGTGAAGAACATCAAGTTTGTGGCTTGTGGATTGTTTTTTTATGATATTTTCTGATGCAGCTATTTTTAATTATAGTGTACCTACATTATATATAATATATTTACACACATTTAAGTGGTGACAAATACTAAGTATAATAATGATGCAGTATTACTGGTCCATGTTTTTATTTGTTCTGTTTTTCAGGTCAAATGAAATGAGTTGGAGGAAATGAAGTTTCTGTGAAGAAAAAAAAAGATACGTTTTTTTTCTTGCATTGTTTTTTTTTTATTTCATATCTTTGTATCATTGTTGTTGTTTTTTTATTTCAATTTATTCACATTTTTGTCTTTTTAAAAATAAATGTTTAAATGAAGATAACCGTTGATGTTACCCCTCAAACTTTTTTTCTCTCCACTGTTTAAAAAATGTTCATATTATCTCCACTTTTAACTTTAAACGCTCATTTCATAATACTCATAACAGTAATATTTCTCCTTTTTTCAAATACATTTATAACCTTAATTGTAACCTCCCCAGCACCTGGAATCAGTAGACCATGTTAAACCCACCATGCAAATTGGGTTTTAGTTCTCGAGAACTAAAACCTTATGCAAAGACACGAGAAGCCACATAGTTATATTATATATGATACCATATGTAAACTGAAATGAGATATTTAAATGTACATTGTGTTTCTGTTACTGGCATAACCACACCTCACACCTGGTGTGTGTGATGCACTGTTGCTCTGTGCTGCGTTTCACTTCTGTATTTGATACTTTTTTGGGATCTGGGTGTTACTCAATGCTTCCGCTTGCTACCAGCTCTGATCACTCTGCCCTGTATTGCTGAAATATGTGTGCAACAGACTTTCAGCCCAAACCACCTGACTTTAAGATACCAAAATCTTTAAAAGTACAACTCTACCATCTAGCCTAAATACAAAGATATTGTACTAAAAATTGTGATAAAAATTTGAAGGTATGTATAACTACAGAGACTCAAAAATAAAAAAAATGTCCAACACTGTAGAATAATACAAGAAAATGAATAATAATCTCTGTTCTATTTCAGAATCACAAATTGTCTCTCCAAACATCACATTACACCGTGTTTGTGAAGACAAATCCAGCACCTCCTCAGTCAGACTTGTCTGCACCCTAAGTGGCTTCTTTCCAAACACACTGAGTGTGGAGTGGCAACGGGACAACCAACCCTTAAACACTAAGCAAATCCAAAGGAAACTGCAGAGTGTGGAGGGAGTGGAGAAAACCTTCGGTCTAAGCAGTGAGATTGAGCCAAATATGGCAGAGTGGGCAAAAGGCTCCAGTTTCACATGCCAGACTCGGCACAACCACATCGAACTTAAAGAATCAATAAGTATTTGCGGAAGTGAGTAAATCAATATTGCTGATATGTAGTTTTAATTGTGATAAGCTAGTTTTGATACATTAACATTTTGGCCAAACACTTTCTTTCCAAGCAGGATATCCAAGTGTTGCTCCTTCTATTCATGTGGAGCTGCCCAGCTTCAAGACAGTAATGATGGCAGCAGCTGAGGTGAAAGCAACTTGTCTGGTCCACACTCCCTTTGATGGAGCCACGGTGACCTGGCTGATGGATGACAAACCCCTGTCCAGTAACCAAGTCAACCAGGCCACAAACTCAGCTCATATAATCAGCAATCTGACAGTTTCCGTACATCGATGGAAAACACTGAAGCGTCTAACATGTAAAGCTGAACATAGATGCTTCTCATCCACTGAGAAGACTGTAAATGTTGCAGGTAAGAGAACCAGACTAAATATAAATTTGTTGTGTTTTGAATGTGAAGGATCGAAAGAAGAAAAACATTTGCTTTGTTTCCTGTCATTATCCTCCAGGACATGCAGTTACACCTCCATCAGTGGAGATCAAGAGATCTGTCCCAGATATACTGAAGGGAGACAGAGCTGTTCTCGAATGTCACATCACACAACTCTCCTCCAGTGACCTCTATGTCACCTTTCAGGCCAACAATGTTGACATCTCTGATAAACTGTTTGTTGAGCTTCCTGAAGGCCCAGACAATAGTTCAATCAGAAGACACTTCACTGTCCCTCAACGCTACTGGAAAAGTGACAGAACTTTCACCTGCAAAGTGTTTCAAGGCTTCTCCAACGTCTTCCCGTCAAACTCCATTAGCAGTATTTTTGGTGAGAGCAATTACTCTTCTTTCTATTAATGACAGTTGATCTGATGTTATTTTACACTTCATGAATCTGTAATAGATTGATTCAGTGATGCACTGATTCATCTGTCATTCAGTGGATCCATCAGGGGAGCTCTCTCTAGTCCCCAGTGAAGAGTCAACAACAAAGAAACTCGTATGCTCTGGATGGGGCTTCAACCCTCAAATTAAATGGTTTACTGAGTCTCAGCAAAAACCTCCAACAACTACTGACATCAGCGTGGCTGCAGATGGACGTGTGTCAGTAACCAGTCAACTACACGTCCCCCAAACAGAGTGGAAAACACTGAAGGTCTTCACTTGTGAAGTGTCTGATGAGTCTCTGAATAAACAAGATACAAAGAGCATCAGCCTCTGCTCAGGTGAAATTGGATCATTACCCACAATCATATTAATGCATCGAGTGTCAAATAAACACATTTACATTGTTTCTGAATCATCCTTTGAAGAGATTAAGACACATTTTCTCTCTAATCATGACATGATGGTTGCATTTTCTCCCTCTTTAATGTAATGTTCTTGTTTCAGTAACTCCATCATCACTTCACATAGTCAGTGTGTATGTTCGGGCTCCACCAGTCCAGGAGCCTCAGAACAAGGGACATGTGACTCTCACCTGTCTTCTGGTCGGCCTTCATCTTAATGATTTATCCGTCACCTGGAGAGTTGGTGGGAACAAATATTCTCTGGATGTGCAAAGGGAGCAGCTAGTGAGTCACAAGAATGGGACAGAAACTTTGGAGAGCTTCTTCAATGTGTCAGCAGAGGACTGGCACGCTCATAAACAAGTGTCTTGTGAGGGAAAACACAAATGTTCCAACCAGAGCTACGAGGACCATATAAGCAAAGGTATTGTTATATGTAAAATACATTAAGATGATTCTTTATGATTCATTATTGCTGTTTCTGGATTTCTAGAGGTCAGCATAGTTAAAGAAGGTCAAGAATGTCTGAGAAAATCACCACCTAAAACTAATATTCTCCATGATGGTGGATGTGACTGGTAGTGTGACATAGTGTCCTGGCAGAAGGATGGCCATAGACTCCCATCAACTCATGGAGATGTTTTTCTTATTCTCCGGATTTTTCTTCCTCTATGACCATGTATGTTTTCATTCTCCAGCCACTGTGAACCCCACCCAACCTTCAGCCACCTTGCTCCAGGGCTCTGGTGAACTTGTGTGTTTGGTGTTTGGCTTCAGTCCTGCTTCCATTAACATCACTTGGTTCCTTGATGACACCAAGGAGCTGTTGGACTACAACACCAGCCAACCCCACAGAGGCCCAGATGGAAAGTTCAGCATCCAGAGTCACCTTCGTCTGTCCCGATCCAACTGGTTACCTGGGGCGGTCCACACCTGCAGGGTGACACATGCAACCATCACCCTAGCCCTGAATATATCTAAGCCAGGTGCCATTTAGTCCACTGATCCACATCTCTTTTGCACATTATTTTTCACATATTTGTGAGTCAGCGACAACACTGACAAATCTCACTTTAATTCTGTGACAGAAATCCTGGAGGACTGCGGTTTCTTAGATGACATCATGCATGCTGATGTTCGCCAGGACATAGGCATGGAAAGCTGGTATATGGCTGTCACGTTCCTCTTTTTTTTCGTCATTTCCATAGTCTATGGCGTCCTGGCCACCGTTATCAAGGTGAGATACAGGAGTTTGTAGTATTCTCGGTATTTTAAGTTCATCTCATAGTACAGTTTATTCACCTGTATTATTGCTGCTGTTTACTGGTGCCATTATTCTAAACTTTATCAATACTAATATTGTATCAACTGTTTTAATTGAGCTTTTTAAATTATACTTTTACAGAAAATAAAACTGTCACCAGGACCTGACACCTTCCCTGTGTTTGTTTTTCCTTTTAGACTAAATGATGACGACCACAGATCAGCTCCCAATTTATGATCACAAAATGGACTTTTGACGGCATACAGCTGGACTAGTATAGTGAACTCATTCATTTTCATGTGTGTTTTATTTCTTTATTTTTCTTTTTTCTTTTTCTTTTTGATATGTCTTTCATTTACATAATTTGTTGATACTAACTTCTTTTTATGTTTCAGTTTTATATTTGGTCTGGCATGTATGTGTGTAATTCATGTGTGTAAGAAAAGAGCAAAAAACAAAATAAAATTAATGAAGCTTCAAATTCTGACTCTGAAACTTTCTCAAATATTCATTTAGAAAAAAAAATAAAGATTCAAATATAAACACCAACATTTGTCACAATTTTCCACCTGGGTTACAATAAAACTAGTAATGATATATACTGGCATAAAGTTTTCTGTATCCTTCAGTGAAATGCCATGTGCTGCAGTATATTGTGTCACTATACCAACACTCTCTACAGTCCTCATATTGTCCAGTAGAGGGAAACAAAGATTTATATGCAGCAGGATAATTCAGCTTTTCTTAAAAAAACAAAAAACAAATACATTACAAGATGTTTTTGAAATGATTTAAATTGAGAAATTCAGGATGATAAGTCATATTGTATTTATAAAGACATAATGTACTTCAGTTCAGACTTTCAATACAACTACTCATCTTCTGCATATCTTCTTGTGCGGCACTTTTGCTGTATTAGAAACCCCTTTTCAGTTCTTAGATAATATATATTTTAAATATCTATGATTTTGACACATCATGGTTATGACATCATGGCTATAATTCTGTTCAATTAACCAAATGATTACATGAAAAAAACTTCAAGTTACACATTATATTTTAAATAAAAATGCATCTTTAATGTAATAAAATACTGCTCATACAATTTCAGTTTTTGATTACTTGCAAAAGGGGAGTCCATCCTTCCTTTATATCCTGTCAGCGTCCTTCTTTATGCAAAGTGAACTTCCTTACAGTCTGCTATAAACACTTGATATCACGCTGTCAGTTGCAGCAGAAGAAGAGAAGCTCCCATCAGATCATCTTCAATAGCAACCATGTTCTCTTTAGCTCTGCTGCTGCTGCTGGCTGCTGGATCCTGTGAGTCTCACTGAGGCAGAGACACTGACACTATGATCACAGCACACTGACTGTTCACTGTTGTTACACTGATTCAATACTCAACATGTTTTCCTCCACAGGTGTGAAGTGTGAACAGTTGACACAGCCAGCCTCAGTGACTGTGCAGCCAGGTCAACGTCTGACCATCACCTGTCAGGTGTCTTATTATGTTGGCAGCTATTGGACAGCTTGGATCAGACAACCTGCAGGGAAAGGACTGGAGTGGATTGGTAGCAAATATACTGGAGAAACTTCCTACAAAGATTCACTAAAGAACAAGTTCAGTATTGACTTAGACTCTTCCAGCAACAGAGTGACTCTAATCGGACAGAATATGCAGCCTGAAGACTCTGCTGTGTATTACTGTGCCAGAGACCCACAATAACACAAACCATCAGCAGAGCTGAACAAAAACCCCTCAGTGTCTGAACACTTGTAACCTGAAGCCACCAGAGGAGGAGCCCTCACACCACTAATGATTTCAACACCAGTTCACTGTAACAATAGCAGGAAACAGTCGTTTAACATGTTCAACCATTATGAAAGTAACACAACTATAACATATTGTATGTATAGATATATAATTTTGGCTGACAACTTTTAGTTTTAGTTTGGGGCCTCATATGAATATTAATTAGTTTTATCAGCCTGGACCAACGAGGAGAGGAAAGACTGCACAGCACAATGAATGTGATGTTTTCTCCTTTTACTCATGATAATGCAAAATATTAACAGAACACCTTCACAGCTTTTGGTCCGCTCAGTCTCTAGTTCAGATGCAAATATTACAATTATCAATTAATTATTAGCAAATTGCAAATGAGTTACACAGGCTGTGATATCAAAATAAAGAAATGTCATTAATATCTGATCTGGTTTTACTACTTGATTGATGAACATATTTTCATGTATTCTCATTAGTTTTCTTCTCCTTCATTTTATTCCTACTGTGGTTTTCTGTCCTGTGACATCCTCCATATATGACTCATGAACACTCAAAGGGAGTAACTTTGATATTATTGTTTCTGTTCAAATGTTCATGTATTATATTAATATTGCATAACTTCAGAAGATCAATCTTGGTCTGTGCTCACTGTGAGGAGGAGTCAATGCAAAACTCAGACATCTTCTACCTCTACTTATACTGTATGACTGAAGAGAGGATGACAGAGAACAGTGGACACACAGTTAAACATGATGGACTATAGGACAGGACTGCTGCTTTTAACTATCTGCTGGGCAGGTGAAGATTGACACATATTTTCAGTTAAAGTTGTCTTTGAAAGGTTAGCAGCTTAAATAAATTGATTATTTTCCTTTTTCATCTTAACAGGTGTTGATGGTCAAACTCTGACACAATCTGATCCAGCAGTTAGAAAACCTGGAGAATCTCACAAACTGACCTGCACAACATCTGGATTGTCATTCAGCGGCAACTGGATGACCTGGATCAGACAGGCTCCTGGAAAAGGACTGGAGTGGGTTGCAACTATCAGATATGACAGTGCTGAGATCTACTACTCTCAGTCAGTTCAAGGCCGTTTCACCATCTCCAGAGACAACAGCAGAGAGCAGCTGTATCTGCAGATGAACAGTCTGAAGACTGAAGATTCTGCTGTTTATTATTGTGCTCGATACTCACAGTGACTGGAGTTGGTTGAACAGCTGTACAAAATCCTGCCGTGCTCATCATCACTGATCTGAAATAACCTCCAACTATCTCATGTGATTAATATACTCAGTTTAAGTAGTGATATATATTTCAAGGGAGAGTATTTCTAAACAAAGCTGTATATCATTTGAATATTTGAATTACATTAAATACAAAGTTTTCCTTTTCACAAAATAACTCAAATTAATATTTGTGCCTCCCATGAGATTAATCAATAATAGATGTTGGATGGGAAAGATGAGTGTTTTCACCAACAACTTAAATTAAAATCATTCTTCAGATATAGCAAGTTTGGAAATAGCTATAAAACCTGACATATATTTAGACTGCTTTTCTCCCGTCGACATTAAACAAATAACTACAATAATTTCTTCATCTAAGTCGTCAACCTGTCTCTTAGACCCCATCCCAACCAGGCTGCTTAAAGATGTATTACCTTTAGTTAGCCCGTCCTTATTAAATATCATTAATCTGTCTTTATTATCAGGATATGTACCACAGTCCTTTAAAATAGCTGTGATTAAGCCTCTTCTTAAAAAACCAACTCTAGATCAAGAGGTTTTAGCCAATTACAGACCGATATCAAACCTTTCATTCATCTCGAAGGTACTTGAGAAAGCCGTAGTCAATCAACTATGTGATTTTCTACACACAAACAGCTTATTCGAGGAGTTTCAGTCAGGATTTAGAGTAAATCATAGCACAGAGTCCGCACTAGTTAAAGTTACAAACGACCTCCTAATGGCATCAGACAAAGGACTCATCTCTGTACTTGTCCTATTAGATCTTAGTGCCGCATTTGACACCATTGACCATCAGATTATCTTACAGAGACTGGAATATCAAATTGGCATTAAAGGAACCGCCCTAGGCTGGTTTAAGTCATATTTCCTAGACCGTTCTCAGTTTGTTCATGTTCATGATGAATCCTCCATGCAAATCAAAGTTTCTCATGGAGTCCCACAAGTTTCTGTATTAGGGCCACTTCTTTTCAGTTTATATATGCTTCCTTTAGGGAACATTATTAGGAATCATTCAATTAACTTTCACTGTTATGCCGACGACACCCAATTATATTTATCGATCAAGCCTGATGAAACCAATCACTTGACTAGACTTCAAGCATGCATTAAGGACATAAAAAATTGGATGACCCACAATTTTCTGATGCTAAATTCAGATAAAACTGAAGTTCTCGTAATAGGAACCAAACACCTTAGAAACTATCATTCCAGAGATTTAGCCTTAGATGGGATCACCCTGGCCTCCAGCTCCACCGTAAAAAATCTTGGAGTTGTTTTTGATCAAGACTTGTCCTTTAATGACTATATAAAACAACTTTCGAGGACTGCATTCTTCCACTTACGTAACATTGCCAAAATCAGACGCATCATTTCTCAAGCGGATGCAGAAAAACTAGTCCATGCATTTGTTACTTCTAGGCTGGACTATTGAAACTCTTTGCTATCAGGCTGCTCTAATAAGTCTCTTAAGAGTTTGCAGCTGATTCAGAACGCTGCTGCACGTGTTCTGACAGGAACCAAAATCAGAGATCACATCTCTCCCATTTTGGCTTCCTTGCACTGGCTACCCGTTAAATCTAGAATAGAATTTAAAATTCTTCTACTAACATACAAAGCTCTTCATGGTCAGGCACCATCATATTTAAAAGAGCTCATAGTACCTTACCACCCCACTAGAACATTGTGCTCCCAGGATGGTGGGTTCCTTGTGGTTCCTATAGTGTCTAAAAGTAGATTGGGAGCCAGAGCTTTCAGCTATCAAGCTCCTCTTCTGTGGAATAAACTACCACTCTGTGTTCGGGAGGCAGACTCGATCAACACCTTTAAGAGTAGACTTAAGACTTTCCTGTTTGATAAAGCTTATAATTAGGGCTGGCTCAGGTCATCCCTTAGTTATGCTGCCATAGAACTAGACTGCTGGGGGACTCACATACTCTCTCGCTCTCTCTCTCTCATTCTCTTTCTCTCCTTATCTATCCATCTATCTAATCCATCTATCTATCACGTTACTAATTAAACTTCTTCCCCGGAGTTTCTGTGCTCTCTCGTCCAGCAGGTTCTTGTGGACTGTGTCTGCTGCTGTGGTCCTGCGTGGCGTCTACTGCATGTGTTGTCGCCGTCATCATTGTTGCCATATCCCCATTACAGATTATAGTTAGTTAATAATTTGCTACTGTGTATCTGTATCTTTACCACTAGTTTCACTGTTGCTGTAATGGTTCATCATTCGTTGTTCTCATTTTATCATTGTCATTATTTGTCACTGTTATTCATTGTGAGTGTACAATATGTGTGTGTTGATTTGTTCTGTACATGTGACATCATTGCACGTCTGTCCGTCCTGGGAGAGGGATCCCTCCTTTGTGGCTCTTCCTGAGGTTTCTTCCACCTTTTTCCCTGTTAAAAGGTTTTTTGGTGGGCAAGTTTTTCCTCACTCGAATCGAGGGTCTAAGGACAGAGGGTGTCACTCCTTGTACAGATTGTAAAGCCCTCTGAGACAAATGTATTTTGTGATTTTGGGCTATATAAATAAAATTTGATTTGATTTGATTTGATTTCTTTGTTTACAGGAGTTTGGAGTGAGATCAAACTGGACCAGTCTCCCTCTGAGGTGAAAAGACCCGGAGAGACAGTGAAGATGTCGTGTATCATATCTGGTTATAGCATGACAAGCTACAATATTCACTGGATAAGACAGAGGCCAGGCAAAGCTCTGGAGTGGATTGGGAGGATGAACACAGGTACAAACTCTGCGACCTACGTCAGCTCCTTTCAAAGTCGCTTCATCATGACTGAAACTGCGTCCAGCAGCACTCAGTACCTCGAGGTCAAGAGCCTGACAGCAGAAGATTCTGCTTTTTACTTCGGTGCTCGAAGAAGCACAGTGACTGAAGACAGTGAAGCAGCTGCACAAAGCCCTCCACAGACTATATGAGCAGTTATGTGAGGATGACCTGGGTTTTCTGATCAGCTGCATGTTACAAAAGCACTTTGACAATATTCCCACTAGATTTCTGTATATTGTTGGTCATTTTTTGCTCCTTATGATATTACGTCACTCACAGAAACAAACCGAGCTCTTGTCGTCAAAGCATAAATTAAACAGCAGTGCTTATAAGAAAGAATTGTATTTTTATTCCATCTTGTCTTTCTTTGTTGTTATGCAGGTATAGATGTTGTGAATCACTGTTGGTTTGAATGCTGTTTTATTTTGTCTTGTGTTCTATCCATAAATTTGACTTTCAAAGCAGTGATGTAGGAGGAGCTCCTGTAAACAAATTCTCACATGGATTCAATGGACATCATATTTAAAGGAAGCTGAAAACATACTATGCACACTTTTAACATGGCTTACAGAAAGCTGACACTCCTGGTAGTTGCTCTGTTTGTTTCAACTGGTGCTGAAGGCTGGACCATAGAAGAGTCTGAAGCAGCAGTTAGAAAACCTGGAGAATCTCACAAACTGACCTGCACAACATCTGGATTGTCATTCAGCAGCTACTGGATGGCCTGGATCAGACAGGCTCCTGGAAAAGGACTGGAGTTTGTTGCAACTATTGCTAGTGATAGCAGCGGCAAATACTACTCTCAGTCAGTTCAAGGCCGTTTCACCATCTCCAGAGACAACAGCAGAGAGCAGCTGTATCTGCAGATGAACAGTCTGAAGACTGAAGATTCTGCTGTTTATTATTGTGCTCGAGACTCACAGTGACTGGAGTTGGTTGAACAGCTGTACAAAATCCTGCCGTGCTCATCATCACTGATCTGAAATAACCTCCAACTATCTCATGTGATTAATATCCCCAGTTTAAGTAGTTATATATATTTCAAGGGAGAGTATTTCTAAACAAAGCTGTATATCATTTGAATATTTGAATTACATTAAATCTTTTTTCATAAATAACTCAAATCAATATTTGTGATAAGATAATCATTGAATAAACAAACATCAGTTGAGCA
Source organism: Pampus argenteus (assembly GCA_036937835.1). Taxonomy (NCBI): domain Eukaryota; kingdom Metazoa; phylum Chordata; class Actinopteri; order Scombriformes; family Stromateidae; genus Pampus; species Pampus argenteus. Next base: position 9,555,660 of record CM072878.1, read on the forward strand.
GTTAAACATTTTGTCTAATTGTCTAACCTGAGACTTATTTGTTAACAGTGTGATTTTCTCACCTTTTCTTAGTCTGCAGGATTTAAGATGAAAGCCGAGCTACAAAACTCAGAGGCTGAGCACTGTAGCACTGATGAAGCAACATTAAACTGTCAACATTGTCACTAAACCCACTAAAGGTTGTTTTACACTAATATCTTCTTTATAGGATAAAGCAAATACTTTTATACATATCATCAAAACAGTTTCAGTTGCTGAGCATCTGTTTAAAGGCTCCAAGTTTCTCTGATGTACATGTCTGTGACTTCAAACATTTGGAAACACTGAAAACATCTAACAGTGGACTGATGAGAAAGAATTATATTTTTATTACATCTACTTTTGTTTTTGTTTTTATTGAACTCATAACACAAAACAGCCAATGACATAACAATTGTGTTGCTGAAATCATTGTCCATGTTCAGGTACGGTAATATCAATATCATATTTAAATATCTAATGTGTGTGTCACAATTCAAGAGTGACAAATAATGTTGTTGTTCATGAAATGAACACTAGAGGGCAGTCACTATCAACTCTCTGTTATTTGTCACAGTCATGAGACACCCAGGTTCATTCTTCTCACTCATCTGAACTGAATGATGAACTGAACTAGATGTTTATACATTTGTGAGCTTGATTCAACACATCACAGACAGGCCAGGATCACAATGACTGCAGTGTTATCTTATTCATTTTCATTCCTTCAGTTATCATTGTTATGAGTTAGTATTGATCAATGCCATCATTGCTCTGTTACAGCTGCCTTCACTGTGCTTTGTATTTCATGTTTATATGCTGAAATATTCCTGTATATAATCACATTTAAATATGTATGTTGCAGTACTTTGACGTTTGCTGCTACTGATAGTAATATTAGAAGGACATTGCGAAATATGCATCAGTTAATAGTTTCTTTTTTTTTTTGAATAATATGAAATGCAACAAATGCGAATTGGTGGAATTTTGTTTGAAGTTCGATAGTTAAAAGGCCTCTGGGACACAAATCAGATCATTAATTCAGCAGTTTTAAAAACAGAGTAAAATCCAGTCCAGTTTCTTTCCTGTGAGGAGGAGTCAATGCAAAACATTGATGTCTTCCACCTCTACTTATCTGACTGCAGAGAGGATGACAGAGAACAGTGGACACACAGTTTAACATGATGGACTTTAAGACAGGAGTGCTGCTTTTAACTATCTGCTGGGCAGGTGAAGATTTTTACAGATCTTAATATGACACTGCTTTTACAGTATTTGTGACACTCGCCTATTTCACCTGACTTTCCTTTTTCTCTTGACAGGTGTTGATGGTCAAACTCTGACACAATCTGATCCAGCAGTTAGAAAACCTGGAGAATCTCACAAACTGACCTGCACAACATCTGGATTGTCATTCAGTAGCAGCTGGATGGCCTGGATCAGACAGGCTCCTGGAAAAGGACTGGAGTGGGTTGCTTATATCAGCTATAACAGTGCTGTGATCTCCTACTCTCAGTCAGTTCAAGGCCGTTTCACCATCTCCAGAGACAACAGCAGAGAGCAGCTGTATCTGCAGATGAACAGTCTGAAGACTGAAGATTCTGCTGTTTATTATTGTGCTCGAGACTCACAGTGACTGGAGTTGGTTGAACAGCTGTACAAAATCCTGCAGTGCTCATCATCACTTGGCTGATAGATCCTGATAATTAAATATATGTTTGTGGTTTATTTTTTATTTTTATTTTTTTAACGAACACACACCAACCCTGTGTTACATTCAGAAAACCTGCTTTTGAAGAAAAATGATCATTTTAGATAATTTTAATAAACATTAAAACACCATTGTCCATTTATGAATAAATAAAATGACGTATAATTCATGCTCATAGCAGTCATGTACACTGGGCGTATTGATAGTTAAAACTTACATAAGTAGTAAGGTTTGGTAGCAAAGTGACTCAGTGACTGGAGTCGGTTGAGCAGTTGTACAAAGCCCTACAGTACTCATCTTCATCATCGGGCTGAAATAACCTCAATAACCCCCTACTAACTATCTCATGTGATTCATTTCCTCAGTTTAAGTAGTTCAAGAAAATGACGTCCATCCTTTACTCACATTCATCTTTTTGAGAAACGTGATGTTTTGTTGGACCTCAAACAGACATTTTCCAAGATCATCTCATAGATATGTAAATCAGATTAATAAACAGAACTGTGTTCCTTATAGAGAAAAGATTAAATTAAGATTATTGTTTTCCAAGAGATAAAAACTGTGAAATGGTGAAAAGTGTTGTGCACCCTGAGAGCTTAAATGTAAACAATATTTATGATGAAATAATGACTGAACTATAAAATCATTTAAATATTTTGTCTAAATCATTAACAAGATTAACTTGTTAACTGTCTGACTATCTCACCTTTTCTTAGTTTGTAGGATTGAGATGAAATCAAAGCTACAGTACTTACTGGCTACAGTAGAGGATGAGGAGTGTGACACTGATGAAGTTTCAAACTATTTTAACTGTCAACATTATCAACTAAGACAGCAAACACACTGAGTTATTGTTTATTAATACAATATTCTTTTTAAGGAAAACAAACTTTCATGCATATCATCAGACAGCTTTCAGTTCCTGAGCACGTTTAGATGTAAGATGAGTTTCTCTTGGCGACATGTCTGTGGCTTGAAACATTCACAAACTTTTATATTCAAAACTCTATATTCAAATCTTAAATGTAAGATATCTAAATAAAAGGTTATGTATTATTCAGCAATATGCAAATACATGTTACTCATAAGGAAGTGAAGTGTGTGTGTGTCAGTGAGAGGTGAGAGGACAGAAGAGCTCACATCAGTTCAGCTTCAACATCAACCATGTTCTCTGCAGCTCTGATGCTGCTGCTGGCAGCTGGATCCTGTGAGGAGCTTTCAGTGGATTCACACTAATAAACACATTAGAAACACTGAATATTCACATGAATGATGGAGATAATGTTGATTTGTGTCTCCACAGGTGTGTACAGTATTGATCTCATCCAGCCAGACTCAGTGGTTGTGCAGCCTGGACAGACTTTGACCGTCACCTGTCAGGTCTCTGGTTATTCTCTGACTGATGACAGCTATGCAACAGGTTGGATCAGACAGCGTGAAGGAAAACCAATGGACTGGATTTTGCATCGATGGGGAGGAGGTGAATTTTATCAAAATAATGATCTGAAGAACAAGTTCCTTTATAACACGTACGCAAGTTCAGTGAAATTAACAGGACAGAATCTGCAGCCTGAGGACACAGCTGTTTATTACTGTGTACGTACTCCCACAGTGATACAAACCACCAACAGACCTGCACAAATACCCAGTGACTTAAACACAAACAAACACACTCCACTATATGAACATTAATAAAGATAATAATATCTGCTTAGTTGATAAATATGTTTTTATGGAATTCACTGAACAATAAAGGTATTTTTTTCCTGATAGAAGAAGATTTTAATATTAAAATACAGATTTAATTTTAACTTAAACTGAATTTGACATCAATCCAAGAAAGATACGACATATTTTAATGAATGTATTTATTTGTTCTTGTCATGCCTAGAGAAGACGGGGAAACTAAAATAATATTTGATAAACAAATGGCTCTAAAGAGAGGAACAAAGACTTTTTAAACCTGTAGGAGGAGGTCTATGCAAACTCTTCCTTCCTTATAAACGCACCATCAGCAGCTGTCATTGTTTGCAGCAAAACACTGGAACAGTTTTATACATTGTTAACACACTGTGATCAGAAAGGACTGAACCACAGTGTTTATTACACAATGAAAAACACAATTGCCTGGAGTTTATTATTTGTAGTTACTATTCATGGTAAGAAAAACAATTGTTTCACTTCTTTGTTAAATGTCCAACCGGTTATTTTGAGATCTGATGGGTGATGATCTTCATTTCTTTGTTTACAGGAGTTTGGAGTGAGATCAAACTGGACCAGTCTCCCTCTGAGGTGAAAAGACCCGGAGAGACAGTGAAGATGTCATGTATCATATCTGGTTATAGCATGACAAGCTACAATATTCACTTGATAAGACAGAGGCCAGGCAAAGCTCTGGAGTGGATTGGGTGGATAAACACAAACACAAATACTCCAAGCTACGTCAGCTCCTTTCAAAGCCGCTTCAGTTTTACTCAAGATGTGTCCAGCAGCACTCAGTACCTCGAGGTCAAGAGCCTGACAGCAGAAGATTCTGCTTTTTACTTCGGTGCTCGATGAAGCACAGTGACTGAAGACAGTGAAGCAGCTGCACAAAACCCTCCACAGACTATATGAGCAGTTATGTGATGATGACCTGGGTTTTCTGATCAGCTGCATGTTACAAAAGCACTTTGACAATATTCCCACTAGATTTATGTATATTGTTGGTCATTTTTTGCTCTTTTTGATATTACGTCACTCACAGAAACAAACCGAGCTCTTGTCGTCAAAGCATAAATTAAACAGCAGTGCTTATAAGAAAGAATTGTATTTTTATTCCATCTTGTCTTTCTTTGTTGTTATGCAGGTATAGATGTTGTGAATCACTGTTGGTTTGAACGCTGTTTTATTTTGTCTTGTGTTCTATCCATAAATTTGACTTTCAAAGCAGTGATGTAGGAGGAGCTCCTGTAAACAAATTCTCACATGGATTCAATGGACATCATATTTAAAGGAAGCTGAAAACATACTATGCACACTTTTAACATGGCTTACAGAAAGCTGACACTCCTGGTAGTTGCTCTGTTTGTTTCAACTGGTGCTGAAGGCTGGACCATAGAAGAGTCTGAAGCAGCAGTTAGAAAACCTGGAGAATCTCACAAACTGACCTGCACAACATCTGGATTGTCATTCAGCAGCTACTGGATGGCCTGGATCAGACAGGCTCCTGGAAAAGGACTGGAGTTTGTTGCAACTATCAGATATGACAGTGCTTATATCTACTACTCTCAGTCAGTTCAAGGCCGTTTCACCATCTCCAGAGACAACAGCAGAGAGCAGCTGTATCTGCAGATGAACAGTCTGAAGACTGAAGATTCTGCTGTTTATTATTGTGCTCGATACTCACAGTGACTGGAGTTGGTTGAACAGCTGTACAAAATCCTGCAGTGCTCATCATCACTGATCTGAAATAACCTCCAACTATCTCATGTGATTAATATCCTCAGTTTAAGTAGTTATATATATTTCAAGGGAGAGTATTTCTAAACAAAGCTGTATATCATTTGAATATTTGAATTACATTAAACACAAAGTTTTCCTTTTCACAAAATAACTCAAATTGATATTTGTGCCTCCCATGAGATTAATCAATAATAGACTGATGGGTGGGAAAGATGAGTGTTTTCACCAACAACTTAAATTAAAATCATTCTTCAGATAAGATGATCATTGAATATATAAACATCAGTTGATCAGTTAAATATTTGACCTAAATGTCTAACCTGAGACTTATTTGTTAACAGTGTGATTATCTCACCTTTTCTTAGTCTGCAGGACTAAAACATATTATTTTATAATATATTACTTATTATTCTGATTTCACATTACTGGTTTGACCAGTAATAATAAAATAAATCATATTACAAATAGATGAAATATAGTTTTCATGGACTAAGAATGTATAAATTAGCACTTATGTATAAAATTGACACTAACAGAATAAATTTGATGGAACTTTTAATCAAAACATTTCTAAAAAAATAACTTCACTCAACATTTCTTTGTTGTTATGCAGGTATAGATGTTGTGAATCACTGTTGGTTTGAATGCTGTTTTATTTTGTCTTGTGTTCTATCCATAAATTTGACTTTCAAAGCAGTGATGTAGGAGGAGCTCCTGTAAACAAATTCTCACATGGATTCAATTGACATCATATTTAAAGGAAGCTGAAAACATACTATGCACACTTTTAACATGGCTTACAGAAAGCTGACACTCCTGGTAGTTGCTCTGTTTGTTTCAACTGGTGCTGAAGGCTGGACCATAGAAGAGTCTGAAGCAGCAGTTAGAAAACCTGGAGAATCTCACAAACTGACCTGCACAACATCTGGATTGTCATTCAGCAGCAACTGGATGGGCTGGATCAGACAGGCTCCTGGAAAAGGACTGGAGTTTGTTGCAACTGATAGAGGTGGCAGCAGCAAATACTACTCTCAGTCAGTTCAAGGCCGTTTCACCATCTCCAGAGACGAAAGCAGAGAGCAGCTGTATCTGCAGATGAACAGTCTGAAGACTGAAGATTCTGCTGTTTATTATTGTGCTCGACACTCACAGTGACTGGAGTTGGTTGAACAGCTGTACAAAATCCTGCAGTGCTCATCATCACTGATCTGAAATAACCTCCAACTATCTCATGTGATTAATATCCTCAGTTTAAGTAGTTATATATATATATATATATTTCAAGGGAGAGTATTTCTAAACAAAGCTGTATATCATTTGAATATTTGAATTACATTAAATCTTTTTTCACAAAATAACTCAAATTAATATTTGTGATAAGATAATCATTGAATAAACAAACATCAGTTGAGCAGTTAAACATTTAGTCTAATTCTCTAACCTGAGACTTATTTGTTAACAGTGTGATTTTCTCACATTTTCTTAGTCTGCAGGATTTAAGATGAAAGCAGAGCTACAAAACTCAGAGGCTGAGCACTGTAGCACTGATGAAGCAAGATTAAACTGTCAACATTGTCACTAAACCCACTAAAGGTTGTTTTACACTAATATCTTCTTTATAGCATAAAGCAAATACTTGTATACATATCATCAAAACAGTTTCAGTTGCTGAGCATCTGTTTAAAGGCTCCAAGTTTCTCTGATCTACATGTCTGTGACTTCAAACATTTGGAAACACTGAAAACATCTAACAGTGGACTGATGAGAAAGAATTATATTTTTATTCCATTTTGTTTTTATTGAACTCATAACACAAAACAGCCAATGACATAACAATTGTGTTGCTGAAATCATTGTCCATGTTCAGGTACGGTAATATCAATATCATATTTAAATATCTAATGTGTGTGTCACAATTCAAGAGTGACAAATAATGCTGTTGTTCATGAAATAAACACTAGAGGGCAGTCACTATCAACTCTCTGTTATTTGTCACAGTCATGAGACACCCAGGTTCATTCTTCTCACTCATCTGAACTGAATGATGAACTGAACTAGATGTTTATACATTTGTGAGCTTGATTCAACACATCACAGACAGGCCAGGATCACAATGACTGCAGTGTTATCTTATTCATTTTCATTCCTTCAGTTATCATTGTTATGAGTTAGTATTGATCAATGCCATCATTGCTCTGTTACAGCTGCCTTCACTGTGCTTTGTATTTCATGTTTATATGCTGAAATATTCCTGTATATAATCACCTTTAAATATGTATGTTGCAGTACTTTGACCTTTGCTGCTACTGATAGTAATTTTAGAAGGACATTGCGAAATATGCATTAGTTAATAGTTTCTTTTTTTTTTGAATAATATGAAATGCAACAAATGCGAATTGGTGGAATTTTGTTTGAAGTTCGATAGTTAAAAGGCCTCTGGGACACAAATCAGATCATTAATTCAGCAGTTTTAAAAACAGAGTAAAATCCAGTCCAGTTTCTTTCCTGTGAGGAGGAGTCAATGCAAAACATTGATGTCTTCCACCTCTACTTATCTGACTGCAGAGAGGATGACAGAGAACAGTGGACACACAGTTTAACATGATGGACTTTAAGACAGGAGTGCTGCTTTTAACTATATTCTGGGCAGGTGAAGATTTTTACAGATCTTAATATGACACTGCTTTTACAGTATTTGTGACACTCGCCTATTTCACCTGACTTTCCTTTTTCTCTTGACAGGTGTTGATGGTCAAACTCTGACACAATCTGATCCAGCAGTTAGAAAACCTGGAGAATCTCACAAACTGACCTGCACAGCCTCTGAGCTTGACTTTGATGGCTACTGGATGGCCTGGATCAGACAGGCTCCTGGAAAAGGACTGGAGTTTGTTGCAACTATTGAATATGACAGTGCTCGAATCTACTACTCTCAGTCAGTTCAAGGCCGTTTCACCATCTCCAGAGACAACAGCAGAGAGCAGCTGTATCTGCAGATGAACAGTCTGAAGACTGAAGATTCTGCTGTTTATTATTGTGCTCGACACTCACAGTGACTGGAGTTGGTTGAACAGCTGTACAAAATCCTGCCGTGCTCATCATCACTGGGCTGATAGATCCTGATAATTAAATATATGTTTGTGGTTTATTTTTTATTATTATTTTTTTTAACGAACACACACCAACCCTGTGTTACATTCAGAAAACCTGCTCTTAAAGAAAAATAATCATTTTAGATCATTTAAATAAACATTAAAACACCATTATCCATTTATAAATAAATAAAATGACGTATAATTCATGCTCATAGCAGTCATGTACACTGGGCGTGTTGATAGTTAAAACTTACATAAGTAGTAAGGTTTGGTAGCAAAGTGACTCAGTGACTGGAGTTGGTTGAGCAGTTGTACAAAGCGCTACAGTACTCATCATCATCATCAGGCTGAAATAACCTCAATAACCCCCTACTAACTATCTCATGTGATTCATTTCCTCAGTTTAAGTAGTTCAAGAAAATGACGTCCATCCTTTACTCACATTCATCTTTTTGAGAAACGTGATGTTTTGTTGGGCCTTAAACAGACATTTTCCAAGATCATCTCATAGATATGTGAATCAGATTAATAAACAGAACTGTGTTCCTTATAGAGAAAATATTAAATTAAGATTATTGTTTTCCAAGAGATAAAAACTGTGAAATGGTGAAAAGTGTTGTGCACCCTGACAGCTTAAATGTAAACAATATTTATGATGAAATAATCACTGAACTATAAAATCATTTAAATATTTTGTCTAAAACATTAAGATTAACTTGTTAACAGATTATCTCACCTTTTCTTAGTCTGCAGGACTAAAACATATTATTTTATAATATATTACTTATTATTTTGATTTCACATTACTGGTTTGACCAGTAATAATACAATAAATCATATTACAAATAGGTGTAATATAGTTTTCATGGACTAAGAATGTATAAATTAGCCATTATGTATAAAATTGACACTAACAGAATAAATTTGATGTAACTTTTAATCAAAACATTTCTAAAAAAATAACTTCACTCAACATTTCTTTGTTGTTATGCAGGTATAGATGTTGTGAATCACTGTTGGTTTGAATGCTGTTTTATTTTGTCTTGTGTTCTATCCATAAATTTGACTTTCAAAGCAGTGATGTAGGAGGAGCTCCTGTAAACAAATTCTCACATGGATTCAATGGACATCATATTTAAAGGAAGCTGAAAACATACTATGCACACTTTTAACATGGCTTACAGAAAGCTGACACTCCTGGTAGTTGCTCTGTTTGTTTCAACTGGTGCTGAAGGCTGGACCATAGAAGAGTCTGAAGCAGCAGTTAGAAAACCTGGAGAATCTCACAAACTGACCTGCACAACATCTGGATTGTCATTCAGCAGCTACTGGATGGCCTGGATCAGACAGGCTCCTGGAAAAGGACTGGAGTGGGTTGCAACTGATGGAGGCAGCAGCGGCAAATACTACTCTCAGTCAGTTCAAGGCCGTTTCACCATCTCCAGAGACAACAGCAGAGAGCAGCTGTATCTGCAGATGAACAGTCTGAAGACTGAAGATTCTGCTGTTTATTATTGTGCTCGACACTCACAGTGACTGGAGTTGGTTGAACAGCTGTACAAAATCCTGCAGTGCTCATCATCACTGATCTGAAATAACCTCCAACTATCTCATGTGATTAATATCCTCAGTTTAAGTACTTATATATATTTCAAGGGAGAGTATTTCTAAACAAAGCTGTATATAATTTGAATATTTTAATTACATTACATTTTTTTCACAAAATAACTGAAATTGATATTCGTAATAAGATAATCATTGAATACACAAACATCAGTTGAGCAGTTAAACATTTAGTCTAATTCTCTAACCTGAGACTTATTTGTTAACAGTGTGATTTTCTCACATTTTCTTAGTCTGCAGGATTTAAGATGAAAGCAGAGCTACAAAACTCAGAGGCTGAGCAGTGTAGCAGTGATGAAGCAAGATTAAACTGTCAACATTGTCACTAAACCCACTAAAGGTTGTTTTACACTAATTTCTTCTTTATAGGAAAAAGCAAATACTTTTATACATTTCATCAAAACAGTTTCAGTTGCTGAGCATCTGTTTAAAGGCTCCAAGTTTCTCTGATCTACATGTCTGTGACTTCAAACATTTGGAAACACTGAAAACATCTAACAGTGGACTGATGAGAAAGAATTATATTTTTATTACATCTATTTTTGTTTTTGTTTTTATTGAACTCATAACACAAAACAGCCAATGACATAACAATTCTGTTGCTGAAATCATTGTCCAGGTTCAGGTACGGTAATATCAATATCATATTTAAATATCTAATGTGTGTCACAATTCAAGAGTGACAAATAATGCTGTTGTTCATGAAATGAACACTAGAGGGCAGTCACTATCAACTCTCTGTTATTTGTCACAGTCATGAGACACCCAGGTTCATTCTTCTCACTCATCTGAACTGAATGATGAACTGAACTAGATGTTTATACATTTGTGAGCTTGATTCAACACATCACAGACAGGCCAGGATCACAATGACTGCAGTGTTATCTTATTCATTTTCATTCCTTCAGTTATCATTGTTATGAGTTAGTATTGATCAATGCCATCTTTGCTCTGTTACAGCTGCCTTCACTGTGCTTTGTATTTCATGTTTATATGCTGAAATATTCCTGTATATAATCACCTTTAAATATGTATGTTGCAGTACTTTGACGTTTGCTGCTACTGATAGTAATTTTAGAAGGACATTGTGAAATATGCATCAGTTAATAGTTTCTTTTTTTGAATAATATGAAATGCAACAAATGCGAATTGGTAGAATTTTGTTTGAAGTTCGATAGTTAAAAGGCCTCTGGGACACAAATCAGATCATTAATTCAGCAGTTTTAAAAACAGAGTAAAATCCAGTCCAGTTTCTTTCCTGTGAGGAGGAGTCAATGCAAAACATTGATGTCTTCCACCTCTACTTATCTGACTGCAGAGAGGATGACAGAGAACAGTGGACACACAGTTTAACATGATGGACTTTAAGACAGGAGTGCTGCTTTTAACTATCTGCTGGGCAGGTGAAGATTTTTACAGATCTTAATATGACACTGCTTTTACAGTATTTGTGACACTCGCCTATTTCACCTGACTTTCCTTTTTCTCTTGACAGGTGTTGATGGTCAAACTCTGACACAATCTGATCCAGCAGTTAGAAAACCTGGAGAATCTCACAAACTGACCTGCACAGCCTCTGAGCTTGACTTTGATAGCAGCTGGATGGCCTGGATCAGACAGGCTCCTGGAAAAGGACTGGAGTTTGTTGCAACTATTGAATATGACAGTGATCAAATCTACTACTCTCAGTCAGTTCAAGGCCGTTTCACCATCTCCAGAGACAACAGCAGAGAGCAGCTGTATCTGCAGATGAACAGTCTGAAGACTGAAGATTCTGCTGTTTATTATTGTGCTTGAGACTCACAGTGACTGGAGTTGGTTGAACAGCTGTACAAAATCCTGCAGTGCTCATCATCACTGATCTGAAATAACCTCCAACTATCTCATGTGATTAATATCCTCAGTTTAAGTAGTTATATATATATATATATATTTCAAGGGAGAGTATTTCTAAACAAAGCTGTATATCATTTGAATATTTGAATTACATTAAATCTTTTTTCACAAAATAACTCAAATTAATATTTGTGATAAGATAATCATTGAATAAACAAACATCAGTTGAGCAGTTAAACATTTAGTCTAATTGTCTAACCTGAGACTTATTTGTTAACAGTGTGATTTTCTCACCTTTTCTTAGTCTGCAGGATTTAAGATGAAAGCAGAGCTACAAAACTCAGAGGCTGAGCACTGTAGCACTGATGAAGCAAGATTAAACTGTCAACATTGTCACTAAACCCACTAAAGGTTGTTTTACACTAATATCTTCTTTATAGGATAAAGCAAATACTTTTATACATTTCATCAAAACAGTTTCAGTTGCTGAGCATCTGTTTAAAGGCTCCAAGTTTCTCTGATCTACATGTCTGTGACTTCAAACATTTGGAAACACTGAAAACATCTAACAGTGGACTGATGAGAAAGAATTATATTTTTATTACATCTATTGTTGTTTTTGTTTTTATTGAACTCATAACACAAAACAGGCAAGGACATAACAATTGTGTTGCTGAAATCATTGTCCAGGTTCAGGTACGGTAATATCAATATCATATTTAAATATCTAATGTGTGTGTCACAATTCAAGAGTGACAAATAATGTTGTTGTTCATGAAATGAACACTAGAGGGCAGTCACTATCAACTCTCTGTTATTTGTCACAGTCATGAGACACCCAGGTTCATTCTTCTCACTCATCTGAACTGAATGATGAACTGAACTAGATGTTTATACATTTGTGAGCTTGATTCAACACATCACAGACAGGCCAGGATCACAATGACTGCAGTGTTATCTTATTCATTTTCATTCCTTCAGTTATCATTGTTATGAGTTAGTATTGATCAATGCCATCATTGCTCTGTTACAGCTGCCTTCACTGTGCTTTGTATTTCATGTTTATATGCTGAAATATTCCTGTATATAATCACCTTTAAATATGTATGTTGCAGTACTTTGACGTTTGCTGCTACTGATAGTAATTTTAGAAGGACATTGTGAAATATGGATCAGTTAATAGTTTCTTTTTTTTTTTGAATAATATGAAATGCAACAAATGCGAATTGGTGGAATTTTGTTTGAAGTTTGATAGTTAAAAGGCCTCCGGGACACAAATCAGATCATTAATTCAGCAGTTTTAAAAACAGAGTAAAATCCAGTCCAGTTTCTTTCCTGTGAGGAGGAGTCAATGCAAAACATTGATGTCTTCCACCTCTACTTATCTGACTGCAGAGAGGATGACAGAGAACAGTGGACACACAGTTTAACATGATGGACTTTAAGACAGGAGTGCTGCTTTTAACTATCTGCTGGGCAGGTGAAGATTTTTACAGATCTTAATATGACACTGCTTTTACAGTATTTGTGACACCCGCCTATTTCACCTGACTTTCCTTTTTCTCTTGACAGGTGTTGATGGTCAAACTCTGACACAATCTGATCCAGCAGTTAGAAAACCTGGAGAATCTCACAAACTGACCTGCACAACATCTGAGCTTGACTTTGATAGCTACTGGATGGCCTGGATCAGACAGGCTCCTGGAAAAGGACTGGAGTTTGTTGCAACTATTGAATATGACAGTGATGAGATCTACTACTCTCAGTCAGTTCAAGGCCGTTTCACCATCTCCAGAGACAACAGCAGAGAGCAGCTGTATCTGCAGATGAACAGTCTGAAGACTGAAGGTTCTGCTGTTTATTATTGTGCTTGACACTCACAGTGACTGGAGTTGGTTGAACAGCTGTACAAAATCCTGCCGTGCTCATCATCACTGATCTGAAATAACCTCCAACTATCTCATGTGATTAATATCCTCAGTTTAAGTAGTTATATATATTTCAAGGGAGAGTATTTCTAAACAAAACTGTATATCATTTGAATATTTGAATTACATTAAATACAAAGTTTTCCTTTTCACAAAATAACTCAAATTAATATTTGTGCCTCCCATGAGATTAATCAATAATAGATGTTGGATGGGAAAGATGAGTGTTTTCACCAACAACTTAAATTAAAATCATTATCAGATAAGATGATCATTGAATATATAAACATCAGTTGATCAGTTAAATATTTGATCTAAATGTCCAACCTGAGACTTATTTGTTAACAGTGTGATTATCTCACCTTTTCTTAGTCTGCAGGACTAAAACATATTATTTTATAATATATTACTTATTATTTTGATTTCACATTACTGGTTTGACCAGTAATAATAAAATAAATCATATTACAAATAGGTGTAATATAGTTTTCATGGACTAAGAATGTATAAATTAGCACTTATGTATAAAATTGACAGTAACAAAATAAATTTGATGGAACTTTTAATCAAAACATATCCAAAAAAAATAACTTCACTCAACATTTCTTTGTTGTTATGCAGGTATAGATGTTGTGAATCACTGTTGGTTTGAATGCTGTTTTATTTTGTCTTGTGTTCTATCCATAAATTTGACTTTCAAAGCAGTGATGTAGGAGGAGCTCCTGTAAACAAATTCTCACATGGATTCAATGGACATCATATTTAAAGGAAGCTGAAAACATACTATGCACACTTTTAACATGGCTTACAGAAAGCTGACACTCCTGGTAGTTGCTCTGTTTGTTTCAACTGGTGCTGAAGGCTGGACCATAGAAGAGTCTGAAGCAGCAGTTAGAAAACCTGGAGAATCTCACAAACTGACCTGCACAACATCTGGATTTGACTTTGGACGCTCTGTGTGGAACTGGATCAGACAGGCTCCTGGGAAACGACTGGAGTGGATCGCCTTGGTACACACATCTAGTACTCCTATCTATTACTCGCAGTCAGTCCAGGGCAGATTCACCATCTCCAGAGATGACTCCAGCAGTAAGGTCTATCTACAGATGAACAGCCTGAAGCCTGAGGACTCAGCAGTGTATTACTGTGCCAGAGGAACACAGTGACAGACAGTAATAAGAGACTCTTACAAAAACTACTTCCTCTATTTACCTCCATGAGTAGAAACACTTATTTTTGTCTGTTTCACATTTATTACAGTGCTGATTTTAATGAAAATATGTTTTCATTGTCCAGAACAAGAATCCCAAAATATAATAATATAATATAACATATACTAAAATATATGTCATTGTTTTTACCAATAAAAACAGCTATCCTGATCGTACACCAGCACTTTTTTTTAAATAAAAAAAGGTTAAATTCATCTCAAAGATACATTTGAATGAAAATAGAACAATTTATTTCAAAAACAGAAATATAACATATTTAGATCTGTGAAATGACAGAATAAAAAATATATTTAGAAGGTCAGAAATCAGTTAGTCGGTACTTTAATCTATCTTCCCATCATTAATGTCTCACAGTAGTTTTCTGTATTTTCAAGAATGAGAAATTCACTTTAAAAGTCTTCAAATTCAACTAGTGCAACATGTGGAGTTTCAAAAGGTCTGCAAGTGACACCGTTTAGTTTCTTCTACAGTAACCTCAAGAGTTTTAAGCAAGAGTTTAATCTAATCACACCAGCATCACTGTTACACCCTGTCATTGAATTAGTCATTTATTAATCATTTCTATGGCTATACACATAACTCTATCAGTATGTGTGGCCGTTTGCTCCTCGCCAAACAGACACGTTAATATCAGAAAGATTTGAAAGCCCATATCGCTGTTTATACCTCTGCACATACTTTACATTACAGATGATTATTTCATAAGTTCAATTGTCATTAAACACATTAAATACAAAGTTTTACTTTTCACAAAATAACTCAAATTAATATTTGTGCCTCCCATGAAATTAATCAATAATAGATGTTGGATTGGAAAGATGAGTGTTTTCACCAACAACTTAAATTAAAATCATTATCAGATAAGATGATCATTGAATATATAAACATCAGTTGATCAGTTAAATATTTTATCTAAATGTCTAACCTGAGACTTATTTGTTAATAGTGTGATTATCTCACCTTTTCTTAGTCTGCAGGACTAAACATATTATTTTATAATATATTACTTATTATTTTGATTTCACATTACTGGTTTGACTAGTAATAATACAATAAATCATATTACAAATAGATGAAATATAGTTTTCATGGACTAAGAATGTATAAATTAGCCATTATGTATAAAAATTGACAGCAACAGAATAAATTTGATGGAACTTTTAATCAAAACATTTCTAAAAAAAAATAACTTCACTCAACATTTCTTTGTTGTTATGCAGGTATAGATGTTGTGAATCACTGTTGGTTTGAATGCTGTTTTATTTTGTCTTGTGTTCTATCCATAAATTTGACTTTCAAAGCAGTGATGTAGGAGGAGCTCCTGTAAACAAATTCTCACATGGATTCAATGGACATCATATTTAAAGGAAGCTGAAAACATACTATGCACACTTTTAACATGGCTTACAGAAAGCTGACACTCCTGGTAGTTGCTCTGTTTGTTTCAACTGGTGCTGAAGGCTGGACCATAGAAGAGTCTGAAGCAGCAGTTAGAAAACCTGGAGAATCTCACAAACTGACCTGCACAACATCTGGATTGTCATTCAGCGGCAGCTGGATGGGCTGGATCAGACAGGCTCCTGGAAAAGGACTGGAGTGGGTTGCAACTGATGGAACTGGCAGCAACAAATACTACTCTCAGTCTGTTCAAGGCCGTTTCACCATCTCCAGACACAACAGCAGAGAGCAGCTGTATCTGCAGATGAACAGTCTGAAGACTGAAGATTCTGCTGTTTATTATTGTGCTCGAGACTCACAGTGACTGAAGACAGTGAAGCAGCTGCACAAAAACCTCCACAGACTATATGAGCAGTTATGTGATGATGACCTGGGTTTTCTGATCAGCTGCATGTTACAAAAGCAAAAATATCCACTATAGTTGGTTGTTTTTATGCTCTTTCTGAATTTACAACACTAACAGAAATACAGAGTCATTTCAACTGTCAAATCACAATTTAAATTGCAAAAGTCACAATGTGATAACTACAAATGAAATGAGTTTGAAATGGAAGAGAAGATGACAGAGAACAGTGGACACACAGTTAAACATGATGGACTATAGGACAGGACGGCTGCTTTTAACTATCTGCTGGATAGTTGTTGACATCATCAACAACTATCCGCTGTTGATGATGATGTTAAAAAACCTGGAGAATCTCACAAACTGACCTGTACAGTCTCTGAGTTTGGGTTTTCTCTGTGTGTCTGTGGTTTCTTCACACCGTCAACACATGTGACACTTTGGTAAAAATGGATATTTAAACTCTTTCAGTTGCTCATAGAGTGAATGTGTTGTGACCTGTCTTGTTCAGTTTGTGCTAAGAAAAGCTCCACCCTGTGACCATAAACAACAGATGTGGAAGATGGATGTGATCCTGATACTGAATTTGTTCCTTACGTCTTGATGTAAAATGACCACAAATGTATAACAATCATCAGTTTATCTTTGTGTCATTAATTAATATCAGAAACGCAGATATGTTGCTTATACTATTCTATGTTGTTTATTTCCAACTCATATAATAAGCAAATATTAGGCAGAATATCTTTCTATTTTTCAGCACTGTGAGGAGGAGTCAATGCAAATCTTGATCTCTTCCATCTTTTTTAAGTCACTGTAAACTGAAGACAAATCAAACCACCAGACATACAACAATTTTTCACAATGACCGGACCTACATGTTTAACTTTTCTGATGCTATCAGTGATTTCTGGTGAATACAACATTTCTGCACACATCCTTGTTTAATTTCAAGATTTTTGTTTGACTCTGTTTTGATCAAACTGCTTTTCTCTTCAGGTGTTTGCAGTCAGACTCTGACCGAGTCTCCACCTGTGATAAAGCAGCATGGAGAATCCCACAAACTGACCTGTACGTATGCAGGAATATCAGATGATAATGCTCCTATCAGCTGGATCAGACAAGCTGAAGGAAAAGGACTGGAGTGGGTTGCCTACATTTCTGCTCCGAGTGGAAGCACTAAAGCTTATTCCACATCAGTCCAGAACCGCTTCACCATTTCCAGAGACAACAATGTAGACCAGGTGTATCTGCAGATGAACAGCCTGACGCCTGAAGACTCTGCTGTTTATTATTGTGCTCGGAGGCCACAGTGATACAGGAAGCCACAGAGCTGAACACAAACCTCTGCAGATGTCACTGTGACACTCACTCATAGAAAGTTCTGAAACCACTTTATACAAAAGCATCAAATACACCAAACTTGACCCCTCAAATCTATTGAAGATTATTCTAAATGTATAAAATCAACCTGATCAAATTCATCAATCAATTGTTTTGATGTTTCAGGGTTTTTTTTTTCCTTTAATCTCATAATGATATTAAATGAATTATACAATCCATCGTTTATTCTTATTTAAATGAGTTCAGGCGTCTTCAAGTCTCGTGGGAAGTTGAATGTTTTAAATATCCAAATATTTCTCAAATATCCTAAAATACTGAAAAAATATATTTTTGATTATTTTGAATATTGTTCAACAAACTAATGTAGCTCGGCAGATAACAATGCTTCAACTTTAAATAAAGTGATAATTGCCACTTGATTGTTTGACATTAAATCGTTAAGATAAGTAAAATAGTAATAAATGATAAAATAAGTTGAGAGATAATAATTACCTACAACCAATTTCTACTTTCTTTACATATTTTAAAAACATATAACACATAAAGTGATATGTTATGGATAATGAAAGTACATTTTTAAAATGATTTGTGTATTTTAAACATTAAATATAGTTTTGCTGATTAGAATTTATTTTGTTGTTTTATTCTTACTCACAGCTGACAAAGAATAGTCAGTCCCCTTTCTCTCCAGGGCAGGAAACAATGTTGGGTTTTTGTACGAGGGTTTATCATCGTGATACGTGGGGTCACTGTGATATACATCCATACAAAAACCTCAGAGCAACAATGTCACACTCATCCATTCCTGGAATGAAAGAGAAGGACAGGACAAAGCATTTCCTACTGGAATATGAGGTAACTGTTGTGTTTATCATTTTTATTGAGCATATTAAAAGTTAAAAGTTAGTTAATTAGAAGTTGAAAGTCGTTCTTAGTGCACAGATGGAAATGTTGTCTTCCAGTAAATCTTCATTAAAAAAACAACTGATAAACCCGACACTCACAGGATGAGACCAGGGTATCATGTTTATCTGAAAAATAGACAGGATTTGTATGTTTTATACATTAATCGAGGTTTTAAAGTGTTTTATGTGCTGCTTCAGGTTTTTGTACAGGCAGCCAGTGGAGATGCAGCACTGTGATTACTTTGACTACTGGGGTCGTGGGACTGAAGTCACAGTACAGTCAGGTAAGAAACTTAAACATCATATTTTCATTGATCAGTTTATTTTTCTTTTTAAAAATGTGATTATTGATGGTTGAGACATTTAACTCTTTGTCTTATTTCGGTCTATACTTTTATTGGAGAAACTAGAAAAAAAGAGCAGACGAGATGTTTTTACTGCAGCTGTGTCTTAGAAAGCATTCGGAAAACTTTTTGTCACGTTTGGAAGAATATTTGGACCGGATTGAATATATAAAAATCTCAATTAGACAAAGTAATACAGTTGTTTTAGGTTTTAAATGTTAGTGCCATTGTGTTATAAAGCACCAGTCTGTTAATTTGTGTACTGGACAAATCAACAAAAATAATCTCTAAGGACAACACTATATTATTACATATTCATATCGTTCTTCCATTTTATCATGCAAACTTATTATCTATTAATTTCCTAGTTATTATTCAGTTCTGTGACGATTTAGATGAAACTGACGAGTGTTTTAAAGAAAATTTTTTGAAATTATAAATTATTTTGGTTGTGAAACATCCCAATACCCCCAACAAAAAAATGTATTATATTATATTATATTACATTATTTTCACAACTAATAACAAAAAGAAGTGATCAGTATTGTGACAACAATCCAATAAATGTCCAAAACTCTGATGATAATTATTATAAATATTATGAAATATTACTTCATCCTTCTTATCACAATCTTTTGAGGGTTATTAATCAGCAGTTTCAGCAGTTTTTAACTTAACAATGTAAAGTTATTTCAGATATTTCATAATGATATTTCATCACAAACTTGTCTGTCAGTCAATCCAGTTATGTGAAGTTAACATAAACAGAAACTGCTGGAATGACATTAAAACACAGTTATGTGGAATGATCGAATAAAAAGTCTAAAAAAAAAATCATTTCATAATACATGCGCTGAGTTTTAAGAAAACAATGTACGGGATTATTTCACAATATTATGGTGAGGCTATATTAAATATGTTGGGTTCATTCATGTATAATTTCTGGATGTATTTAATATTGAACACTTGGTCTCCATTGTAATTGTGAGAACAGGAGCAATCATTATTTGTAATCAGCTTTACAGACGATAATTGGAAATTGAACAGATAATTGATTTGTCTTCTTAATTTACATGATTTGAAACTTCTGGAGTTTGAACTTCTTTCACAGACACAGTTTCAGCGCCATCTCTCTATCCTGTTGTTAACTGTGCATCAACGCCTGGAGATGATATCACCGTCGGTTGTCTTGCACTTGACTTCTACCCAAATAAGCTCACTATGGAATGGACCGATGCCAGCGGGGCCACCGTGAAATCTGAACAATATCCTCCAGTTGCAAAAAACAACAAATACACACAAATCAGCGTTGCCCAGTTGCGGAAATCTGACTGGGACTCAAGGAAGTCTTTAAAATGTTCTGTGAATCACGATGGAAATAACAAAGAACTGCGAGTGCAAAGTATGTGATTTTAAACTTATCGTCTCTCTCTCTTTATTTACTTATGAGTCTGTGTGCATCAATTTCTCCTGTGAACAAATCATCTTGTCATTTGCCAAATATGCGTACAGAATAATGTCAAAGTCTTGCTGTTTCCTCCACCTTTTGTTTAGAGAGTCTTCCTGCAAAGGTCACATTGATTTCAATGCCGAGTGAAGACACCCAGGCCCTGGTGTGTACGATTGAGGATAGCATCAATGGAACGAATGTATTTTTTAATTGGAAAAAGAACAACATAAAGGTGGACAACTTCATTCAAACTAATTTCCAAAATATTGGACAATTATATTCGGCTGTCAGTGTCCTGAAGGTCAAGAACACAGACTGGGACAGTAAAGCTGTTTTTACCTGTGAGGTGACTCATCGAGGACAAACATTTAAAAAAAAGATCTCCAAAGGTACAATGCTATTGTGATTACAACTAAATGCTATTGTGGCTAATAATACAATATTAAACATGACACAAAACGATCCTTCACATGTTAGTAAATGATACTGAGCCGTATCTCTGTTGCTCTCCCTCGTCTAGCTTCAATCACCGTGACGCTGAACCCTCCGAGTGCCAAAACAATTTTCACCAACAACCAGGCAGAGTATGAGTGTGTCGTCACTGGAGAAGACAAAGACATTGTATCTGAATCTGTAATCACTTGGCAGATCAATGGAGAAGATGTCAATAAAGAAACAAAGGTTGCAGATCATCCGTACAGCAAAACCAGCACACTGACTGTCACTGAGTGGCAACAAGTCAGCAACGTGCGCTGTTCTGCCACCAGAGAAGACATGACGCCAGTTATTCAAGACCTGACTGTCCACAAAGGAGGTATGTCACTCAATGATGGAGACTGATTGGTAGGACAGTGATCTGTGAGTCAACTCACACGCACACACACACACACACACGCTTAAAACTAAACCTACCTGTTAAATATACTGTCTCTTTCAGATGGGACAGAGCCAACAGTGACGGTCCACACTCTCCCACAGGAGGACATCGACAGAAACTCAGATGTCACTCTGGTGTGTCTGGTCTCCAGTTCTGTGCAGCAGGATTACTACATAGCCTGGTCAGGTGACACCGGACGGCAAACTGGGAACTACGCTGACGGCATCACCTCCCGACCTCAGAAGACCAAAGATGGCTACTTAGTTACCAGTGTTTACAGCGTCGCTAAGACAGAATGGGAGCAGATGAACTTTGTTTTCACCTGCAACGTGTGGCCTGCTGGAAGCAATATGTCCATGACATCACGAGGTGTGTCTAATGCCATGGGTAACTCGATTGAATGTGACAAATAGTAGATTGAGCTTTAAATGTGGTATTTTGTGCTAATGTGTCGCTCTGTCTCTGTACGTATTTTGACAGTGAACGTGTCAGTTTAGTTTTGTTTGTCATCATATTGTGTTTCGGTCTGTCCTTGTCATGTTGTCTAACAGCTTGTGTGCTGACTGTTTCAAATAAATGTTGCATGGAGACACTTCTGTCACATGTTCATGACTTCAGTGTTTGAAAGCAAAATGAAAAGCAAATGGTAAAGCGTCTCTTTGTCACCATGAGTAGTTTTCAGTTGAGTACACACATATATATATATATAGAGAGAGAGAGAGAGAGAGAATCGTGTCTATGCGGTATTGTATTAGAAACTTTTGGTAACAAATACACACACACGCACATGTGCGCAAACACACTCATACACAAATCACACACATCACACTCACATCTCTCTCATCTAACAGTTTATACATTCCTCTTCTTAGATTTTCCTTTCCAGTCAATCCTGAGTATTGCTCTGAGCTGCACAGATTCCACTGGAGAGGACGAGTTCAGGAGCCTGTGGTCCACAGCCTCCTCCTTCATATTCCTCTTCATATTCACTCTCTTCTATAACATGATATTCAGTCTGGTCAAGGTAAACATGCAGGTCTTTCAGTTGTGTTCAAGTCGAGTGACTGCATAGTATATAATATAGGGTATGAAATAAACTCCAATCATGTTAACAATAGAATGATATATAACAGGAAGTGGTGTTTGGTCTCCTTGTGTTGGCGTAGCTGGAGCAGGTTTGTCTTCTACAAAGATCCTCAAATAAAGACTGGAACAAATGAGTCCATTTAGCTCGATAAAACAATGAAACAAGCAAAAGAATCAGGAAAGATCACATCAGTGAATGATCACAGCCTGTCTGGGGTCAAAAGTGATTCAAAAGTTGACATTCTGATTTTCTGATTTTGTAGTCATCAAACAGTCTAAAGCCTCAGGGCCTTTTATACAGAACATGTGTGATCCATTATGAAGCCAGAGGAGTGACATTAATGGACTAAATTGACATTCAAGGAGTTTCTTTCAGTAATATATGAAGAGTTAATCGGCTCTCAATCAGTCTCAGAAAATGACACAGTACAGTGGTGTGAAATGCATCACTTTCAGTATGCTGGCTCTGCTTTGAACAAATCAGAGCTAATCAGCACATTTAGACAGCAGAGTGGAGAACTTCTCCGACCACAGAAAATACGCTGGTCTGTGTGTAATGTTTTATTAGATTAGCAACATTACAGAGAGCAAACACTCAGTGTGTGAAGATAATATTTCATGCAGGTTCTTAAAAAAATGTTATTGAAATGAACTGTTAATGCAATGGTTATAAAACACCACCTGCAGCAGATCTGCTGGTCAGAGCTGTCTACTGTAGAGTTCATTTATTGACAATCTTCCAACTAGATGAATCTGCAGACTTTTTAACTGTTTAATGTTTTATTAATTCTGCTTTTTGTTTGTTTTTTTCAGATGAAAAGACAATAAAAGATGAGATGGATGCACGGCATACACGGCTGCAGGTCTACAGTTTTTCATTTTTTTCACACAATCATTGATCTACTGTATATTACTAAAATAAACATAATGATTGAGTAGATCACTGAAAATGGATTTCTCTGTAACCTGTGAAAACTTTTTATTGATACATGAATAAATTGTATTGTTGTAAAAATAGATATTTTCTACACATAATTTTTGTGTTTTCTTGTTTCGACTATGCGTCTTTTCATTTGTGATTCCATGTTTGCTCGTTTTCTATTCTGATTATATTTGCTTTCTACATTGATTCAATAAATATTATGCTAAATATCCAACTTGCAGTTTATATGATTTGGGCCGTCACATTGACATTTTATGGAGTATGAATGTTTCTAAGAACAACTAATATAGCATCAGTTCAAGTCCACAGACCGTAAATGCATGTTATCAGTTAAACTAAGAAGGTTTTTCTGTTTCCTGGTGTTTCGAGTCATATTATATTTAGAGTTGCTTCCCCTCTCTCTCTCTGCACCTCTGGGACCACACCTGCAGCTGTGAAACTTTGTGGAAACTGTCAGTGCTACAAATAAACTTCCTTGAAACATTTTTCATTTGCATCTCAGCTTGTATCCGTGCGTGAAGTGGCTCATACATACAAAAGACACACTCCAGATACAAGTATGATTGATTGTTATGTTGTTGTTTTTGTTGCTGTATGGTGCATGATTACTTAAAAATGTGGGCGCACTTTTATCTAGCAACATAGATACAGCGAGTATTTTCATCTTTATGAAATTCAACCTTTCATTCATGACATGAGTAACTACTTACCAGCCAAAGAAAAGCACAAAGGTGCTGCACAGAGCCAATACTTCTGTTATGAGAAGTTATTGAAACATTTTCATTTAACTTTATTTGATAAAAATGAGCTTTTTACAGCTTGGACTTTGACTGCTGACAGATACAGTTGACGAGATGCTGTTTTTAAATCAGTTCAACAATCTTCATCTATTCATTTCTTCATACTTATTGTTTATTTATGTGTCACTTTGTAAAGTTCATCAAATACTGCAATTGATTCATTGAGAAGAATCTGTCAGCTTTGTGTTTTATGCCTTTAAACACATCATAGAAAAAAAACAAAACTAATGTTACTACACAAACAATCTCATATCACAAAAGTTTGTGTGTAGAATTTTAGACACATTGTCCTCTCAGGGAAAAATGCATTAAAACAATATATATTTCTATCTATGTCTGTTGCTCAATAGTTAATGATATTGTTAATTTAAATAAATTGCATTCTCATCTCAAACTGGGCGTATACAGTCTGATCAGATTTATTTAGATCTAGATTAAACTCATAGAACTTAATGTTTGATATAATGAGGAAGGAAAGCACTTGACTGGTGAGGTGACTTTAAAGATACACATAACAACCTGAAATTTCTGGTTGTGCTGCCATCTAGAGGCTCCTACTTGCACTGCACCTACTCCGAAGTACAGCACTTCACACACACACACACATTATTATCCAGCGCTATATCACAGGTCGGTGTGGTCACGAGTGCAACAGACCTGTACCTTTCAGCCCATAGAGGTCAGTGCAACATCATTTTTTAGATCTTTAAAAGCTTTTTCAGTCTGAGGTTGATAAAATACAAATGTTCATAATAAATTCCAACATGTAGAAAAATGCTACTCATAAAACAGTACTAGTAATGACATTAACAAGCACGCGTCAGACACCAGCACCAGAATATGATGAAGCAGATAGCATTCATTTGGCCCATGTCTCCCTTTTCAAAGGTTAACTGCAGCTAAGTGCATCACTGTCCATGTCATTCACTCACAGTGCCTTTGCCATAATGCAGTTTAGTGAACGCCAAGTTCAAGTTTAAACAGCACGTATGCTTTTTGCTTCAAAATGTTTAAATACTGTGCTCATTATTGGTGCGCTCTCGTTCACTTACAGTCTGTTTGTCATGAACTTAAAACACAAACTCAAATTTGTATCTAAAATGTGCTCTCATGCAAGCGTAGTAAAGTTTGTGTGCGTGCTTGTGTCACTGTGGTTGCTATAGTGACCGGCTATACAGCATTTATTACACAACATACCAAAACCATGTTGTGAGACTCATCTGTATCCTCTTTAACCTCAAAGCTAAAGTTGAATGAACAATGAGAATATCAGATTTGTGTCAAATATTATTGTGACACTGCTGATTTAACACTGTGGTGATTTATGAGGCAACAGTTAGAGGTATTGAGGTATTTCATTATACTATATCATTACTTATATCATTATCCATGTGTGTATGCAATATGTTCAGTTGTTTATTTTCATTTTTTTTTTTACATTTCTTCAAACTGTTTGTTAATGAAAACCGCTTAAATATTATTTGCACATTGACATCCAGAGATCACCTCGTGTATATTTTGTTAGTGCGTTTGATCTTAACGTTAGTTGTTAAAGTAAAATGAAGGTAAAAGTGTTTGTGTTGTGTGATGATGTGCAGTGTTGTGTCAGGACATCAAATGCCTAAAAGTGACACACTTTCACAGTTTTTGAGCTAAATGTTAATGTTGGCGTGCCAATATACTCACAGTGGTAATACCAACATGCTGATGTTAAGCATCTGTGATGTTTACCATGTTCACCATCTCAGTTCGTGTGTTAGTATTAATACCAACATTTGCTAATTAGCACAAAATACAAAGTACATATGAGGTTTATAGGAATGTCAATAGTTTTGCACAAATTTGATCACAAACCAAAGTTTTTTTTTTTTTTTTTTTTTTTGCTTTTTAAATAACCATAAATATAAGTTTATATATATATATATATATAAATGAATATAATTTGGCCAGAGCCAACAACCAATCATTGTTAACATGTTTCAGTCATGACCAAAGTATTAAACATACACACACAACGTTGCATGGCTAAAAATTACCAGAATGTAGAAAATGTGTGTAGCAAATTTCCACAAAACACTGTAATAATACATTTTTTAAGGTTATAATTTAAAATAAAATGGAGTGAAAGTAGAATGGCGTTTCACGATTGAGCCTGCTGAATACGTACAGTATGAAGTGATGATGCACTACAGCAGGCAAAGGTTTTTGTACAAGTATGTTTCACCGTGTATATTGGGGGGAGCACAGTGATATGTGGTAATACAAAAACCTGCCCTGGACTGAACTGAAGCACTGAGTCACCGTGCCTCAAGAAAAAGAAAGAGAATCATTAGATAATGAAGAAAGATTATTAGATAATTTTTAAATTATTGTTCTATTGCTTTGTATCAACACATTTAATGTATTTCACATAGTAAAAAAAAACATAAAATAGATATTTTGTCTATTTACAGTCATGTTGGTGTCAAGTTATTGACACTATTTCTACTGATAACTTTAAGTGTACGTCTATAGTAAGACACATATAGTGTTATACTGAAGATGACAACGCCTTTATATAATATCTCTGAAACAACACACTGAGTATGAAATATGTATCATCATTTGCTACAGTAGTTTTGTTTCTCAAAAAAATGCATTGAATTAGTTGGATGCCATTTACCCATGATTGTACTGCACACTATATAACAATTATTTTGTTTCTTATTCTCTGAATTGGAAAGCTGTACACAAATTTGCTAATTAGCACTAAATGCAAAGTACATGAGGCTGATAGGAACGTCATTAGTTTTGCAGGTGTTTCATCACAAACCAAAGTATTGGTCAAATTGAAACTTTGACCTGCTCGTGGTACTGAGGGAAATGTCACAGGATCAACAAAGTCAATAACAGTCATCGTCTAATGACTATGGATGACGGTGCAAAATTTCATAGACATCTATCCTGTTTCATCCAGCCGTTTCAGTCTGGACCCAGTAGCGGACAGACTGATGGAACAACAGACGTGAAGGCCAATATTACCACCTCTAGATCCATCCTGCTAACATGCCAAAAAAACAACCAAAGAGTAACAGAACTGATTTCCAAAAAACAGGAATATTCAAGTTTCAAAAGGTATAATTATATCATAAATAATAAAAAATAATAAAAAACAAAAACGAGCAAAAGTAGAACGGTGTTTTTAATTGGCCCTGCTCAATACATACAGTACAAACAACTGCCAAGGGTTTTTGTATGAGTATGTTCCACTGTGTATATGGGGGGCTGGGGTAGCCACAGTGATATGTGGTAATACAAAAACCTCTCCTGAACTGAACAGAAGGCCAAAATCACTATGCTTCAGGAAAAAAAGGAGATATTGATAAAATCAGGCATTTCACAAAATCATTTGACACTGAAAAAAATATAATACATGATTAAATTGAATTCATGATTACATTTTTTCACCTAAAAATCTTTCTTTTGTATCAGCGAATATCATTTATTTCACACACCAAAAAATATTGTTAATTTTCATTTAATTTGATGTCGAGGTATATAAAGTATGCTTTAAATGTGAGTCAATTATCATAATTTAAGGATTAATTATGTCAATTACCTGTTGCTAACTTTAAATGTACTTCTATACTAAGACACGTACAATATTAAACAAAAAATGACAAGTATGAAATATGTATCATAATGTCAGAGCCTATAGATCATTTTTGATGCTACAGTAGTAAACAATAGTTTTGTGTCTCTTTCTAATTAGGTCGATGTCATTGTCCATGTATTACTGCACAATGCATACCAATAACTATACTTATATAAAGAAATGTACACCGCCTCAAATGAAAGCATAAATAATATAATATATAATAATAATAATGAAAACCACCATCAGGGAACATTTGAACTGGTGAGTCCTTTAAAGTAATTTGATCTTAATGTTGTTAAACTATAATAAAGGTAAATGCATTTTATGCAGTGTGATATCCAGTGTGCAGGGTGGAGTTTTTGTACAGGGCTATATCATTGTGCAATATAGCTACCACAGTGAAAAAGCCAATGACAAAAACCTCCTTCTACTGAAAAGGAAATGCCGTGTATGGTGCTGACTAGGACCGCTCACTGCTGCCCATCCGTGTCCAACAAAACTCTACTTAAGAAATACAGAGATGGATAAATATTGACATTAATGTGAACTTTGTTCAAAGGTCAGGACATCATGAACTTAAAAGTAAGCTTTCTAAACACTCAGAGGTATGTTAAAATTCAACAAAATTAAGCAAATTTAAAAACACAGTAATGGTTTCAAAGTGCAAAATTTGTGATAAAATTGATGATTATTTGATGATTTAATAGTTGTATAGTGAAAAGTTACTGTTCCTGATGAATACAGACAATACAAAGATTGACTGCATGCTATGTCAGGCAAAGGTTTTTGTATGACTATGTACCACTGTGTGGGGGTACCCACTGTGATATGTAGTAATACAAAAACCTGCCGTGAACTGAACTGAACTGAAGCACAGAGTCCTTGTGCCCTAAGAATTAAAAGCTATTCTCAAACTCAAGCAGTTTACCAAAATCATTAGAGATTGCAGAAACATGACATTGGACAGTCAGAAGTAATTGTATTTGGACATTTGTCATCTGAATTCTCAAAGACTTGAATATCAGGAAACGTCACCTCTATTGCTTTTATAAAATATATAAAATATAAATTTACATATATTTAAGATACAATCATAAAAACACTGACATCCTGTTTCACACTTACGATCAAATGGATTATGTATGTTATAATTTTGGGTTAATGGCCATAAATTTAGGATTAAATAAGTATTAATCCATAACCTAATACTTTAACTACTATTTGCTACACCATCCTTTAAATGTACTTCCATAATAAGACACACAGGGTTGTACTCAAACGTTGTTAAGTACAAATACAGTTAGATATATACAATATAGATATACTATTAAAATAGAGTTGAAAATGTGTGTATATTTTGGACTTGTGGTTCTCAACATCCTTACTGGTTAATATTTATGTAACACACAGGAAACAATCTTCACCACAACAGGTGCTTCCGCATCAAGTTAACAAACTGAAGCTGAGTGAAAGCCAAAGGCTCTGACACCAGAAATGAGATTACATGATGATACATTACAGCAAAGCAGACCAGAGAAACTACTGTATGTCTTTAATATTTTTATCCGTTCAGAATGATGATAAAAAACACTTCCATCTTAAAGTCTGTGTTTGTACTGTACCACAGCACAATAATGCCAACTTTTGAGTATGAAGAGTTCATTCTCTCATCAGTCAGGTAAAAAAAAAAAGAGATTGAGTGTAACACACATCATATACATGTAAAACACGTTACACTGCACTTAATTTATATTTGCAATACGTCATTAAAATTTGTTGGAAAGTTGGGTTAGCAGCATCTATTTAGGCTACAGTGTTTGATGAAGTGATGCAGAGCATCCCTAGAGGTGAGAGAGTTGTCATTGGTGCAGACTACAATGAACATGATGGTGCAGGAAACAGAGATGATGAGGAGGTGATGGTATCCATAAGAGGAACGCAGAGGACTGAAGGTTGTTGATTTTGCAAATAGGATGGGAATGGCTGTAGTGATTACTTCCTTTCAGAAGAGACAGAAACATAAGGTGACCTATACGTGGAGGTAGGAGCACACAGGTAGACTACAGCTTGTGTAAACGCTATAATCTGAAAGAGATCAGTGACTGTAAAGAAATGGTAGGTGAGAGTGTAGCCAGACAGCATAGGATGGTGGTGTGTAGGATGACTTTTAGGAAGGAGTTGAGACAGGCCCCGGGGGGTCAGGAGGTGCTTCCAGACGATTGGACAACTACAGCTAATGTGATCAGGGAGGAGTGTACTTGGTGTGCCATCTGAAGGAAAGTAGAGATGGAGACTTGGTGGTGAATAAGGAGGTGCAGGGGATTATACAGAGAAAGAGGTTAGCTAAGAAGAAGTGGGACACTGAGAGGACTGAAGAGAGTAGACAGGAGTACAGGGAGATGCAGCGTAAGAAGAGATGGCAAAGGCTAGACAAGAGGCTTACAATGACTTGTATGCTAGGTTTGACAGTAAGGAGTGAGAGACTGATCTATACAGGTTGACAAGGCAGAGAGACAGAGATGGGAAGGACGTACAGCATGTCAGGGTGATTAAGGATAGGAATGGAAGTGTATTGACAGGTGCCAGTATTGTGACGGGAAGATGGATATTGTACTTTGAAGAGTTGATGAATGAGAAAAATGAGAGAGAACGAAGAGTAGAAGAGGTGACTGTTGTGGACCAGGAAGTAGCAAAGAGTAATAAAGAAGTGAGGAGGGCATTGAAGAGGATGAAGAGTGGAAAGGCACTTGGTCCTGATGATATAGCTGTGGAGATATGGAAGTGTCTAGGACAGGTGGCAGTAGAAGATACCTGAAGAATGGAGGAGAAGTGTGATGGTGCTCATTTTTAAGAACAAGGGAGATGTGCAGAGTTGTGGCAACTACAAACGAATAAAGCTGATGAGCCATACAATGAAGTTATGGGAAAGAGTAGTTGAAGCTGAACTAAGGGCTGAAGTGAGCACTTGTGAACAGCAGGATGGTTTTATGCCAAAAAGAGTACTACAGATGATGTATTGGCTTTGAGGATGTTGAGAAAAGGTCAGAGAAGATCAGAGGGAGATGCACTGTGTCTTTGTAGATCTGGAGAAAGCTTACGACAGGGTGACCAGAGAGGAACTGTGGTATTGTATGAGGAAGTGTGGAGTGGCAGAGAAGTGTGTTATAATGGTACAGGACATGTATGAGGGCTGTAAGACAGTGGTGTGGTGTGCTGTAGGTGTGACAGAGGAGTTCAAGGTGGAGGTTGGACTGCATCAGGGATCCGCTCTGAGCCCCTTCTTGTTGTGGTGATAGACAGACTGACAAACAAAGTTAGACAAGAATCTCCATGGACTATGATGTTTGCAGATAACATTGTGATCTGTAGTCAGAGCAGGGAACATGTGGAGCTAGAGAGATGGAGGTTTGCCTTGGAAAGGACAGGAATGAAGGTTAGCCGCAGCAAAATGGAGTACATGTGTGTATATGAGAGGGACCCAAGTGGAAGAGTGAGGTTAAATCAAATCAAATCAAATAAAATTGTATTTGTATAGCCCAAAATCACACAATACATGTGTCTATGCTTTACAATCTGTACAGGGAGTGACACCCTCTGTCCTTAGACCCTCGATTCGGGTAAGGGTAAGATTACAGTGAAAAGACACTCCACAAGAAGGTGGATAGAGTGTGGAAAAGGTGTTGAAGAAGCGTGTGAAGGCAGGTTGGAACGGGTGGAGAAAAGTGTCAGATGTGATGTGTGATAGAATTATTTCAGCTAAAATGAAAGGAAAAGTGTACAAAACTGGTGAGACCAGCAATGTTGTTTGGTCTAGAAACAGTGTCACTGAGGAAAAGACATGAGGCAGAGCTGGAGGTAGCAGAGATGAAGATGCTGAGGTTCTCTTTGGGAGTGACCAGGATGGATAGTATCAGGAATGAGTACATCAGAGGGACAGTACATGTTAGAGGTTTTGGAGATAAAATTAGAGAGGTCAGACTGAGATGGTTCAGACATCGCCAGGGGAGAGATAGTGAATATATTGGTAGAAAGATGCTGAGTTTTGAACTGCCACGCAGGAGGTCTAAATGATGACCAAAGAGGAGATATATATATGTAGTGAAAGAAGACATGAAGGTAGTTGGTGTGAGAGAAGATAATACTGAAGACATGGTTAGATGGAGGCAACTGATTTGCTGTGGCGACCCCTGAAGTGAAAAGCCGAAAGAAAAAGAAGAAGTTCTTAACACCTGGTTTGGTTTTAAAGAAACAACTTATTTGATTATATTTATTCCTTTTAGATTGCATATTTTTTGTTAATACTGACTCTTTTTTTATCCACCTCTGCTAGTTTAAACAGTGGAGTGCCTCATGGCTACATCCTAGGTCCTATTGTATTCTCTGTGTCAATGCTGCCCTGAGGTCACATTTTACAGTGTTTCTTACCAGTTTAATGCAGATGACACATACACCTCTCCCTGAGACAGTGTGAGTCTTAATGATTCTAAATCTGACATTTAAATGGAACACATCACATATTTTTATGAATGATGTTGCACCACTATAGACAAATGGCAAAAATCAGCAGCAAGAAATCTACCTGCAATTTTTGATTCAGAACTCAGAAAAACCCATGCTAACACTTCATGACTGGGAAAAGGTCCACATTTTTTCCAGACTTGACTTTTGTAACTCATAACTCACAGGAATCAGTCAAAATTGATTTTTATGCCTTCAGTTGTTCCAAAATGCATCAGCTAGGCTTTTTAGTGAGGCTCTTGGCCTTCTTCCACTGTTTGACAATCCGTTTTAGAAATGATTTTAAAATTGTGTTTATCACCTTCAAAGCTATTCATGGGCTGGCCCCTATATACATTGCAGGACTGCTGACTCCTTATGAGCCAGCATGCACCCTTAGATTCTCTGGCAAATCTTTACTTACCATAAAATTAGAATTTATGACAAAATGGAAGCGGGCCTTTTCGATCTGGGCCTAAAAACATAATTTTATATACAATATGTGATTTTATGTGATGTTGTTTTTCATTGTCTTTTACTGTTTGTAAAAATGAAAGAATGAAGACATGAATATATTTCATGTCTTCTTTAGCTGTGTGTTTTCATTTTTAAATGTGCTATATGAATAAATATAGGAACCTGATCATGCAACCATCCAGATGTCATCTTTGTGATCACATTACAGTCACATACTATATGTCATGTCTCTCAGTTTAATTATAACACTAGTTACAGTTACAGCTAAGTACTGAAACATGCATATTCTTTACTTTTATGAACCTTAACTTTGTCAGATACATTTAACAGCCAGGCCTGAATGAATGCCATTAAAATAAACACATTAGCTGACCTGAAATTAAATGTAAACTTCATGTGACAGGAGTTGGAGCTGTCAGGAGGACTGATAAAGAGGAAGTTTATGAACCGTTGGCACATGTGTACTTAATTTTATGTAACCCAAACCACAGGAAATGAGTATCTCAAGGGAAATGGTTCATAAATTGTACATTGGAGAATGCTTTATCAGTGAATCACATGGGCATTTCTTGGTTTAAACTGTTATTACTGGTATTTGTATTAGAGGCAGATCATAATATATCACTGTGATGATTACTTTGACTACTGGGGAAAAGGGACACAAGTCACAGTAACTTCTGGTAAGTAATAATCAAATTATTTCAAGTGAAGATAACTCAATGTTTTTTCTGATTTATCATTAACTTCATGTTATTATTATATTTTGTACTTAAACTAGTATGTATTCTGAAGCAAAAGCAAGAGAAGGGTTAAATTGGGTACATAGTTTACTGATAATTACAATAATATTTTAGATGATTCAAGATGTATTTTTTATTTTATTAGTGCTATTTGACCGCACACACTTGATTAATTTCTAGAATATGTTAAAGGTTTTATAAATAGTTGAAGGTTTGGTGGTGAAAATCATTTTTTCTTTCATCTTCTGAATCTGTCTAATTTGCAAAAGCCGGAGAAAATATGTCAGATATGGTAGATTGTCATTCATTTATCTTCAATAGAAAGTATAGTTATATGGGGACAGGTTTTTGTACGCAGAGGTTAACAGTTTGTTTGACTGTGATGCGTTTGACTACTGGGGAAAAGGCACAATGGTCACCGTCACCTCAGGTATGTTCTTTTATTATTTCTGTTTAGAGAAAGAAATTACTAATCACATCATTAAAATATAATAATCATTTTCAGGTAGTTACAATTGTCGGCCAGTGACAGCATTTACAGTATTTTGTAACCCAAATAAGAGTTGATCAAAAGTTTAAAACATCTGGCTGTTCGGTGAACGTAAGCCTATTAACAGTTGTATATTTTAGTTTGATTCTAATCGTTTCCCGAAATAGGCTGTGTGACATAAAGTAGTTAGATAGTGATGAGTTTTTGTAAGAAATGTCAATTGACTCGCTTAACTGTGACTACTGGGCTTTTGACTACTGGGGAAAAGGCACCGTGCTAACAGTAACATCAGGTATGATACGCAACATTTAAAATCTATAGCAGGATGTGTTTCAGACTGTCAAAGTCATGTTTACGTTACACTGTATCTTCTCTGTAGTGTAAAATGAAGAGTTTGTAACATGAGAAAAGTCAAAACAGTGATATTCTCAGGAGGACATGATGATGGATTGTTTTTGCCAAATGTATATTTTAGTCGTTCAAGTAAACTCTATAACACAATGGGGTTAGTTAAATATAAAAGTAGACGTCTTATGCAGGCTATTATTAGATGTAGAGTTTTTATACTAACAGCTAAGTAGATTCAGCACTGTGCTACTACGGTGCTTTTGACTACTGGGGAAAGGGTACAACAGTAACTGTTTCATCAGGTAAGAATACTTTTTAATCTTTTAAATAATCACTAAATTGAAACGAAATCAATACTTTTTTTCTTTTGTTTTATACATTAAATTATTCGTACTGGTACTTACAATGTACTTATAACATGACAGAAATCAACACGGTTGTTAGAGACATTGTAAATGCCATGAAATGAAAGAGATTTATCTATTTTATATGGAATAACAAGGATGCACAAATAATTTTATTGCGGTATATTAATGTTAGTGCAATATGAAATGTCTAAATAAAGAGGATTGGGTGACATAGACATCCATGTATGGAACAAACTTTATATTTACAATTTCAACATTTAAAAAGGTAATGACTTCCA
Organism: Pampus argenteus; assembly: GCA_036937835.1. NCBI lineage: Eukaryota > Metazoa > Chordata > Actinopteri > Scombriformes > Stromateidae > Pampus > Pampus argenteus. The sequence continues at coordinate 9,590,932 of CM072878.1, forward strand.
TGCTGTGCTTTGTTATACTACTGTCTCAATTACACTGCTCTTGGTTGTAATCAATGCTTTGTGAAAAATCATTGTTGAATTTAAATTTAATTTTGGTATTTTAATTATACATCTGCTTTTCCCTTTTATAGCCACACCAACTAAGCCAACTCTGTTTCCTCTGGTGCCATGCGGCTCTGGGACTGGAGAGATGATCACTCTTGGCTGCCTGGCCACCGGCTTCACACCCTCTTCATTGACCTTCTCATGGAACAAAAATGGGGCTGCCTTGCCGGACTTCATTCAGTATCCTTCAGGACAGAAAGACAACCTTTTTACGGGAGTCAGTCAAGTCCGAGTGAGGACACAAGACTGGGAGGCAAGGGAGACTTTTCAGTGTGCTGTGACACATGTTGCTGGAAATGGTGCAATTGATATTGTTAAAGGTAAGACTTATGTCATATATTAAATACAAATGACTTTAAGTTTAAGTTAATTTGAACTAGGCTTACATATTTTTGGTTTGACAGGACTATTAACATATTTTATAAATGTGCAAAAAAATTTAAGATTTTTAAATTAAATACAATACAAAAATGTAAATGCAGTGTGGAAATAATAACTGATTAATATCGCCATGAATTTTATTACATTTATTACAACCAACGCATTCATTATTTGGTGACCTTATATAAAATAGCTAATAAATAACTATTCAAGTTACAATAATTGTTATAATAATTTTATCATAATTTTATTTATATAACATAATTGATGAATGCAGATCAGAGTGCTTTACAAGAAATAAATTAAAGAAGACTAAAAGATGACAAGAAAAACTATAATAGTGTCAGTGGTAACGGTGTAGTCGGTCTACAGAAAGTTCATTTCTATTATTGTGCTTTGTGTGATTTCCTGAGAAACATAATTGCACATTATTGTCAAAATATCAACTAGCCTGAAATGTTGTCAAATATTTTTAATTTCATAAGCATTAGGCCTAGTGGGCCAAACAAACAGTGAGGTGGAATGAAAAGGCTGAAGCTTGCTTGTCTATTTTCAGCTGCTTACTTACTTTCTGCCACCTGTCCGATAGCAAAGTGTTCTGCTTCTTTCCATCTATCTGCACAATAGTTCTTCAACTTCATGATCTCTGTCCGTCTTCACTTTCACTATATGTTGTTAAATAACATTCACTGTTCACATGTTTAATCTGTCTTTGCTTGCCTAAACAGTCAGTGTATATGCAGAAGCAAGCATATACTGTAAAAAGTATGTTGTATGTTTTGGTTTTTTTTATTATGGAAAATTACTTTTGACTTTCTGCACACTTGCGTTACAAGATAAGTGTTAATTTGCAGAAAGTGATCAGTGTGTTCACTTGTACATACAAGTTGCATGATATACAGTAGTACAGACAACTCTATAGTAGAGATTAAATGGACATTGTAGCAAACTGTTCACATCTGCTTCTGCATATATATGTTTATATATATGTATATATTATTCCTGGCTTCTGCATACATATATTTGTGTATATGTTTGTTTTTCAGACATTGCACCGATTTATAAGTTGCCAACTCTTAAAGTGTTGACCTCCTCTGATGAGGAAATCGAAGCTTCCTTCTCCTGCTTTGCCAGAGATTTTTCACCAAAAGAGCATGAGATCAAATGGCTGAAAGATGAAAAGGAAAAGTTCAACAAACTGTATGAGATCCAAACACCTTCTTATGAAAAGAAGACCGACAATGGAACAATACTGTACAGTGCGGCAAGTTTTCTCACGGTGCAGTCCAGTGAGTTGACTGAAGGTGTCACTAAATTTACATGTGAGTTTACGGGGAAAGATGGTTCATCTGTGAATGCATCTGTGACCTACAAACAAACACAACCTCCAGTTGGTGAGTAAATTTATTTTTTTAATTAGAATTTAAATTAAGTTTCAATTCTGATGTTGTTGTCTTTTTTTATATCCATTTCCATTAAGTAATTGTTAATTAATTCTTCACTCAACAGGTACCGGATGTCCTGAAGCAGATGTAGACATTAAGATCATAGGTCCAACGATGGAGGACCTGTTTTTAAAGAAAAAAGGAATTGTAAAATGTCAAGTCAAGGTAAACAGACCGTCTGTCGAGAGGGTTATGTGGGAGGACAAGGATGGAAATAACATGATTGAAGTACAAGACGCCACTAAAGGAAGTAAAGATACAATCGAGCTTCCACTTGACATCACGTATGAAGAATGGAGCAAAGGGCTGACGCGCTTCTGCATTGTTGAACATTCAAACCTGATAGACCCGTTGAAGAAAGCATATGAAAGAAGGATTGGTAAGAAACCCATAATCATATTTGTGTGTTTGATGTCTTACAATAGGTACTTTTAACCATGACCAAAGTCCTAATTGTTTTCTCATGCTTGCAGAAGGACCGACTCAGCGTCCTTCAGTGTTCATGTTGCCTCCAGTAGAACATACTAAAAGCGAAACGGTGATCCTGACTTGCTATGTGAAAGACTTCTTCCCTAAGGATGTGTTGGTGTCTTGGCTTGTTGATGATGAGCCAGCAGACTTTCCTTACGATTTCAATACCACAGACCCCATAGAGAACAATGGATTGTATTCTGTGTATGGCCAGTTATCGCTCAGCATTGATCAGTGGAAAAAAAATGACGTGGTGTATAACTGTGTAGTTCACCATGAATCTGTGGTTAACACAACCAAAGCCATCGTCAGGTCCATTGGGTACAGAACATTTGAAAAAACCAACCTGGTCAACCTCAACATGAACGTCCCTGAAACGTGCAAGATCCAATAGATGTTATTTTGTGTTGCTGTGTCTTCCGCTGTCTGTTGTTTAATGTTTGTTGCTTGTGATATGACATTGTGTTTGTCTTTTTAATGCAGATTCAAAATCAAAATAATAAAAAAAAAAAAAAAAAAAAACTTTGTTGTTGTATGTTGCATGCAATTCATGTCTTTATTTGGAGCTATATGCTTATTGAATGTGTACTGTCACAGTGTAATGCACTATACTATACTAAGCAATATATCACATCATCAATGACTGCACCACATTGTATTTATGAGAATACAACCACATACACCCCACTACATTCAGGTAATAATTACAATCTTTAAAATCATATGTTATGTATCGGTGTTTAGTTGTCGCTGGTGCATTAACACCGTCTCTGTGACCCTGTTTTTTGTGTACGTGTGTTTCCTCTACTGGGTCTTGCACACCCAACACTACAGAGGTGGTTGATGGTTGTCATGGTCTAATTCAGTCTCTGTGGTCTCTCAGTCAAATGATAACAATACTGAATCACAAGCCGAGTACTGCATGCCGCACCAATAACGGGGTCTTTCAAAAGCAATTCAGGATTTTTGTAGAATCGCTTTAAATTAACATAATCAAAGTTTCAGAAGGTCACACTTCACTATCTGATCTTATGCTACACTACATAACGATGTAATAACTAAGATTTAGGCCTTTCTACTTGGTTTATTGGCTGATTAATTTATTGATTGAATCCACTCCAACCTGTGAGTTTATATAATATAAAAGAGATGCGAAGGGATAAAATTGCCACTGTCTCAGCAGGTATTGTTGAAGACTGGGTGTGGGTTATCACAAACACTAACTGATGTATTATTTTGCATCCAGCGTTCTATAGCGAGATGAATGCTGTGATGAAAAATGGATGGAAGAACGACATGGATGCAGAACAAGATCAAGAACAAGATGACATGGGGAGGACAGCCATCACCTTCATTCTTCTCTTCCTCATCACTCTGCTGTTCAGCATTGTAACCACTGCTTTCAAGGTAATAATTACAAAATTAATTTGAGAATGGGTTGGTAGAAACCGCCTCGTAACATCGTCAGGATTTAAAAAAAAAAATAACAATCCTAATGTAATTAGGTCTTAGCTACCTCAGTGAATGTCATAATTCATTTTGAATGTTTGACAACATTTTGTTGTTGTTATAAATAATTTATTTATCACTTTTAACCTACTATATCACTGATTTATTATGCTGCTTTTTAGACCCTGAGAGTAATTCTAAAAAGCAAAATCTCAACTATCATAAACGTAATAACAGCAACATTTATGCAGTTTAATGCATTCAACCTTTACACATGACAAATCACCCTTGTAAAGTATAAATAGTTTAGACTTTGCTCTATAGAGACACAGATCAACAGTATCATGAATTGTGTTATTTTGAGTCATAATTCAACAAAGATTTGACATTGTGAGCCCCACAGCAATAATGTTTATTTCAGATCTGTTGGCTTTTATAACAAATTGCACTATGTGCAGGTGTTGTTGTTACTGTGTTAAACTGTCATTAGTTGATTCATCTAACAAATAAGTGCAGCAAAGACGCCAGTTGTATCATTTGTTTGATTTGTCATGTGTCAATACATTTATTTTTCAAATCATCAGAGAAAAAGTTGCTGCAATGCTTCATTTAACAACAATCTTAAAACGGACCACATGATGCATTTGAGATCCAAAGTAAAAAAAAATATTTTGCAGCTGTAAATTATTTACATATAATGTGAAGAACATCAAGTTTGTGGCTTGTGGATTGTTTTTTTATGATTTTTTCTGATGCAGCTATTTTTAATTATAGTGTACCTACATTATATATAATATATTTACACACATTTAAGTGGTGACAAATACTAAGTATAATAATAATGCACTTACTGATGGAGCATTACTGATCCATGTTTTTATTTGTTCTGGTTTTTTTTCAGGTCAAATGAAATGAGGTGGAGGAAATGAAGTTTCTGTGAAAAAAAAAAAAGATACGTTTTTTTTCTTGCATTGTTTTTTTTTTATTATTTCATATCTTTGTATCATTGTTGTTGTTTTTTTTTATTTCAATTTATTCACATTTTTGTCTTTTTAAAAATAAATGTTTAAATGAAGATAACCGTTGATGTTACCCCTCAAACCTTTTTTCTCTTCACTGTTTAGAAAATGTTCATATTATCTCTGCTTTTAACTTTAAACGCTCATTTCATAATACTCATAACAGTAATATTTCTCCTTTTTTCAAATACATTTATAACCTTAATTGTAACCTCCCCAGCACCTGGAATCAGTAGACCATGTTAAACCCACCATGCAAATTGGGTTTTAGTTCTCGAGAACTAAAACCTTATGCAAAGACACAAGAAGCCACATAGTTATATTATATATGATAACATATGTAAACTGAAATGAGATATTTAAATGTACATTGTGTTTCTGTTACTGGCATAACCACACCTCACACCTGGTGTGTGTGATGCACTGTTGCTCTGTGCTGCGTTTCACTTCTGTATTTGATACTTTTTTGGGATCTGGGTGTTACTCAATGCTTCCGCTTGCTACCAGCTCTGATCACTCTGCCCTGTATTGCTGAAATATGTGTGCAACAGACTTTCAGCCCAAACCACCTGACTTTAAGATACCAAAATCTTTAAAAGTACAACTCTACCATCTAGCCTAAATACAAAGATATTGTACTAAAAATTGTGCTAAAACTTTGAAGGTATGTATAACTACAGAGACTCAAAAATTAAAAAAAAAAAAGTCCAACACTGTAGAATAATACAAGAAAATGAATAATAATCTCTGTTCTATTTCAGAATCACAAATTATCTCTCCAAACATCACATTACACCGTGTTTGTGAAGACAAATCCAGCACCTCCTCAGTCAGACTTGTCTGCACCCTAAGCGGCTTCTTTCCAAACACACTGAGTGTGGAGTGGCAACGGGACAACCAACCCTTAAACACTAAGCAAATCCAAAGGAAACTGCAGAGTGTGGAGGGAGTGGAGAAAACCTTCGGTCTAAGCAGTGAGATTGAGCCAAATATGGCAGAGTGGGCAAAAGGCTCCAGTTTCACATGCCAGACTCGGCACAACCACATCGAACTTAAAGAATCAATAAGTATTTGCGGAAGTGAGTAAATCAATATTGCTGATATGTAGTTTTAATTGTGATAAGCTAGTTTTGATACATTAACATTTTGGCCAAACACTTTTGTTTCAAGCAGGATATTCAAGTGCTGCTCCTTCTATTCATGTGGAGCTGCCCAGCTTCAAGACAGTAATGATGGCAGCAGCTGAGGTGAAAGCAACTTGTCTGGTCCACACTCCCTTTGATGGAGCCACGGTGACCTGGCTGATGGATGACAAACCCCTGTCCAGTAACCAAGTCAACCAGGCCACAAACTCAGCTCATATAATCAGCAATCTGACAGTTTCCGTACATCGATGGAAAACACTGAAGCGTCTAACATGTAAAGCTGAACATGGATGCTTCTCATCCACTGAGAAGACTGTAAATGTTGCAGGTAAGAGAACCAGACTAAATATAAATTTGTTGTGTTTTGAATGTGAAGGATCGAAAGAAGAAAAGCATTTGCTTTGTTTCCTGTCATTATCCTCCAGGACATGCAGTTACACCTCCATCAGTGGAGATCAAGAGATCTGTCCCAGATATACTGAAGGGAGACAGAGCTGTTCTCGAATGTCACATCACACAACTCTCCTCCAGTGACCTCTATGTCACCTTTCAGGCCAACAATGTTGACATCTCTGATAAACTGTTTGTTGAGCTTCCTGAAGGCCCAGACAATAGTTCAATCAGAAGACACTTCACTGTCCCTCAACACTACTGGAAAAGTGACAGAACTTTCACCTGCAAAGTGAATCAAGGCTTCTCCAACGTCTTCCCGTCAAACTCCATTAGCAGTATTTTTGGTGAGAGCAATTACTCTTCTTTCTATTCATGACAGTTGATCTGATGTTATTTTACACTTCATGAATCTGTAATAGATTGATTCAGTGATGCACTGATTCATCTGTCATTCAGTGGATCCATCAGGGGAGCTCTCTCTAGTCCCCAGTGAAGAGTCAACAACAAAGAAACTCGTATGCTCTGGATGGGGCTTCAACCCTAAAATTAAATGGTTTACTGAGTCTCAGCAAAAATCTCCAACAACTACTGACATCAGCGTGGCTGCAGATGGACGTGTGTCAGTAACCAGTCAACTACACGTCCCCCAAACAGAGTGGAAAACACTGAAGGTCTTCACTTGTGAAGTGTCTGATGAGTCTCTGAATAAACAAGATACAAAGAGCATCAGCCTCTGCTCAGGTGAAATTGGATCATTACCCACAATCATATTAATGCATTGAGTGTCAAATAAACACATTTACATTATTTCTGAATCATCCTTTGAAGAGATTAAGACACATTTTCTCTCTAATCATGACATGATGGTTGCATTTTCTCTCTCTTTAATGTAATGTTCTTGTTTCAGTAACTCCATCATCACTTCACATAGTCAGTGTGTATGTTCGGGCTCCACCAGTCCAGGAGCCTCAGAACAAGGGACATGTGACTCTCACCTGTCTTCTGGTCGGCCTTTATCTTAATGATTTATCCGTCACCTGGAGAGTTGGTGGGAACAAATATTCTCTGGATGTGCAAAGGGAGCAGCTAGTGAGTCACAAGAATGGGACAGAAACTTTGCAGAGCTTCTTCAATGTGTCAGCAGAGGACTGGCACGCTCATAAACAAGTGTCTTGTGAGGGAAAACACAAATGTTCCAGCCAGAGCTACGAGGACCATATAAGGAAAGGTATTGTTATATGTAAAATACATTAAGATGATTCTTTATGATTCATTATTGCTGTTTCTGGATTTCTAGAGGTCAGCATAGTTAAAGAAGGTCAAGATTGTCTGAGAAAATCACCACCTAAAACTAATATTCTCCATGATGGTGGATGTGACTGGTAGTGTGACATAGTGTCCTGGGAGAAGGATGGCCATAGACTCCCATCAACTCATGGAGATGTTTTTCTTATTCTCCGGATTTTTCTTCCTCTATGACCATGTATGTTTTCATTCTCCAGCCACTGTGAACCCCACCCAACCTTCAGCCACCTTGCTCCAGGGCTCTGGTGAACTTGTGTGTTTGGTGTTTGGCTTCAGTCCTGCTTCCATTAACATCACTTGGTTCCTTGATGACACCAAGGAGCTGTTGGACTACAACACCAGCCAACCCCACAGAGGCCCAGATGGAAAGTTCAGCATCCAGAGTCACCTTCGTCTGTCCCGATCCAACTGGTTACCTGGGGCGGTCCACACCTGCAGGGTGACACATGCAACCATCACCCTAGCCCTGAATATATCTAAGCCAGGTGCCATTTAGTCCACTGATCCACATCTCTTTTGCACATTATTTTTCACATATTTGTGAGCCAGCGACAACACTGACAAATCTCACTTTAATTCTGTGACAGAAATCTTGGAGGACTGCGGTTTCTTAGATGACATCATGCATGCTGATGTTCGCCAGGACATAGGCATGGAAAGCTGGTATATGGCTGTCACGTTCCTCTTTTTTTTCGTCATTTCCATAGTCTATGGCGTCCTGGCCACCGTTATCAAGGTGAGATACAGGAGTTTGTAGTAAGTTCATCTCATAGTACAGTATATTCACCTGTATTATTGCTGCTGTTTACTGGTGCCATTATTTTAAACTTTATCAATACTAATATTGTATCAACTGTTTTAATTGAGCTTTTTTAAATATGCTTTTACAGAAAATAAAATTGTCACCAGGACCTGACACCTTCCCTGTGTTTGTTTTTCCTTTTAGACTAAATGATGACGACCACAGATCAGCTCCCAATTTATGATCACAAAATGGACTTTTGACGGCATACAGCTGGACTAGTATAGTGAACTCATTCATTTTCATGTGTGTTTTATTTCTTTATTTTTCTTTTTTCTTTTTCTTTTTGATATGTCTTTCATTTACAGAATTTGTTGATACTAACTTCTTTTTATGTTTCAGTTTTATATTTGGTCTGGCATGTATGTGTGTAATTCATGTGTGTAAGAAAAGAGCAAAAAACAAAATAAAATTAATGAAGCTTCAAATTCTGACTCTGAAACTTTCTCAAATATTCATTTAGAAAAAAAATAAAGATTCAAATGTAAACACCAACATTTGTCACAATTTTCCACCTGGGTTACAATAAAACTAATAATGATATATACTGGCATAAAGATTTTTGTATCCTTCAGTGAAATGCCATGTGCTGCAGTATATTGTGTCACTATACCAACACTCTCTACAGTCCTCATATTGTCCAGTAGAGGGAAACAAAGATTTATATGCAGCAGGATAATTCAGCTTTTCTTAAAAAAAACAAAACAAATACATTACAAGATGTTTTTGAAATGATTTAAATTGAGAAATTCAGGATGATAAGTCATATTGTATTTATAATGACATAATGTACTTCAGTTCAGACTTTCAATACAACTACTCATCTTCTGCATATCTTCTTGTGCGGCACTTTTGCTGTATTAGAAACCCCTTTTCAGTTCTTAGATAATATATATTTTGAATATCTATGATTTTGACACATTATGGTTATGACATCATGGCTATAATTCTGTTCAATTAACCAAATGATTACATGAAAAAAACTTCAAGTTACACATTATATTTTAAATAAAAATGCATCTTTAATGTAATAAAATACGGCTCATACAATTTCAGTTTTTGATTACTTGCAAAAGGGGAGTCCATCCTTCCTTTATATCCTGTCAGCGTCGTTCTTTATGCAAAGTGAACTTCCTTACAGTCTGCTATAAACACTTGATATCACACTGTCAGTTGCAGCAGAAGAAGAGAAGCTCCCATCAGATCATCTTCAATAGCAACCATGTTCTCTGTAGCTCTGCTGCTGCTGCTGGCTGCTGGATCCTGTGAGTCTCACTGAGGCAGAGACACTGACACTATGATCACAGCACACTGACTGTTCACTGTTGTTACACTGATTCAATACTCAACATGTTTTCCTCCACAGGTGTGAAGTGTGAACAGTTGACACAGCCAGCCTCAGTGACTGTGCAGCCAGGTCAACGTATGACCATCACCTGTCAGGTGTCTTATTCAGTTAGCAGCTTTTACACAGCTTGGATCAGACAACCTGCAGGGAAAGGACTGGAGTGGATTGGTAGCAAATATACTGGAGGCACTTACTACAAAGATTCACTAAAGAACAAGTTCAGTATTGACTTAGACTCTTCCAGCAACAGAGTGACTCTAATCGGACAGAATATGCAGCCTGAAGACTCTGCTGTGTATTACTGTGCCAGAGACCCACAATAACACAAACCATCAGCAGAGCTGAACAAAAACCCCTCAGTGTCTGAACACTTGTAACCTGAAGCCACCAGAGGAGGAGCCCTCACACCACTAATGATTTCAACACCAGTTCACTGTAACAATAGCAGGAAACAGTCGTTTAACATGTTCAACCATTATGAAAGTAACACAACTATAACATATTGTATGTATAGATATATAATTTTGACTGACATTGTTTAGTTTTAGTTTGGGGCCTCATATGAATATTAATTATTTTTATCAGCCTGGACCAACGAGGAGAGGAAAGACTGCACAGCACAAGGAATGTAATGTTTTCTCCTTTTACTCATGATAATGCAAAATATTAACAGAACACCTTCACAGCTTTTGGTCCGCTCTGTCTCTAGTTCAGATGCAAATATTACAGGTGACCTCAGTAGATCAATTATTAGCAAACTTCAAATGAGTTACACAGGCTGTGATATCAAAATAAAGAAATGTCATTAATATCTGATCTGGTTTTACTACTTGATTGATAAACAAATTTTCTTGTATTCTCATTAGTTTTCTTCTCCTTCATTTTATTCCTACTGTGGTTTTCTGTCCTGTGACATCCTCCATATATGACTCATGAACACTCAAAGGGATTAACTTTGATATTATTGTTTCTGTTCAAATGTTGTTCATGTATTATATTAATATTGCATAACTTCAGAAGATCAATCTTGGTCTGTGCTCACTGTGAGGAGGAGTCAATGCAAAACTCAGACATCTTCTACCTCTACTTATACTGTATGACTGAAGAGAGGATGACAGAGAACAGTGGACACACAGTTAAACATGATGGACTATAGGACAGGACTGCTGCTTTTAACTATCTGCTGGGCAGGTGAAGATTGACACATATTTTCAGTTAAAGTTGTCTTTGAAATGTTACCAGCTTAAATAAATTGATTATTTTCCTTTTTCATCTTAACAGGTGTTGATGGTCAAACTCTGACACAATCTGATCCAGCAGTTAGAAAACCTGGAGAATCTCACAAACTGACCTGCACAACATCTGGATTGTCATTCAGCGGCAACTGGATGACCTGGATCAGACAGGCTCCTGGAAAAGGACTGGAGTGGGTTGCAACTATCAGATATGACAGTGCTTATATCTACTACTCTCAGTCAGTTCAAGGCCGTTTCACCATCTCCAGAGACAACAGCAGAGAGCAGCTGTATCTGCAGATGAACAGTCTGAAGACTGAAGATTCTGCTGTTTATTATTGTGCTCGATACTCACAGTGACTGGAGTTGGTTGAACAGCTGTACAAAATCGTGCAGTGCTCATCATCACTGATCTGAAATAACCTCCAACTATCTCATGTGATTAATATCCTCAGTTTAAGTAGTTATATATATTTCAAGGGAGAGTATTTCTAAACAAAGCTGTATATCATTTGATTATTTAAATTACATTAAATACAAAGTTTTCCTTTTCACAAAATAACTCAAATTGATATTTGTGCTTCCCATGAGATTAATCAATAATAGATGTTGGATGGGAAAGATGAGTGTTTTCACCAACAACTTAAATTAAAATCATTCTTCAGATAAGATGATCATTGAATATATAAACATCAGTTGATCAGTTAAATATTTTATCTAAATGTCCAACCTGAGACTTATTTGTTAACAGTGTGATTATCTCACCTTTTCTTAGTCTGCAGGACTAAAACATATTATTTTATAATATATTACTTATTATTTTGATTTCACATTACTGGTTTGACCAGTAATAATAAAATAAATCATATTACAAATAGGTGTAATATAGTTTTCATGGACTAAGATTGTATAAATTAGCCATTATGTATAAAATTGACAGTAACAAAATAAATTTGAAGGAACTTTTAATCAAAACATTTCTAAAAAAATAACTTCACTCAACATTTCTTTGTTGTTATGCAGGTATAGATGTTGTGAATCACTGTTGGTTTGAATGCTGTTTTATTTTGTCTTGTGTTCTATCCATAAATTTGACTTTCAAAGCAGTGATGTAGGAGGAGCTCCTGTAAACAAACTCTCACATGGATTCAATGGACATCATATTTAAAGGAAGCTGAAAACATACTATGCACACTTTTAACATGGCTTACAGAAAGCTGACACTCCTGGTAGTTGCTCTGTTAGTTTCAACTGGTGCTGAAGGCTGGACCATAGAAGAGTCTGAAGCAGCAGTTAGAAAACCTGGAGAATCTCACAAACTGACCTGCACAACATCTGGATTGTCATTCAGCAGCTACTGGATGGCCTGGATCAGACAGGCTCCTGGAAAAGGACTGGAGTTTGTTGCAACTGATGGAGGTGGCAGCAGCAAATACTACTCTCAGTCAGTTCAAGGCCGTTTCACCATCTCCAGAGACAACAGCAGAGAGCAGCTGTATCTGCAGATGAACAGTCTGAAGACTGAAGATTCTGCTGTTTATTATTGTGCTCGAGACTCACAGTGACTGGAGTTGGTTGAACAGCTGTACAAAATCCTGAGGTGCTCATCATCACTGATCTGAAATAACCTCCAACTATCTCATGTGATTAATATCCTCAGTTTAAGTAGTTATTTATATTTCAAGGGAGAGTATTTCTAAACAAAGCTGTATATCATTTGAATATTTGAATTACATTAAATCTTTTTTCACAAAATAACTCAAATTAATATTTGTGATAAGATAATCATTGAATAAACAAACATCAGTTGAGCAGTTAAACATTTTGTCTAATTGTCTAACCTGAGACTTATTTGTTAACAGTGTGATTTTCTCACCTTTTCTTAGTCTGCAGGATTTAAGATAAAAGCAGAGCTACAAAACTCAGAGGCTGAGCACTGTAGCACTGATGAAGCAGCATTAAACTGTCAACATTGTCACTAAACCCACTAAAGGTTGTTTTACACTAATATCTTCTTTATAGGATAAAGCAAATACTTTTATACATATCATCAAAACAGTTTCAGTTGCTGAGCATCTGTTTAAAGGCTCCAAGTTTCTCTGATCTACATGTCTGTGACTTCAAACATTTGGAAACACTGAAAACATCTAACAGTGGACTGATGAGAAAGAATTATATTTTTATTCCATCTATTGTTGTTTTTTGTTTTTATTGAACTCATAACACAAAACAGCCAATGACATAACAATTGTGTTGCTGAAATCATTGTCCAGGTTCAGGTACGGTAATATCAATATCATATTTAAATATCTAATGTGTGTCACAATTCAAGAGTGACAAATAATGTTGTTGTTCATGAAATGAACACTAGAGGGCAGTCACTATCAACTCTCTGTTATTTGTCACAGTCATGAGACACCCAGGTTCATTCTTCTCACTCATCTGAACTGAATGATGAACTGAACTAGATGTTTATACATTTGTGAGCTTGATTCAACACATCACAGACAGGCCAGGATCACAATGACTGCAGTGTTATCTTATTCATTTTCATTCCTTCAGTTATCATTGTTATGAGTTAGTATTGATCAATGCCATCATTGCTCTGTTACAGCTGCCTTCACTGTGCTTTGTATTTCATGTTTATATGCTGAAATATTCCTGTATATAATCACCTTTAAATATGTATGTTGCAGTACTTTGACGTTTGCTGCTACTGATAGTAATATTAGAAGGACATTGTGAAATATGCATCAGTTAATAGTTTCTTTTTTTTGAATAATATGAAATTCAACAAATGCGAATTGGTAGAATTTTGTTTGAAGTTCGATAGTTAAAAGGCCTCTGGGACACAAATCAGATCATTAATTCAGCAGTTTTAAAAACAGAGTAAAATCCAGTCCAGTTTCTTTCCTGTGAGGAGGAGTCAATGCAAAACATTGATGTCTTCCACCTCTACTTATCTGACTGCAGAGAGGATGACAGAGAACAGTGGACACACAGTTTAACATGATGGACTTTAAGACAGGAGTGCTGCTTTTAACTATATTCTGGGCAGGTGAAGATTTTTACAGATCTTAATATGACACTGCTTTTACAGTATTTGTGACACTCGCCTATTTCACCTGACTTTCCTTTTTCTCTTGACAGGTGTTGATGGTCAAACTCTGACACAATCTGATCCAGCAGTTAGAAAACCTGGAGAATCTCACAAACTGACCTGCACAGCCTCTGAGCTTGACTTTGATGGCTACTTGATGGCCTGGATCAGACAGGCTCCTGGAAAAGGACTGGAGTTTGTTGCTCATATCAGCTATAACAGTGCTGTGATCTCCTACTCTCAGTCAGTTCAAGGCCGTTTCACCATCTCCAGAGACAACAGCAGAGACCAGCTGTATCTGCAGATGAACAGTCTGAAGACTGAAGATTCTGCTGTTTATTATTGTGCTCGACACTCACAGTGACTGGAGTTGGTTGAACAGCTGTACAAAATCCTGCAGTGCTCATCATCACTGATCTGAAATAACCTCCAACTACCTCATGTGATTAATATACTCAGTTTAAGTATTTTAGGATATTTGAGAAATATTTGGATATTTAAAACATTTAACTTCCCACGAGACTTGAAGACGCCTTAACTCATTTAAATAAGAATAAACGATAGATTGTATAATTCATTTAATATCATACGTATAATTCATGCTCATAGCAGTCATGTACACTGGGCATGTTGATAGTTAAAACTTACATAAGTAGTAAGGTTTGGTAGCAAAGTGACTCAGTGACTGGAGTTGGTTGAGCAGTTGTACAAAGCCCTACAGTACTCATCATCATCATCGGGCTGAAATAACCTCAATAACCCCCTACTAACTATCTCATGTGATTCATTTCCTCAGTTTAAGTAGTTCAAGAAATGACGTCCATCCTTTACTCACATTCATCTTTTTGAGAAACGTGATGTTTTGTTGGGCCTTAAACAGACATTTTCCAAGATCATCTCATAGATATGTAAATCAGATTAATAAACAGAACTGTGTTCCTTATAGAGAAAAGATTAAATTAAGATTCTTGTTTTCCAAGAACTGTCAACTGTAAACTGTCAACATTATCAACTAAGACAGCAAACACACTGAGTTATTGTTTATTAATATAATATTCTTTTTAAGGAAAACAAATACTTTTATGCATATCATCAGACAGCTTTCAGTTCCTGAGCACGTTTAGATGTAAGATGAGTTTCTCTTGGCGACATGTCTGTGGCTTGAAACATTTACAAACTTTTATATTCAAAACTCTATATTCAAATCTTAAATGTAAGATATCTAAATCAAAGGTTATATAATATTCAGCAATATGCAAATACATGTTACTCATAAGGAAGTGAAGTGTGTGTGTGTCAGTGAGAGGTGAGAGGACAGAAGAGCTCACATCAGTTCAGCTTCAACATCAACCATGTTCTCTGCAGCTCTGATGCTGCTGCTGGCAGCTGGATCCTGTGAGGAGCTTTCAGTGGATTCACACTAATAAACACATTAGAAACACTGAATATTCACATGAATGATGGAGATAATGTTGATTTGTGTCTCCACAGGTGTGTACAGTATTGATCTCATCCAGCCAGACTCAGTGGTTGTGCAGCCTGGACAGACTTTGACCGTCACCTGTCAGGTCTCTGGTTATTCTCTGACTGATGACAGCTATGCAACAGGTTGGATCAGACAGCGTGAAGGAAAACCAATGGACTGGATTTTCCATCGATGGGGAGGAGGAAGCTTTTATCAAAATAATGATCTGAAGAACAAGTTCCTTTATAACACGTACGCAAGTTCAGTGAAATTAACAGGACAGAATCTGCAGCCTGAGGACACAGCTGTTTATTACTGTGTACGTACTCCCACAGTGATACAAAGCACCAACAGACCTGCACAAATACCCAGTGACTTAAACACAAACAAACACACTCCAATATATGAACATTAATAAAGATAATAATATCTGCTTAGTTGATAAATATGTTTTTATGGAATTCACTGAACAAAAAAGATATTTTTTTTCCTGGTAGAAGAAGATTTTAATATTAAAATACAGATTTAATTTTAACTTAAACTGAATTTGACATCAATCCAAGAAAGATACGACATATTTTAATGAATGTATTTATTTGTTCTTGTAATGCCTGGAGAAGACGGGGAAACTAAAATAATATTTGATAAACAAATGGCTCTAAAGAGAGGAACAAAGACTTTTTAAACCTGTAGGAGGAGGTCTATGCAAACTCTTCCTTCCTTATAAACGCACCATCAGCAGCTGTCATAGTTTGCAGCAAAACACTGGAACAGTTTTATACATTGTTAACACACTCTGATCAGAAAGGACTGAACCACAGTGTTTATTACACAATGAAAAACACAATTGCCTGGAGTTTATTATTTGTAGTTACTATTCATGGTAAGAAAAACAATTGTTTCACTTCTTTGTTAAATGTCCAACCGGTTATTTTGAGATCTGATGGGTGATGATCTTCATTTCTTTGTTTACAGGAGTTTGGAGTGAGATCAAACTGGACCAGTCTCCCTCTGAGGTGAAAAGACCCGGAGAGACAGTGAAGATGTCGTGTATCATATCTGGTTATAGCATGACAAGCTACGCTATTGACTGGATAACACAGAGGCCAGGCAAAGCTATGGAGTGGATTGGGTGGATGAACACAGGTTCAAACTCTACGATCTACGTCAGCTCCTTTCAAAGCCGCTTCAGTTTTACTCAAGATGTGTCCAGCAGCACTCAGTACCTCGAGGTCAAGAGCCTGACAGCAGAAGATTCTGCTTTTTACTTCTGTGCTCGATGAAGCACAGTGACTGAAGACAGTGAAGCAGCTGCACAAAACCCTCCACAGACTATATGAGCAGTTATGTGATGATGACCTGGGTTTTCTGATCAGCTGCTGCATGTTACAAAAGCACTTTGACAATATTCACACTAGATTTCTGTATATTGTTGGTCATTTTTTGCTCTTTTTGATATTACGTCACTCACAGAAACAAACTGAGCTCTTGTCGTCAAAGCATAAGTTAAACAGCAGTGCTTATAAGAAAGAATTGTATTTTTATTCCATCTTGTCTTTCTTTGTTGTTATGCAGGTATAGATGTTGTGAATCACTGTTGGTTTGAATGCTGTTTTATTTTGTCTTGTGTTCTATCCATAAATTTGACTTTCAAAGCAGTGATGTAGGAGGAGCTCCTGTAAACAAATTCTCACATGGATTCAATGGACATCATATTTAAAGGAAGCTGAAAACATACTATGCACACTTTTAACATGGCTTACAGAAAGCTGACACTCCTGGTAGTTGCTCTGTTTGTTTCAACTGGTGCTGAAGGCTGGACCATAGAAGAGTCTGAAGCAGCAGTTAGAAAACCTGGAGAATCTCACAAACTGACCTGCACAACATCTGGATTGTCATTCAGCAGCAGCTGGATGGCCTGGATCAGACAGGCTCCTGGAAAAGGACTGGAGTGGGTTGCAACTATCAGCCATACCAGTGCTTATATCTACTACTCTCAGTCAGTTCAAGGCCGTTTCACCATCTCCAGAGACAACAGCAGAGAGCAGCTGTATCTGCAGATGAACAGTCTGAAGACTGAAGATTCTGCTGTTTATTATTGTGCTCGAGACTCACAGTGACTGGAGTTGGTTGAACAGCTGTACAAAATCCTGCCGTGCTCATCATCACTGATCTGAAATAACCTCCAACTATCTCATGTGATTAATATCCTCAGTTTAAGTAGTTATTTATATTTCAAGGGAGAGTATTTCTAAACAAAGCTGTATATCATTTGAATATTTGAATTACATTAAATCTTTTTCACAAAAAGAACTCAAATTAATATTTGTGATAAGATAATCATTGAATAAACAAACATCAGTTGAGCAGTTAAACATTTTGTCTAATTGTCTAACCTGAGACTTATTTGTTAACAGTGTGATTTTCTCACCTTTTCTTAGTCTGCAGGATTTAAGATGAAAGCAGAGCTACAAAACTCAGAGGCTGTGCACTGTAGCACTGATGAAGCAACATTAAACTGTCAACATTGTCACTAAACCCACTAAAGGTTGTTTTACACTAATATCTTCTTTATAGGATAAAGCAAATACTTTTATACATTTCATCAAAACAGTTTCAGTTGCTGAGCATCTGTTTAAAGGCTCCAAGTTTCTCTGATCTACATGTCTGTGACTTCAAACATTTGGAAACACTGAACACATCTAACAGTGGACTGATGAGAAAGAATTATATTTTTATTACATCTATTGTTGTTTTTTGTTTTTATTGAACTCATAACACAAAACAGCCAATGACATAACAATTGTGTTGCTGAAATCATTGTCCAGGTTCAGGTACGGTAATATCAATATCATATTTAAAAATCTAATGTGTGTCACAATTCAAGAGTGACAAATAATGTTGTTGTTCATGAAATGAACACTAGAGGGCAGTCACTATCAACTCTCTGTTATTTGTCACAGTCATGAGACACCCAGGTTCATTCTTCTCACTCATCTGAACTGAATGATGAACTGAACTAGATGTTTATACATTTGTGAGCTTGATTCAACACATCACAGACAGGCCAGGATCACAATGACTGCAGTGTTATCTTATTCATTTTCATTCCTTCAGTTATCATTGTTATGAGTTAGTATTGATCAATGCCATCATTGCTCTGTTACAGCTGCCTTCACTGTGCTTTGTATTTCATGTTTATATGCTGAAATATTCCTGTATATAATCACCTTTAAATATGTATGTTGCAGTACTTTGACGTTTGCTGCTACTGATAGTAATTTTAGAAGGACATTGTGAAATATGCATCAGTTAATAGTTTCATTTTTTTTAATTATATGAAATGCAACAAATGCGAATTGGTAGAATTTTGTTTGAAGTTCGATAGTTAAAAGGCCTCTGGGACACAAATCAGATCATTAATTCAGCAGTTTTAAAAACAGAGTAAAATCCAGTCCAGTTTCTTTCCTGTGAGGAGGAGTCAATGCAAAACATTGATGTCTTCCACCTCTACTTATCTGACTGCAGAGAGGATGACAGAGAACAGTGGACACACAGTTTAACATGATGGACTTTAAGACAGGAGTGCTGCTTTTAACTATATTCTGGGCAGGTGAAGATTTTTACAGATCTTAATATGACACTGCTTTTACAGTATTTGTGACACTCGCCTATTTCACCTGACTTTCCTTTTTCTCTTGACAGGTGTTGATGGTCAAACTCTGACACAATCTGATCCAGCAGTTAGAAAACCTGGAGAATCTCACAAACTGACCTGCACAACATCTGGATTGTCATTCAGCAGCTACTATATGGCCTGGATCAGACAGGCTCCTGGAAAAGGACTGGAGTGGGTTGCAACTATCAGCCATACCAGTGCTTATATCTACTACTCTCAGTCAGTTCAAGGCCGTTTCACCATCTCCAGAGACAACAGCAGAGAGCAGCTGTATCTGCAGATGAACAGTCTGAAGACTGAAGATTCTGCTGTTTATTATTGTGCTCGACACTCACAGTGACTGGAGTTGGTTGAACAGCTGTACAAAATCCTGCAGTGCTCATCATCACTGGGCTGATAGATCCTGATAATTAAATATATGTTTGTGGTTTATTTTTTATTATTATTTTTTTTTTATTATCACACACCAACCCTGTGTTACATTCAGAAAACCTGCTTTTGAAGAAAAATGATCATTTTAGATAATTTTAATAAACATTAAAACACCATTATCCATTTATGAATAAATAAAATGACGTATAATTCATGCTCATACCAGTCATGTACACTGGGCATGTTGATAGTTAAAACTTACATAAGTAGTAAGGTTTGGTAGCAAAGTGACTCAGTGACTGGAGTTGGTTGAGCAGTTGTACAAAGCCCTACAGTACTCATCATCATCATCGGGCTGAAATAACCTCAATAACCCCCTACTAACTATCTCATGTGATTCATTTCCTCAGTTTAAGTAGTTCAAGAAAATGACGTCCATCCTTTACTCACATTCATCTTTTTGAGAAACGTGATGTTTTGTTGGGCCTCAAACAGACATTTTCCAAGATCATCTCATAGATATGTAAATCAGATTAATAAACAGAACTGTGTTCCTTATAGAGAAAAGATTAAATTAAGATTCTTGTTTTCCAAGAGATAAAAACTGTGAAATGGTGAAAAGTGTTGTGCACCCTGAGAGCTTAAATGTAAACAATATTTATGATGAAATAATCACTGAACTATAAAATCATTTAAATATTTTGTCTAAAACATTAAGATTAACTTGTTAACAGATTATCTCACCTTTTCTTAGTCTGCAGGACTAAAACATATTATTTTATAATATATTACTTATTATTTTGATTTCACATTACTGGTTTGACCAGTAATAATAAAATAAATCATATTACAAATAGGTGTAATATAGTTTTCATGGACTAAGAATGTATAAATTAGCCATTATGTATAAAATTGACACTAACAGAATAAATTTGATGTAACTTTTAATCAAAACATTTCCAAAAAAAATAACTTCACTCAACATTTCTTTGTTGTTATGCAGGTATAGATGTTGTGAATCACTGTTGGTTTGAATGCTGTTTTATTTTGTCTTGTGTTCTATCCATAAATTTGACTTTCAAAGCAGTGATGTAGGAGGAGCTCCTGTAAACAAATTCTCACATGGATTCAATGGACATCATATTTAAAGGAAGCTGAAAACATACTATGCACACTTTTAACATGGCTTACAGAAAGCTGACACTCCTGGTAGTTGCTCTGTTTGTTTCAACTGGTGCTGAAGGCTGGACCATAGAAGAGTCTGAAGCAGCAGTTAGAAAACCTGGAGAATCTCACAAACTGACCTGCACAACATCTGGATTGTCATTCAGCAGCAACTGGATGGCCTGGATCAGACAGGCTCCTGGAAAAGGACTGGAGTTTGTTGCAACTGATGGAGGTGGCAGCAGCAAATACTACTCTCAGTCAGTTCAAGGCCGTTTCACCATCTCCAGAGACGAAAGCAGAGAGCAGCTGTATCTGCAGATGAACAGTCTGAAGACTGAAGATTCTGCTGTTTATTATTGTGCTCGACACTCACAGTGACTGGAGTTGGTTGAACAGCTGTACAAAATCCTGCCGTGCTCATCATCACTGATCTGAAATAACCTCCAACTATCTCATGTGATTAATATCCTCAGTTTAAGTAGTTATATATATTTCAAGGGAGAGTATTTCTAAACAAAGCTGTATATCATTTGAATATTTGAATTACATTAAATTTTTTTCACAAAAGAACTCAAATCAATATTTGTGATAAGATAATCATTGAATAAACAAACATCAGTTGAGCAGTTAAACATTTTGTCTAATTGTCTAACCTGAGACTTATTTGTTAACAGTGTGATTTTCTCACCTTTTCTTAGTCTGCATTAAACTGTCAACATTGTCACTAAACCCACTAAAGGTTGTTTTACACTAATATCTTCTTTATAGGATAAAGCAAATACTTTTATACATATCATCAAAACAGTTTCAGTTGCTGAGCATCTGTTTAAAGGCTCCAAGTTTCTCTGATCTACATGTCTGTGACTTCAAACATTTGGAAACACTGAAAACATCTAACAGTGGACTGATGAGAAAGAATTGTATTTTTATTACATCTATTGTTGTTTTTTGTTTTTATTGAACTCATAACACAAAACAGCCAATGACATAACAATTGTGTTGCTGAAATCATTGTCCAGGTTCAGGTACGGTAATATCGATATCATATTTAAATATCTAATGTGTGTCACAATTCAAGAGCGACAAATAATGTTGTTGTTCATGAAATGAACACTAGAGGGCAGTCACTATCAACTCTCTGTTATTTGTCACAGTCATGAGACACCCAGGTTCATTCTTCTCACTCATCTGAACTGAATGATGAACTGAACTAGATGTTTATACATTTGTGAGCTTGATTCAACACATCACAGACAGGCCAGGATCACAATGACTGCAGTGTTATCTTATTCATTTTCATTCCTTCAGTTATCATTGTTATGAGTTAGTATTGATCAATGCCATCATTGCTCTGTTACAGCTGCCTTCACTGTGCTTTGTATTTCATGTTTATATGCTGAAATATTCCTGTATATAATCACCTTTGAATATGAATGTTGCAGTACTTTGACGTTTGCTGCTACTGATAGTAATATTAGAAGGACATTGTGAAATATGCATCAGTTAATAGTTTCTTTTTTTTTTTTAAGAATATGAAATGCAACAAATGCGAATTGGTGGAATTTTGTTTGAAGTTCGATAGTTAAAAGGCCTCTGGGACACAAATCAGATCATTAATTCAGCAGTTTTAAAAACAGAGTAAAATCCAGTCCAGTTTCTTTCCTGTGAGGAGGAGTCAATGCAAAACATTGATGTCTTCCACCTCTACTTATCTGACTGCAGAAAGGATGACAGAGAACAGTGGACACACAGTTTAACATGATGGACTTTAAGACAGGAGTGCTGCTTTTAACTATCTGCTGGGCAGGTGAAGATTTTTACAGATCTTAATATGACACTGCTTTTACAGTATTTGTGACACTCGCCTATTTCACCTGACTTTCCTTTTTTTCTTGACAGGTGTTGATGGTCAAACTCTGACACAATCTGATCCAGCAGTTAGAAAACCTGGAGAATCTCACAAACTGACCTGCACAACATCTGGATTGTCATTCAGTAGCAGCTGGATGGCCTGGATCAGACAGGCTCCTGGAAAAGGACTGGAGTTTGTTGCAATTATTGAATATGACAGTGCTCGAATCTACTACTCTCAGTCAGTTCAAGGCCGTTTCACCATCTCCAGAGACAACAGCAGAGAGCAGCTGTATCTGCAGATGAACAGTCTGAAGACTGAAGATTCTGCTGTTTATTATTGTGCTCGAAACTCACAGTGACTGGAGTTGGTTGAACAGCTGTACAAAATCCTGCAGTGCTCATCATCACTGGGCTGATAGATCCTGATAATTAAATATATGTTTGTGGTTTATTTTTTATTATTATTTTTTTTAACGAACACACACCAACCCTGTGTTGCATTCAGAAAACCTGCTCTTGAAGAAAAATGATCATTTTAGATCATTTTAATAAACATTAAAACACCATTGTCCATTTATGAATAAATAAAATGACGTATAATTCATGCTCATAGCAGTCATGTACACTGGGCATGTTGATAGTTAAAACTTACATAAGTAGTAAGGTTTGGCAGCAAAGTGACTCAGTGACTGGAGTTGGTTGAGCAGTTGTACAAAGCCCTACAGTACTCATCATCATCATCGGGCTGAAATAACCTCAATAACCCCCTACTAACTATCTCATGTGATTCATTTCCTCAGTTTAAGTAGTTCAAGAAAATGACGTCCATCCTTTACTCACATTCATCTTTTTGAGAAACGTGATGTTTTGTTGGGCCTCAAACAGACATTTTCCAAGATCATCTCATAGATATGTAAATCAGATTAATAAACAGAACTGTGTTCCTTATAGAGAAAAGATTAAATTAAGATTCTTGTTTTCCAAGAACTGTCAACTGTAAACTGTCAACATTATCAACTAAGACAGCAAACACACTGAGTTATTGTTTATTAATATAATATTCTTTTTAAGGAAAACAAATACTTTTATGCATATCATCAGACAGCTTTCAGTTCCTGAGCACGTTTAGATGTAAGATGAGTTTCTCTTGGCGACATGTCTGTGGCTTGAAACATTTACAAACTTTTATATTCAAAACTCTATATTCAAATCTTAAATGTAAGATATCTAAATCAAAGGTTATATAATATTCAGCAATATGCAAATACATGTTACTCATAAGGAAGTGAAGTGTGTGTGTGTGTCAGTGAGAGGTGAGAGGACAGAAGAGCTCACATCAGTTCAGCTTCAACATCAACCATGTTCTCTGCAGCTCTGATGCTGCTGCTGGCAGCTGGATCCTGTGAGGAGCTTTCAGTGGATTCACACTAATAAACACATTAGAAACACTGAATATTCACATGAATGATGGAGATAATGTTGATTTGTGTCTCCACAGGTGTGTACAGTATTGATCTCATCCAGCCAGACTCAGTGGTTGTGCAGCCTGGACAGACTTTGACCGTCACCTGTCAGGTCTCTGGTTATTCTCTGACTGATGACAGCTATGCAACAGGTTGGATCAGACAGCGTATAATTTTTGTGTTTTCTTGTTTCAACTATGCATCTTTTCATTTGTGATTCCATGTTTGCTCGTTTTGTTTTCTGATTTTATTTGCTTTCAACATTGATTCAATAAATATTATGCTAAATATCCAACTTGCAGTTTATATGATTTGGGCCGTCACATTGACATTTTATGGAGTATGAATGTTTCTAAGAACAACTAATATAGCATCAGTTCAAGTCCACAGACCGTAAATGCATGTTATCAGTTAAACTAAGAAGGTTTTTCTGTTTCCTGGTGTTTCGAGTCATATTATATTTAGAGTTGCTTCCCCTCTCTCTCTCTGCACCTCTGGGACCACACCTGCAGCTGTGAAACTTTGTGGAAACTGTCAGTGCTACAAATAAACTTCCTTGAAACATTTTTCATTTGCATCTCAG
This sequence comes from Pampus argenteus, assembly GCA_036937835.1. Lineage (NCBI taxonomy): Eukaryota > Metazoa > Chordata > Actinopteri > Scombriformes > Stromateidae > Pampus > Pampus argenteus. The sequence goes on from CM072878.1 coordinate 9,615,713, forward strand.
CTTGTATCCATGCGTGAAGTGGCTCATACATACAAAAGACACACTCCGGATACAAGTATGATTGATTGTTATGTTGTTGTTTTTGTTGCTGTATGGTGCATGATTACTTAAAAATGTGGGCGCGAGATACAACATAGATACAGCGAGTGTTTTCATCTTTCATTCATGACATGAGTAACTACTTACCAGCCAATGAAAAGCAGAAAGGTGCTGCACAGAGACAATACTTCTGTTATGAGAAGTTATTGAAACACTTTCATTTAACTTGGTGCAATGTTATTTGATAAAAATGAGCTTTTTACAGCTTGGACTTTGACTGCTGACAGATACAGTCGACGAGATGCTGTTTCTAAATCAGTTCAACAATCTTCATCTATTCATTTCTTCATACTTATTGTTTATTTATGTGTCACTTTGTAAAGTTCATCAAATACTGCAATTGATTCATTGAGAAGAATCTGTCAGCTTTGTGTTTTATGCCTTTAAACACATCATAGAAAAAAAAACTAATGTTACTACACAAACAATCTCATATCACACAAGTTTGTGTGTAGAATTTTAGACACATTGTCCTCTCAGGGAAAAATACATTAAAACAATATGTATTTCTATCTATGTCTGTTGCTCAATAGTTAATAATATTGTTAATTTAAATAAATTGCATTATCTCAAACTGGGCGTATACAGTCTGATCAGATTTATTTAGATCTAGATTAAACTCATAGACCCCTAGAACTTAATGTTTGATATAATGAGGAAGGAAAGCACTTGACTGGTGAGGTGACTTTAAAGACACACAGAACAACTTGAAATTTCTGGTTGTGCTGCCATCTAGAGGCTCCTACTTGCACTGCACCTACTCCGAAGTACAGCACTTCACACACACACACACACACACATTATTATCCAGCGCTATATCACAGGTCGGTGTGGTCACGAGTGCAACAGACCTGTACCTTTCAGCCCATAGAGGTCAGTGCAACATCATTTTTAGATCTTTAAAAGCTTTTTCAGTCTGAGGTTGATAAATTACAAATGTTCATAATAAATTCCAAAATGTAGAAAAATGCTACTCATAAAACAGTACTAGTAATGACATTAACAAGCACGCGTCAGACACCAGCACCAGAATATGATGAAGCAGATGGCATTCATTTGAACCATGTCTCCCTTTTCAAAGGTTAACTGCAGCTAAGTGCATCACTGTCCATGTCATTCACTCACAGTGCCTTTGCCATAATGCAGTTTAGTGAACGCCAAGTTCAAGTTTAAACAGCACATATGCACATAAAGTTTGTGTGCGTGCTTGTGTCACTGTGGTTACTATAGTGACCGGCTATACAGTATTTATTACACAACATACCAAAACCATGTTGTGAGACTCATCTGTATCTCTCCTCTTTAACCTCAAAGCTAAAGTTGAATGAACAATGAGAATATCAGATTTGTGTCAAATATTATTGTGACACTGCTGATTTAACACTGTGGTGATTTATGAGGCAACAGTTAGAGGTATTGAGGTATTTCATTATACTATATCATTACTTATATCAATATCCATGTGTGTATGCAATATGTTCAGTTGTTTATTTTATTTTTTTTAACATTTCTTCAAACTGTTTGTTAATGAAAACCGCTTAAATATTATTTGCACATTGACATTCAGAGATCAACTCGTGTATATTTTGTTAGTGCGTTTGATCTTAACGTTACTTGTTAAAGTAAAATGAAGGTAAAAGTGTTTGTGTTGTGTGATGATGTGCAGTGTTGTGTCAGGACATCAAATGCATAAAAGTGACACACTTTCACAGTTTTTGAGCTAAATGTTAATGTTGGCGTGCCAATATACTCACAGTGGTAATACCAACATGCTGATGTTAAGCATCTGTGATGTTTACCATGTTCACCATCTCAGTTAGTGTGTTAGTATTAATACCAACATTTGCTAATTAGCACTAAATACAAAGTACATATGAGGTTTATAGGAATGTCAATAGTTTTGCACGAATTTGATCACAAACCAAAGTTTTTTTTGTTTTTTTTGTTTTCTTTTTTTTTGCTTTTTAAATAACCATAAATATAAATTTATATATATATATAAATGAATATAATTTAGCCAGAGCCAACAACCAATCATTGTTAACATGTTTCAGTCACGACCAAAGTATTAAACATACACACACAACGTTGCATGGCTAAAAATTACCAGAATGTAGAAAATGTGTGTAGCAAATTTCCACAAAACACTGTAATAATTAGTTTTTTAAGGGTATAATTTAAAATAAAATGGAGTGAAAGTAGAATGGCGTTTCACGATTGAGCCTGCTGAATACGTAGAGTATGAAGTGATGATGCACTACAGCAGGCAAAGGTTTTTGTACAAGTATGTTTCACCGTGTATACGGGGGGAGCACAGTGATATGTGGTAATACAAAAACCTGCCCTGGACTGAACTGAAGCACTGAGTCACCGTGCCTCGAGAAAAAGAAAGAGAATCATTAGATAATGAAGAAAGATTATTAGATCATTTTTAAATTATTTTTCTATTGCTTTGTATCAACACATTTAATGTATTTCACATAGTAAAAAAATACATAAAATAGATCTTTTGTATATTTACAGTCATGTTGGTGTCAAGTTATTGACACTATTTCTACTGATAACTTTAAGTGTACGTCTATAGTAAGACACATATAGTGTTATACTGAAGATGACAACGCCTTTATATAATATCTCTGAAACAACACACTGAGTATGAAATATGTATCATCATTTGCTACAGCAGTTTTGTTTCTCAAAAAATGCGTTGAATTAGTTAGATGCCATTTACCCATGATTGTACTGCACACTATATAACAATTATTTTGTTTCTTATTCTCTGAATTGGAAAGCTGTTCTCAGAAATATGTACAACATGGCCAAAAGAAAACTGAATAATACTACTAATAACTAATGATAATAAAGATAAATGTTTTCAGGCTAACTTAATGGCAATATTAACATGCTGATGTTAAGCATGTATAATGTTTCCCACGTTCACCATCTCAGTTTAGTGTGTTATTACACACATTTGCTAATTAGCACTAAATGCAAAGTACATGAGGCTGATAGGAACGTCATTAGTTTTGCAGGTGTTTCATTACAAACCAAAGTATTGGTCAAACTGAAACTTTGACCTGCTCGTGGTACTGAGGGAAATGTCACAGGATCAACAAAGTCAATAAGAGTCATCGTCTAATGACTATGGATGACGGTGCAAAATTTCATAGACATCTATCCTGTTTCATCCAGCCGTTTCAGTCTGGACCACGGTAGCGGACAGAGTGATGGAACAACAGACGTGAAGGCCAATATTACCACCTCTAGATCCATCCTGCTAACATGCCAAAAAAACAACCAAAGAGTAACAGAACTGATTTCCAAAAAACAGGAATATTCAAGTTTCAAAAGGTATAATTATATCATAAATAATAAAAAATAATAAAAAACAAAAACGAGCAAAAGCAGAACGGTGTTTTTAATTGGCCCTGCTGAATACATACAGTACAAACAACTGCCAAGGGTTTTTGTATGAGTATTTTCCACTGTGTATACGTGGGCTGGGGTAGCCACAGTGATATGTGGTAATACAAAAACCTCTCCTGAACTGAACAAAAGCCCAAAATCACTATGCTTCAGGAAAAAAAGCAGATATTGATAAAATCAGGCATTTCACAAAATCATTTGACACTGAAAAAAATATAATACATGGAAAATACATTTTAAATTGAATTCATGATTACGTTTTTTCACCTAAAAACCTTTCATTTGTATCAGCGAATATCATTTATTTCACACACCAAAAAATATTGTTAATTTACATTTAATTTGATGTTGATGTATATAAAGTATGCTTTAAATGTGAGTCACTTATCATAATTTAAGGATTAATTATGTCAATTACCTGTTGCTTTAAATGTAATTCTATACTAAGACACGTACAATATTAAACAAAAAATGACAAGTATGAAATATATATCATAATGTCAGAGCCTATAGATCATTTTTGATGCTACAGTAGTAAACAATAGTTTTGTGTCTCTTTCTAATTAGGTCGATGTCATTGTCCATGTATTACTACACATTGCATACCAATAACTATACTTATATAAAGAAATGTACACCGTACAAATGTACTCAAATGAAAACATAAATAATAATAATAATGAAATAAAAACCACCACCAGGGAACATTTGAACTGGTGAGTCCTTTAAAGTAATTTGATCTTAATGTTGTTAAACTATAATAAAGGTAAATGCATTTTATGCAGTGTGATATCCAGTGTGCAGGGTGGAGTTTTTGTACAGGGCTATATCATTGTGCAATATAGCTACCACATTGAAAAAGCCAATGACAAAAACCTCCTTCTACTAAAAAGGAAATGCCGTGTATGGTGCTGACTAGGACCGCTCACTGCTGCCCATCCGTGTCCAACAAAACTCTACTTAAGAAAAGCAGAGATGGATAAATATTGACATTAATGTGAACTTTGTTCAAAGGTCAGGACATCATGAACTTAAAAGTATGCTTTCTAAACACTCAGAGGTATGTTAAAATTCAACAAAATTAAGCAAATTTGAAGACACAGTAATGGTTTCAAAGTGCAAAATTTGTGATAAAATTGATGAGTATTTGATGATTTAATAGTTTTATGGTGAAAAGTTACTGTTCCTGATGAATGCAGACAATACAAAGATTGACCTCATGCTATGTCAGGCAAAGGTTTTTGTATGACTATGTACCACTGTGTGGGGGGTACCCACTGTGATATGTAGTAATACAAAAACCTGCCGTGAACTGAACTGAACTGAAGCACAGAGTCCTTGTGCCCTAAGAATGAGAAGTTATTCTCAAACTCAAGCAGTTTACCAAAATCATTAGATTGCAGAAACATGACATTGGACAGAAGTAATTGTATTTGGACATTTGTCATCTGAATTCTCAAAGACTTAAATATCAGGAAACGTCACCTCTATTGCTTTTATAAAATATATAAAATATAAATTTACATATATTTAATATATAATCATAAAAACACTGACATCCTGTTTCACACTTACGATCAAATGGATTATGTATGTTATAATTTTGGGTTAATGGCCATAAATTTAGGATTAAATAAGTATTAATCCATAACCTAATACTTTAACTATTATTTGCTACACCATCCTTTAAATGTACTTCCATAATAAGACACACAGTGTTGTACTTAAACGTTGTTAAATACAAATACAGTTAGATATTTACAATATAGATATACTATTAAAATAGAGTTGGAAATGTGTGTATATTTTGGACTTGTGGTTCTCAACATCCTTACTGGTTAATATTTATGTAACACACAGGAAACAATCTTCACCACAACAGGTGCTTCCGCATCAAGTTAACAAACTGAAGCTGAGTGAAAGCCAAAGGCTCTGACACCAGAAATGAGATTACATGATGATACATTACAGCAAAGCAGACCAGAGAAACTACTGTATGTCTTTAATATTTTCATCCGTTCAGTATGATGATAATAAACACTTCCATCTTAAAGTCTGTGTTTGTACTGTACCACAGCACCATACAGCCAACTTTTGAGTATGAAGAGTTCATTCTCTCATCAGTCAGGTAAAAAAAAGTGATTGAGTGTAACACACATCATATACATGTAAAACACGTTACACTGCACTTAATTTATATTTGCAATACGTCATTAAAATTTGTTGGAAAGTTGGGTTAGCAGCATCTATTTAGGCTACAGTCTTTGATGAAGTGATGCAGAGCATCCCTAGAGGTGAGAGAGTTGTCATTGGTGCAGACTACAATGAACATGATGGTGCAGGAAACAGAGATGATGAGGAGGTGATGGGCAGGTTTGGTATCCATGAGAGGAACGCAGAGGACTGAAGGTTGTTGATTTTGCAAATAGGATGGGAATGGCTGTAGTGATTACTTCCTTTCAGAAGAGGCAGAAACATAAGATGACCTATACGTGGAGGTAGGATCACACAGGTAGACTACAGCTTGTGTAAACACTATAATCTGAAAGAGATCAGTGACTGCAAAGAAATGGTAGGTGAGAGTGTAGCCAGACAGCATAGGATGGTGGTGTGTTGGATGACTTTTAGGAAGGAGTTGAGACAGGCCCCGGGGGTCAGGAGGTGCTTCCAGACGATTGGACAACTACAGCTAATGTGATCAGGGAGGAGTGTACTTGGTGTGTCATCTGAAGGAAAGTAGAGATGAAGACTTGGTGGTGAATAAGGAGGTGCAGGGGATTATACAGAGAAAGAGGTTAGCTAAGAAGAAGTGGGACACTGAGAGGACTGAAGAGAGTAGACAGGAGTACAGGGAGATGCAGCGTAAGAAGAGATGGCAAAGGCTAAACAAGAGGCTTACAATGACTTGTATGCTAAGTTTGACAGTAAGGAGTGAGAGACTGATTTATACAGGTTGACAAGTCAGAGAGACAGAGATGGGAAGGACGTACAGCATGTCAGGTTGATTAAGGATAGGAATGGAAGTGTATTGACAGGTGCCAGTATTGTGACGGGAAGATGGAAATAGTACTTTGAAGAGTTGATGAATGAGAAAAATGAGAGAGAACGAAGAGTAGAAGAGGTGACTGTTGTGGACCAGGAAGTAGCAAAGAGTAGTAAAGAAGTGAGGAGGGCATTGAAGAGGATGAAGAGTGGAAAGGCACTTGGTCCTGATGATATACCTGTGGAGATATGGAAGTGTCTAGGAGAGGTGGCATTAGAGGATGCCTGAGGAATGGAGGAGAAGTGTGATGGTGCTCAATTTTAACAACAAGGGAGATGTGCAGAGTTGTTGCAACTACAAACGAATAAAGCTGATGAGCCATACAATGAAGTTATGGGAAAGAGTAGTTGAAGCTAGGCTAAGGGCAGAAGTGAGCACTTGTGAACAGCAGGATGGTTTTATGCCAAAAAGAGTACTACAGATGATGTATTGGCTTTGAGGATGTTGAGAGAAGGTCAGAGAAGATCAGAGGGAGATGCACTGTGTCTTTGTAGATCTGGAGAAAGCTTACGACAGGGTGACCAGAGAGGAACTGTGGTATTGTATGAGGAAGTGTGGAGTGGCAGAGAAGTGTGTTATAATGGTGCAGGACATGTATGAGGGCTGTAAGACAGTGGTGTGGTGTGCTGTAGGTGTGACAGAGGAGTTCAAGGTGGAGGTGGGACTGCATCAGGGATCAGCTCTGAACCCCTTCTTGTTGTGGTGATGGACAGACAGACTAACAAAGTTAGACAAGAATCTCCATGGACTATGATGTTTGCAGATGACATTGTGATCTGTAGTCAGAGCAGGGAACATGTGGAGCTAGAGAGATGGAGGTTTGCCTTGGAAAGGACAGGAATGAAGGTTAGCCGCAGCAAAATGGAGTACATGTGTGTAAATGAGAGGGACCCAAGTGGAGGAGTGAGGTTAAATCAAATCAAATACAATAAAATTTTATTTGTATAGCCCAAAATCACACAATACATGTGTCTATGCTTTACAATCTGTACAGGGAGTGACACCCTCTGTCCTTAGACCCTTGATTCGGGTAAGGGTAAGGTTACAGTGAAAAGACACTCCACAAGAAGGTGGATAGAGTGTGGAAAATGTGTTGAAGAAGCGTGCGAAGGCAGGTTGGAACGGGTGAAGAAAAGTGTCAGATGTGATGTGTGATAGAATTATTTCAGCTAAAATAAAGGAAAAAGTGTACAAAACTGGTGAGACCAGCGATGTTGTTTGGTCTAGAAACAGTGTCACTGAGGAAAAGACATGAGGCAGAGCTGGAGGTAGCAGAGATGAAGATGCTGAGGTTCTCTTTGGGAGTGACCAGGATGGATCGTATCAGGAATGAGTACATCAGAGGGACAGTACATGTTAGAGGTTTTGGAGATAAAATTAGAGAGGTCAGACTGAGATGGTTCAGACATGACCAGAGGAGAGATAGTGAATATATTGGTAGAAAGATGCTGAGTTTTGAGGTCTAAATGATGACCAAAGAGGAGATATATGGATGTAGTGAAATAGGACATGAAGGTAGTTGGTGTGAGAGAAGATGATACTGAAGACAGGTTTAGATGGAGGCAACTGATTTGCTGTGGTAATCCCTGAAGGGAAAAGCCAAAAGGAAAAGAAGAAGATCTATTTTAGATATTTATTCCTTTTAGATTGCATATTTTTTGTTAATACTGACTCTACTTATACTTTTTTTATCCACCTCTGCTAGTTTAAACAGTGGAGTGCCTCAAGGCTACATCCTAGGTCCTATTGTATTCTCTGTGTCAATGCTGCCCTGATGTCACATTTTACAGTGTTTCTTACCAGTTTTATGCAGGTGACACATATAGACCTCTCCCTGAGACAGTGTGAGTCTTAATGATTCTAAATCTGACATTTAAATGGAACACATCACATATTTTTATGAATGATGTTGCACCACGATAGACAAATGGCAAAAATCAGCAGCAAGAAATCTGCGTGCAATTTTTGATTCAGAACTCAGAAAAACCCATGCTAACACTTCATGACCTGGAAAAGGTTCACAAACCCTTTTTTTTTCAGACTTGACTTTTGTAACTCATAACTCACAGGAATCAGTCAAAATTGACTTTCATGCCTTCAGTTGTTCCAAAATGCAGCAGCTAGGCTTTTTAGTAAGGCTCTTGGCCTTCTTCCACTGTCTGACAGTCCGTTTAGAAATAATTTTAAAATTGTGTTTATCACCTTCAAAGCTATTCATGGGCTGGCCCCTGTATACATTGCAGGACTGCTGACTCCTTATGAGCCAGCATGCACCCTTAGATTCTCTGGCAAATCATTACTTATCATTAAATTAGAATTTATGACAAAATGTAAGCGGGCCTTTTCGATCTGGGCCTAAAAACATAATTTCATATACAATCTGTGATTTTATGTGATGTTGTATTTCATTGTCTTTTACTGTTTGTAAAAATGAAAATAAAAATGTATTTTTCACATTTTTAAATGTGCTATATGAATAAATATAGGAACCTGATCATGCAACCATCTAGATGTCATCTTTGTGATCACATTACAGTCACATACTATATGTCATGTCTCTCAGTTAAATTATAACACTAGTTACAGTTACAGCTAAGTACTGAAACATGCATATTCTTTACTTTTATGAACCTTAACTTTGTCAGATACATTTAACAGCCAGGCCTGAACGAATGTCATTAAAATAAACACATTAGCTGACCTGAAATTAAATGTAAACTTCATGTGACAGGAGTTGGAGCTGTCAGGAGGACTGATAAAGAGGAAGTTTATGAACCGTTGGCACATGTGTACTTAATTTTATGTAACCCAAACCACAGGAAATGATTATCTCAAGGGAAATGGTTCATAAATTGTACATTGGAGAATGCTTTATCAGTGAATCACATGGGCATTTCTTGGTTTAAACTGTTATTACTGGTATTTGTATTAGAGGCAGATCATAATATATCACTGTGATGATTACTTTGACTACTGGGGAAAAGGGACACAAGTCACAGTAACTTCTGGTAAGTAATAATCAAATTATTTCAAGTGAAGATAACTCAATGTTTTTTCTGATTTATCATTAACTTCATGTTATTATTATATTTTGTACTTAAACTAGTATGTATTCTGAAGCAAAAGCAAGAGAAGGGCATGTTAAATAGGTACATAGTTTACTGATAATTACAATAATATTTTAGATGATTCAAGATGTTTTTTTTTTTGTTTTTTTTTGCACTTAAGTGCTATTTGACCACACACACTTGATTAATTTCTAGAATATGTTAAAGGTTTTATAAATAGTTGAAGGTTTGGTGGTAAGAAATTTCTCTTTCATCTTCTGAATCTGTCTAATTTGCAAAAGCCGGAGAAAATAAGTCAGATATGGTAGATTGTCATTCATTTATCTTCAATAGAAAGTATAGTTATATGGGGACAGGTTTTTGTACGCAGAGGTTAACAGTTTGTTTGACTGTGATGCGTTTGACTACTGGGGAAAAGGCACAATGGTCACCGTCACCTCAGGTATGTTCTTTTATTATTTCTGTTTAGAGAAAGAAATTACTAATCACATCATTAAAATATAATAATCATTTTCAGGTAGTTACAATTGTCGGCCAGTGACAGCATTTACAGTATTTTGTAACCCAAATAAGAGTTGATCAAAAGTTTAAAACATCTGGCTGTTCGGTGAACGTAAGCCTATTAACAGTTGTATATTTTAGTTTGATTCTAATCGTTTCCCGAAATAGGCTGTGTGACATAAAGTAGTTGGATAGTGATGAGTTTTTGTAAGAAATGTCAATTGACTCGCTTAACTGTGACTACTGGGCTTTTGACTACTGGGGAAAAGGCACCGTGCTAACAGTAACATCAGGTATGATACGCAACATTTAAAATCTATAGCAGGATGTGTTTCAGACTGTCAAAGTCATGTTTACGTTACACTGTATCTTCTCTGTAGTGTAAAATGAAGAGTTTGTAACATGAGAAAAGTCAAAACAGTGATATTCTCAGGAGGACATGATGATGGATTGTTTTTGCCAAATGTATATTTTAGTCGTTCAAGTAAACTCTATAACACAATGGGGTTAGTTAAATATAAAAGTAGACGTTTTATGCAGGCTATTATTAGATGTAGAGTTTTTATACTAACAGCTAAGTAGATTCGGCACTGTGCTACTACGGTGCTTTTGACTACTGGGGAAAGGGTACAACAGTAACTGTTTCATCAGGTAAGAATACTTTTTAATCTTTTAAATAATCACTAAATTGAAACGAAATCAATACTTTTTTTCTTTTGTTTTATACATTAAATTATTCGTACTGGTACTTACAATGTACTTATAACATGACAGAAATCAACACGGTTGTTAGAGACATTGTAAATGCCATGAAATGAAAGAGATTTATCTATTTTATATGGAATAACAAGGATGCACAAATAATTTTATTGCGGTATATTAATGTTAGTGCAATATGAAATGTCTAAATAAAGAGGATTGGGTGACATAGACATCCATGTATGGAACAAACTTTATATTTACAATTTCAACATTTAAAAAGGTAATGACTTCCATGCTGTGCTTTGTTATACTACTGTCTCAATTACACTTCTCTTGGTTGTAAATCAATGCTTTGTGAAAAATCATTGTTGAATTTAAATTTAATTTTGGTATTTTAATTATACATCTGCTTTTCCCTTTTATAGCCACACCAACTAAGCCAACTCTGTTTCCTCTGGTGCCATGCGGCTCTGGGACTGGAGAGATGATCACTCTTGGCTGCCTGGCCACCGGCTTCACACCCTCTTCATTGACCTTCTCATGGAACAAAAATGGGGCTGCCTTGCCGGACTTCATTCAGTATCCTTCAGGACAGAAAGACAACCTTTTCACGGGAGTCAGTCAAGTCCGAGTGAGGACACAAGACTGGGAGGCAAGGGAGACTTTTCAGTGTGCTGTGACACATGTTGCTGGAAATGGTGCAATTGATATTGTTAAAGGTAAGACTTATGACATATATTAAATACAAATGACTTTAAGTTTAAGTTCATTTGAACTAGGCTTACATATTTTTGGTTTGACAGGACTATTAACATATTTTATAAATGTGCAACAAATTTAAGATTTTTACAATACAAAAATGTAAATGCAGTGTGGAAATAATAACTGATTAATATCGCAATGAATTTTATTACATTTATTACAACCAACGCATTAATTATTTGGTGACCTTATATAAAATAGCTAATAAATAACTATTCAAGTTACAATAATTGTTATAATAATTTTATCATAATTTTATTTATATAACATAATTGATGAATGCAGATCAGAGTGCTTTACAAGAAATAAATTAAATAATAATTTCTTTAATTTAATAATAAATTAAAGAAGACTAAAAGATGACAAGAAAAACTGTAATAGTGTCAGTGGTAACGGTGTAGTCTGTCTACAGAAAGTTCATTTCTATTATTGTGCTTTGTGGGATTTCCTGAGAAACATAATTGCACATTATTGTCAAAATATCAACTAGCCTGAAATGTTGTCAAATATTTTTAATTTCATAAGCATTAGGCCGAGTGGGCCAAACAAACAGTGAGGTGGAATGAAAAGGCTGAAGCTTGCTTGTCTATATTCAGCTGCTTACTTACTTTCTGCCACCTGTCCGATAGCAAAGTGTTCTGCTTCTTTCCATCTATCTGCACAATAGTTCTTCAACTTCATGATCTCTGTCCGTCTTCACTTTCACTATATGTTGTTAATTAACATTCACTGTTCACATGTTTAATCTGTCTTTGCTTGCCTAAACAGTCAGTGTATATGCAGAAGCAAGCATATACTGTAAAAAGTATGTTGTATGTTTTGGTTTTTTTTATTATGGAAAATTACTTTTGACTTTCTGCACACTTGCGTTACAAGCTAAGTGTTAATTTGCAGAAAGTGATCAGTGTGTTCACTTGTACATACAAGTTGCATGATATACAGTAGTACAGGCAACTCTATAGTAGAGATTAAATGGACATTGTAGCAAACTGTTCACATCTGCTTCTGCATATATATGTTTATATATATGTATATATTATTCCTGGCTTCTGCATACATATATTTGTGTATATGTTTGTTTTTCAGACATTGCACCGATTTATAAGTTGCCAACTCTTAAAGTGTTGACCTCCTCTGATGAGGAAATCGAGGCTTCCTTCTCCTGCTTTGCCAGAGATTTTTCACCAAAAGAGCATGAGATCAAATGGCTGAAAGATGAAAAGGAAAAGTTCAACAAACTGTATGAAATCCAAACACCTTCTTATGAAAAGAAGACCGACAATGGAACAATACTGTACAGTGCGGCAAGTTTTCTCACGGTGCAGTCCAGTGAGTTGACTGAAGGTGTCACTAAATTTACATGTGAGTTTACGGGGAAAGATGGTTCATCTGTGAATGCATCTGTGACCTACAAACAAACACAACCTCCAGTTGGTGAGTAAATTTATTTTTTTTAATTAGAATTTAAATTAAGTTTCAATTCTGATGTTGTTGTCTTTTTTTATATCCATTTCCATTCAGTAATTGTTAATTAATTCTTCACTCAACAGGTACCGGATGTCCTGAAGCAGATGTAGACATTAAGATCATAGGCCCAACGATGGAGGACCTGTTTTTAAAGAAAAAAGGAATTGTAAAATGTCAAGTCAAGGTAAACAGACCGTCTGTCGAGAGGGTTATGTGGGAGGACAAGGATGGAAATAACATGATTGAAGTACAAGACGCCACTAAAGGAAGTAAAGATACAATCGAGCTTCCACTTGACATCACGTATGAAGAATGGAGCAAAGGGCTGACGCGCTTCTGCATTGTTGAACATTCAAACCTGATAGACCCGTTGAAGAAAGCATATGAAAGAAGGATTGGTAAGAAACCCATAATCATATTTGTGTGTTTGATGTCTTACAATAGGTACTTTTAACCGTGACCAAAGTCCTAATTGTTTTCTCATGCTTGCAGAAGGACCGACTCAGCGTCCTTCAGTGTTCATGTTGCCTCCAGTAGAACATACTAAAAGCGAAACGGTGATCCTGACTTGCTATGTGAAAGACTTCTTCCCTAAGGATGTGTTGGTGTCTTGGCTTGTTGATGATGAGCCAGCAGACTTTCCTTACGATTTCAATACCACAGACCCCATAGAGAACAATGGATTGTATTCTGTGTATGGCCAGTTATCGCTCAGCATTGATCAGTGGAAAAAAAATGACGTGGTGTATAACTGTGTAGTTCACCATGAATCTGTGGTTAACACAACCAAAGCCATCGTCAGGTCCATTGGGTACAGAACATTTGAAAAAACCAACCTGGTCAACCTCAACATGAACGTCCCTGAAACGTGCAAGATCCAATAGATGTTATTTTGTGTTGCTGTGTCTTCTGCTGTCTGTTGTTTAATGTTTGTTGCTTGTGATATGACATTGTGTTTGTCTTTTTAATGCAGATTCAAAATCAAAATAATAAAAAAAAAAAAAAAAAAAAAACTTTGTCGTTGTATGTCGCATGCAATTCATGTCTTTATTTGGAGCTATATGTTTATTGAATGTGTTCTGTCACAGTGTAATGCACTATACTATACTAAGCAATATATCACATCATCAATGACTGCACCACATTGTATTTATGAGAATACAACCACATACACCCCACTACATTCAGGTAATAATTACAATCTTTAAAATCATATGTTATGTATTGGTGTTTAGTTGTCGCTGGTGCATTAACACCGTCTCTGTGACCCTGTTTTTGTGTACGTGTGTTTCCTCTACTGGGTCTTGCACACCCAACACTACAGAGGTGGTTGATGGTTGTCATGGTCTAATTCAGTGGTCTCTCAGTCAAATGATAACAATACTGAATCACAAGCCGAGTACTGCATGCCACACCAATAACGGGGTCTTTCAAAAGCAATTCAGGATTTTTGTAGAATCGCTTTAAATTAACATAATCAAAGTTTCAGAAGGTCACACTTCACTATCTGATCTTATGCTACACTACATAACGATGTAATAACTAAGATTTAGGCCTTTCTACTTGGTTTATTGGCTGATTAATTTATTGATTGAATCCACTCCAACCTGTGAGTTTATATAATATAAAAGAGATGCGAAGGGATAAAATTGCCACTGTCTCAGCAGGTATTGTTGAAGACTGGGTGTGGGTTATCACAAACACTAACTGATGTATTATTTTGCATCCAGCGTTCTATAGTGAGATGAATGCTGTGATGAAAAATGGATGGAAGAACGACATGGATGCAGAACAAGATCAAGAACAAGATGACATGGGGAGGACGGCCATCACCTTCATTCTTCTCTTCCTCATCACTCTGCTGTTCAGCATTGTAACCACTGCTTTCAAGGTAATAATTACAAAATTAATTTGAGAATGGGTTGGTAGAAACCGCCTCGTAACATCGTCAGGATTTAAAAAAAAAAAATAACAATCCTAATGTAATTAGGTCATAGCTACCTCAGTGAATGTCATAATTCATTTTGTTGTTGTTATAAATAATTTATTTACCGCTTTTAACTTACTATATCACCGATTTATTATGCTGCTTTTTAGACTCTGAGAGTAATTCTAAATGCAAAATCTCAACTATCATAAACAGCAGTTGGACGTAATAACAGCAACATTTATGCAGTTTAATGCATTCAACCTTTACACATGACAAATCACCCTTGTAAAGTATAAATAGTTTAGACTTTACTCTATAGAGACACAGATCAACAGTATCATGAATTGTGTTATTTTGAGTCATAATTCAACAAAGATTTGACATTGTGAGCCCCACAGCAATAATGTTTATTTCAGATCTGTTGGCTTTTATAACAAATTGCACTATGTGTTGTTGTTACTGTGTTAAACTGTCATTAGTTAATTCATCTAACAAATAAGTGCAGCAAAGAATCCAGTTGTATCATTTGTTTGATTTGTCATGTGTCAATACATTTATTTTTCAAATCATCAGAGAAAAAGTTGCTGCAATGCTTCATTTAACAACAATCTTAAAACGGACCACATGATGCATTTGAGATCCAAAGTATAAAAAAATGTATTTTCCAGCTGTAAATTATTTACATATAATGTGAAGAACATCAAGTTTGTGGCTTGTGGATTGTTTTTTATGATATTTTCTGATGCAGCTATTTTTAATTATAGTGTACCTACATTATATATAATATATTTACACACATTTAAGTGGTGACAAATACTAAGAATAATAATAATGCAGTATTACTGATCCATGTTTTTATTTGTTCTGTTTTTCAGGTCAAATGAAATGAGGTGAAGTTTCTGTGAAGAAAAAAAATGATACGTTTTTTTCTTGCATTGTTTTTTTTTTAAATTTCATATCTTCGTATCATTGTTGTTGTTGTTTTTTTAATTTCAATTTATTCACATTTTTGTCTTTTTAAAAATAAATGTTTAAATGAAGATAACCGTTGATGTTACCCCTCAAACTTTTTTTGTCTCCACTGTTTAGAAAATGTTCATATTATCTCCAGTTTTAACTTTAAACGCTCATTTCATAATACTCATAACAGTAATATTTCTCCTTTTTTCAAATACATTTATAACCTTAATTGTAACCTCCCCAGCACCTGGAATCAGTAGACCATGTTTAACCCACCATGCAAATTGGGTTTTAGTTCTTGAGAACTAAAACCTTATGCAAAGACACGAGAAGCCACATAGTTATATTATATATGATACCATATGTAAACTGAAATGAGATATTTAAATGTACATTGTGTTTCTGTTACTGGCATAACCACACCTCACACCTGGTGTGTGTGATGCACTGTTGCTCTGTGCTGCGTTTCACTTCTGTATTTGATACTTTTTTGGGATCTGGGTGTTACTCAATGCTTCCGCTTGCTACCAGCTCTGATCACTCTGCCCTGTATTGCTGAAATATGTGTGCAACAGACTTTCAGCCCAAACCACCTGACTTTAAGATACCAAAATCTTTAAAAGTACAACTCTACCATCTAGAATAAATAAATACAAAGATATTGTACTAAAAATTGTGATAAAAATTTGAAGGTATGTATAACTACAGAGACTCAAAAATTAAAAAAAAAAAAGTCCAACACTGTAGAATAATACAAGAAAATGAATAATAATCTCTGTTCTATTTCAGAATCACAAATTATCTCTCCAAACATCACATTACACCGTGTTTGTGAAGACAAATCCAGCACCTCCTCAGTCAGACTTGTCTGCACCCTAAGTGGCTTCTTTCCAAACACACTGAGTGTGGAGTGGCAACGGGACAACCAACCCTTAAACACTAAGCAAATCCAAAGGAAACTGCAGAGTGTGGAGGGAGTGGAGAAAACCTCCAGTCTAAGCAGTGAGATTGAGCCAAACATGGCAGAGTGGGCAAAAGGCTCCAGTTTCACATGCCAGACTCGGCACAACCACATCGAACTTAAAGAATCAATAAGTATTTGTGAAAGTAAGTAAATCAATATTGCTGATATGTAGTTTTAATTGTGATAAGCTAGTTTTGATACATTAACATTTTGGCCAAACACTTTCTTTCCAAGCAGGATATTCAAGTGTTGCTCCTTCTATTCATGTGGAGCTGCCCAGCTTCAAGACAGTAATGATGGCAGCAGCTGAGGTGAAAGCAACTTGTCTGGTCCACACTCCCTTTGATGGAGCCACGGTGACCTGGCTGATGGATGACAAACCCCTGTCCAGTAACCAAGTCAACCAGGCCACAAACTCAGCTCATATAATCAGCAATCTGACAGTTTCCGTACATCGATGGAAAACACTGAAGCGTCTAACATGTAAAGCTGAACATGGATGCTTCTCATCCACTGAGAAGACTGTAAATGTTGCAGGTAAGAGAACCAGACTAAATATAAATTTGTTGTGTTTTGAGTGTGAAGGATCGAAAGAAGAAAAACATTTGCTTTGTTTCCTGTCATTATCCTCCAGGACATGCAGTTACACCTCCATCAGTGGAGATCAAGAGATCTGTCCCAGATATACTGAAGGGAGACAGAGCTGTTCTCGAATGTCACATCACACAACTCTCCTCCAGTGACCTCTATGTCACCTTTCAGGCCAACAATGTTGACATCTCTGATAAACTGTTTGTTGAGCTTCCTGAAGGCCCAGACAATAGTTCAATCAGAAGACACTTCACTGTCCCTCAACACTACTGGAAAAGTGACAGAACTTTCTCCTGCAAAGTGAATCAAGGCTTCTCCAACGTCTTCCCGTCAAACTCCATTAGCAGTATTTTTGGTGAGAGCAATTACTCTTCTTTCTATTAATGACAGTTGATCTGATGTTATTTTACACTTCATGAATCTGTAATAGATTGATTCAGTGATGCACTGATTCATCTGTCATTCAGTGGATCCATCAGGGGAGCTCTCTCTAGTCCCCAGTGAAGAGTCAACAACAAAGAAACTCGTATGCTCTGGATGGGGCTTCAACCCTCAAATTAAATGGTTTACTGAGTCTCAGCAAAAACCTCCAACAACTACTGACATCAGCGTGGCTGCAGATGGACGTGTGTCAGTAACCAGTCAACTAGACGTCCCCCAAACAGAGTGGAAAACACTGAAGGTCTTCACTTGTGAAGTGTCTGATGAGTCTCTGAATAAACAAGATACAAAGAGCATCAGCCTCTGCTCAGGTGAAATTGGATCATTACCCACAATCATATTAATGCATTGAGTGTCAAATAAACACATTTACATTATTTCTGAATCATCCTTTGAAGAGATTAAGACACATTTTCTCTCTAATCATGACATGATGGTTGCATTTTCTCCCTCTTTAATGTAATGTTCTTGTTTCAGTAACTCCATCATCACTTCACATAGTCAGTGTGTATGTTCGGGCTCCACCAGTCCAGGAGCTTCAGAACAAGGGACATGTGACTCTCACCTGTCTTCTGGTCGGCCTTCATCTTAATGATTTATCCGTCACCTGGAGAGTTGGTGGGAACAAATATTCTCTGGATGTGCAAAGGGAGCAGCTAGTGAGTCACAAGAATGGGACAGAAACTTTGCAGAGCTTCTTCAATGTGTCAGCAGAGGACTGGCACGCTCATAAACAAGTGTCATGTGAGGGAAAACACAAATGTTCCAGCCAGAGCTACGAGGACCATATAAGCAAAGGTATTGTTATATGTAAAATACATTAAGATGATTCTTTATGATTCATTATTGCTGTTTCTGGATTTCTAGAGGTCAGCATAGTTAAAGAAGGTCATGAATGTCTGAGAAAATCACCACCTAAAACTAATATTCTCCATGATGGTGGATGTGACTGGTAGTGTGACATAGTGTCCTGGCAGAAGGATGGCCATAGACTCCCATCAACTCATGGAAATATACAGGAAGCAGTACTTATTCAATGAACAGCAGATTAACCACAAATAAAACTGATGACCAGAAATCCATCTATTCTCGTGTTTTCAGACACAAGTCATCTGAGATGCCTCTTAAAAGCACTGTAGAGAATATATTTGGTGAGCAGAGACTTACCATTTTTTAAAACGGCAGTTCACTGCCATCTAGTGATAACAATTTGAAGGTATTTATAACTAGGGAGAATAAATCAATTAGACATTTGAAAAAAAGCCCAACACTGTAGAATAATACAAGAAAATGAATAATAATCTCTGTTCTATTTCAGAATCACGAATTGTCTCTCCAAACATCACATTACACCGTGTTTGTGAAGACAAATCCAGGACCTCCTCAGTCAGACTTGTCTGCACCCTAAGTGGCTTCTTTCCAGACACACTGAGTGTGGAGTGGCAACGGGACAACCAACCCTTAAACACTAAGCAAATCCAAAGGAAACTGCAGAGTGTGGAGGGAGTGGAGAAAACCTTCAGTCTAAGCAGTGAGATTGAGCCAAATATGGCAGAGTGGGCAAAAGGCTCCCGTTTCACATGCCAGACTCGGCACAACCACATCGAACTTAAAGAATCAATAAGTATTTGCGGAAGTGAGTAAATCAATATTGCTGATATGTAGTTTTAATTGTGATAAGCTGGTTTTGATACATTAACATTTTGGCCAAACACTTTCTTTCCAAGCAGGATATTCAAGTGTTGCTCCTTCTATTCATGTGGAGCTGCCCAGCTTCAAGACAGTAATGATGGCAGCAGCTGAGGTGAAAGCAACTTGTCTGGTCCACACTCCCTTTGATGGAGCCACGGTGACCTGGCTGATGGATGACAAACCCCTGTCCAGTAACCAAGTCAACCAGGCCACAAACTCAGCTCATATAATCAGCAATCTGACAGTTTCCGTACATCGATGGAAAACACTGAAGCGTCTAACATGTAAAGCTGAACATAGATGCTTCTCATCCACTGAGAAGACTGTAAATGTTGCACGTAAGAGAACCAGACTAAATATAAATTTGTTGTGTTTTCAGTGTGAAGGATCGAAAGAAGAAAAACATTTGCTTTGTTTCCTGTCATTATCCTCCAGGACATGCAGTTACACCTCCATCAGTGGAGATCAAGAGATCTGTCCCAGATATACTGAAGGGAGACAGAGCTGTTCTCGAATGTCACATCACACAACTCTCCTCCAGTGACCTCTATGTCACCTTTCAGGCCAACAATGTTGACATCTCTGATAAACTGTTTGTTGAGCTTCCTGAAGGCCCAGACAATAGTTCAATCAGAAGACACTTCACTGTCCCTCAACGCTACTGGAAAAGTGACAGAACTTTCACCTGCAAAGTGAATCAAGGCTTCTCCAACGTCTTCCCGTCAAACTCCATTAGCAGTATTTTTGGTGAGAGCAATTACTCTTCTTTCTATTAATGACAGTTGATCTGATGTTATTTTACACTTCATGAATCTGTAATAGATTGATTCAGTGATGCACTGATTCATCTGTCATTCAGTGGATCCATCAGGGGAGCTCTCTCTAGTCCCCAGTGAAGAGTCAACAACAAAGAAACTCGTATGCTCTGGATGGGGCTTCAACCCTCAAATTAAATGGTTTACTGAGTCTCAGCAAAAACCTCCAACAACTACTGACATCAGCGTGGCTGCAGATGGACGTGTGTCAGTAACCAGTCAACTACACGTCCCCCAAACAGAGTGGAAAACACTGAAGGTCTTCACTTGTGAAGTGTCTGATGAGTCTCTGAATAAACAAGATACAAAGAGCATCAGCCTCTGCTCAGGTGAAATTGGATCATTACCCACAATCATAATAATGCATTGAGTGTCAAATAAACACATTTACATTATTTCTGAATCATCCTTTGAAGAGATTAAGACACATTTTCTCTCTAATCATGACATGATGGTTGCATTTTCTCCCTCTTTAATGTAATGTTCTTGTTTCAGTAACTCCATCATCACTTCACATAGTCAGTGTGTATGTTCGGGCTCCACCAGTCCAGGAGCCTCAGAACAAGGGACATGTGACTCTCACCTGTCTTCTGGTCGGCCTTCATCTTAATGATTTATCCGTCACCTGGAGAGTTGGTGGGAACAAATATTCTCTGGATGTGCAAAGGGAGCAGCTAGTGAGTCACAAGAATGGGACAGAAACTTTGGAGAGCTTCTTCAATGTGTCAGCAGAGGACTGGCACGCTCATAAACAAGTGTCTTGTGAGGGAAAACACAAATGTTCCAACCAGAGCTACGAGGACCATATAAGCAAAGGTATTGTTATATGTAAAATACATTAAGATGATTCTTTATGATTCATTATTGCTGTTTCTGGATTTCTAGAGGTCAGCATAGTTAAAGAAGGTCAAGATTGTCTGAGAAAATCACCACCTAAAACTAATATTCTCCATGATGGTGGATGTGACTGGTAGTGTGACATAGTGTCCTGGCAGAAGGATGGCCATAGACTCCCATCAACTCATGGAGATGTTTTTCTTATTCTCCGGATTTTTCTTCCTCTATGACCATGTATGTTTTCATTCTCCAGCCACTGTGAACCCCACCCAACCTTCAGCCACCTTGCTCCAGGGCTCTGGTGAACTTGTGTGTTTGGTGTTTGGCTTCAGTCCTGCTTCCATTAACATCACTTGGTTCCTTGATGACACCAAGGAGCTGTTGGACTACAACACCAGCCAACCCCACAGAGGCCCAGATGGAAAGTTCAGCATCCAGAGTCACCTTCGTCTGTCCCGATCCAACTGGTTACCTGGGGCGGTCCACACCTGCAGGGTGACACATGCAACCATCACCCTAGCCCTGAATATATCTAAGCCAGGTGCCATTTAGTCCACTGATCCACATCTCTTTTGCACATTATTTTTCACATATTTGTGAGTCAGCGACAACACTGACAAATCTCACTTTAATTCTGTGACAGAAATCTTGGAGGACTGCGGTTTCTTAGATGACATCATGCATGCTGATGTTCGCCAGGACATAGGCATGGAAAGCTGGTATATGGCTGTCACGTTCCTCTTTTTTTTCGTCATTTCCATAGTCTATGGCGTCCTGGCCACCGTTATCAAGGTGAGATACAGGAGTTTGTAGTATTCTCCGTATTTTAAGTTCATCTCATAGTACAGTATAATCACTTGTATTGTTATTTCTGCTGTTTACTGGTGCCATTATTCTAAACTTTATCAATACTAATATTGTATCAACTGTTTTAATTGAGCTTTTTTAAATATACTTTTACAGAAAATAAAACTGTCACCAGAACCTGACACCTTCCCTGTGTTTGTTTTT
Organism: Pampus argenteus; assembly: GCA_036937835.1. Lineage (NCBI taxonomy): Eukaryota > Metazoa > Chordata > Actinopteri > Scombriformes > Stromateidae > Pampus > Pampus argenteus. The sequence continues at coordinate 9,638,022 of CM072878.1, forward strand.
CCTTTTAGACTAAATGATGACGACCACAGGTCAGCTCCCAATTTATGATCACAAAATGGACTTTCAGCGGCATACAGCTGGACTAGTATAGTGAACTCATTCATTTACATGTTTGTGTTTTTTACTTTGATTTGTTTTTTATTTTTATTTTTGACATGTCTTTCATTTACAAAATTTGTTGATACTAACTCCTTTTTATGTTCCAGTTTTATATTTGGTCTGGCATGTATGTGTGTAATGCATGTGTGTAAGTAAAAAGCAAAATAAAAAATTTAATCTATGAAGCTTCAAATTCTGAGTCCGAAACTTGTGTTCCTCAAATATTCACTAAACATGTCACTACTGTATTTGGAAAATTAAAGATTAAGATATGAACAACATTTTTTCATAATTGTCCTCGTGGGTTATAATAAAACAAATGGTAAAATAAAAATAAAATTATATGTATCCTTCAGTGATATGGTTTGTGCAACTGTATACTGTCACTATACCAACATGCATTCTTCAGGTTGTCCACAAGAGGGAGACAAAGATCTATATGTAGCAGTGGTGACTTGTCACCTTTATGTGAAACCGTATATACATCGAAATTTGAAGATGTTGACAGGTCTTAACTAGATTTGCCAAAGAGTATACAGACGTACATTCAGCTGAAAACACAAACAGAGAGATTCTCTTCTCCTCTCCATCCATATACAGAGACTGTAAATGTGTGCGCACTCTGTCTTTTGAGTTCGAGCTGCTATGTTTGTGTCTGCATTTGTTTACGTTGTGGGTTTAAAGGAATTCACATCTGGGAGGCACTTAAGCATATCCAAGCTTACTATTGGCTACCTCTGGAGTGATCTGGCGGTGTGTTTCCCCCGATTGGCTGGGGACCCGGTGGCAGCCAGCCCAAATCTGTGATGCTGTTGCTGGGATGGAGTCACAGTCTAAGTGCTGCCAGTCTAAGTGCCAAGGGGCCAGCAACAGGGAAGCAGGGCACCATGCCCAGCAGGCTGCCTGAGAGCATCTCCCTGTCTAACACCCCCATACTCTCCCAGTCTCTTCATGCCAATCCCCCCTCCACTAGGTCCTTGTTTGATCCTGTTGGTTTGTCCATATGAACCAGGAACAAGTAAGAACCAAACATTCTCACAAATACAGGAGAACTACTTTCTCACTACAAATACTGTTGATGTACCACTGAGCTACAACCCGTCCAGTGGCTGTAGTAGAAGCCTGTGTTTTTTTCTGACATTAAATGTGTTGAACTAAATGTAGGGAATTGCAATGCTCAAATGAGCATGCATGCTTAGTCAGCTTTTCTAGTGAGATGCATTCATTAAATTAAGAAATTAAGGCAAGATCCCAAACATACAGTAAACCCTTATCACTCCACGTCAGTCTTAAGTCTCTTGGAATCAGTACTTCATTTGTCCCTCTTGCTATAATAATATGAACTCATCATATAAAATTTGCAAAGAATATTGTAAAGAGTTTTTTTTTTTACACACTTTTTCTAAACACCACACGAGGCATATTTTAAGGTAAATCCATCATTCAGTAAACCAGCCATCACCTGTGTCACCTGTATTGTTACATATGTTTGCTTTACACGTTGCAGCACCATCTTGTGGTTGAATCAAAACAAATCAATCCGGACGGAGAGAACAAACGAAACGTCTAATTTCGACATGATTTCCAACAAATTATGAAAACAGTTATGATCAACTTATTGGCTTATAAGGAAGCATTTCAAGTCTCACTCTTCATTCAGTCCATGTGGCAATATATGTATCCAAAATGCTTCATGTTTCAAAAGCATTAAATCCAGATTGCCGCCTCGCTTATTGCAATAACCAATTCATACAGCTGTAATGACAAGTCATGACTTGTTGGACATCATTGACCTGTATGGACAGGAGGGGGAGGGGCAGGATCCAAGAATGATTTACTGTTTTGATGCATATGTGTGTTAAAGAGGAGAGACGGCTAGA